>OY744614.1:28798615-29348615 GCA_963556255.1 Allolobophora icterica
ACATGTCTCTACACTATTATACGTTTTGCTACTTACCACTAAATTCCTTCAGTCCAATGAACCTACTTTCCTGCCAAGCTCAACATTTTCTACTGGTGCTCTGTAATATGATCATTTAAATTTTAGTCCGAACTGTCTTCTTTGTGTGCGCTGTCAACCGAATTTTGTTCTCCACATGGTATCTTTTGACATCCTCTCTTACTTGACGCAGCGCTTGTGAATATGCTGGTGCCCTACACTTAGCTTTACTGTTGCGCTCTGTAAATTGGAATTGGGATGGTAGATAGTCTAGTGGTTGACGTGCTTGACTGCCAACCAAGAGTTCCGAGGTTCAAATTCGTGCCAGAACAGAAATTAGTGTTTTTCCCAAGAATTCTCGTTAATCAAAAAGGTCAACTAAATGTTTTTCTCTGATTACACAGAAAACGAACTACATGTATTTCTATATGTGTGTCTTCCTGTTCTTATCAGTCGCTTGTGTCATTTGGCTCTCAACTTGAGACTTATCTTCTTGATATTGCTTAATGCTTATATACCATAGGGCATAGGCTGCCTCTGTTTTTGCGAAGTGATATTTCTTTAACGGCTCGGATTTGGCTGCACCATCGGCTCATGCTTTCTGGGTTGCGCTCCATGGGCTGCGCTCTGTATATTATATAGTAGCCGATGTCTGATCTAATTCAAAAAGTTATTTAGCGCCGCAGTAAGAATGCTGAAGGCGTGAGTTGATGGTCACCACTAAACAACATCGTTGCGCCAGCCAAATTACAAGGCGAGTTCACTCGAAAGACAAGAGGGTATCCGAGACCACGAACAGCCTGTGGAGCAGATCACTCCAGGTAAAGGTAAGTTTTTAGTTGTGGACTGAAGGCCAGACTGCCGCCAGAGCAGACTTTGTAGAGGGAACATGTTCCGGAAAGGAGTAACCGATTCTAGGGTAACCAGCAGAAAGGTGCGCCTGCCGATATCTCTTCTTGTGTACAGAATAGTCAAATCAAGGAAGTTAGAAGACCTCTTTGAAAACAGAGAGGTTTCTGAAGTGAAATTGCGGGCAGAACAGCTGTGTTGCCTGGCAGAAGTCCCCAGCTGGATAAAATTAATTTACTGAATTAAACTTGTTCAGTTGCAGTGCAATTCAACAACCGAAAAATTCAGTTTTGAATAGGTTTTATGGCAAAGAGTGTTCTGCCACCCAAGACTGAACTCGGTCAAAGATACTACATAATAATAGAGTCAAAGAGCTGAATTAGTAGGGATTAATTATCGAAATAATTTTAGAGTTGAGTTGTTACGATCTATTACGCGCTATATAAATGTCTAATTGATTGATTGATTGATTGATTGGTCACAATGTATATCTTTTGAAGGTTGTGATTTGTAGATTTATTGTCATTATTATTATTATTATTATTATTATTATTATTATTATTATTATTATTATTATTATTATTATTATTATTATTATTATTATTATTATTATTATTATTATTATTATTATTATTATTATTAATTAAATAATCTGAAGCGCCATCTCAGCGTCACTCAGTGAACAATTTATCATGAAAAGGTCGATGAGAAGCAGATGGCGTTCCCGCGTTGGACAGCTATCGACAGTCTCTGGAATAGGTAGCTTGTCTCAAGCGTGTCCTGAGTTGAATCCCTCAACCTACGTCCCAGTTCCAACACAAAATCCAATCCTTCCGAACTCCATGCACCACTGGTCTCCACTGCTACCGCTACAAAAGCATGCTTTCGGATGATAGTGGCGTATTTGGATCTTTTGGCGGCGGCTGCCCGGTTTGCTGCCTCACCTGCTCCGGTTGATGTTACAGCCAGATGTGACGCTGCATAAGTGTCCGAAATGGTCACATCCCAAGTGAGGCACCTTCCGCATGACCACGGGATAAGCGTCACGCCGTCAGGTCGCTTGCCGTCCTCTCTGGTGAGGCCCAACGGTTCCTTCTTGGAAGGGATGTTCGCTCTACCAAACGATCTCCATATGATGTCGTTTAGCATGTTATGCCGTTGTTGCTTGCCAGCGTTCTTTCTGCAGACAAGACCGTGAAGTCCTCTGGCGTCAACTCTCTCGCCACAGTGACACAAAATTATTATTATTATTATTATTATTATTATTATTATTATTATTATTATTATTATTATTATTTATTTATTTATTTATATATTTATCTATTATTATTATTATTATTATTATTATTTATTATAATTATTATTTATTTATTTATTTATTTATTATTATTATTATTATTATTATTATTATTATTATTATTATTATTATTATTATTATTAATTTTTTGCACTAGTGCAAAGTCACAAAGAAATGCGAATCAGAGTCGCGATTAGTGCAATACCCATGTTCCTAGACAACGTGTAACAATATTAATATATATAATATGTATTAGGGTGTTTATATGGTACTCGTGATATTTTCAACTCAACGACTTTTTAACGGCCAGTTAGAAATATCATGCCTATTCACATATAAACTCTACATCCGAAATTATAACTTGATAGCTGAGCATTTAGAACTTGCGCCAGGCGACCGAAATTAGGACCCGGTGACCTTCCTCGTTATGGAAGAAAATTTTGATAGCACGATGTCTGTTCTTCATGCTTTTGATCTTCTTCTTATAGTTATTAATTATTATGTTAAATTAATGTGTTATTGCGCACGTGAGGTGTCAAAATTGAATAGAAAAAGACTTAGATTTGGTTGATTCGGAGTAACGAAGATTACTTCGGTTAACTACCAAGGGTACCTACACGAGGAGAAACTCTCAGGGTGTTGTTCAATTTTCGCACACAAAGGAATCAGAGTGTGGATGACATGGTGAAAGAAACAGTCGCTCTGGTGCTTTCAATTTCGGAAAGAGCACGGATTCCAACGAGGCATAGGAATAATGTTTGGGATAAGCTTCGTAAGGAGTGGCAAAACATCAAGAAATGTATTTCGAGAAAGCCTGAAACTGAAGAGGGAAAGTGCGATGCTTCAAGCATTCCTTGCAGGATCTCTTTAATAGTTCGCATCAAGATGCCATGACCATAAGCAAGACAGAAGGGAATCGGCAGTTTTTGAAAATACAGCGTGAGAAAGGACAAGGTTTCGATCCAAAGGTTCCCAAACTATCCACTGGGTCGGCAAGATCATGCCAGATTTTACCGGTATCTGGTAAGTATGTGAGCAAGTTATTGGCCATTCCCAGACTCCAGTCTGGGACTGCTGCTGTCATGGTAGATGGGTGTTTGGCCGAGATCAGAAGTTGAGGTTTGAAAGACAGAACCGTGGTCATGTGTTCGACACAATTAACATCGAGTAGGCTGACACGGGTTGCAAGGCGGCGCCTTGCAACCGTTTTCCATCAATTTGGAAAACTGAATCAGGAATGGACCTCTTGAACCTTGCCTGTCGACATTATGTTTCAGAAATTGTTCTAGATGAGATGTTTTAACTGCATCATTCTGCAAGGTCTCCAGAATTGAAACTCTTCATTCACTTCCATGACTTCTGGCCCGTTAATCGATCAGGCCAGGTATCGCACAGCCATTTAAGACAAAGACGCAGTTCAGGTACCCAGAGGCATTTCCCCGCGAGGGTTGGATGGTATGTTACCACAACCTACATGAAGTAGGCCTACTGGTTCACCTGTTCGTCAATTCGATCTTCAATTCTTGAAGACAATCCATATTTACCCAGATAAGGAAGTCTCACAGGTCGCCATAAGAGCAGTTTCCTGAGACCCTTGGTATTTGTCGGAGACTTTGGTTTGCCTCGACGTTTTGACGATTCAGTCACCGTCGGCGAAAACAGGGCATGGTCTACACTCTACACTCTACAGCATACACAACAATCAGGGATCAATTCTCTACGAACCCCCAGAGACTTCCTCTAATACATAATCCACCTACAAAAGCACTACCCCATTTCTTCACTACTTCTACCACCAAACTTTTTCTGATCCTTGGATTGCATTGTTGGGTTACGCTATTCATTATCAAAACCGGCAACAATGGGAGTCAGAACAATCATACAGTGAGGCGAAATACATCATATAGGACCCTGAGAGTGACCAACGATGTGGCGGAGAAAGGAGTGGCTTTCATGCAGTTCTTCAATGAAACCCTGGTCCGAAATGAGGAAGTGTAGCAATTTTGTTCTTAATATGGTCGAGTACCATCTAAAATAAATTCCCAAAAGCACAAAAGGTAACAAATAAATATAAATGGCAAAGAACTCAAGGTTTTGCGTTTGATTTTGTTTGATCTTTTATGTTTAAGTGTTGAAATTGCTTCGATTTTTTAAACTTACAATGTATCACATTGTTTTCTAAGTGACAATTCTTCCCGGGCTTTGCGCAAGTTCTAAATCTATTACAATTTTCATATAATTTGGAAAATGTTAATGATTCCCAAGGTGGAACACAAAAATTACCTGGCCGATATAAAATTTGAAACTTCAAATTATAGACACACCCTAATACCTACATATATATACACATATATATCCACCCGGTTGGTCTAAATACAGAAACTAAATTTAGGGCACTCGCAGTGCTGGCGTTATGGCCTTAGTATTAGATCTTTCTTACAGAAGAAGGAAATCCAGGTTCCGAAACAGATCCGCACATTGTTCCCTCTCTGAGAAACGCGATCCATCCTCATGAACTATATGCGTTGAGAGGGAGGAGATGCTGTACTGCGACGGAAGAAACTGCCAAGCATTGTGACTTGTTTAACTGCGGTGACGTAATTTCACGAGGTCTACCGTCTGGGGAACTTCCTCCTTCTGGCTTTTGAGAGGTATAGAGGAGCTATATTAAGGGTTCTGATACATGCTTACATATACACATTCATACCACATTTAAAAACATCATAGTGTTTAAAATGTGGTGTGTATGTCAGTCAGAATGATTAAATTATGGTGGTTTATGCACATTTAATAATATGTCTGTCTGTATTTATGTCTGTCTGTCTTTCTGTCTGTCTGTCTTTCTGTCTGTCTGTCTTTCTGTCTGTCTTTCTGTCTGTCTTTCTGTCTGTATGTCTGTCGATCAGTCGGTACTTGCTGGCGGTCGCATTCTTGGTGGCATCGAATGACATAATCGATTCTATGGTGGCGTCACTGCTGATGATGCCTGCTAAATCAGATCTGGTATCAATAGAAGCCAAAGTCGCACGTCCTCGTTCACTGGCCGCTTGGGGCCGACCTCTCCCCTCACTCACGGCTTCGACCAATTCACCCTGGCCGCTTTTCCTACCATCAAGCTCTTACCCAGAAAATTAATATTTCGCATTAGGTCTATAAATTCTGAGGGGGAGTTCAACTGATGGCTTAGACTGATGGGAGGGTGGATGATGTCATCATCATCATTGTCATCGTCATCTTCTCTTCACAGCCAGGGTTTCTGAGAGCTTGTGAACTCAGTGCGCTTACAAATAAATGCGTGCCTCTTAGGTTTTTCTGACCAAAGGGCAACCGCAGCAACAAACAATAGGCTGAGTCAGCGTTGATATAATTGCGAAGAAGTTAACCGGACCAACACCGTTCGATTTCTGTTCTGGTTACCAACAGTGTATCTCTGCGACCCGTCTATTCTATTCAACGTCGTTGTTGTGTGAAGACGGTTGAAGATGCCTGACGTCTCTAAGAAGAAGATCGGTCATATTATCTTTCTACTACTTTTCGGCTCCTTCGTCGTACTTCTTCAGAAGGTGTGTCATATACTGCAGTGTGCATAAAATGTGCGCCAGATTGCGAAGCATACTAATGTTTTTAAGTCCTCGTTTATTAATTCAAACTGACAAGTACGCAGTAAAATTACATGATATAGTACTAACAGACATAGGCGTAGCTACATGGAGGCAAGAGGAGGCATTTGCCTCCTCTTGGTTTTGCGAATTTAAAAATTCTCCATGTATTTTGCCTCCTCTTGATTTGTGTCGAAGAAAGTCCTCGAATGTGTTAATGACTAAAAAAAAAACTTTTTTCGTGACGAAATTTACTTTTTTCGTGACGAAATTTTAGAAATTCTCAGAGCAAAATTCTTAAATTCTCAGAAGTTTTTTCTGACGCTGAAATATTTCCCTCTGATCTCTGAAACAAAATCTCCGCCACTGCATAAAAGTTTAGACAAGCAGTAGTTGCCTCCTCTTGAATTGAAGTCTGGCTACGCCCCTGCTAACAGACGATAACGAGTTTTACAGGAGTCGAATTGAACGTTACGGCAGCCAGTCAAACTGCCTAGGCTAATGAAACTACTTAACCTTTCTTACCAGGTACTAATAGAGGCGGGCGTCGACCTAGCTAAGCTACAGTTCTGTAAATTCTGACAGTGTGGGGTAAGACGAGGTCGTCTTAAGACAAAACAAGGGAAAGCAGGACAATCGTTAATAAGCTTCTCGTTTAACAATACTCCTGCGAACTCGTAGCATGATATTTCATATTTGCTTTGAAGGGTGAACGACATTTTGTGATACAAAAGTTGACTTTCAGGCATTAACGTGATTGGCACTTAATTTTTTTAGGTAAGCTGTGACGGCATCATCCAGGTGAAGCTGATAACTTACAACAATCCAGGTGGCACACTTGCAAACGGTAATATTTGCGACAGCATAATCGATGGATGTGATCATTTCTTCATTGTTTGCGTCGATAAAGGAAATACTACGTGAGTCGTCATTTTTCACGAATGCTACAGGTCGTCGGAATTATGTCTCTTCCTCTATAATAATGATGATGATGACGACGAAGACGATGATGATGATGATGATGATTATCAGCAGTCTCTAAGCTTCGGCATATGACGGCGGTTGGCCAGTCCTCTTATGCCCCGCTTGATCCTCTCACTGAAATTGTGCGGTTATTGTTCCCATTTTGCATCTGCGTTCAAGCGGAATATAAAACTCTAAATCTGCCACGGCCAAGATTTGAAGCTGTGAACTAACAGTCTAGCGAGCTAATCAATAGATTATTGTTCTCTGTATGTGTGTGTACATTGTACAAGTGAAATCACACTACGTTGTAACAAAGGCTGCCGAATTTGCAACTGTGAGCTTAGGAGATTGCATTACTTTGCATTACAATTATAAAAACGCGTCTCCAATTATACACCGGTCTAGTTTAACATAGGATATCAGTTTCTATAAAAACAAGTCGCCAATTACCTGATATTGATGGCGTGAAGCATATGCTATGCTACTGTAAAAACGTGCAAACAGATAGATCATGGTTCACTGGCATAACATCGATCACTCGAGCAGCGCAGTTGTCTAATTGTCAGTTAAGTCTTTCATCGATTTACGAATGTCTCTCAAACTAATGCTTAAGCAAATCTCCGAGGATTTCTAAGCAACTTGCAGCTCCGCGACAATGAAGAGAACGACGTTGATGACGACTATGATGAGACGATGACTGTAATGAAGCTGATCAATAACATTGAGGAAATGGGTCATGAAACAATGATGAATGGCAATAGTGACTATGAAAATAACGATGCCGATGATAAAAATGAGGACAATGCTAAAGGCAATGATAATGACGACAATTTCAATAGTTGCTTTCGGTGAGTGAACGATTTAAGGAAGTGGTCGGTGAGTCTGCCGTGACTGACATCGACACTGACCACCAGATTCCGTTTATGACCAGATGCAAGCATCTGGATGCAAAGAAGATGACTTTTTGATATATGGTAAAACATGGGTTTAATTAGCTCAAGACTTCAACTACGGTATTTTACAATGTTAAGTCGTAACTTCCTCTAAGAAGCCGAGGCAGTAACATCAAAACATCCAACAGGTATCTTCTTTTATAGTATACCGTGAATTTCTGTATTAAAGATCCGGTAAGTTTCTGGTACATTTTGTATCTTTGGGAACATCATTTCCAGTGACAATCTAATCTTCATTCTTCTCCTTTGGTCCTTCTTTTTACCTCTGTTTAAACTACACCATTTAATGATTTCGTCACATATAAGATCTTCATTGTTTAGTCTTTAAAATCGACTGTTGTGGTTAATGCTCAGTGATGTCGCGTTTTCTTGAATCCAGGGCAAACGATTTAACTGCTTGTGATTTGGGATTTCATCAGACTGGAGTTACAGAAAATCAGGCGACGATTGAATTCGGCTCAACTATCGGAAATGTGATTGAAAACACACCCAATCCATTCAGCTTCAGCTTCAGAATATGGGTGGTAGGCTACACGTGTACATCTTAAGATCCGTAATTTGAGTTGTCTAGGACCACTGTTCTCATCATTTTGAGACTCAAGGACCACTTATAAATTTTGTGTCTCGGTCGCGGACCGCCACTAAAAATTGTGCCAAAACCAAATTAATACAATTGAAATTTTTTGCCATAAATCCGGCGTATTATTACTTTCGTGCTGATTTTAGCGATTGAAATAAAAAAAATTAAAATGTTTAGAAATTCGTCTGCATGTTTTCAATTGTAAAAAATATGAATTGTAGACCTTGGTCGCGGACCACCAGACAGATATCCGCGGACTAACAGTAGTCCGCGGACCACAGGTTGAGAACCGCTGGTCTAGGATAGGTAGGCCTGCAGTATAGTACCAGGAGTCGGTCGCTATGGATTTACCGACTGATTTAATGAGTTAGCGACTGACTTTGCAACTCAGTCGATTAAGTCATTTGCTTATCAACTGACTAAGTCACTTAGCCGTGTCGACTAACTTATCGACTTGCTATCGACTTCTCAGGAAATCAGGAATGTCTATTATCCACCTAATAATAAAATTTATCGCATACTGTACTTTCCAAGCGGTCATTTCCGTGGGTATGAGATGGGACCCATATGGGCTCTATACGGGTCCAATATGGAATATGGGTCCCGTATGGGCTCCGGAGCATGTTGGCATGCTGACAGAGGACAGGCCGATGATGATGAAATCTTAATATGAATTTATGACAGGTTACAGACCCGTTTGAGTGTTTGCAAAAGGAATAAAGCTTATGTCTTATGACTAAGTCCAAGACCGCCTATTTTTACCCGATTTTACTGACATGTTATCAATTTTCTTGGCTTCATCTGCAGTTATAACGCTAGCTAAAGTTGCTGAAACCACGGTACTTTCAACGAGACGATTGCCTCTACGAGGAGACGCCGTAGTCGATGAAAACAAGTGCATGTCCACTGTTGTGACTAAAGTTTTGGAAAACCTAGACCTTCCCTCAAAGTAAACATTGAAACACTTAGACATGTTTCATTTATTAATCACATGAAAATTAATTCAAATTACTAATGAAGAACAGCAGCAATATACCGCGAAAAGTGACACCATTCATTGATGATAGATCCTAGAACCCGTTATTATCGGTGGTTAATCGCCAATATTGATTGCGTTTATAAATGTAATCAAGTGCTGCGCGGACGAGTAATTAGTCTTAGTGATGTGTGGAGTGAAAAATGCCTTAAATATATTTAAGTAATGTTTTAGAAATTGCTGAAAACCTGCGTTTTTTAACACGCACAAACTTCCATGACGAAAACAGGTTTCCGACTAACAACATAGAAACATACCCATGAGCGAAAAACATAGATCTTGATGGAAAAACATAGGAGTGGCAACAGTATGCGTGACATCAGGTAACGTGTCAGACATCTGAGTGGTGGTGGTAGGTATAACTAGTAAAATAGTGCGTAGGTAGGTAGTAAGGCAATAAGTAATGAACTGGTGACCTGACATCGACTGATTGTTAGACCGTTAGTATGTTCCACAGTGACTCGTACGTAATAACAGGCAATTGTTGCTCCTGTCTGCTGCTGATGTATTCGTTAAATGGAAACTCGGAAATCGCTATCAAAACGATCAAAATATTAAGTGAACGAAGTCGCTAGCAGTCGATAGTTTAGCGACTGGTTTCGACTTGAGGGTTTGGCGGCGGCAACGGCGCCTGGAACCAACAGAGTGGAGTCAACCATTCTCGATGTTAGGGTACAAATACAAATGCTACGATATTTAGACACACACAC
The DNA here is from genome assembly GCA_963556255.1 of Allolobophora icterica. Taxonomy (NCBI): domain Eukaryota; kingdom Metazoa; phylum Annelida; class Clitellata; order Crassiclitellata; family Lumbricidae; genus Allolobophora; species Allolobophora icterica. Next base: position 28,808,624 of record OY744614.1, read on the forward strand.
GCATACATAAACACCTAACTGTATCATACACAGACATGTAATGGGTGTAAGAGGATGGCTGAGATCGGTCTTTGTATCGCCCCGTATGATAGACAAACTAGCAGTGATTCTCGTTAACGATAACGATAACGAAAATGCTCGTTTAGGAGAATAAAATGATTTCGTTAACGATAACTATAACAGTAAATAAAAATATCATTAACTACAACTACGTCTATAACTATGACGAAAATAACACTGACGAATATCTATCGTTATTTTCGTTACAGAAAATAAAAATGCAATATCAACCAACACGAGAATTGGCCATCCCCTCACTCGACTGAACTGCCTCGAACGCGTTCTGCTTTCTGCTGTTTGATTGGGCGCATTCCTAAATTTGGCCATGTCTCTGAATACATGCGAGATGTCCTGCACTGGTTACCACTCAGGCAACGCATTGTCTACCGGGTTGCCTTCATTGTCTGGCAATGTCAGCTTGGCCGTGCTCCCTTCGGTCTACGTGAGCTCTGTTCTTCTTCCTCTGTTCCACCTGGTCATCGCTCTCTTCGCTCTTCCACCCGTGGTGATCTCTCTGTTCCTTTTGCACGTACCGCTACTATGCAGCAGCGCGCTTTCTCCGTCGTTGGACCACAATTTGGAATGGGCTTACTCCTGAGCTGCGGTCTCTTCCTCGAAAGTCGTCCACCGCTTTCTTCTGTGCCCTAAACTTCCTAAAGACTGTTCTCTTTCGCCGGGGTTGGGCTGCGAGCGCCTCTGAATAGCTTCCTTGAAGGACGCTATATAAATGCTTGATTGATTTATTGATTGATTGAGAACGTGAAAATGCGCTACAACTAGTAGCCTATGTTCGCCTCGGATTTTGGATTTGTGAATTAAAATGTACAATATCGAAAAACATGAACGTGGTAGTGGAGATGGAAATCGGATGTCGGTGAATTTGGCGCGTAGTGTATAATTCACGAAGCTAAATCCGCCCATTCTTCAAAACCTTTCAAAGCTCTAAGCAAATTGTGCAACGCGTTTTCAATATGCACAGCTGCTACGTCTGTATAATCAATTTCACATAGCCTTATTGTAACTAAGTAGGCTTACTAGCTAAAATAAAAATCCAGTAACTATAACTATAACTAAAAAAATACTAACTATAAATGTGACTATAACTAAAATAAAAAACCATTAACTATAAATGTAACTGTAGCAAAATAAAATTTGTAAGAGAATCACACTGCAAACGAGTTCGAATTTCTTCAATTTGGAAGAAATTCAAATCCAAAATCCGAGGCGTATCCTTTGGTCGAACCTTGACTTCATGCTTCATCTTCAGCGTTCGACTTTCACTTCTCAGCTCATCTTAGTTGACTTACTTATGCTGCTGTTTATATAATACATAGAACCCGATTTAAGTCTCGCGAGGAATATTTGGGTTAGGCCTAACTATTAACAGGTAGTTCAAGGAATGAATAGGCTTCACCAATAACATTCTGATCGGTGCTGCATTTCCTCAGTGCTGAGTCACGAAACTTAATTGAGATCCTAACACAAGGCTTTGTGACACTCTTCTGTCTGTCTCCGTCTGTCTCTCTGTTTCAATCTATTTCCTTCTGTTTCACTCAACATCTGACATTGTTATGTGTTTTAGCGTGTTGTCACATTTGGCTTACATACAATAGTATACGTACGTACATACAAGAACGTAGTTTACGTGCATATACACACATACACACATACAAGGCGTGGCACGGTAACCGTTTGGTAAGAGCGGTCGGCTTTGTCGCGTGAGGAGATCGACAACAACGACGAGATGGCATCATCATTATGATGTAAGCGTCGTTGCTGGTCGAGATAGGATGATGACGGACGAAAGCCAGCCTCCACTTGGGCAACAATGAAGGCCGCGAGGCCCAGGTGTAATCGGACACCACACAGCCAAGGTGTAATAGGACACCTCGCGGCTATGGTGTAACCAGACACCGCCCGCGCTGCAGGCGAGCGACGACCCGCGTATCGAGGAGCAATCTGACACTAATTGACGATAGCTTGACGTGGGGAGGGGGGCTGACTGATGCACGCTGGAGTTCCTACTTAACAGAAGGGAACGGAGAACACGGGACTTGTACTGCTGACGAACGCGACGTGTGAACATCGGTCGAGCGAGAAACATCGGGAGGAACGACCAGCGGGGCGGCAGAGTATTAGTCCGTCAGATTCAGAGACTGACGCGAAAGAACGATCTGTAGTTAGGCTGTACGAAGCAACATTTGAGATAGTCCGATTTAATATCTAAACGCTTTAATACTACGTGGAAGTTCCCGTAGAGTTAGTGTATATATATTTGTTTCTTTAATTAAATTCATTTATCAATTAAACAAAGTTCGTCGTGAATCTTCTATAGAAAAGTTAGGCACGTTAAATAAAAGTGCAAGTAAAAGAACAAGCAATCGAGGGTCGACATCAACACACGGAAAACAATCGACGGGAAACCTCCGATTGCGACATTGGCGCAGTCGACAGGGTTTTCAACTGAAGACGTCACGACGAAAAGCGGAACCGGAAACGGAAAAGAGGAATCTCAACAGATCGGGACCAGCGGCGAATACAACCCTTCGCAACTGGAGAAATCGAGTGCCGGACTCCGGAGACGAAGGACTCGAAGGAACCGACAGCAACAGGCAAGGACGAGGAACAAGAGCGCCAACGGACGACCGACCATCGCTAGCAACGACGGACGGGAGTGGCAACGGAGGACAGCGGATCAGCCAAGATACCAAAAGACGGAACACGCTCGACGTATCAGAGGGTAAGTCCTTACTGGTAGTCGTGGTAATCTGTGAGGTTGCGGTTGAGGTCTGGATGAGGATTGGTGTGCGAATAGCCGAGGCTTTTGCGTAGCTCCTTTTACTCAGTTCTGTTCTTGTTGTATTTGTGGTAGAATTTTAGGACGTTGTTTTCTTTGATTTCTGACCAGCGGTGACTCTCCTCTAACTTACTTATCTTTTTCTATTAGTGAGCGGACTGTTGGAAGATGGATAAGTTGTCGGTAGGGAAAAGAGTGAGGGTGCAGAACATGCCCCGTCACAGACTAGTCGCATATCTGATAAAGATGGGACTAGGAGAGGAGGAATTGGGTTCCATGAGTACGGGCCAACTCCAAGAGGCGAGTGCTGAAATAATTGTGACTGGACGGGAAACCCCGCCAGAAGTAAGTGAGGAAGTAAGCACGGGTAGCATAGAAAGCAATATCGATTCGGCAGCGCAAACGCCGTTATACGAATTAAAACGCTTAAAATACGAGAGAGAGGAAGCCGCGAGGCTGAGAAGAGAAGAGAGAGAGGAAGCGGAGAAACTGAGAAGAGAAGCGAGAGAGGAAGCGGAGAGAATAGAAAGAGTGAGAAGAGAAGAGAGAGAGGAAGCGGAGAAACTGAGAAGAGAAGCGAGAGAGGAAGCGGAGAGAATAGAAAGAGTGAGGAGAGAAGAGAAAGAGGAAGCAGAGAAACAGCGAAGAGAAGAGAGAGAGGAAGCGGAGAGAAAAGAGAGAAGAGAGGAAGAGAAAGAGAGGAGAAGAGAAGAGAAAGAAGAAAGACGGAAGAGAGAAGAGAAGGAGGAAGCAGAGAAATTAAGGCTTCGGGAGGAGAAGCGGAGGAGAGAAGAAAAGGAGGAGGCAGAGAAGAGAGAGAAGGAAGTCCGAGAAGAAAGGGACGCAGAGAGGAGACTCAGAGACGAAAGGGACTATAACTTGAGGCATTCGGTCGTAGGACGAATGAAAACGTATAGTGAAAGCTTGCGAGGACTCTTACCGAGATTCCCCAGCGACCATGCGCAAATCCCTGGTTTCTTTGTGCATTGCGAAAGGTTATTCGACTCTTGCGCTGTCCCGGACGACCTTCGAAGCAGATTACTCTTGACCTGTCTAGATAATCAGGCCAGAGCACTGACGGCCAGACTCACACAAGAGGAGCTTGATAATTACGGGAAGCTAAAAACCTTCTTGTTGAAAGAGTTCAAAGTGAGCGCAGTCTCTTTACGAGAGCGATTCATGAACGCAAAAAAGGCGGTAGATGAATCATACACAACATTAGCTTCGAGACTGCATAAATTACTTTCTTACTATCTGCAAGATCGCAAGGCAATGACGTTTGATGAGGTTACGAGCCTCTTGATTGCAGATAAGATGAAAGAAATGTTGCCCAGAGGATGTTTGAATTTCATCCTCAGTCAAGAGCAGCAGAAGTGGTTAGGGCACAAAGAGTTAGCCGAAGCGGCTGACACTTATGTCGCTACACACCCTTGGGAAAATGACTATACGAAGCATAGTCTAGGCACGGGTAAGACGGAGGCTCGCTATGCGAAAGCGCCAGCACCTCCTCAGACGACAGCTAAACAGACGGACACGTGGACTGACCGACCGGGAGGGACACAGACAAATAACAGGACAGACGGACGTCCAACCCCCGACGAGATTAGAAAGCGTGGCCTTTGTTTCCTATGCTTTTCTCCAGACCACAGAGCTAAACTGTGTTCGAAGAACAAACAAACTAAAAGCAAGCAGGTGAGCGCGTGTGCGGTCCAGCCAACCGTGACCAGAGCTCAAGACAGACAGGCAGACAGACAAAGCGAGACGCGACAAGACGGGCCGCCATTGATACAAGAGATAGAACAGCATGCATTGCCGACAAACCCGGATTGCATTGACGTGGAGGAGACTTATGTAAGAGAGTACATGAAAGTGTATATTACGGGGCTCCCTGTGACATCGTCTCTAATAGATAGCGGGGCCGAATACAATTGTGCGCGAGCAGAACTAATCAGGCCGCTCAACCTACCTGTGGTCAAGCAGATAGAGGTGAAGGGGCTGAACGGTCAATCAATGATTGTGGACGTGGTGCGGCTGAGACTAAAGGGGTCTCAGGCCGGCGAGGACAGGGAGGGGGAGGTAAATTACGCCCCTGATGTTCGGATATGGGCGGCACTCATTAAAGACCTTAATGAACCGTTAATTATCACGCCCACTACAGCCGACTTGCTGCGCGAGACAGCGTTGTATTCGAGTCACGCGGCCAGCGCTCCTGAAATAGACCAAATTTCAGAAGCGCAGGCGGTCGCAAGGACTGAGACGAGTGAGGAAGAGGAGAGAGGGGAGGAGGTAGAGGGACTTAGGGCGCTGATAGGCGAAGATTACTTCACGGTCGCTCAGGCAGACAGTGAGAGTGTAGGAGAAATCAGTCCCGAAGAAACGGATACTGAAGAGCAGTTCTTCAATCCTGAGATACCACCCCCACCTAAGGAAGACACAATAGTAGGCAGAAGCAAGATGGCGGCCGAACAAGCACAATGTTCGACACTAGCACCATTCTTGGCCCACGGGAAAATTGGGGCGAAGAACTTCTTCTTTGAAGACAATTTGCTCTTTCATAAAGACAAAATAGCTGGGCATTCTGTAAAACAACTGTGTTTACCTAAAGAAAGAATAGACAAGGTCTTAAACTTAGCACATGACGCTGCGTTCGCAGGTCATATGGCGTTGAAAACGACTAAGGACCGAATCAAACTGAATTTCTGGTTTCCCAACGTGGAGGATATAGTGAAGGAATATTGTGCATCTTGCGACATTTGCCAAAGGCATGCGCCGCTGCGAGTGGCGCAGCGGGCCCCCATAACTCCTATCCCTCGCAACGACGAGACCAGATTCGGCTGTCTAGTGGCAGATTGTATAGGGCCTATAGTTACCAACGTAGACCCCACAAGCCCAAAACCCGAGTACAACTACGCCTTAGTGGTAGTTGACCAATTTTCAAGATGGCCGATGGCCTATCCTCTGAAATCATTAACGGCAAAAGCGACATGTGATGCATACATGCAAATCTTCACGACCTTCGGTTTTCCAAAAACGATTAGGTCCGATAACGGGTCGAATTTCAACAGCAAATTAACCCAAGAGTTTCTGCATCGTATGGGGTGCTCACCACGCTTTGGGCCAGTCGCACATCCTGAGTCACAAGGTCTAGTGGAGCGCTGCAATGCCACACTGAAGACCATGATTCATAAACTGGCAGAAGAAAACCCGAGGGGATGGCACAGACTGTTACCTTACGTGCTTTGGAGCTTAAGGGAACGCCCCTCGGCAACCACCCACGTGAGTCCCTACACCCTGGTGTATGGTACCCTGCCTAAAGGACCTCTATCTGTCCTTTCTGAGGAATGGGCGGGAGAGCGGGATTCTCCATTAAGTCTGGGCACAGGCGCCGCAGCTTACTTGGACCAATTAAGGGATAACCTTGAAATGTCTAAATTATATGCCGAATATTATTCAGACATTGAACAGCAGCGCTATGCTACTCATTACAATTTAAGAAGCATGGACAGGCGTTACGAAGTAGGGGATAAAGTCATCATCCAATCACCGGAAGCGCGAGGAGCAAAGAAGGAGGGCCAATGGCAAGGCCCGGCCATCATCGCTCAGGTGAAATCGCCCTACACATACATCGTGGAAATAGGGGGCAAAAGCCGCTTATTACATGCAAATCGTATTCGCAAATATAACGAAAGAATACAGCAAGCATTGATTAACAATTGCTCCATTCTGTTCGAGAAGGACGAAGACTTCGGTCACGTGGAAGCGGTGGGTAGCGTCGTCACGAGTCAGACACGGCCCAGTGAACAAGTAGACCCTATTGCCGTTGCACACTTAACGGTACCCGAGCGGAAACAGCTGTTTAGTCTGTTAGACAGATTTCCAGATGTGTTCTCGGACAAACCAGGTTTCTGTCCCGTCCTAGAACACACAATCACTGTTAGCGCGGAGTTCAGGCCGAAGAGTTTGCGAGCCTATAAGGTGCCGGAACTGCTCAAACCGGAGATGGAGAAGCAGATCCGCGAACTTTTGGCCCTAGGTATCATCACTCCCTCACATAGCGAAATGGCTAGTCCCGTTGTGTGCGTTGTGAAAAAGGGAGGTCAAGGCGGTTTAAGACTGGCCATTGACTACCGATATGTAAACAAGTTCTTGGCGGGTGACGCATACCCCACCCCCGACATCCAGGAAGTATTACAGAAGGTAGGAAGTGCAAACTTCATATCCTGCTTTGACGCACGTCAAGGATACTACCAGATTGGACTCCACAAGGACTCTCGTTGGTTATCAGCCTTCGTATGTGACGCTGGCCTATTTGAGTTCGTACGACTGCCCTTTGGTTTAAAGTCACCCTCAAATTCTTTTATCCGATGCATGTCAAAGGTCCTTCATCCCATTCGCGACTTCACTGAGACGTTTGTGGATGACATGGCAGTACACTCGATGACGTGGCCGGATCACATGAAACACCTAGAGAAATACTTAATGACTATTCAACAGTCGGGTGACCCTTAACATTAAGAAGAGTTCGTTTGCTAGGCGACAAACAACGTTTGTAGGTCACCTGATCGGATCAGGGAGCATTGAACCGGATCCTATGAAAATCGCAGGGCTAGGGAAAATCCCTCAACCCGAGTCCAAAAAGGACATACGGAGATTAATTGGCTTCTTCAGTTATTTTAGGAACTTCATCCCTAACCTGGCTGAGACAGCCAGAATTCTCACTGACTTGACCCAGAAATCGGTGCCTGCTAAGATACCCTGGCGAATTGAACATCAAAATGCGCTAGATAAACTTACGCACGATTTGAATAACGCTGTTTGTTTGCAGACAATTGACTACGGCAGAGAGTTTGGTTTATCGACTGACGCTTCAGACAAAGCAGTCGGTTGCTGCTTATTCCAAATTCAAGACGATGGAACAGAGCGGCCAATATGTTTCGCCAGTTCTAAATTAGATGCTACGCAAGCGCGTTGGTCCACTGTGGAACGCGAAGCGTATGCTGTAATCTTTGCGTTGAAGAAGTTTAGGAATTGGATTTTTATGTCAAGGACCACCCTCTATTCTGATCACAATCCCTTGACTTTCCTAACTGCTTCTACGCCCACAAGTGCTAAACTTGCGAGGTGGGCTCTGGCACTCCAGGACTTTGATATCGCTTTTAAATATCGTCCTGGGGCGCTGAATATTCCCGCTGATCTTTTGTCCAGACTATGATTGAGGAAGAAGGCGGACTACCATGTAAGGCACCGCGACAACTGTAAATATATTTCTAACTGTGCTGATATTTTGTATTTTTCATGGGAACGACGAGGACATGGTCTGGAGGAAATCGAGGGAGGGAACGACATCCTTCTCAGCCGGGAGGCGAACCAATGACTGGCTTTGTCCTCCCCCGGGAAGGGAGGTGTCGCGTGAGGAGATCGACAACAACGACGAGATGGCATCATCATTATGATGTAAGCGTCGTTGCTGGTCGAGATAGGATGATGACGGACGAAAGCCAGCCTCCACTTGGGCAACAATGAAGGCCGCGAGGCCCAGGTGTAATCGGACACCACACAGCCAAGGTGTAATAGGACACCTCGCGGCTATGGTGTAACCAGACACCGCCCGCGCTGCAGGCGAGCGACGACCCGCGTATCGAGGAGCAATCTGACACTAATTGACGATAGCTTGACGTGGGGAGGGGGCTGACTGATGCACGCTGGAGTTCCTACTTAACAGAAGGGAACGGAGAACACGGGACTTGTACTGCTGACGAACGCGACGTGTGAACATCGGTCGAGCGAGAAACATCGGGAGGAACGACCAGCGGGGCGGCAGAGTATTAGTCCGTCAGATTCAGAGACTGACGCGAAAGAACGATCTGTAGTTAGGCTGTACGAAGCAACATTTGAGATAGTCCGATTTAATATCTAAACGCTTTAATACTACGTGGAAGTTCCCGTAGAGTTAGTGTATATATATTTGTTTCTTTAATTAAATTCATTTATTAATTAAACAAAGTTCGTCGTGAATCTTCTATAGAAAAGTTAGGCACGTTAAATAAAAGTGCAAGTAAAAGAACAAGCAATCGAGGGTCGACATCAACACACGGCAAACACACGACGGGAGACCTCCGATTGCGACAGGCTTGTAACACAGAGTGTGTGGATTCGATCCTCTCCCTAGGCGGTCATTGCGTAAGAACATTTAGCAAGTCCTTCACCCACATTTGCTCAAAACCATCGATTGTCTGTCGTATGGTCGTGTGTGCTCTTCTGAGCTTTGAAAGACGGGCATTTTCAAAATAAAGTTGTATGACAATTCGATACAAATATAATGTCCACATGCTTGAATACGTAATTATATACATTGAAGCTTAGCATCGACTACCAGCAAATTATATGACTATATGTTAATTAGGATGCGAAGCATCTTAGTACAAATCCGCGCAGATAGAACAGGGCAAAGATTGTACGTGATACTATGGTTTCTGGTGTTAGGGCGATGTCTTGGTGAAGGCCCAGGTGTGGGATAGGGACCTAGAACCACCAAACCAGAAAGTTGAATTCATGCAATCAGCTACACCGCTGAGAATATCTAAAAATCAATGGACAAGGACAAGCGTCGGAATTCGTACAAAGTCAGTAGTAAATCAGTTCTTGTCTGTTATTGTATGACTTGAGGTCGCTTGGCACAACATGACATGAAAGCCTTAACATCTTAACCATAACGACTTGTATTAGTTAGTCGGTCAGTCATAGGTCGGTCAGACAGTCAGCTAATCATTCATTCATTCATTCATTCATTCATTCATTCATTCAGTCAGTCAGTCAGTCAAACGGTGAGTCAATCTGTTAGTAAATGGACAGTCAGTCATTCGGGCTGTCAGTCAGTCCACATGCAATAGATGCAGATTTTCGAATGAATGGCCAATACGACGGACTGCTTGAAGCCTCGAAAGTAAGTTGTCCGTTGTTTTAACTAACCTTCTAGATTGCTGTTTTCTTGCCCTTGTACCACATTCAAAACAGTACAGGCAAAAATCACCACCATCATCGTCTCGCCATTCATTAACACAACCTTCACCTCTAACACTGCTATATGCACCACTAGCTCCATCACCAGAACCATCACGACAATCGCCACCAGTCATTAGACGCCATCAGCGACTAGAAGTCACCACTTTAACGTCGCTATATATTATGCAAAAGCGCGCGAGAGCAGTAAGCTTTACATAACGTGCAGTATGAGATGAATGTCTTTGATGCCACAGCCTGACAATGGAATTGCGCGCCTTTTGCGGGGACAATTGGTACGGCGACCAGTGCGACGTCTTCTGCCAACCAAATCTTGCTGCCACCTACACCTGTGGCAATGACGGCCGAAAGATCTGCAAAACAGGTTGGCATCTTAGATCAGACGGTTATTTAATTGGACGAAAACTAAAGATTCGAGGACAGAGTTAAGTAGCAAATGAACTCAGCACAGCACCAGAAACCCCAAACCAATGCTAGAGGCGATTCAAAAATAAGTGAATGGTCCAGAGTTTCAGGAGCAGCAGACATCTGAAGAAGAGTAAGTGCTGTCACCCTTGTCTATAGCGCTCGTAGTATCATTACAAGAGTACGACGTGCAGACTCTGCGGAGTGAAACTTACAAAAGTGCTGACTCCAGGAGGAAATATTTGCAAACGGGAAAAAGTGTGAGACTGCATACGAAACAGGAGCAACCGTTCAAGAATTTTCTATAGAATAATTCAAAGTTGGGATGCACTACTGCAGTGGTCACCAACCCGTGGCTCGCGAGCCGCATGCGGCTCTCGAAAAGTTATGTGGCGGCTCTCCAGAGCTTTCCAGGAAATGACATTTTCTAGGCCTATGTGACGAAGTAAAAATTGTCTATAAAATGGACTGTTTCCGTGTTGTTTGAGCTCAAAATTCTATGATGTCATTGTTTTATATGTCGGTCCATATAATGATATTATATTATGAATTACGCTAGCGGCTAAAAGTGTTATCCTCTAGTATTTGTTGTGCTCCTTAATTCGACCTAAAACCACGGCGGCTACCAAAAAGTTGCTAAAGTTCGAAATGCGGCTCCCAAAAGTTGCTAAGCTTTGCAACGCGGCTCCCAAAGTTACTAAACTTCTTGGTGCGGCTCCTCACCGAAAAAAGGTTGATGACCACTGGCTTGAGCAAAGATTTACAGAAATAATCCTTCATGCAACGATGCATTAATGATTAATCATTGAAGTGACGGTTGGACAAAGACATCAAAGCACTATTTCACAAGAGATGTCGGCCTTAAGAATAATTTAAAGGTGAGGAGAAGATGAGTTTGTGAATCTCTACAGGCGTTGCTGGCTGATAATAAAATTTTTAACCTGATGCCATAATTTTTTGCAAAGAGGGCTAGGAACTTTTTGGCAAGCTCGACTTTCAGCCGAGTGCACAATATAGTTTGCATTTGTATGTATGTATATATATATATATATATATATTCGTTTATTCAGGTAGAAAACATTGCTGTAAAGGACGCAGCAATAGACAAGTCGATTGTCGTCATTGTTCAAATGTTATCACTATAGAAGCAGAGGATGTCAACCTGAGATTCTATCGAGGCATATGCGAGCAAAATAATTATCTAAGATTTATCTAGTCGGCTGGGACAGTAAGCGGCAGCGCTTGACTGCCCGCTAATGGTCACTCGGAGAAGGCGGTTTAGTATATGTCTTTAAACAGCATTCTAGGCAGAAAATTCTTTGTGTCTAGTTGGGCAAGGCGAATAAGTGAGGTCGCTTTCGGAGATTGTAGCCCGCGTCTAGACGGCCAAAACATCCATCGTAGTGCATGTCCAGAGTTACTGGTGATGGCTCTAAACAACAACATCTCAGCTTGACCTGCCAGGTAGGCCGCCGTCGGAGTATCCGGGTGAAGGAAGCCTGCCGTTCTCGCTCGCCGGACAAACCGTTCAATCCGTTCGCGCTCTCCACCACTGAGACAACCCCACCAGGCGGGGGAGATGTACAGGAGTCTGGCCATTGTGCTAGCACGCGTGATTTCAGAAAGGGCCTGAGCAGGTATTCCACGCCGCCGGAGGGTCTTTAAAGCAAACAGTGACGATCGAGGAGCTTGAGCCCACGTTTTATCCACGTGTGCTTTTACCATAAGCTTTTCATCGATGTACTCTTTTTACGGAAGGTTGTGAAGCAAGGGAGGGCATGTTGTGACGTACGAAAGCCTTCTAGCGAGTCATCGCAGAGTTTATTTGCAGGTTTTTGCTCATTGCCCAGGCCTTGATGTGTCTGGTCTTTCCCTTTCCAAGAGCTAGTATCTTGTTACGCAATCAACATAGTCTTAGACGAAGCAACAATGCCGGAGATTGATTAGTTAAGTTTTCAAACTAGTCAGATGAAATAAGCTTTTGCGGCGTGCCTTTAACTGAAGGCTAAAATAGATAGCCTGCAACTCGGCAGCTGAAAATATTAACGTTTCTAATATTTTCTTCAGGATGGACAGGTATCAACTGCAACATTACACAGGTGATCGCTGTGACTGTTGCCAATGATTGTGGCCTTTGCGATAATGATGGGGGTCAATGTATTGATGGATCGTGTAGCTGTCGTCCTGGCTACACAGGTGAGCCAACTCATTGTCTCAGGCTTGCCGAAGTTATAACAATGTAATGTTCTGACAGAAATAGACTGTATATGTCGCCGAAAAATCCACACACAAAGTACTCTGTAGTATTTCATAGACTTAAGTTATCGATAAAAGCAAGAGTGAAAGTATTACTCAGTGGCTGTCATTTCCGCGAGAAATCCTTAACTTTTTGACCTTGTCAGCCTCGTTTATCATGCTGTAGTTTCATGTCGTATTTTAACTACGAACAAAATTGGGATGAAAAAATGTTCCATTCATGCAGTAAGTCTAAGGAATCTAATAATTCACATGTTTTTCAGACTACGCCAAAGGAGCCTGGCTCGCACGATTTTGTATGAAATTGGCTTGCATTCCATTTTCACCACGTATTCCCTTGGCACATCATGCTCGTTTGGAACATCATTTTCCACTCCACCTCATGTTCCTTTGAAACCTCATGCTTCGTTGGCACCTCATTCTTCCCTGGCATCTCATGTTTCCTTCTACCTCATGCATATTTGGCACCTTATGCGCCCTTGGCACTTCTTCTTCCCTTGACACCTCATGCTCTTTTTGCATCTCATGTTCCCTTGGCACCTAATGTTCCTTGGCTGCTCGTGTTCCCTTGGTAAGTCATGCTTTCTTGCCACTTCGTGTTGTGGCTGGATGCACTGTTTGCGTCTGTGCTTTAGGAGGCAGCTGCGAGACAGATATAGACGACTGCACAGGAGTTGACTGCAACGGAGGCACATGCGATGATCTCATCAACGGATACAGGTGTTTGTGCCCGCCTGGGTTTACAGGTACGCAAAGTATTCGCATTTTCTGTTCAGTCCAGCTTCGAAACTTAAAACTTTACAAAGAAACTTTAATAAAATGTTTGTACAAATATCGTTCGAACTCACGTAGCACCTCATGCTCTCCTGACACCTCATGCTCTTTTTGCATCTCATGTTCCCTTGGCACCTAATGTTCCTTGGCTGCTCGTGTTCCCTTGGCAACTGATGCTTCCTTGCCGCTTCATGTTGTGGCTGGATGCACTGTTTGGGTCTGTGCTTTAGGAGGCAGCTGCGAGACAGATATAGACGACTGCACAGGAGTTGACTGCAACGGAGGCACATGCGATGATCTCATCAACGGATACAGGTGTGAGTGCCCGCCTGGGTATACAGGTACGCATTACCTGTACAGTTCACCATTTAACCCTTCGTAACTTAAATCTTTGCAAGGAAAATTTAATACAATGTCTGTAATTGTCGTTCAAACTTGTATAGTACCTCATGCTTCCTTGACACCTCATGTTCGTTTGGCACCTTATGCTCGCTTAGCATCTCGTGTTTCCTTGGCACGTCATGCACGTTTGACACCTCATATTCCCTTAGCCCCTTATGTTCCCTTGTCACTTCATCCTTCCTTTGCGCCTCATTTTCCTTTAGTACCTCACGCTTCCTTGGCACCTTTTGTTCCATTGACACGTAATGCTTCTTTCACACCTCATCTTCTCTTGTCACCTCATGTTCCATTGGCACCTCAGGCTCTCTGTGCACCTCACGTTCCATTAGCACATCATGCTCGCTTTGCACATTACTTGGCACGACATGTTTCCTTGGAATCTCATGTTCTATTGTCACCTCATGCTTCCTTAACACCTCATGCTTCCTTGGCACCTCATGTTTCCTTTGCACCTCATGTTTCCTTTGCACATCATGTTCCCTTGGCACTTCATGCTTCCTTGGCAACTTATATCCTCTTGGAACTTCCTTTGACACCTCGTGCACTCTACACCTCATGTTCCCTTGGAATCTCATGTTGTTTTGGTGCCTAATACTTCCTTGGCACCTTATGTTCCATCTGCACCTCATGTTCCCTTGACACCTCATGCTTTCTTGCCATTTCATGCTTCCATGGAGCCTTATGTTCCGTTGTCACCTTATGTTTGTAATAGTCGTTCAAACTGGAGTAGAGAGTGGCTCAACCAATGCTCTGTTAAAGAGTGGTGTGCTCAACCAATGTAATTCTCTATATGACTTCTGCGGCGCCTAGCTTCAGAAACAGCTGAGTTAAACAGAGGCTGCGGTGTGCCCTCAACAACTGGAGCTGCTATTAAAGGCCAAAATAGATAGCCCTACTACGCGACAACTAAAATGTTAATTTTGTTAATTTTCTTCACGATGTACAGGTAACAACTGCGACGATTTACAAGTGAGAACCGAACAGACGACAGCTGCTTACGATGAACAGGTGACAGCCGCTAACGATTTTACTTTAGAAAAATAATTAAAAATGAAATAAAACAAATTAGATTTAATTATAATTAAAACAACAAAACGATTAGTTGTTTTAAAATCTTGTTCTACTACCAGCATAGAATGGTCAAATAGGTCGTAGAAGAGTACAAGTTACGAAGCACATTAAAATTAAATTGAAATTTATTTAAAATATTAAAAACTAGCTGGTTTACCCGGCGTTGCCCGGGGTGATAAGTTTCAATCCCTGTAGCGAATAAGCGAAAAATTTAGGTATAAGTTTCAATCCGTGTAGCGAATAAGCAAGAAATTTAGGTATAAGTTTCAATTCGCAGTCTTGGAGGTCCTTGTGGCGTGTGGCGACCTGTGGGGAGACTGCTTCGCAGTCTTGTAGACGCCTTCTGGCGTACAGCGGAGACTGCTTCGCAGTCTTGTATACGCCTTCTGGCGCCTAGCGACCTCTGCCGTGGACTGACTGCTTCGCAGTCGCCCTCTTGCGGCGACTGCTTCGCAGTCTTGGAGGCCCTTGTGGCGTCTGGCGACCTGTGGAGGTCTTGGAGGCTGTTTCACCCGGCCCTTCCGGGTGAAACAGACGCCGAAATGTAAACAAATCTTCTGTAGGCATCCCTGGTGCTATTTTTAGGTATGACGTCATTGTGCTATAATTAATTCCTACACGTGCATGCATCCAATGCATTAATCCTAATGTAACTGCAGGGACTGCATCCAATGCAGTAAGCCTAATGTCACTGGAGGGACGGTAATTTTCCAATCGCTTGGGGCGATGTTTTGGCAGTTTTTAACCATGGTAGCGGTGAAAACGGGGGACGCGAACCCCTCCACTGGGTGTCCGATGCCGAGACCGACACAGCAGTCAAGGTTTCGAGTGAAAAGGTGAGAAATTGTAGAAGTTAAGCCCGGTCAGACAGACAGACGGACGGACGGACGGACGGACGGACGGACGGACGGACGGACGGACGGACAGACAGACAGACAGACAGACAGACAGCTGGCTTTATTTATATAGATATAAATATAATTGCAAATCTCCCTTTTATTACCCTCTGCCTACAGCAGAGTTGTGGTGAGTGAAGGGTGGGGCGGGGTGCGGTGACGCAAATGGCATGCTTACAAAATTCGACAATGTGTAACTTTTTATTATATATATAAACAATAATAAAATTTAATTGAAATGTATTTAAAATACATTACAGTGTTCTCAGAGTGGTAGTGGATCGGATCTGTTCTCATAGTGGTCGGAGGTCGGATCTGTGCTCATAGTGGCAGTGGGTCTTCTGTGTGCGCACAGTGGCAAATTTAGCTAAGTACTGATGGTTAAGTCATCGACGAAGTCACAACTGCTTTGCACATGGGCGCCTCAGGAATTTTTCTGGGGGGCAAAATTGAAGCAAGTAATCATATGATGAAGCCGCCACAAAGACTCCGACGTCTATAAAACTCTCATCGAGAAATATAGGTCCAGCCCTATGTTGTTATGTGTCAGTTCTTCATAAACAATGTTACTGTGAACTACAATCAGCAACACTTCTAAAGTTGCATTTGATTGATTCTATACAGGTAAGACGCGTTAGTTCCGACGGTATAGTTCACAGTGAAACTGCCTAAACTAGTGACACTACTTCACTTTTCTTACCAGATAATAATAGTGGCGGACGTCGACCTAGCTAAGCTACAGTTCTGTAATGTCTGACAGTGTGAGGTAAGACAAGGTCTTAAGAGAAGAAAAGGGAAAGTAGAACAGTCATTAATGCGGGTCGCGTCTTTTATAACAGCATTCCTTTGAACTCGTAGCATATTTCATGTTTGCTTTGAAGAGTGAGTGTCATTTTGTGATGCAAATGTTGACTTTCAGGCATTAACGTGATTTGCACATAATTTTGCAGGTGAGCTGTAACGGCTTCATCCAGGTGAAGCTGATATATTACAACAATCCAGGTGGCAAACTTGAAAACGGCAATAATTGCGACAGCCTAATCGATGGATGTGATCATTATTTCATTGTTTGCATCGATGATGCATCTAACACCTCGTGAGTCGTCATTTTTCACGAATGCTATATGTCGTAGGAAATTATTTCGCTCCCTATATGATGATGATGACGATGACGACGACGACGACGATGATGATTATCGGCAGTCTCTAAGCTTTGGCATGTGACGGCTGTTAGCCAGTCCTCTTCTGCCCGCTTGAGCTTCTTACCGACACAATGCGGTCCTTGTGCTCATTTGAATCTTCGTTCATTTAAGGGTGCAAGCGGAGCAGAAAGACCAAATCTTTTATGGCCAGGACTTGAACCTGTGGCTTGACAGTCTAGCGAACGATTCACTAGCTTATTGCTCTCTGTATGCGTGTGTGCAAGTGAGGACGTACTACGGTGTAATAAAGGCTGCTGTAATAAATATTGCTGATTTTTACAACTGTAAGCTTAGGAGATTGCATAACATTGAACAATAATAATTGTAGAAATGCGTCGCCAGTTATACAACGGTCTAGTTTAACTTAGGATATCAGTTTCTGTGAAATCTGTTCGTTAATGGTCAGATATTGATGGCGCTAAGCATATCCTATGCTACTGTAAAAACGTGCAAAAGCAGACAATGATCATTGTCTGTGCAAAGGTAGCGTAGCTGCTGGCATAACATCGATCACTCATCGCAGTTGTGTAATCGTCGGTTAAGTCTTTCATCGATTTACGAATGCCTGTCGAACTAATGCTTAAGCAAACCTGCGCAGATTTCTAGGCTACACGCACTTCAGCGACAATGACGAGAACGACGTTAATGACGACAATGACATTTCGATGACGACCATGATGATGATGATGATGATGATGATGATGATGATGATGATGATGATGATGATGATGATGATGATGATGATGATGACGGTAATGAAGATGATCAATTACAATGACGAAGGTAGTCATGAAACAATGATGAATGGCAATCGTGACGACAAAAATGACGATGATGATAAAAATGAGGACAATGATAATGGCTGTGATAATAACAACAATTTCAATCGTTGCTCTCGGGAAGTGAACGATTGAAGGAAGTGGTCGGTGAATCTGCCCTGACCAACATTGACACTGACCAGCGGATTCCGTTTATTACCAGATGTAAGCATCTGGATGCAAAGAAGATGCAAAGATATCAAACAATATATGACATAAATGGGTTTTATTAGCCCAAGAATTCAACTACGGTATTTTACAACGTTAAGTCGTGACATCCTCTAAGAAACCGAGGCAGCAATATTCAAAACATCCAATAGGTCTTTTGCAGTATAAGGAATATCTGTATTAAAGATCGTATAAGTTTCTGGTACATGTTGTGTCTTTGCTAGGCCTATCGTGTTGCTTTGTTTGGTAATAATTTTAAAGATCCTCCATCTCCCATATTAGCCACATCCTTTCCTGTGATAATGTAATCTTCATTCCTATCCTTTGGTCCTTCTTTTTACCTCTTACTTGACGACACCATTTTATCCTTTCGTCACAGATAAGATCTTCAATGCTTAGTCTTTAAAATCGTCCGTTGTAGTTAATGCTCAGTGATGTCGCGTTTTGTTGAATCCAGGCTGAACAATTTGACGAATTGTAAGTTTGGATATCACCGGACTGCAGCTACAGAAAATGAAGAGCTCATTGAATTTGGCTCAAGTATCGGAAATCTCCTTGAACCATTAGCAAAGACACCCAATCCATTCGACTTCAGTTTCACTTCATGGCTGGTATGCTACACGTGTACGTCTTAATATGACTGTCTAGGATAGGAACAGTATAGTACCATGAGTCAGTTGCTAAGGAGTAGCCGACTGACCTAATGAGTTAGCGACTGACTTAACAACTCAGTCGACTAGGTCTCATGCTTATCAACTGACTAAGTCGCTTAGACTTGTCGACTGACTTTCCGACTTGCTATCGACTGGTAACCAGGTATCATCATCATCATCATCATCATCGTCGTCGTCGTCGTCATCATCATCATCATCATCATCATCATCAACTTCACACAGTACTTATGGCGCCACTCAACCTATGCTCAGCAGAGCCTTACACAATAAAATATTAAGGAAGGCCGCACGAAATAAGTACGTCTTAAAGTGATTGCAAAAGATAGGGTGGGAGTCTATGGACCGAATAACCAGCGGCAATGAGTTCCATGCTCTGGGTCCGGACACGAAAAACGAAGAGTCCGCCAGGCGCGTCGTAACCCTCCCGACAGCAAAGTCGCCGCGGGTGGCTGAACGCAAGCGGCTGCAACGAGTATGTCTATTAGTCACCTAAAAATATAATGCATTTTACCGCATACTGTACTGACCGTGCCGTCATTTTTGTGGGCATTAGATGGGACCCATATGGGCTCTATACCGGTCCAATGTGGAATATGGATCCGATATTGGCTCCGCTCTTATGTGGGCATGCTGAAAGAGGACAGACCGATGATTGTGAAATGTTAATGTGAATATATGAAAGGTCACAGACGAGTTTGAGTGTTTATAAAAGGAAAAAAGCATTATACTAAGTACAATGCTGGATTTCTCTTGAGAACGCAAATTGCCGTCTATTTCCCCAATTTTGCAAATATAAAAAAATTATTATCAATATTTCGCACTCCATCTGCAGTTATACCGCTCCCTGAAGTCGTTCAAACCAGCGTATTTTCAACGAGATGTTTGCATGTACGAAGTGACGCCATTGTCGATGAAAATTAGCGCGTGACCACTGTTGCCAATCTAAATTTTGGAAAACCTAGAGCTCCCCTGGAAAACATAGAAAACATAGACAAGTTTTATTTTAAGAAATACATGGAAATTCGTTCAAATTACTAATGAAACACAACAGTACTATACAACGAAAATGACGTCATCCAATGATGATAGATCATGGAACCCATTATTATCGGTGCAGTGCCTATTTTGTGAAAATGCCTAAAATATATTTAAGTAATGTTTTACAAATTGGTGAAAGCGTACGCTTTAACACGCACCAACATCCTTGAAAAAACAAAACTTTGGACCAGGAAGCATAGAAACCTACATAAGAACGAAAAAATAGACCTTGATGGAACAAAGGCAGGGCATTTTCAAATACAGCTGTATAATTGTGCTCATGCAAATATACCGCCAGCATGCTTGCAAACGTAACTATACATTGAAGCATAGAATGGACTACCAGTAACTTATAGGACTATAATGCTAATCAGCATGGAAACCATCTTAGTGAAACTCTACGCAGATTGGAAAGGGCATAGATTGTACATGATGCTATGGTGTTTGGTTTTAGGACGAAGTCTTGGTGAAGGTCCAGGTGTGGGATAGGGACCTAGTCGGATCAGACGAGAAAGTTGAATTCATGCAGTTCTCTGCGCCGCTGACAATATCTAGCAACGGTCAATGGACAATTGCAACCGTCGGAAGTCGTACAACGTCAGTAGTCAACTCTGCTCTTGTCTGCGAGATGATATGAATTGACGTCGCGTGGCACAACATGACACAAAGACCTTAACATCTCAATCATAACGACTTATATTAGTTTGTCTTTCAGTCAGTAGGTCAGCCAGTCAGTCAGCCTATCATTCATTCATTCAGTCAGCCAGTCAATCGGTTAGTCAATCGGTTAGTCAATGGGTTAGTGAGTCAGTCAGCCAGTCAATCAATGAGTCAGTCATGCGCTCAGTCAGCAACGATAACGATAGACGTAGATTTGCATGACGAATGAACAGTCAATACGACAGACTGCCAGGAGAAAAGTCAAATGTGCGTTGTTTCAACTTACTTTCTCTTTAGCCGTAATCTTGCCCTTGTATCACATTCAAAACAGAGCAATCAGCAATCACCACCATCATCACCTCGCCATCCATCATCACTACCTCCACCACCGGAACTGCTACCTCAACTGCCTCTATCACCAGCACCATCAAGACAATCGCAATCAGTCATTAGCCACCATCAGTGACTAGAAGTCACCATTTCAATGTCGTTATTTTGCAAAAAGCGATGAAAGCAGAATGCTTTGCATGAGACGGAGAATGAGATGATTGTCTTTGATGTCACAGCCTGACAATGGAATATCGCGTCCTTTGCGAAGATAATTGGTACGGTGACCGATGTGACGTCTACTGTCAACCAAGCCTTGCTGCCAAGTACGCTTGTGGCATTGACGGCCGAAAGATCTGCAACACAGGTTGGCATCTTAGATCAGGCGATTATTAACTTAGACAAGCAATAAAGAAGACACGTCTTCGTAGCGCGATTTCAGCAGTTGCCAGATATTATTATTAATTGGTAACTTCTATATCGCTGGTGTCTAATGCACCAACCGATGGAACTCCAAGACTAAGTCGCAAATCAAGTAGATATACTGACGGTTTTTAGTTGAGACATGGAGAATGGCTATGGTGTATTAGCAAGTTGAAACATATGAGTTTTAAACTGAGAAAAAAAGACACAAGTGAGTAAAAGTGACTGAGTAGAAAGAACAGAAATAGAGAGAGAATTCCAAAAGATTGAAATCAAGCAGTCGAAGTAGATAGTTCATGAAGTTCTAGTTTTAAATATAACCAGACAAAGCGATCAGAAGTCCATGTTGAATAGCTATTACAGTAATCAGGTCTGATTTTAAATTTTACTATGGTTAGGCAGTAGAGTTTAGTCTTTTATAAACCACGAGCCCACTTTGAAAGAGATTCGTCTCTGAACAGAACACCAATGCAGTGATATAAGGAGAAGGGTTATATGCTCATGTGCTAATATATTATTTATGACAGTAGCCAAAGATTTCCGGACGCTGTGGAGCTTTTGCAAGTTGGCCTTATTGAAACCAATAGGAAACGAGTTACAGTAATGCGGGCAACTGGAAAGCCATGCAGTCGACAGAGATATCCTAGCGGATCTAGGTACAATGTTTAACACCTAACCTATTTCTGAAAGAATCACGAATATGCATGTATGACGATTTACATATGCCTCTGATATAGTGGGTATTATTATTATTATTATTATTATTATTATTATTGTTATTGTTATTGTTATTGTTATTGTTATTGTTATTGTTATTGTTATTGTCATTGTCATTGTCATTGTCATTGTCATTGTCATTATTATTATTATTATTATTATTATTTTTTTTTTTTTTTTTTTTCAACAGTTTATTGGTTCTCGTCTCCGACTTCGTGCCCAAAAGTGCCTCTGAATGCAACGCCATTGAACCGTTGCGTGCAAACTGACAAACGCTGGAACAGGTGCATGCTTTCTCTAGGGTCTCCCGTTGCCTCTGTCATGCGGCGGCCCAACTCCTGGAGAAACTCTAGTCCTGTCCGATTGATGGGGCCTAGTGATTCAAATGCCACGGGGATGAATTCGTGCGTGGCGGGGAGAGATGTATATTTCATGCTTTTTCGTTCAGCAGCTTGCTCAGCCGCTCCACCCGTTACTGTCGACGTCAGATGAAGATACGACGACGCGCACGTATGGACTGCTGTTGCATCCCATGCAATGAACCTGCCTCTTGTCCATGGGACCAGTGTGGCTCCGTCTGGTCTCTTTCCATCGGTGCGGCTTAGTCCTGACGGTTCTTTAGAACTAGGAATATCCGCCTTCGACAAGGCTCTCCAGATAATGTCATTTAATGCAGCGTGTCGCGCCGCCCTTCCCGTCGACCTTCTGCAGACCAGTCCATGATGTCCACCTGGATCTGCGATCTCGCCACACTGGCACCGATGTGATGCACAAAGAGTTAAACCAAGGCGGAAACCTACAGCAACCCTAACCGCCTCATTGCTCAACCCTAGGCCGCAAGCAGCCAAAGGGATGGTCCCGAGCCAGTCTCCGGCGTGTGCAGCTGTCAGTGCTCGAAGTCTTGCCTGGCTGAGTGGATCATCGCATCCATTGCAAATCTTCATCTTATCGCTGTCGATGAGCGGTCGATCCCAGGTCTTCTGTTCTCTCGGGATCGGTTCCATTACTGCGGGAAGCGAGTCTTTGCGAGCTTCCATCATCTCATCCCGGTATGCATCGCTCCACTCGTCCGCGACCAGGATGGCGCCCACGAGACCGGCGGTCGACGCAGCTGACGCCAAATAGGCTGATGATGCCAGCATCGATATCCGCCTGATCCCCAGGCCGCCATCTCTGATCGGGAGAGAGGCCTGCAACCACTGCACGTCGCTCAATTCGTTGTTGATGATCTTCTCCAGTCCTGTCTTCGTTAGCTGGTCCATTTCATCGAGTAACGGGTGGTTCCAGCACGGAGATGTTCGCAGCATGTAGGTCATTTTTGCTGCTTCGAAGCATGATCTTAGCAGCAGCAGCGCTGCTTGTACCTGGATATCCGTCAAATCCTTCAAAACTCGCTCCAAGGTGTTGCTATGCTCTTGAAGAGACTCGTCCAGCGCCTTCCCTCTGAAGAGCGGGGCGCCGAGCAGGGTCAATTCGTCCCGAACCATTCGTCTAAAGTTGTCAAATTCCGCCCCTGTCACCTCGGTCTCCGAAAAGATCTCGCATTTGTGTCTATTTAGTGAAATGCCGAGTGTGGATTCCAGCTCCACGATCTTTTCCAAGTCCTGGCGAACCTCGTTTGCGATCCCACCCAAGGAGAGGTCATCCAGATAACCCAATTTGAACTGGGATTGCAGGGATCGCAAGGTCGTCTGCAGCGGCATGCAAAACAGCAGAGGTCCCAGCGGATCTCCCTGCTGTGGACCCATCTGCGATCGCACCTCGTATCGGCCGAACTGCAGCGTGGATTCTTCAGAGTAAGCCTGGTGTATGAAGGCATAGAGCTCTGGTATGGTTTCGTGGACAGACCTCAACATGACATCTCTCCGCATTGAATTGAAGGCATTTGCAAAATCCAATTTAATGAAGATTTGATCGTCTTGCATTGTGGTGATGAAATTTCTGGCTGCATGGACAGCCGCCTCTCCACCTCCGGGAGTTCCAATGCCAACCTGGTGCGGACCGAAGAACTGTTCCAGTTTTCCCAAGGCATACTGGTTGGCGCATTTAGCAGCCAGTCTCCGCCATACGTAACCGATGACTATGGGTCTCAGTCCGCCCGTTTTCTTTGATAGGGCTATGAGAGTGCCACCAAACATCACCTCCCGCATCTCTCGTGGGCATTCACCCCGGAGCATAACGTTGGTGAAATCCGTCATGGCCTGGAGCAATGTGCCTGCCGACTCTCTGTTATTTATTAGGTCGAGTAGGTGTTGGGGGCGCAGTCCATCCGGCCCCCCAGCTGACCCCGCCGGGAATGATCTTATTGCTGCCCCGACTTCTCTCACTGAGACCTGAAACGGAGCAGATGGTGATGCCTCAGGTAGGTCTGCCATTTCGTCCACCCAGTTGTTGGGTGGATGCTTCTCTTGTATGGCTGCGAGTGATTCAAACGTTGCAACGACTGGGCTTTCTTGGCTGCAGAGGATGCGTGATGCGGCTCGAATGTTGCCCTCCTCCACCTTGGCATTGACCGCCGCCAGAAATAACTCTCTGGCGTTGACCCTTTTGCGTGATCCGAACTCAACATCCGCTTCCGGTTCTTCGTCCTTCATAAGATCCTGATTTTCGATCCGTTTCTTAATCACGCTGGCCATGTTGCGTCTGCGGCCTGCCCGAGGTGGCTGGGCCAAGACGGTGGATGCAAAGCGCAGCAGCCGGTGCCAATTCTCGACATTCCTCGGGTTGCTGTTTATGGAATTCAAGATTCCCTCCAGGGCCTGTGAACAGGCGAAACGAGCACCCTTCGGGACATGTTTCATTATACCGCCATGTCTTGGATGTCGGTTTAGTCCATCGCCACCGCGCTGTGTCCTTGGGTTCGGTGGATCCAGGGGGACAATCGTCCCCGACCCTTCTTGAGCGCCACCGGTCAGTAGAGGCCCCGCCGCTGCTCCTCCGCCTGGCCTATCGTCTTGTCTCGGTTGAGTGAGCGGTGGTTGTTTCGATCCTGGGCAAGGGCTATTCCGAGGCCCATGCTGGTGAACTGTGCCGTCACGCAGGTGTAATTGTCTTACCGATAGGCAACGGCTGCACACTCCGCTGGCCTTGATTACACCTTGAGCTACAGATGCATCGTTCTGTGATATGCCGGTCGTTGATTGGCTGGACCGTCTTGGCATGCCTTTACCTTCTATTATCGTCCATTGAAAATGTGTGAGTAAAATGCACAAAATACTGACCCAAAGTTGCTGAAATTCCACTGACCCTCCAGCGCTAGCGTGGCACTGCACCTGTATCCAGCAAACTGTCCTGAATCCTGGGCGATTCGGCTTCGACGGACAAAGTCACCCTCATTGTCTCGTCATTATTATTATTATTATTATTATTATTATTATTATTATTATTATTATAATCCGAGAATTCATGTCTAGGTTCTGTTCACTCTCAAAACGAGTTTCCCGCCGCTACCTCCGTTAAGAAGGCGATGTATAAAGAGGGGTTTGTTGTTCTTTGGCTCCGGGCAGCTTTGACATAGCGCCTTGGAAGGCCACTGCGTTGAAGCGCTGCACCATCACTGAAAGACTCTTGAATAGGAAGTTTGATTCGCGGGAGTCATCGGTGGTTTTCGACAGCCGGCGACCAAGTTCAGATAGAAAGGCAAGGCCTTCTCTGTTGAGGGGACCGAAGGTTTCCACCGCTACAGGTATGAAAATGTATCTCCTCTGTAGTTCAGAGTACTTGAAGTTCTTTCTCGTAGCAGCCACCTCCGCGGCCCCTCCTGCCGCGGCCGCCGTTTCCGTGATATAAGAGGCAGCCACCGTGTCTACCACAATAGGGACAGCCCGCCGCTCCACGGTATTAGGGTCTGGCCATCCGGCCTCTTTCCATCCGACCTGGATAGGCCGGACGGCTCCTTGACTGCCGGGATGCCGGCTCTGTTGAGGCTGCGGTGGATGAGGTCGTTGATGTTGCTGTGCCGAGCTTGTCGGCCGAACCCCAGTGAGCATGACAGCCCATGCGCGCCTCTGGACGAGACGTAGGCACCGCATGCGCATTTGTGCGGTTCGCAGATTGCCAGACCCAATCGTAGGCCGACCGCCACCCTCATTGTCTCGTCATCCACTCTGAGGCCGCGAGCAGCGATCGGGAGGGCGTGTAGCCAGTCCGAGGCGTGCGGTGACTGCGACGCCTTCAGTCTCGCCTGGTCGTAGGGATCAAGCAGTTTATCCTCGAGCATCGAGAGGGCTGCGTGTAGTAGCGGACCGTCCCAGTGTCTCTGTCCACGACCGGGCGTAACCGTCGGGATCGGAACCCCAGAAAGCTGAAGCCAGGTAGTCTTCGCCGAGTCATGTGCCGCGTCAGGGGTAACCGAAATAGTACCCAAGATGAGGGACTGGTTTTGGAGGGTGCCCGCGGCCGAAGCCAAGAAGGCGGGAAGTGCCAGCGAGGACACCCTCCTTACTCCCAATCCCCCCATCCTAATCGGAAGAGAGGCTTGAGACCATTGGTCGTCGTTCATCGAGACGTTAAGCATCCGGCCGACTCCTGTCCGTAGCAGCTCATCATATGCCTCCAGGCGCGGTTGATCGTGGCGGGGGGCGCTTCTCAATATGTGCATGAGCCTCGGCGAGCCGAGGGAGCATCTGAGTATCAGCAGAGCACCCTGTCTGTCGATGTGTTATTATTATTATTATTATTATTATTATTATTATTATTATTATTATTATTATTATTATTATTATTATTATTATTATTATTATTATACAAATTTATTTCTTCATCCAACCAACAAAGTCATATGCAGACGAATTGTTAACTGTATCTAGGGATTCTAGGCTATAGATCGACATTCAGTCCTGGCTGCACGGTCTCCTTGTTCAAATCCGAGGTGCCTAGAACAGAGAGAGAGTTTCCAGTTTGCAGGGCAACTGATAGACGCTGGAGC
This sequence comes from Allolobophora icterica, assembly GCA_963556255.1. Lineage (NCBI taxonomy): Eukaryota > Metazoa > Annelida > Clitellata > Crassiclitellata > Lumbricidae > Allolobophora > Allolobophora icterica. Next base: position 28,835,259 of record OY744614.1, read on the forward strand.
AGATGGCTGGTCTCACGCTGATCACCTGTAGCTGCTTTTATCTTGGCACCAAGTTCTTGGATAAATTCCAGTGACTCGGCATGCCACCTTCCTGAGGTTTCGACTGCTACAGGGATGAAATGGTGCGATTGTGAGATGGCAGCATATTTGTTTTCCTTATTGTGGGCTGCTTTTTCCGCCGCGGCACCTGCATTTTGCGATGTTACATGCTGGTATGATGCTGCGAATGTATCTGGCACCGTGACATCCCACGCTAAGCATCGATAGTTTTATTATTATTATTATTATTATTATTATTATTATTATTATTATTATTATTACTATAATTATTATTATTATTATTATTATTATTATCATTATTATTATTTAGGAACATTTATATAGCGCCCCTTCAAGGTTATCTACTCAGGAGCGTATTGCAAAGTAGATTTAAAAACAACACCCAGATTATGAGACGAATCAGCAAACATAGCCATTTGAGACTCCCAGTTTGAAAGATTTAAACCATTCAAACTTTTTCAGGTGGCTTGGATGGTGTACGGACTATCGCTCATAGGACGATCGCTCATAGGACTATCGCTCATCGGGACGATCGCTCATACGGACTATCGCTCATCGTGACGATCGCTCATAGGGACTATCGCTCATAGGATTATCGCTCATACGGACCATACATACATATAAGCAAAAATGTAGGGACGCGAGCAATTAACTTCCTATTAACTAGTAGATAGTTTTGAAGTATAGGCACATAAAAGTAGGGACATTTCATAAATATTTGTAAAGTCATTTGGAACATTTGATAAGTTTTATAATTGGTAGCCAATTGGAAGTTTATTTAATAATTGCTAGCTAATTGGAAGATAATGATAGCTAATTGGAAGTTTATTTAATAATTGCTAGCTAATTGGAAGTTTATTACTCGCGTCCTACTTTACGATAACACTGACATTCTTACGTATTTAAGTGGTTCGCTCTCTTAGCGTAGTGGTTTTCTTTCTGAGCGTATTGAACAATCTTCTAGAGTTTTTATGTATAATTTGCATTTACGATCGCATTTAATGGATCCATAAACTATGGTCTCAGTGTATTATCGATAACTGTACTTTTCTATGGTCATATGAGCGATAGTCCTATGAGCGATAGTCCCTATGAGCGCTCGTCCCTATGAGCGATAGTCCCTATGAGCGATCGTCCCTATGAGCGATAGTCCTATGAGCGATCGTCCCTACGAGCGATAGTCCCTATGAGCGATAGTCCTATGAGCGATCGTCCCTACGAGCGATAGTCCCTATGAGCGATAGTCCTATGAGCGATCGTCCTATGAGCGATCGTCCTATGAGTCCTATGAGCGATTGTCCTAGAACCGCTTAGATTGTCCCATCAGCAGAATCCCAGTTTGTTATGAGTTAAGGAGGATGAATTCACTGGCCTAAATCCAGACTATATTTCAGCAAAAGAAGAGAAGAACAGTGACTATACACTTGAGTATCATCCATATAAAAATGATCTCCAAGTAATTTACTCCGTGGTGTGGAGTGCACTGTGAGCAAAAAGAAGCCCAAGCACTGAACCATAAGAGACGCCACAAGTTAGCAAAGTTTGGATGAATAATTGCTATTGAATAGATTGAGTGGGCGCTCGAACAGAGATTAGTCGCAAAGCAACTCGCCGCTGGTGGCGATTCAAATCAAGTGAATAGCCCACAAAATCAAGAGCAGCAGATATGCGAAGGAGAAGAAGACAGTAATGTCACCTTTGTCTAAAGATCTCGTAGTATAATGACGACGCGTTGAAACTGTATATTGTGACGTCACATAATGAACTTACGCTTTTCATTTTGCTTACTCATGGCGTCTATGCTCAGTCCTTACCGCGCCATTAATTGCCATTAATTATATTTACTGGGCGCGCGAACAGAGATTTGTCGCAAACCAACTCGCCGTTTGTGGCGATTCAAATCAAGTGCGAAGTTCAGGCTCGGGGAAGTGAAACTTGCAAACCAGCTGACTCAAATGGAAATACTAGCAGAAGGGAGGAAGTATGAAACTGCCTACGAGTCAGGAACAACCGTTCAAGAATTTTCGACACAAAATTCAAAGTTGGGATGAACTCCTGGCGTGTGCACAGGTTGACAGAAATTATCCTTCATGTAACGACGCATAACTCATTGAATTAGCTGTTGGACCCAAGACATCACAGCACTCTTTCAGAAGTGATCTAGACCCTAGGAGTTATGCAAAGGTGAGAGCTTTCATTGGGGAAGGACAAGATGACTTTCCGAAACTCTACAAGGGTTGCTGGCTGACCAAGTGTACAGATGGAGGAAATTATCCGCTGCAGAGGAGTTAGCCAATTTTAACCTGATACTGTAATTTTATCTGCAAAGGAGGCTAGGATTTTTTTACAAGCTCGATGGGCAGCCGAATGCAGTACACAAAAGGGCTTGCATTTACGTTTCCACGAGGCAGTAAGTTGTTTGTATCATCACTATGCTCTTAAATTAGGGAAAGCTTAAGAGAGATCAATTAGTTAAGAATTCAAACTAGGCAGATGAAACTAGTTTGGAACAAGTTTGAATTGTTGTTCAACTCTAGAATGGTTAGATGGAAGTAGAGAGTGGCGCCAACAACGCTGCATTTGACTTATGCGGCTCCTAGCTTCAGAAATCGCGAAGTTAAACAAAGGGTACAGATGGTGTGCCCTCAACAACAGCAGCTGCTGTTGAAGGCTAAAAAAGATAGGCTACAACTCGGCAACTAAAAATATTAACGTTGTTAATATTTTATTCAGGATGGACCGGTGACAACTGCGACGAAGAACAGGTGAGAGCAGCTAACTTTTTTACATTAGAAATATAATTATAAAATGAAATAAATAAATAAGAGAATAAATAAATAAGAGAATAAATAAGAGAATAAATAAATTAGAGAATAAATAAGATTTAATTATAATTAAAATAATAACATTTTATTCAGCTACCAACATCGACCGGTCAAGTAGGTCGCAGAACAACACAACTTACAATATAAATTGAAATTAAATTGAAATTTACTTAAAATATTTAAAGTGTTCTCAAAGTGGTGGTGGGTCGGATCTGGGCTTATGGTGGTAATAAGTCTGAACTGTGCTCAAAGTGGCAGTGGGCATGATCTTTGCTCATAGTGAAGTGGCACTCGCTGGAGATGTGCTCGTAGTGGCACATAGCTTACTACTGATGACAGAGTCATCAACTAAGTCACAACTGTTTGCATGAGATGATGTAGGACGTCATCTTATGCAAAGTAGTTTTGACTTTGATTACGATTGTGTTCGCAATTCAGGCGCCCGCGTTGGGATTGAGAAACATGCTTGGACAGGGTGTAAAAGTTCAAGAATCGACAACCTAGAAGGCGAGGATAGGGACTGTAATTTGCACCGAAGCCTAGAAATCGAAGTCGTTAGCCTTTCCTTGAAACCTACAACTCTCAAATACGATTTAAATTGTGCAGGCTTAAAATTTATGTCAGCCAAGAAAGAATGGCTGGAGAAAGATCTTCGCCAAGCAATTAAGTCACAAAGACTTCGGCGTCGATATCTAAAACTATCTTCGCTATGAAGGTCTGGCCCTATGTTGCTAGCTGTCCTTTTCTTCTTGAGAAATGTCACTGACCTACATTCAACCACACCTTCTAAGGTTGCATCTGATTGATTCTATGCCAGTAGGACGCGTTATTTCTGAAGGTAGTTGACAGTGAAACTGCCTAAACTAACAAAACTGCTACGCTTTTCTTGCCACGTAGGCCCTAATAACATCAGCGGACGTCGACCTGGCTAAGCTACAATACAGTGTGAGGTAAGAAAAGGTCTTAAGACAAGACAATTGTCAATACGCGTCTCTTCTTACTGTATTCCTGTGAACTTGTAGCATGATATTTTTGGTTGCTTTGAAGTGTGAACGTCATTTTGTGATACAAATGTTTACTTTCAGGATTAATGTGATTTACACATAATTTGTTTGTAGGTGAGGTCTAGTGGCAAAATCGAGGTGAAGCTGATAACTTTCAGTAATCCAAATGGCACAGTTGAAAACGGCTTTCCTTGCGACCTACTCGAACCAGACGGAGGATGTGATCAATACTTCATTATTTGCATCGATAAAACATCTAACACTGCGTGAGTCGACATTTTTCACGAACGCCACCCGTCGTAGGAAAATCTGCCGATCCCTTTGTGATAATGATGATGATGATGATGATGATGATGATGTTGATGATGTTGTTGTTGATGATGATGATGATGATGATGATGATGATGATGATGATGATGATGATGATGATGATAATCAGCTGACATTGTGCGGTCATTGTTACCATTTTTTATCTGTTTCATTCAGGGGCGCAAGCGGAGTAGAAAACTCTAATTCTGCCCTGACAGAATTTGAACCTGTGAATTGACAGATTAGGGAACTAATCACTAGACTATTGTTCCCGGTTTGTGTGTGTGTGTGTGTGTGTGTGTGTGTGTGTGTGTGTGTGTGTGTGTGTGTGTGTGTGTGTGTGTGTGTGTGTGCAAATGAAGATACATTACGGTGTAATGAAGAATGCTGATTTTGCAACTGTGAGCTTATGAGATTGCACTAATTCTTCGTTGATCTTTACTCTGAACAATAATTATAGAAACGTGTCTCCAATAATTATGCACCGACCTAACGCAGCATATCAGTTTAAGGAAAAACTGGTCGTCACTGAGCAGATTTTGATGGCGCAAAGCTATGCTACTGTAAAGTGGGCAAAAGCACAGGACCAGGATGATGACGATGAGCGTTATGAAGATGATAAATGACATTGACAAAGTTGGTAGAAGACAAAGATCAATGGCACTGGTGACGACGAAAGTGACAATAAAAATGATAATAATGGCTATGATAATGACAACAATTTCAATGGTTGAACGATTGAAGAAAGTGGTTAGTGAGTCTGTCCTGACTGACATTGACACTGACCAGCGGATTCCATTATTGACCAGATACAAGAATCTGGATGCAAAGAAGATGACTGTTTGATATATGACATAACATGGGTTTTATTAACTCAAGATTTCAACTGCGGTAGTTTACGATGTTAAGGCGTAACTTCTTTTAAGTAGCCGAGACAGCAACATTCAAAATATCCGACAGGTCTCTTCTTTTGCACTAATTTCATTATTAAAGATCCTTTTTGTTTCTGGTTCATTTTGTATCTTTGGGATCGGGTTGCTTTGTTTGGTAATAATTTTAAAGAACCTCCATGATCCATCTCCCATGTTAACCACATCCTTTCCATTCATTCATTCATTCATTCATCCATCGAATTATCTTTAGGCCATCTTCAAGAGAACTACTCTGAGGCGGTTCCGATCTCCAGCACGTTCAAAAAGAACAGTTTTCAAAAAGTTATAGATGGCGTCATAGGAAGATCTAGGAAGTAGGCGCAGCTTAAGAAGGAACAATTCCATATGGTCGGGCCTACCACCGCGAAGACGCGGGTATGCGTAATAGCAGTGTGGAAAACGGAGCTAAGAGCACCCCGTCCACGCCGAGCGGAGGATGCGAACATTCGGAGAAGCCGATACAGACCGGAATAGGTCTGGCAAGTAAGATGGATCGAGACCCAGCTGACACCTCCAGCCAAGGAGGCGATGCTATGCTCCTTGCGCTGTCGGACAGGAAGCCAATCTAGAGCGTACAGCATACAATTTGATAAATGGCCAAAATACGGTATTTTGCAACGTTAATTCGGAACATCCGCTGAAAAGCCGAGGCAGTAACATTCAGGCATCCAACAGATCACTTATTTTTTGCAGTATAGAGAATTTCTGTTATAAAGATCCGGTAAGTTTATGGTACACTTTGTATCTTTGGCATTGGATTGCTTTGTGTGGAAATAATTTTGAAGAACCTTCATCTCCTATGTTAACCACATCCATCCAGTGACAATCTAATCTTCAATCATCTCCTCTGTTCCTTCTGTTGACCACTGTTTAGACGACACCATGTTATCCTATCGTTACAGAAGAGATGCTCATTGTTTAGTCTTTTAAATCGTCTGTTGTTGCTAGCTTACTTAGTGATGTCGCCCTTTGTTGAATCCAGGCTAAACGATTTGACAGCTTGTAAGTTTGGGTATGTACGGACTGCAACTACAGAAAATCAAGCAACCATTGACTTCGGCTCGGAGATCGGAAATGGGTTGCCAGCATATAGATCGGCCAACCCATTCTACTTCAAATTCACTTCATGGCCGGTAGGCTATACCTGTACATCTTGGAATATCTAATTTGAATTGTCTAGGATAGGGCGTAATCCATGCTCGATTTTGGGGCACAAATGGAAATGCTACGATATATACATACACACGTATAGAAAAACATCTGAATGCATTGATACATAGATATATGTACACATGTAACGGATGTAGGAGGATGGCTCGGATTGTTCTTTGTATGATAGACAAACGAGTTTCGAATTTCTTCAACAACGCATCGTCCGTGCAGCTTTTGAACGGTCTGGCCAAATCTTGACCTTAGGCTTCATCTTCAGCGTTTTTACTTCCAATTCAAAGCTCGGCTTTCTTGACTTACTTCTGATGTTTGTATACAATTCATAGAACTCTAAATCACGCGAGGAATTTTGGGTTTGGACTATAGCTATTAATAGGTAGGTCAATAAATTAATAGGCTTCAGCAATAACAGTCTGATCGGTCGGTGCTGCATTACCACAATGCTGACTCAGCAAACTATTCCGATCCTAACACACAGTCTTTGTCACACCTTCTGTCTGTCTCCGTCCGTCTGCCTGTTTCACTCGATTCTGTCTGTTTGTTTCACTGTGAAATAAATCAGTACCAAGTGCCCACTGATCGCCAGAGTGCATACATATCTTTCATAAAATTACGTTGACCGGTCACCCTCTTGGATCGCACGCCACTTCACGCTTAGATTCAATTGGTTTATTACTGCGGCTAAGTTGGCAGCTAAAACTGCAGTGGTTAAACTGACCTGGATTCAAAATTCTGCACCTCTTAATGAATGGAGCCCGACTATCTGAACTATGAGTCCGCCTCGCAGTTCAGATAGTCCGCCTCCTAAAAGAGGAAACCAGTAATGTAAAAGAGAGATATCCGTCACCCAACTTCTGACGTTTTTATGTTTTAGTATGTTGTCACATTTGACACACAAATATACATACGTACATATGTGCGTGTACATAATACATACAGTTAAGGCGTAGCATGGTAGCCGATTGGTAATAGCTGTCGGGTTGCAACGCAGAGTGTGCGAATTCGAGGCTCTCTGTATAAGAACCTTTAATTAGCCTTTCTTCCATAGCTGGTCAGCACCATCCGATTGTCTGTCGTATGGTCGGGTGTGCACTTCTGAGCTTTGAAAGAAGGGCATTGTCAAATACATGTACGTAACTATACAGTCAGGATTGTACGCGATGATATTTTTTCTGGTGTTAGGGCGAATTCTTCGTGAACGTCCAGGTGTGGGATAGAGATCCACTTTATGATCATGACGAAAAAGTTGACTTCATGCAGTCAGATTCGTCGCTGAGATTATCTAGCAACGGTCAATGGACAAACGCAACCGTCCAGAATCGGACAACGTTAGTAATCAACTTTGCTCTTGTATTCGATGACATTATTTCACGTCGCGTGGCACGACTTGGCTTAAAGGCTTTAACATCTCAAGCGTACCGACTTGTATTAGTTAGTTGGTCAGTCAGTGGGTTCGATCAGTCATTCAGTCATTCAGTCAGTCAATCAGTTGGTCAGCCATCTTTTCTCTCATTCATCAAGTCAGTCAATGGGTCAGTCAATCGATTAGGCAACAGGTCAGTCAGTGAGTCCGTCGGTCAGTCAGTCAGTCAGTCAGTCAGTCAGTCAGTCAGTCAGTCAGTCAGTCAGTCAGTCAGTCAGTCAGTCAGTCAGTCAGTCAGTCAGTCAGTCAGTCAGTCAGTCAGTCAGTCAGTCAGTCAGTCAGTCAGTCAGTCAACGAACCAGTCGGTCGGTCGTCGGTCGGTCTGTCAGTCAGTTTGCGGGTCAGAGAGTCACCATAGATACCGCTAGACGTAGATTTGCATGACGAATGGTCAATACGGCGGACTGTCAGAAGAAAGGACGAACAGCCGTTGTTTTAACTTACTTTCTGTTTAGCCGTTATCTTGTAGGCCCTACCGCATTCAAAACAGTACAAGCAACAGTCACCACCACCATCGCCTCGCCATGCAGCATCATTACTTCCATCATCACTCTACCGCTGCTTTGTCCACCACTGTCTCCAGCACCAGCACCATAACGACAATCGCCATCAGTCATTAAACACCATCAGCGACTAGAAGCCACTGCTTTAATGTCGCTATCATGCAAAAAGCAAAGAAAGATGAGAGCTTCACATGACGCGCAGTATGAAATTGTTGTCTTTGATAACACAGCCTGACAATGGAATTGCGCGTCTCTTGCGGGGACAATTGGTATGGCGACCTGTGCAACGTCTTCTGCCAACCAAGCTTTGCTGGCACCTACACTTGTGGCAATGACGGCCGAAAGATCTGCAACACAGGTTGGCATCTACGATCAGCCAATTATTTACTAGGAAAAACAATAATGTAGAAACATCGTGCTGTTGCATAACGCGATTTCCACAGTTGCCAGATATTAGAACGAATTTTTTTTAAGTTTTATTCCGCGATTTACACCTTCGAACGCCATCATGGATGACGATCCTGTTGAAAAGAAACGTCGTCGAGCTAGAGATTGTAAATGGAAAATCTTTTTATGCAAAACGTTGTTTACGATGACATTTTCACACATTTTTCAAAAATATGAAGGTCATAATAAATTTCACGTCTGCTGTTGAAGGCTAACATAGCCTACAACTCGGCCACTAAAAATGTTAACGTTCTTAATATTTTCTTCAGGATGGACCGGTGACAACTGCAACGAAGAACAGGTGAGAGCTGCTAACAATTTGACCTTTTAACAATAGAATTAAAAAATAAAATGAAATAAACTAGATTTACTTATTATTAAATAATAAAACGATTATTTGTTTTAAGGTCAGCTATCTGTAAATATCTATGAAATAGATCGCACAACAGTACCACTTAGAAAGCACATTAAAATTAAATTGAAATTTATTTATACTATTTAAATGACATTGAAATGTTATGATAGTCGTAGTGGCTCGGATCTGTGCTCACAGCACTCCTTTTAACTCATAGCATATTTTCACGTGTGCTTTGAAGATTGAACGTCATTTTGTGATACAAATGTTGACTTCCAGGAATCAACGTGAGTAGTAGTAAATTGGATACTCTGGAACAACCACGCAATAACCACGTCACGTGACGACCATCGTATGACGTCATCGAAACTAATGGAAATTCCCGCAGTTTCGATGACGCGTCTATGAGTCATCGGGTGATTACGCGGGCTGGGAATTTCCTATAGTATCTAGTAATCTGGTTTTATGAAAGGGCTTAAAGGCATGAATGTCTATAATAAAATGGATACACGAGCCGATTTCATGAAATCACTTAAAGGAATAAATGTCTATAATAAAATGGACTATTCGTCAAAAACCGTCAAAGAACTACAAAATATCGCACGAGAGAGAGGTGTGGTTGGTTATTCGAGACTGCGAAAAGCGGAACTCATAGCATTAATGTCGCCGAGGTCTGCGAGCAACCCGCTAGACGCTCCGGTTCCAGACATTAAGGTTCCAACGCTTACTCCGGGTAAGTATACGCCCCCGTCTAATACTTGGAAATCTCGTTTCAGCCAAAACGTTTTGACTGAAATAGGGAATAAGGTAAGGTCGAAGATTAATTCTTTTGCGGATTGGATGATTAATTTTGTAACTCCCCAAGAACAGAAACCTGTGAATGAAAGATTGGAATCGTTGAAGTCGAGGGTTTCAAGTATTTTCAGTAAAATCAATAAAAACAAATTCCAAATCCGAGAGACCGCGAAGGCTATTAAAGGTTTTACTAAGCAATACACGATCGATTCCACCGGTTCCATCGATCTTACGTCTTTTCTTAACGCCGTAAGACCGCAGGTAGTCAGTCTGTTAGCGAAAAATCGAGGGGTAAAAGTTCAATTCAATCTTAATTGCGTAATGAAGAAAGTAGATATTAAATCCGGGGAAGAAGTCGAAGCCGAACCTAATTTTAAATCAAAGACCGATATCATTTTAGACGCAACCGATGTGTGTGAAATATATAGCAATGCAGTGGATAAAATTAAGGAGAGCATGGCAAGTTTTCAGATGAGAGGCAGTAATTGGAGGTTTAAAACCGTTATGAAGTTGGATATCGATACAGTGGTATATAAGCCATTGAAAGGTAGTTCTTATATTCCTCTTCCCGAGTATTTAACCAATAAAAAGGCTGTTGTTAACCTGAAAAACGACGACGATGAATGTTTCAAGTGGTGCGTTACTAGAGCGTTGAATCCAACGGAAGACAATCCGCAAAGAATCACTAGAGATCTTAAAGAACAATCTAAGAAACTCGATTGGAGTGGTATTGAATTCCCGGTCGCTGCCGATGCCAACGTAATAAATAAGTTTGAGCGTCGCAATAACGTTAGCGTTAACGTATTCGGTTACGAAAAGGATGTATATCCATTATATATATCGAAGCATGCAAGCGATATCTGCTTAGATCTACTGCTTATTTCCGACGGAGAAAAGAAGCATTATTGTTGGATCAAGAACTTTAATAGATTGATGGCGGCACGAACAGAAAAATCGAAGCATTCGATGCACTATTGTAGAAGATGTTTAACCGGTTACAGAGAGGTAGAATCGTTGAATAAGCATACCGAGTACTGTTCACGGCAAGACGCCCAACGAATAGTTCTTCCCGAACCAGGAACCATGCTAAGTTTTAAACATTATTTTAAATCGATGAGAGTGCCTTTTATCGTTTACGCCGATTTCGAATCTTTTATTAAACCTATCGATACATGCCAACCCGATCCCAACACGTCTTACACCAATAAATATCAGAAACATACACCCAGCTCGTTTTGTTATCACATAAAATGCTTCGACGACGGCGTTTATTCCCAAGAGCCAGTGAGGTTTACGGCTGAAAACGAAGACGACGATGTTGCCCAGATATTCATAGATTCTCTTGTAGAAAATATAAAAGAAATATATAACCAGTTTAAATTCCCCAAGAAGATGATATTCGGTATAACTGAGAAGAAATGTTTCGATGAAGCTACTAACTGTCATATCTGCGGAGGAGAGTTAGGTAAAGATCGAGTTAGAGATCACTGTCATTTAAGCGGTAAATTCAGAGGCGCCGCACATAATATTTGTAATATGAACTACAAAGTCCCCAAGTTTTTCCCGGTTGTATTCCATAATCTATCCGGATACGACAGCCATCTATTCGTGAAGAAATTGCGAGGGGAGAATGGTGAGAAAATTAACTGTATTCCGAATAACGAAGAGAAGTATATATCGTTTAGCCGAGAGATCGTAGTCGGTAACTTTGTAAATAAAGAGGGAAAAGAGATAACGGTCAAGCGCGAATTACGCTTTATCGACAGTTTTAGATTCATGCCTTCGAGTCTCGACGCGTTATCGAAGAACCTTAGTAAAGATCAGTGTAAGAATTTAGGTGATTTTTTTAAAGGTGAGAAGTTAGATCTTTTACTCAGAAAAGGTGTTTACGCGTACGATTACGTTGACGGCATTGAAAGATTAAACGAGACCGAATTGCCTCCGAAGCATAAATTCTATTCTAAACTGAACGATTCAGACATCAGCGATGAAGATTACGAGCACGCCAAAAATGTATGGAAAGTATTTCGTTGTAAAACGTTAAGAGAATATCACGACTTGTACAATTTGTCGGATGTTTTATTATTAGCCGATGTATTCGAAAACTTTAGAGACGTGTGCATCGAACATTATAGGCTCGATCCCGCGTGGTATTATACTTCACCCGGACTAGCATGGGACGCGGCGTTAAAGTTGACCGGAGTAGAGTTGGAATTGTTGAGCGACTACGATATGTTACTGATGATCAAGCAAGGAATAAGAGGGGGAGTCAGCACGATTTCGAAACGATACGCGAAAGCGAACAACGAGTACATGGGAGAAGATTTTGATCGCAGCCAGCCTTCGGTATTCATTCCTTACTTAGACGCGAATAACTTGTACGGATGGGCGATGAGTAAAGCTCTACCAACTCATGGGTTTAAATGGATGAGCGATAACGAGCTGAATGATTGGAGAAGCGTTACCGAACGAGATGGGGTGGGGTGTGTGTTAGAAGTCGATCTTGAGTATCCTAAGGAACTACACCAACAGCATAACGATTACCCTCTAGCTCCTGAGAGTATAAAACCCACAGGATCGGATGTAACGAAACTAATTCCGAGTTTAATCGATAAAAAGAAGTACGTAGTTCATTACGGTAATCTAAAGTTGTACGAAAGTCTCGGTTTGAAAATCGTTAAAATTCATCGAGGGTTAATATTCGAAGAAAGCGCTTGGCTGAAAAAGTATATCAACCTGAATACGGAATTGAGAACGAGAGCTACTAACGATTTCGAGAAGGACTTTTTCAAGTTGATGAATAATAGCGTCTTCGGTAAGACTATGGAATGTATCGAGAATCGAGTTGATGTACGATTGGTGTGTGATGAGAAGGAAGCTACGAAGCTCGCGTCGAAACCTAATTACGACGGTCGAACCATTTTCGATGAAAATCTAATCGCCGTTCACATGAAAAAGACCAAGTTGTTCTATAACAAGCCTATATATCTAGGTATGTGTATTTTAGACTCGAGCAAGACTTTAATTTACGATTTCCATTATAATTACATCAAGACCAAGTACGGAGATAGAGCAAAGTTACTTTTTACGGATACGGATTCTCTAGCTTATGAAATTAAGACCGAAGACTTCTACACCGATATAGCTCCTGACATTAGAAGCAGGTTCGACACGAGCGAGTACGCGAAAGATCATCCATCTGGTATAGAAAGTGGGATCAATAAGAAAGTTATCGGTATGTTCAAAGACGAGGCAGCGGGAAAACAGATCGAAGAATTCGTAGGTTTGAGGTGGAAGTTGTATTCGTACAGGCTGTCTGGTGAAGACCATAAGAAATGTAAGGGTGTGAAGAAAAACGTTGTTAGTAAAACGATAACCCACGAAGATTACAAAGAGTGCGTGTTTACGAGAAGAGAACAGTTAAGGAAAATGAACGTTATAAGATCGTATCATCACGACATGTATACCGAAGAAGTAAATAAAGTCGCTCTTTCAGCCGACGACGACAAACGAGTGATATTGGAAGATGGTATTCATACTTTGGCATACGGACATTATTCGCTTCATCAATAAGAGTATTAGTTGAATATTAAAATGAGTTTTACAACTGTCAAAAACATCGATGTCGAAGGCGTAGTTCTTCCAAATCAACCGCTAACGAATTTTGAATTATTGGATGCTGCGAAGAAGTTGAATATCAAGAATTTTAGAGGAGTTTTTCTCCGAGACACCCTACCGAAAAAACCTAAACGGAATGAATGTGGGATATTGAATTTAGACGATTCTAATGGGGTAGGAGAGCACTGGGTCAGCTTTTTAAGAACGGCAATGATAAAATTTATTTCGACAGCTATGGTCTTCCTCCTCCTACCGAACTATTAAAGTATTTACGGCGCCCGCTGCTTTACAACAGCGAGCGAATACAGCCGGATAACGAAGTGTTTTGCGGACATTTGTGTTTGTACGTGTTAAAGAAGGCGATGAACGACGGATGTGAAGTTCAAAAAATCATAAACGACTTGCATTAAACTAATAAATAATCTTATTAAAAAACAATGCCTGTAGATAAATTCGGACATACAGATTCAGGATCTACGCAAAGAATAATTGCTGGTGGTGTTACGCTTAGTCAAGTAAATGCTAGTTTCCTTCGAATGGATGGAGCAAACCCAGCGACTGGAGATCTAAAAATGGGTGGTCACGCGATAAAAGGTCTACCTACGACGAACATTTCGGAAGCAGGAATGGATGAGGCTCTAAGTCGGGGGCAAGCCATAGATTTGATAACGAATCGCGGTGATTTACCGTCCAACGATAATCTAAAAGTGTCTAAAACCGGTGATACTATGACTGGCGACCTATTCTTAAGCATCGGTAGGGACCTTAAGCGGGCGATAGGATGTAAGGATTTAGTTGGAAATAAAGTTTTTAATATATTGTTAGGAAATACAACGAATAAAATAGAAGGTCGATTAAACCAACCAATTACATTACAATCAACGGATGGATTTCGTTTTGGAATAAATAATGAAACCGCCATAGAGATGGTTAAGTCGACGGGTCAGTCTAAAATAAATGTGTATAAGCCCATCTTTATGCATGGTGCACACATTACGGGTCTACGCGATCCTAGCGGCGACGGCGATGCAGCGACTAAAAAATATGTCGATACGACTGCGGTCGGACCCTCGTTTAGCGTTTACACTATGTCTCTGTGACGTTCGTCGCTCGAGATCAACTAACCCTTCATCAGACATGGTACCAATTTGTGTCGGTCTTACCCGAGACGCTGCTTCGTCGTCGGGCTGGGTTCGGCTCCAGCCAACTGACCTTCTGGAGTCGCCCGGGTCACTATCCTGTCTACTTCTGCTGTAGACGAGCGGTTCCCTGTCTCCGCTCTCAGTGCCCATTTCTCCAAGAGGAGGTCCCGAGGGTATCGCTTGTTTGCGAACAGTGTCGCTGTCAAGCTCCATCTCACTTTCGGACTCTGCCACTGCCGCGGTCGCCGGGTGGGCAACGTCCTCGTCCTCAGGATGGCCGTCCTTTAGAACAGGGTTCGCTCTCTTGCCGGCAGGAGTCCTCAGCTTCCTGTGAGATCTCTTAGTCAAAGACTTCCTCTTTTTCTCCACCTTAACCGAACCCTCACGTACCATTCTGCATCTCATGACTCTCGAGTTATCGTCAATAGGGGAAAACTCTGAACGTTCTCTTGTCCGAGAGGACAAGGTGTACATCTGACGAGTCGTCACGTCGTGCCGTCTCAAACACGCGAACATCTTGCGATAATATATGCACGTGTGATATTAACGCGGTGTACTGGTCTCACGACACTCTCTTCTGATAGGACAGGTTCTAGGTCTAAAACCTCCCTAACCGCACGCAGAACTGTGTTCCGACCGGCGCACGAGGTGGGCCCTACTTCGCACTTCGGTCAGTTCTCGGAACTACGTGTTTCGATCACCAAGTTATTTACTCTGAATAACGACTGGTTTGAATACAAGATTTTCCTGATTCTATCGTTTTCCTGGTCTTACCGCACTGTAATCAGTTGTCGGGCGGTCTTTTCCCGTACTGCGGTCTTTCGGTAACAGTGGTCTTTCCCAGTAACTATTTTTAGTTACCGGGCGATGGAGCCCCTCCAACGCTCCACCGGCGTGTCAGCCATCCAAGTGTCACAATCCAAATGTAACGCCGACCCCGTAAGGTTACCAGAATGTCCTGAATTTTGTTCCCAAGAATTTCCGAATTTTGGTTCCCTAACGAAGGTCACGCTTACTCCCACAGGTAACCGGACAAGCTTCGCTTGCCTCTCAGTTAACCAGTGGATGGTCCCAACTCGGTTTCGAGTATTATCAGAATTTCCGAAATTTGGCTACCTTAAGAAGGTCACACTTACTCCCATGGGTTACCGGACAAGCTCCGATCGCGGAGTTCTTCAAAACCCAAGAGGGAATTTCCTGCCTGTCGCCAAATTTACCCTTATTATCGTTTTTGTACTAAACTGGTTTTTTCAGGTATCCCGACGGTCACTTCACCGAGTGCCGAAGTCGCGTAAAACTCTCCCAGCCGAAGACGCCGAAGTCGCGTAAAACTCTCCCGGCCGAGTACGCCGAAAGCGCGTAGAACTTCCCCTGTGTCGAGTACGCCGAAATCGCGTAAAACTCGTCTCAGTGTATAAAACCAAACACTGTCGGATCTTGGAGTTCTTCGAACTCCAAGAGGGATTTCCTTGCCCGACGCCAAATTTACTCTTGGTTTCAAGGATTTCAGAATTCCAGAAAATGGCTACCTTAAGAAGGTCACCTTTACTCCCATGGGTTACCGGACAAGCTCCGATCGCGGAGTTCTTCTAAACCCAAGAGGGACTTTCCTGCCCGTCGCCAAATTCACCCTGGTTTTCGATCTCACACTGAATTGGTTTTCCTGTGTATCAACGGTATCCTTCCCCGAGTAGTACTCAGCCGTAGATTTCCCGCAATCGGGATCTAGACCGCTTCGCGATCAACGGAGGGATCCAACCCGCCGGATCGGCGCTGTCGGCCCGTCTCCCAACAGTGAACTTCTTTAGCTGTACTCGGGATCGCCTGATTATATTATTCGGACGCCCCTTTCGTCCGTAAATATATTTGTACTAACCGGAAACTCGAACTCTGACTCTGTCGTAACCAAAATCACTCGCCTACCACACTGAGTGCAGTATATTTGAATCGGTAACTGAGTCGCTAACCAACAACGCTGTTTAACAGTATTGCTATGTATGAAGAGTCGAACCAACTCTTCACGTATAAAGCAGCGCACCGTGAGGCAGGCTCTATGCATCCCGAATGAGCGCGTCTGCTCGCTATGCGCTGGCTTTACACCGTCGATCGGGCTTCCCTATCACGGTCGTTGCTGGACAGTCGCCTATTGAAATTAAATAGAAATTAAATGATCGATGCTGGGCCTTCGCATGTAAAATTAAGAGAAACGATGCTGTTCCCTTCGCATGTAAAAATTAAGAGAAACGATGCTGTTCCCTTCGCATGTAAACTGAAAGAAAACGATGCTATTCGCATAAAATAAATCCTCCCACTTACGCACTGTGGCCTTGACCGCCACACTCTCCCCACCTTACTTAGATGCGGAGCATCTCTGCCAAAATCGGGGACCTTAATCAAACGTGACAGGAACATCCCCAACCCAGATCCACTTAGAGAGCAAGGAACCAAATGCACCTTTGGTTATAGGGCGGTATATCGACAATCTCGGCACCCTGCACGTACGCCAAACACGATGAGAACCGTGATAGCGACAGCCTATTTAATGATGCTTTCGATCTCTCGGCACCCTGCACGTACGCCAAACACGATGAGAACCGTGATAGCGACAGCCTATTTAATGATGCTTTCGATCCGAACCACCACCCTACTGGCAACCTGTCGTACCTGACAAATCGCCAACCTTAACAGGCCCTCTATCATGAACCTGGGCTCTACCGGACCCCAAGGGCCAGGAGAACTAAAGGAGAGAAAAGTCGCCCACTGTCTCCCGATCTGGTAACCATCGTCGATCAGTCACACCCGGTACCACTTCAAAATCGTGAAAGCAAAATAAAAGCGGACAACAGTTTGTACTGCCTTCTAGTACAAGTTATCATATTTACGCACATGATCTAAGTCCTAACATATGCTTCTATCGCATGATGCTCTATCCTAAATAGCGCACTTAGGTAGCGCACTAAAGTATCATGAAACGGTAACCAAGGAAATCGCGTTGCCCCGAATTTCCTTAACACTCGTTGTTACGAGCATTATACTGTCGAAAAGAAACTCTGTCATCACAAGGAAACGGAAACATGGTTCTCCAATAGTTCGCTTGTAGAACCAACGCAATGAAGCGTTCTAGTACTGGAATCTTTACTCGTTTCAGTACTAACCACTAATCCAATGTTTAACCGAAAACATATCATCAAAAGGAAACTTAAACAGTCATTCACTGACAATCTGTAAAACCAACGCAATTAAGCGTTGGTGGTAGCACAGGTACTGTATGCTCCCAGATACCGCTCAAAAGAAATACTCTCATCAAAAGGGCAACTGAAACATGGATCTCGAATAGTCAATGAAACCAACGCAATTAAGCGTTTATCTAGTTGGTCCTAGATACACGTCTGCTTCAGAAGGTCACTAACAAGGACTTCTACAGTCGTAGTCATCCATCCAAGCGAGGTCTTCGTCTCGTCCGTCGTCCAGGTGGCAATTCTGGATCAGCGGTCTCGTCTGGATTTTCTGAAGGTTCCTCTGGTTCACGTTCTGCATTAGAATCTTGAGCCAGGACTGGCCAGTCTACTGTAGGTAACTCAAGATTTCTGTCCCTCTCCGGTAACCAGGTACTCGGAGGTTTACCGTAAAACGGCTTCAATTTATCCACGTGCACAACCATTAGCGTGGATTTCGGACTCTTCTGAATCCGGTACAGACACGGACTGAGCACTTGAATAACCAAGAATGGGCCGGTGTAATAGCGAGCCCATTTTGTCTTCCTTCCACTTCTTAGCCGAGGGTAGTAATAGTAAACCCAATCTCCTTGAGCGAACTTGCTAGGTCTCACTCTCAAATCGTAGGCTTTTTTCCTTCTTTCTGCTACTCTCTTTAACTGTTCTCGTACAAGCCGATACGATCGTTCCATTTTCTCTTTCTGTTTCTCCACGTACTCTTCCATGTCACTGTAAGACGGTCTCTCGAACTCTGTAACTTGGGCTAGAATCAAGTCTAATGGCGTATGGTTCTCTCTTCCCAGGAACAGGAAATTAGGTGTCCGTTGGGTCGCTTCATGTTCAGTTCCTCGATATGCCGCCATTACATATGGTACATGAACATCCCAATCCTTTTGTCGTTCCGACACTACCTTTCCGATCAACATGTTCAGTGTTCTGTGGAACCTTTCGATCATTCCGTTACCAGAGGGTCGATATGGAGTTGTACGTACTTTGTCAATCTCCATGCGTTTACACAGCTCTTTGAATAACTTCGACTCAAAACACGGTCCCTGATCCGTCAGGATCTGGCGTGGCATACCAAACCTCGAGAACACGTGTACCATAAGCGATTCTGCCACAGTAACGGCCTCTTGGTTTCTGATAGGCAGAGCTTCAGCCCATCTCGAGAAGTAATCTATCGCTGTCAGTATGTATTTGTTGCCTTTACTTGATACAGGATGCGGACCAGTTATATCAATTCCGAATCTCTCCATTGGTTCACCGACCACAGGAGTCTGCATGTAACCCTGTCTTGGAGGTTTCTCCCTTCGATAACGAGCACAGCGATCGCACCTTTGGCAGAACCGTCTAACATCGTCCTTCCAACTCGGCCAATACGCCCGACGTTGCAACTGAGTTAAAATCTTCCGAATCCCGAAATGTCCTCCGGCAAAGCTCGCGTGTGTTAACCGAAGCATCTCTTGCCGTAGAGATAAGGGCACAACTAACTGAGATCGCTCAGCTTTTCCTGTGTTACCCTGAATCCAGCCTCTGTGTAACACTCCTTGCAGGACTTCCAGCTGATTCCAGTTGCTCACCAACACTTTCACCTCTCCGTTAGCAGGTGATAGTTCTGCCTGTGTTGGATGATGCTTCGACTCCTTCCAATCAAGGACCGTACCAATATTGCAATCGCTCTGCTGTTCTCTTCGAAGAAACTCCTTTGTCCAACGGATTTCCTGGCCTGTATCTTCACTGGTAACCTCGGAGCGCGTTACTTCTCCGATCGGACGTGCCCACATCACGTCTTCATTCGTAACTCTCATGGTAACCACTTTAGGTTGTTCCTCACCCGGACCTCTAGACATCGCGTCTGCGTTACCGTGTTTTGCTCCCGGTCTGTGACATATCTCCATGTCAAACTCCTCTATCATCTCTAACCAACGAGCCTGTTGGCCAATCGGTTCCGGTGTTCTGCGTAACCACTGAAGTGCGGAGTGGTCTGTTCTGAGTAGGAATTTACTACCCAGTAAGTACTGACGAAACTCTTTCAAGAAATACACCACAGCTAACAACTCTCGCCTGGTAACGTTATAGTTCCGTTCCGCCGTCGACAAGAGCCGACTCGCGTAACAAATCACTGTCTCTTCTCCTTCTTGTACTTGCGATAACACCGCTCCAATGGCGTATGCCGAGGCATCCGTATCTAGGATGTACTGGCCCTCGTCGTTCGGTAACCCAAGTATAGGTGCGGAAACCAACTTTCGTTTAAGTTCTTCGAAAGCTCCCTGACATTCGTCAGTCCAATGGAACGGTACATTTTTCCTGGTCAGAAAATGAAGTGGTTGAGCTACCACCGCGAAATCATGTATGAAACGTCGGTAATAGGAGCAAAGACCAACGAAGGATCTGACTTGCCTCAAGTTCCGAGGAGCAGACCATTCTTCTATGGCCTTGATCTTGCTCGGATCCGTCGCGACCCCTTCTTCACTCAAAACGTGACCAAGAAACAATACTCTCTGTTGTAACAGGTAACATTTGGATGGTTTCAGCTTGAGATTATACTCTTGTAATCTCCTGAAAATCATCTCTAGACGTTGCATGTGCGTCTCTACGTCCCTCGAGAACACAATTATGTCATCCAAGTAAACCAGACAGATGTCATAGTTTAGCCCTGTCAAGACTAAGTTCATTAGTCGACAAAACGAGGCCGGACTATTGCACAATCCGAAAGGTAACACTTTGAATTGGAAGCTGCCCCTTCTCGTAACGAACCCGGTCTTGTGTTTGTCTCTTGGGTGCAAGGCCATCTGGTGATAACCTGCTCTCAAATCGAACGTACTGTACCATCTGGCGCCACCCAGGGTATCTAAACTCTCGCGGATAAGGGGTAACGGATGAGCATCTTTCCGTGTCTTCAGGTTCAGTTGCCTGTAATCGATACAGAAACGCATACTGCCATCCTTTTTCTTAACCATTACGACATTGGATGCCCATTCCGATATCGAAGGTTCAATGATTCCTTGTCTCAACATGTCTTCTACCTGACGATCAACTTCCGGTAACATGGAAAGCGGTTGACGTCTCAAAGGTTGCCGAACTGGTTTCTCCTGTCCCGTATCGATCTCGTGTTGGATCACCGAAGTGAATCCGTTATCACTTTCGTTAAGGGAAAACGTTGCGCTGTACGCTAGCACAAGTTTTCGTAACCGGATTCGCTCTTCTTCCGAAATGTCTGCTGGCACTTCTTCCCATAGTCGTTTTAGGGTCTGTTCGGCAAGTGGGTTGAGCGTCTGCTCCGCTACACTGGCCGTTGTACTAATCTTCGATCCAAACCGGTCAATCGTACTTTGCTGCTTTCCTCGGCGTTCCTCCGGATAACCTGGGCCCATAGGCTTCTCCGGGTTTTCGCTTCGGTAAGGCTCATCATACGATTCCGTTCTGGCTCGATTAACTGTCACATCGACTACGTTCACTCGCTCCAGCGGACATTCAGTCCGTTTCTTGACTAGCGAATCTCTGTCTCCAACATTCAACATCCTGATCCACACTTCCGTGTCTCTTCCTGTCACCAACGTACGTCCGATTATCAAATCTTTTGATAATTCCATTGGAATGGTCGTCCAATCTTCGTTATCTTTTTGGAAATGCGGGTATACGACCCAAGCTGGAACGTCAACTTCGCTCCTTGGAGGAACTATTATGTCCTCTTGCACAATAACCCTCCGGCACATGGACTCGGTAACGACCTCTTTCAGAGGGATCTTCTCGCTCCCAAGGAAAACGCATCGACTTGCGAAGTCCCATCTTGCCTGATTGGCTTCCAGCCAAGATAACCCCAAGGTCACTTCTGTCACTTGGTCTGTAACTAGACAGGGTACAGGGTACACCTGCTTTCCGATCCGAATCTTAAGGTTAGTTTCACCATCCACCTTAATCTGACTTCCATTAGCGGCTAGGAGTCGCTGTTCTGACGGTACTAGTACAGCGTCTAGCACGAAACGTCGTGGCACAAGTGACATTTCACTTCCAGAATCAAGTAGACAGTGTATACGTTTTCCTGCCATTCTCGCAACCACGTAGGCCACCCTACTGCCTTTGACCAGTCGGTTTTGGGTTTCCTCTTGTATCGGTTCAGCCTTTGTAGGTTCACTGGTACCGGTTGCACCATTCGTCTCAGCGTTTCTCTGAGGACAATATCGCTTCACGTGTCCTTTTCGTTTGCACAAGTAGCATTCGATATCCGGGTTACGCAACCGTGTGGGCGGATAAATCCGTCGCCACCCCACATTCGGTTCGGTTGTCCTCTGATCTCCCACAGCTAGATCAGAACTGTTCTCCCTTTCATGAGGTTTTGTCGGAACGATGCCCAAATTCTGATTTATTGTCACTCGATCAAGTTCTCTTGAAAGATTTTTAATCTTTCGCTCGAGATCTTCTAGACGACGAGGCTGTTGCCCCTCAGTGCTCGAGTCTTTTCGGTCTTCCATGGTAACTTCAACTCTCGCGTGTCTCCGGTCTAAATCACCACCTTGTGTCGAAGATCGACCATAGGCATCCAACCTCACCGCATGTTTATACGCCGCTTCGAGGTTAACTGGTTCTCGCTCGCGCACCTTCTGCCCCAAATCTTGGTTTGCCAGTGCATCAATGAAAGCGTCACAAGCGACCGTCTCGACGATATCACTTGTTGGTCCTGGGTATGCCAAAGCCATTAGCCTTCGTACTTCCTGCACTACACTACTCAGCGTTTCTCCGTGAGCCTGCCGGTAAGTGCGAAGTTTCATCCGATATAGGCTAGTTTGGTCATCAGACCCGTACCGGGCCTTAAGCCGCTCAACAAGTTCTCGCCAAGACACGTCCCTCTGTGCACCCATGTCCCACAACAGCTGCGAAGCGGGACCCGTTAGGGCACACATTAACTGGTCTGCTTTTTCCTGATCACTCCACCGGTTGCACCGTGCACAAACTTCGAACTTTGCTAGAAAGGCTGCGATCGCTGACTTGCCGTCGTACTTCTCTAGCTTGATTCGTATACCGCGATCCGATCGGTCTTCGCCTCTTGTCCGCGTAACAAGTGATCTTCCGACACTCTTCTTGGGATTTCCTCTCCGGTTGTCCTCATCGTTACTCCTGGAATCGTTTTCCTCGTCTGTCCTCACCACTGACCGGTGCCGACTCTGTCCCCTCAGAGTACCCAACGTCTTCCCTGTACGCCACTTAGAATACATCGTAGTCATCTCTCGGTCGCCTGACGTTGCACTGTCTTCATCAGAGATGTACTCAGCCTGTCTCTGACCTTTTCTACGAGGTTCACCACCTGCGTAGTCTTTGGACTCCGATCGTTTATATTTATTGCGAGAGCTCTGAGAGTTTCCGTTGACGAACGTAACTCTTCTGTCTTCTTCGCGAATATCTCTTTTTCCTGACTCTGGCGGTCTGTCAGATTCGTCGTACCTATGCCAATTACGACTTCTCGAATCTGGTTTGTGCCCTTTAGAGTACCGCTCGTGGGTCTCATCCCAGGCCAAATGATCTCTGTCTCTTCCCATGTTCGATTCTCTCTCGGTTTCTCTATCAAGTGCCTGTTTTAAACCACGTCTCTCGTACTCTGGTAGACGTTCCTTACCATACGTCTCCCTTTCAGTTTTCTCATAACTCTCGTGTCTTCCTCGTTGGCGGAGGTTTTTCCTGTTAAAGACTCCGGTTCTCATGGCCTCTTCTGGACCAACACTATCGGTGTCTGAATCCGAAGAACTCACTGACGAACGTAATTTCGCCTCAACTCTTCCTCTTGTCAACAGACGTTGTCGACTCGATTGCCTTGCCGTTTTTCCGTGTGACTCTCTCCCGCTGTCCTCGGGAAGATAGCGGCTACGTAACTTTTCCGAAGTTTCCGAAAGCGAAACTTCCTCGCGTGTCTCTGTGTTACCTCGGCTCCGTGCCGACTCTTCGATCTGCAGCTTCCCTCGGCGATCCATCTGGTAACCTGGGCCCGTAGGTTTCCCCGATGTCTCGCGTTGGTAAGACTTCGCATGCTGAGCAGCAGGAACAGACAGTTCTTCAAGTTTCGAACTCATCATTGCCACACTCTGTCGCAGGTAAGACATCTCCGCTTGCCAATCTACCTCATCTGTCACAGGTCTTGGGCGACCTTCTTCCATGTTGGTAAACGGTACTCGATTGCCTTCGTTTCGCTGATGCGCCACGATGTCACCACTCGTTTTCTGCACTACGGCGTCACCCCGCGGTTTCAGGCCTGTCTCAATGTCTCTTGGCCTATCACAAGCCTGTCTCAACTGTACAGGTTGCCTGCCCCGTACAATACTAGGTACTTGAACCTGCACAAGGTTCCCCGATCTATTGTCGACGAGTGGTTTGGACCTGTCAAACCTACTCTCACCAACGGTCTCTCGCCAGTGTGTGAATGTCTCGTTATTCACATCGTTCCGTACTACCTCAGTAGTCTTTGGAACGGTTATCAACCATCCGTTATCCTCATGGAAACCTCTTTCACGCCCACCGCGGGTTCCAGCTTCCGTTTCAAATGCACTGGTTTCGTCAGGTGCACCCGTTTCATCAAGCAACCTTCGTTTGCTTTTCCGTTTACGTAACTTTGGACGCGCGCCTCCGTGCTCACTATGGGGCACTTCATCCGACTCGTCCTCGGGATCTTCCTGACCTTGCCTGGTTCGGTGACAAGAAAACGTTAGGACCCCACTTCTGGTACCAGTTTGTGACGTTCGTCGCTCGAGATCAACTAACCCTTCATCAGACATGGTACCAATTTGTGTCGGTCTTACCCGAGACGCTGCTTCGTCGTCGGGCTGGGTTCGGCTCCAGCCAACTGACCTTCTGGAGTCGCCCGGGTCACTATCCTGTCTACTTCTGCTGTAGACGAGCGGTTCCCTGTCTCCGCTCTCAGTGCCCATTTCTCCAAGAGGAGGTCCCGAGGGTATCGCTTGTTTGCGAACAGTGTCGCTGTCAAGCTCCATCTCACTTTCGGACTCTGCCACTGCCGCGGTCGCCGGGTGGGCAACGTCCTCGTCCTCAGGATGGCCGTCCTTTAGAACAGGGTTCGCTCTCTTGCCGGCAGGAGTCCTCAGCTTCCTGTGAGATCTCTTAGTCAAAGACTTCCTCTTTTTCTCCACCTTAACCGAACCCTCACGTACCATTCTGCATCTCATGACTCTCGAGTTATCGTCAATAGGGGAAAACTCTGAACGTTCTCTTGTCCGAGAGGACAAGGTGTACATCTGACGAGTCGTCACGTCGTGCCGTCTCAAACACGCGAACATCTTGCGATAATATATGCACGTGTGATATTAACGCGGTGTACTGGTCTCACGACACTCTCTTCTGATAGGACAGGTTCTAGGTCTAAAACCTCCCTAACCGCACGCAGAACTGTGTTCCGACCGGCGCACGAGGTGGGCCCTACTTCGCACTTCGGTCAGTTCTCGGAACTACGTGTTTCGATCACCAAGTTATTTGCTCTGAATAACGACTGGTTTGAATACAAGATTTTCCTGATTCTATCGTTTTCCTGGTCTTACCGCACTGTAATCAGTTGTCGGGCGGTCTTTTCCCGTACTGCGGTCTTTCGGTAACAGTGGTCTTTCCCAGTAACTATTTTTAGTTACCGGGCGATGGAGCCCCTCCAACGCTCCACCGGCGTGTCAGCCATCCAAGTGTCACAATCCAAATGTAACGCCGACCCCGTAAGGTTACCAGAATGTCCTGAATTTTGTTCCCAAGAATTTCCGAATTTTGGTTCCCTAACGAAGGTCACGCTTACTCCCACAGGTAACCGGACAAGCTTCGCTTGCCTCTCAGTTAACCAGTGGATGGTCCCAACTCGGTTTCGAGTATTATCAGAATTTCCGAAATTTGGCTACCTTAAGAAGGTCACACTTACTCCCATGGGTTACCGGACAAGCTCCGATCGCGGAGTTCTTCAAAACCCAAGAGGGAATTTCCTGCCTGTCGCCAAATTTACCCTTATTATCGTTTTTGTACTAAACTGGTTTTTTCAGGTATCCCGACGGTCACTTCACCGAGTGCCGAAGTCGCGTAAAACTCTCCCAGCCGAAGACGCCGAAGTCGCGTAAAACTCTCCCGGCCGAGTACGCCGAAAGCGCGTAGAACTTCCCCTGTGTCGAGTACGCCGAAATCGCGTAAAACTCGTCTCAGTGTATAAAACCAAACACTGTCGGATCTTGGAGTTCTTCGAACTCCAAGAGGGATTTCCTTGCCCGACGCCAAATTTACTCTTGGTTTCAAGGATTTCAGAATTCCAGAAAATGGCTACCTTAAGAAGGTCACCTTTACTCCCATGGGTTACCGGACAAGCTCCGATCGCGGAGTTCTTCTAAACCCAAGAGGGACTTTCCTGCCCGTCGCCAAATTCACCCTGGTTTTCGATCTCACACTGAATTGGTTTTCCTGTGTATCAACGGTATCCTTCCCCGAGTAGTACTCAGCCGTAGATTTCCCGCAATCGGGATCTAGACCGCTTCGCGATCAACGGAGGGATCCAACCCGCCGGATCGGCGCTGTCGGCCCGTCTCCCAACAGTGAACTTCTTTAGCTGTACTCGGGATCGCCTGATTATATTATTCGGACGCCCCTTTCGTCCGTAAATATATTTGTACTAACCGGAAACTCGAACTCTGACTCTGTCGTAACCAAAATCACTCGCCTACCACACTGAGTGCAGTATATTTGAATCGGTAACTGAGTCGCTAACCAACAACGCTGTTTAACAGTATTGCTATGTATGAAGAGTCGAACCAACTCTTCACGTATAAAGCAGCGCACCGTGAGGCAGGCTCTATGCATCCCGAATGAGCGCGTCTGCTCGCTATGCGCTGGCTTTACACCGTCGATCGGGCTTCCCTATCACGGTCGTTGCTGGACAGTCGCCTATTGAAATTAAATAGAAATTAAATGATCGATGCTGGGCCTTCGCATGTAAAATTAAGAGAAACGATGCTGTTCCCTTCGCATGTAAAAATTAAGAGAAACGATGCTGTTCCCTTCGCATGTAAACTGAAAGAAAACGATGCTATTCGCATAAAATAAATCCTCCCACTTACGCACTGTGGCCTTGACCGCCACATCTCAACAAGCCATACTCGCTAAAACTCACACAATAGTTTCTTTCGATAGTGTAAGATTCAATACCGATAGTAGTGATAACAGTACAGGACCGACTCGTTTCACTCCTGGCAAAGCCGGATACTATATCGTTACGACGTACATAGAATTTTGTAGCGCGAGTAATACCGCTTTTGCTAACGTCTTCCTGTATAAAAACGGGGTGTCGCACATGCAAATTGCGGGTGGAGGGGGTGCGGGAATTGCGCATAACAATTCAACCGGTAGTACTATAGTTTTTCTAACCGGTACCGATTACCTCGAGATATTCGTTTATTCGTCCATCGCCACACCCATAACAGCTAGAGACTTTTCAGCGGCATTCTTGCGACCTTAAACTAAGTCCGTAATTTTAACTGTAGAAACCTATCGCGTGTATACAAACGATAGGTTTCTAAAAATGTAGAAATCTTATCATTATCGAGAAGACTCTTCGCTTGGGTGTGCAACTGCATCGATAGTTTCATCGTATGCTCTCGAAGTCGCTTTATCGATCTCGCAGATTCCATCGTACACCGTAATTTCGTATCTGTTTCTCCATACTTTTCCGTTATAATACGATATTAAACGGGCGTTTTCTCTGTGAGCTTTAGCCGCTTTATGCATCGACGAATACTCGATGGTCTCACCCGTTTCCAAGTCAAAAATAACGACTCGTTTCGGGTTGTTTTTGATACCATTCAATCTATCGTATCTACCATCGTCATTGTATTCTTTTCGACGATCTTTCCAATATTCTTTCAGATATTCTTTTCTCGTTAATTTCGGTTTACCTACTAGGGAGTTGTCCTCGGGAATCAATCCTTTCTCGATCAGCAGCTCTACCAATTCCGGTTTGTTGAGATGAGCGACACCTTTAATCTTATTCTCTTTCGCTAACTTGTGTAATTCTGGCAGTTTCATTTTATATATTACAAGATTGTCTTTAAACATGAAATACATTTTTCATACAGACGATTAGTACACCACGCTCATTTTCTGTCCATCCGACTGGAATTTTAGCAACTTATCCGAAATTATAACCGCGTAACCTTGCGTATCGGCGGGGACTGCGGCGTTGAAAGTAGCTTTGATTTGGATATCGACGACCGACGATTTCAGTCTTTCCGATTGTTTACTAACATCGAAAACTATGAGCGGATATAGCTCTTTGTAATCGGCTGGAGTGATGTTGCTTTGCGTAATCAACGGATCCATTCCGTAGAACTTTTCGCTGAACGACGCCGCGTCTCTATAAGCTCTCGAAAATTTCTGGTTGGGAAACGATAGATCGTAGTCGACCGCCGGATATTTCTCTTCATTCATCATCACGTACATGTTTTTGAGGTTGCAATGATCGAAAATCGATGGGTTATGTTCTTGATCGCCGTCGCTTCGAGCGGTTTGAAATCCGACGACAATCCATCTAGGTTTTTCAGGAGCCGTCTTGACGCTAAGACGCCAACTAAAAGTAGTCGATTGAGGAACCCCTATTGTATCGCATTGACGAGCTCGATACGCGACTGGTACCGATGCTTTCGATTCGATAGTTTTGTACAATTGCGTCTTCTCCATATCCGCCGGAGTAACGTGCGGCATAAACCACGAGATTTTCACGAGGTCGACTTTTCCAGCATCCGCGGTAGCGTGTCTAAAAATAGCGTCGTCATCCGATTTGCGAACCATCGTTAGCGTGTGCTTAAAACCGTACACTATTTTATCGTAATCTTCGCAGAATCCGAAAATATGTTTAAGGGGCACGACGAAACTAAACGTTCCCCTAGTCGTTGGTTTTTGAATAAGATACCCTTGACGAGTCGCGAAACCTGCGTTATCCGCTATAACCGCGGTTGCCGCAGTATCTTTGCACCATAATTGATTAAGACCTTGCGCTTTAGCGAAGTCGTCCGGATATTTAAGCAAACCAAGCATCGTAGTTGCTTGTCCCGGGTGAAATACCGTTTCGATATCTTGATTCGATAGGGAATACGCGATTTGGCTGAAAAGATGCAAGAGTCCGTTATTCGCGAGGGCTGCGGCGTCACCATTAGCGTACGCCGTATTCATTCCATCTCCTTTAACCAACCTACCTTCAAAAAGCAAGTAAGATTCGGCGGGATGGCAAAATAGATCTTGAGTTTCGATATTTATGCGAATCTCACCGGGTGTGTTAAGAGTCGTTCTCGCTGCTGGTTCGTATTCGTGCCATTCGTATTTTTCGATTCCTTCGTCGACCTCTGTGGGTGCCGTAAAGTTTAGAATATTCGATTGCATTTTAATTACTAAAGATTATTTATTTAAACTCACGCGAGTTTTAATCCCGCTCCGTTTTTGTTGAGACCACGCACTAGATCTCGAATGGACACGGCATTCGAAGAAAGTCCGTCACCGGCTAGTATCTTATTAATATCAGTAGTTCCTACATCGTTTAGCCGTGCTAAGATAGCCGCATTCTCTCGCGTAAGTGCTGGTATCGCGTGCGGCTTCGGAACCGACGCTGCTAAGAGTTTAGTCGCGGCTTTATCCATCAATCGTTTACCAACCTCTACGGTGGTATTCTTTCCAACTTCTAGCGCCTTTTTAGCCAACTCTCTCGCGGCGTCTTTACCCGCGCTAAGGGTGGACGATGCGACTCGTTTACCGACATCCGAAGTGAAGAGCTTCTTAAAAACTCCCGTAATAGTATCCATTATTCCCGCTCCTCCTATAACGTGTTTTCTCTTAATTCTTCTATTAGCGACGACGAGCATGTTTTATAATCATAATATTAAGTTTTTATATCCAGTTCGATGTTAGAATTACGAATGTTTATTTATATTCTCCTGTTAATATAAAAACAACACGAGAATATAAAATGGATTCCTACGTAGAATATGTTGAAAAATCGACCGGCTCATTTTTAAATCTGGCTTCTAATAACGCAAAGAATATATCCCTTTTTATTTCCGAAGTGAAAGACGCTTGTAGTGAATTCGTAACCGACGTTTTCGACCTAGTCGGAGACGCTTCAGAATGTAGCGAGTATAGCGACAGCGAGTATAGCGACAGCGAGTGTAGCGACAGCGAGTATAGCGATTGTCACAACATTAAAGTAGTCTCTAACGCGGAGAATAATACTGAAGAGACTACGAGTTTGATCTCGGATTACGACTCGGATGAGCTTACCAAAAAGATCGTTGCTAATGAATTCGAGTCGATCATTCACGACCTTAAGAACAAGCTCAATAGCTTGGAAAAGAGGTATCTCACGGCGAAGCATGCGTTCTATAACAGTATGAACGATGAAATATGGAATATCTTAACAACAAAGTTTTTGATGTAAACGATATTCTGTAACTAAAGCGAGTTACAGAATCTTCAAAGTTTTTTATAATCGCGACATTAAGTTTTTATACTGTTCTTTACCGATAACGTTTTGTCGTAATAGTTCATCGCATATACCAACGATCTCATTTCTTACTCCCGTATTACCCGCGTCGTAGCTAGCGAAACGCAGACTCAACATTTCTACTAAAGCATTCGGATCTTGTGGAATTACGACGACTCCTTTACCCGTCTGTTTTCCAGTCTTCATTTCCCATATCGGTTTAATGATATTTTTGTACTTTTCGCTTCTTGACGATTTCGGTTTACTCGGATTGTTAGGTTGTCTCATGGCATTCGTCGCGTCTAGAATCTCGACGTAATCGGACATATCGTTGTCGTCGTAAATCGAACTGTTCGGTTTAGTCATAGTCACTAGCTCCCAAAGTCCTGGAGTACCTGTATAAGTCTTCTCTCCGACTATTATATCATCGTTCTGGAACGATACGCGTGTGTCTCCGATATAAAATTTCCCGTCTTTTTTTGAATTTAGACCGAACGTCGTATCGGTAGACTTTTTATTAGAAGCGTATTGGGACAAGTATTTCGTTGCCACGTCTCCTAATTCTAACATTCTAACGTCTTCTACAGGGTCCTCGTAAGCCTCTATCGAGGGATACTGTGGAAGCTGTATGGCTTTTAACGACGACGCGGGAAGCGCTTTTAGAGCGTTAGTCGTGGCTGCTGAGTTTTCCTTAATAGTTGATAACAAAGCGTTTTGTTCCTTCGATATGGTCGATTGCGAGTCTACGATCGGCTTGTACAACTTTACCAAATCTCGCTGCAGTCCTATATCGCCTAGTTTCTCCGATAAAAAGTTCTGTTGAATTCTTTTCTTAGTCTTCAGAAACTCTTCGACGATAAAGTCTCTTTTGGCGGGATCGTTAATCTTTAGAAATGACATTTTTAAATAGGTGGTATAATGTTTTAACACGTTTTTGGAATACGCGTTAAAACATTGAAATGGAACGAACGTGATTTTTTACGTTTTACGTTTCACGTTTTACGTTCTTCGTTTTCCTTCGATTTCACAAACGCGTCCTTCAACGACTCAGCTATAGTTTCTCCGCTATTTCTCGATTTTCTGATTTCTTCTTTCATTTCGTTAAATTTCACGCGTTCGTTTAGAATTAACGAGTATTCCTCGTCTGAAATATTACCGTCTTCCAAAGATTTCGAGATGTAGTGACTGATGGCGTTGAGTCTCGCTTCGGCCAACGTTTTAATATTTTCGTGCTTCTCCGCCTTTGGCGTGAGCTTTCTGTTGATCACGCGCCCGATCACGCTGAAAACACCCGCTCCAACCGCCAGTGCTTGTAGAACCATCGCGATAGGTGCCGCGACTATCGTAGACAGAACCGCGATCGCTGAAGCGGTTGAGCCTAACGCGACTAGAGTCGATATGCCGTCTACTACGTCGATAAACCTAACGCCTTTACGATACTTTTTACCTAGAGTCTCTCTTTTTTTGAGTTCCCGCTCGAGCTCTTGTTGAATTTCAGTGATTTTCGAAAGTCGGAAAGCATGGGCGCTTCCATCGATTTTCAGTGGGATCTCCATTCTTTTTATAATAACGCGATATAATTTTTTAAACTGCGATGTAATTAACGAAACATAACGAATCGCCTTCGATTATACTAACTACGGAATCGGAGTCGTTTTGAATAGTAATTTCGATGTCTTCTACTTGTCCGGTAACGACTCCATCTCGTAGACTCGCTTCGATTTCCTGTCTAAGCGAAACTAAACACGACCCTTTAGTCATTCGAACACCTAGTCCTAGCGCTACCGTAGCTGTTTCTCTAGGTTGAATCGTTATCAGTTGTTGCGCAAAAATCTCCCATCTTAGTCCACCCAGTTGTCTGCAGGGTGTATGCGTTACTTTTTTCAACGTCCAACGCACCTCTTTCGGTTGAGTTCTAACTTCGATCCGACGAGTGGGTCTCGTTATAAATTTATGAATAGGCCTGTTGAATCCCGACATTTTATTTATACGAGGATTATTTTTTAAAGCAACATACCGAGAATCGGAATATCTCGGAATGGCGAATTAGGGCCTAGTATAAGTCCGCTACCCGTTTTCATATACAACCCACTACCCGTTTTCATATACAACCCCGATCCCACCGAACCGCCTTTCGGCCACGGAGACAGATACAACCCATTTCCATCCGGTCTTACTTTACAAGCCAGGCCGCCTTTGTTAATGTACACTACTCCCGATCCGCTTATTTTATCGATAATTTTCGAAGTAGCTGCTGAACCTAATCCGCTTAAAGCGCCTTGTGCTAAACCAGGCAGTACGCTAGAAAGAAGAAATTTTCCAGCAGTAGCTAGAAATGGTAGAAGAGCTCCGATAAAACCACCCTCGACTTTAGCGTTATATATTAATTGCGTTTTACTCATTTTGATCGTCGTGCCCTTTCCGTTCTGGCAAGCTTTCTTCATTTTGTTAATTTGCGCTTTCGTAAAAGCTAAGACGTGGTCTCCATCCATATCATCGTGAGATAGTCTAATACTAACGCCATCGCTTCCCGCTTCGAGCGCTCGTTTAATCTTGTCTTTTTGTCCTTCTGAAATATTAACACAGAATTTTGTGTACTGAGTCATTTTATATATAACTAAGATAAACTTTTAAATCTTCACACTTCTCTAATATGAAACTTGATCGACATCGCTTCCCCTCTAATGTTAATTAGTTTTCCATTTTGGTCGGTAAGTCTCGTTTCCATCGATGAAATCTTATTCATCGTAACGGGGAGATAAATTAAATTAGCTGGGATTTGGATGATCTTATAACCCGGTCCGACGGTAGGGAAAAACGAATATATCACGTTCGTCGTTGATCCATTCGAGTACGAACCTCCGATTATATCGCTAGTTACTCGAAAGCTGTCTATGTTCATTATATTCACAATGTTCTCCGATTCGTTATACCCGGATATGTATAGACGACTTTCGAAACCTAGAACGGTTCTAATCGAGTTCGCGGTTCTAAAATCGACCTCGTAATCCTGAGCGATAGTCAGCACCGCCTTCAACGTGTTGGTGTTTGCTTCTAACGTAATGCGATATTCTTCGTTTCCGACATCGTAATGGCCGTTCTCTTTCATGATTTTCTTCACGTAGTCGTTTATATCCTCGAGTTCATAGGACCCTTCCGGTATATCTATGTCAAACCACGTCACACCATGATCCGGCGAATACCTAAAGTTGTTGTTGCTCGCGTCTATGTTAGGAAACACGTAGTAAGTATACAAATCGACTAGAGCCATTTCGTACTTTTTGGTTTTATCTAGTTCGATTACAGGATTGTTCTTCGTTATTATTCGTGCGGTTCTGCCCTTTTCGTTACCCACTAAAATGTAAAACGATGATTTCGGATTCGTGTTAGTCGCGGTCTGTGCCGTGTTCACCTGTATCTTCACGAGGAGTTCTTCCATTTTTACTAGTATATTATATTATTTTAATTCAGAATTGGGAATGTAAAATTCATCTAATCCACAACGGTATTTACCGCTGCTCCTTTCACTCGTTAAGTCGATAACTACGAATTGATGCGGTTGTTTCCACGACTCCACGCATAGTTTTTTAAATTCCTCTATAGACATGTCCGTACTTACATGATCGTTGTAGATATGGGAAACGTTCTTCATGTCTTGGGGAAATAAACAAATAAAGTTTGCGTTCTCTCTGATAGTCTGCCTAGGCAATTTAAAATAATTCTGGGCGAGGTACAAACAGTCGACGTTACTATGCCTACCCCTAATATAATACGTTTCGCATTTGTTCTGCTTTTCTAATTGTAAATCATCAAAAATCATCAAGTTCTTCTTGTCACAGCTCAACTCTCTCGGATCCGGTACATCGTTCGCGGATTCGTAAAACCTGCATTCGATATCCGACTTGTCTCTTGACTGTTTCGATATCTCTTCAACAACACACGTCGGAGAAGTATTAGACCTCATTATCTCATCTCGAATGTTAAACAGCTCGATGATCGTTTCTTTTGGTAGTTTTTCTTCGAATGCCTTCTTAAGAATTTTGTACTCCGGTTGAAATAGAGATTTTCCGAATACTTGCAAATTGTCATAGTCGAGCCATCCGGGTCTCAAAAGTAAGTTTAACAATAACGTCGTCTTACCGCACCCCGATTTTCCTACTATTACGCCTCTTATACTTTTAGGTAATAGGTTGATATTAAATCTTTTCAACGATAAATCGTTCCACGTTAAGTCTTTCACCTCCATTTTAAATATATAAAAGTTCTATATTAAAACCGAAATGTATTGCGTTAAGTGTAAAGGAAAGACCGAAACAAGAGATCTTCAGAACGCCGTCAGTAAAAATAATAGACCCATGCTTCGAGGTGTAAGCGTCGTATGCGGAACGACTAAAACTCAATTCGTAAAAGGAGCCGCTGTGAAAGGTGGAGATGTAGTCGGTTCGTTGAATTCAGTTACTAGAAACGTAAAGTTACCTTGGGCTAAATATCCAGGCGAGATGCATCTTCCAGGTCATTCGTTTACAGGACCTGGGACTAGATTGGATTTGAGACTGAATCCCGATGGCACTCCTAAAGATTGGAGTAAACCCGTTGATAGAGTAGATAATGCGGCATATTATCATGACTTGGCTTACGATCGACACACTGATACGGCTTCTAGGAATGTTGCCGATAGAACGATGATTAATGATTTGAATAATATTCCTAATCCTACTATCCGAGAGCGTATGGAGAGAGCGGTAGTTAAACCTATATTGTCTGTTAAATCGAGTCTCGGGTTAGGTTTAAAAAAAGCCCCGACCCGAAATGGACTGATCAATTAGCGGATGAATTACATAAACCGGTAGTAAAACATTTTAGAAAGAGAAAAGTGTACGTTAGTGGGATAGATGAGATATGGGCTGCTGATTTAGTCGATATGCAAGCCTTCGCTAAAGAAAACGATGGTGTGAAATACCTGTTAACCGTTATAGATGTGTTTTCAAAGTACGGATGGATCGTGCCATTGAATGATAAGAGTGGGAAATCTACAGCAAGCGGCTTCGTGAAGATACTCTAGAGCGGACGAAAGCCTGTTAAATTATGGGTAGACAATGGGAAAGAGTTTTATAACCGAGACGTTAAGAATTTGGTTGGGTTATACTCTACGGAGAACGAAGAAAAATCTTGCGTAGTCGAGAGATGGAACAGGACGATGAAAGATAAAATGTTTAAGTACTTTACGGCTAATTCAACGAGAAGATATATCGACGTTTTAGACGGAATGGTCAGTAAATACAACAATACAAGACATTCTTCCATCAAAATGACTCCAGCTAAGGCTAGTATGAAAGCGAATGAAAAGACTGTATATATGAATTTATACAGCGAAGAGGTCTCACAGCCTGTTTCCCCTAGATTCTCGGTTGGAGATAAAGTCAGAATAACGAAGAAGAAAAACATATTTGAAAAAGGATATACACCTAGATGGACTGAGGAAATGTTCACAATTGCGCAAGTTCAGTATACAAATCCACCAACTTATAAGATTACTGATTCTAACGGCGAGGATATACAGGGCTCATTCTATGAACAGGAGCTACAGAAGACGACTCAAGAAATATTTAGGATCGAAAAAGTGATTAGAAAACGTGGGAAGAAATCACTCGTTAAATGGTTTGGATATTCAGACTCGTTCAATTCTTGGGTCGATAACGATAACCTGATGACGTTGTGAAACGATTATTCAAAATGCTATTTCGACTTAAAGAAAATAATTTTCATATAATAAAGAGATACTATGGCAATCACATGGAAAAACTTTGATATTAATAATGTTATTTTCGAAGACGTTACAAAAATGACTACTCCCACCGATAGGAAATTTCAACGCATATTTCTAAAGTACAAATACGACGACGGGACAATCGATAAAATATCTATAAAAACTCCACCGCTATATTCTTATGGGATTCAAGAAAACCGATCTTCACAAACGGGTCTGTTAGACTCGTATTCTTTACCATTAAACATGTATGATAGAATGGTTGGTGAAACCGAAGACGAAGCGAAAACGATTGAAATTTTTGAATCGTGTTTAAAACTGGTAAAAGAACATCTTAAAAAATCTGATGTGAAAGACGCGCTTAATAAATACGAGATGGATGCGGATGTTGATCAAATGGATGTGTTTTACAGAAAGAAAGAGAAAGGTAAAATCCTTTCCGATATACCTCCTACTCTCTATCCGAAACTTTTAACTGCCTATGAAAAATCAAGAAATCCGGATGTACCGCCTAAGATAACTACAGGATTTTACGATTCAGACGATGAGCCGATAGATCCTAACACGCTCATAAATACGCGTTGTAAGGTCGTTTGCGATATTAAAATCGATAATATCTATATCGGAGCTAAGCCCTCTATTCAGGTAAAAGTAAACGACGTCATAGTCATCGATCGATTCGCTAGACAACGACGTCTTTTCTACGCACAAGAATAAGATGAATCATAGCTTTTATAACTACCGGTTATAAAAACCCACGTAATCACCCGATGACTCATAGACGCGTCATCGAAACTGCGGGAATTTCCATTAGTTTCGATGACGTCATACGATGGTCGTCACGTGACGTGGTTATTGCGTGGTTGTTCCAGAGTATCCAATTTACTACTACTAACGTGATTTACACATAATTTTGTAGGTGAACTATAAAGGCAAAATCGAGGTGAAGCTGATAACTTTCAGTAATCCAGATGGCATACTTGACGACGGCAATCCTTGCGACAGTGGCGCAAACGAACCAGACGGAGGATGTGATCAATACTTCATTGTTTGCATCGATGAAAGATCTAACACCGAGTGAGTCGTCATTTTTCACGAACACTACACGTCGTATGAAATTCTGTCGCTGCATAGATGATAATGATGAAGGTGATGATGACGACGACGCCGATGATGATTATCAGAAGTTTCTAACTTTGGCATGTGATGGCGATTCGGTCTAACGTCTTCTATCGGTTTCTGGAAAAAACTTGCCGTCACCGCACAGATATTGATGGCGCAAAGCATATGCTCTGCTGCGGTAAAAATGTGTTAAACCAGACAGCGATCATTGTTCAAGCAGAGGTAACGTAACGGTTAGCATGACATCGGTCCTACAGCGCGGTTGTCGTATCATCGGAGGCGACAAGTCTTTCATCGCTTTATGAAGGTCTGTCAAACCAATGTTTAAGCAAACCTTCAGAGAATCATAAGCTACTTGAAGTTCAGTGACAATGACTAGAACGACTTTGATGACGACTATGATGGTGACGATATGACTGCGACATATTGTTGACGACCACGATGATGACACGCTGGAAAGAGGTTCCGAGACAATGACGAATGGCAATTGTGACGATCAAAATGACGACGATGATGATAAAAATGAGGATAATGGTAATGACTATGATAAACAAGATAAGATGTTCATTGCGTAGTCTTTGAAATCGTCTGTTGTGGCTAATGCTCAGTGATGTCACGTTTTGTTGAATCCAGGCTGAACAATATGACAGCTTGTAAGTTTGGATATGGACGGACTGCAGCTACAGAAAATCAACCGAATATTAACTTCAGCTCAGTGATAGGAAGTGGGTTTGGAGGAAGATCTCCCAACCCATTCAACTTCAAATTCGCTTCATGGCCGGTAGGCTACACATGTCCATCTTAATATCGCCAATTTGAAATGTCTATGATAGGTACATTGGCGTCATCCATTATCGACTTTGAGGCACAAATAGAAATACCACTATACATATATACACAATACACCCGCCTACATAAGCACCTTGTTGCATTCAAACATAGATGCACACATGCATACATGTAATGTATGTACGAAGATGGCTCGGATCTTCTATGACAGACAAACGAGTTCGAATTTCTTAATACCATCAGCGCGTCGTCCTTGTAGCTTCTGAAAGTTTGAATCTTGACTTCAGCTTCATATTCAGATCCTAAAACACACGCTTCGTGACACCTTCTGTCTGTCTCCGTCTGTCTATCTGCTTCACTCCTTCTCTGTCTTTTTGTTTCACTGTGAAATGAGTCATTACCAAACGCCAACTGCTTCCAACAACCTCGTCAATTCACACACGCTTCTTTCCTAAATACTCATGCATCACTGCACGCCACTTCACGCTTGCATTCACTCTATTTCATTACTGTGGCTATGTTAGCGGCCCAACTGTAATGGTTAAATTCAGCCGGATTCGAAATCCAGCAGCTCTGAGTTGAGGCCGACTATATATGAACTGCAATTCCGCCACCTAAAAGACAAAACCAGTAAGCGAAAGCGGGTGTATCCATCACTGAACATCTGATGTGTGTTTAAGCAAGTTGTAACATTTGGCTTACTGGGGAGGGGAGATAGTTAACATTTTTACAAGCTGGCACGAAGATCGGGGATTCGAAAGCCGCTATCCCCAAAAGGTTGACTCAGCCTTCCACTCCCTAGGGGCGACTGTAAAATGAGCAGGACGGCTTGCATGCTTATTTACACACATTGGAGCATGGATAGCATCGACCACCAGTAAGTTATAGGACTATGTGCTCATCAGCATGGAAACCATCTTAGTACAACTCTGAACAGAGATAGGACAGGGTCAGGAGTATACGAGATGTTGTTTCTGATGTTAGCGCGAAGTCTTGGTGAAGGTCCAGGTGTGGGATAGCGATCCACGCTATGACCATGACGAAAAAGTCGATTTCATGCTGTCAGATACGCCGCTGAGAACATCTGATGCCAAGGTCACGGATAGAAACGGACAATGGACAAGAGCAACCTTCCAGAATAGGACAAAGTCAGTAGTCACTCTCTCTTGCCTGCGATAACCTGACTTAGTGTCACGTGACACAACATGAAAATTAATGTAGACGTTAACATCTCAACCACAACGACTTGTATTAATCGCTTAATTATTCGGTCAGTCAGTCAGTTTATCATTAATTATTTCAGTCAATCGGTCAGTCATTCTGTCAGTGAGTCATCATATTACTACCTGGCGAATGAACTGTCAATAAAACGGACTTTCAGAAAAAGGAGGAGCAGCCGCAATAGTTAGTTGTACGTTGTTTTAACTTACTTCCTGTTTATCCATTATCTTAACCTTTTATCGCTTTCAAAACAGTTCAAGCAACAATCACCACCACCATCGCCTCGCCATCCATAATCGCTACCTTAACCAACAACGCTGCTACCTCTACCACGGCTGTCTCCACCACTGCTTCCATCATCAAGGCCATCTGTTAAATCGCCATCAGTCATTAAACACTACAAGTGACTAGAAGTCACCACTTTAACGTCGCTATTATGAAAAAACGAAGAAAGCAAAAGCTTTACATGACGCGCAGTAATAGATGATTGTCTTTAATGCCACAGCCTGACAATGGAATTGCGCGTCTTTTGCGGGGACAATTGGTACGGCGAACGGTGCAACGTCTTCTGCCAACCAGACCTTGCTGCAACCTACACTTGTGGCAATGACGGCCGGAGGATCTGCAACACAGGTAATCATCTCAAATCAGGCGATTATTAACTAAGGCAAACAATAAAGAAGACACATGTAACGCTCTTACGTAACGCGATTTCTACTGTTGCCAGAAATTATTATTAATTAATAACTTCTATAGCGCTGGTGTCTAATGCACCAACCGATGGCGCACCAGAACAAAGCCGTAATCAGGTAGACATCCAGAAGATTTTCCGGTGTGGCAGAGCGGTAGCCAATGGTGGATTGGTAAGTTTTAACAGATGAGTTTTAAGATGAGAACGAAGTGACACAAGTGACTGAGTAGAAAGAACAGAAGCAGGGAGATAATTTCAACATTTAAATTCAGCAATGGAAATAGATAGTTCCATCCGCAAGTCTCTTTCATTTCATGCTGCGAATACACTGGTCCACGCTCTGATCTGCACTCGGGTGGACTTTGGCAGAAGTTCCAAACTAATGCTGGAGGCTATTAAAAACAAGTGAATAGTCCACAGTATCAAGAGCAGCAGACATGTGAAGAAGAACAGGTGCTGCCACCCTTGTCTATAGAGCTTGTAATATCTATACATGAGTACGAAGTACAGACTCCGCGGGGTGAAACTTAAAAGTGCTGACTCAAGTGGAGATACTAGCAAATAGGAAAACTGTGAGACTACTTAGGAGTCGGTAAAACCGAATAAGAATTTTCGACACAAAATTCAGAGTTTGGATGAACTCCTGGCATAAGCCCAGGCTGACAGAAATGGTCATTTATGCAACGAGGCATTAATCATGAAGTACCGTTTGTACCCAATACATCAAAGCACTCTTTCAGAAGAGATGTAGACCCTAAGAGTAATGATAAGGTGAGAGCTTTCATTCGATAAGGACAAGATGAGTTTACGAACCTCTACAAGTGTTGCTGGCTGGTAGTAGTCCAAAAAAGAATGTACAGATAGAGGAATTTTATAACCCACAACTGGTAAACCATTTGCTTTCTGTCACTGTTTGTCTGCAGTTTGTGTGTTCTAATAAAAAAGTATTTGATTTTATTTGAATTTTTCCGACTCAGAGAAGCCAACCAATTTAAACCTTGTCTATAATTTTATCTTCAAAGAAGGCCAGTAACTTTTTGGCAACCTCGATAGGCAGCCCATTGCACAACGGGGTTTGCCTGTACCTTTCCACGAGGCAATTTGTTACGTCTATAATCAATATGATCTTGGATCAATTAGTTAAGTGTGCAATCTTGTCTGATGGAACTAGTAGTAAGTTATTTGTGTCATCAGTATGGTTTAGGTGAAGGAAAGCACCCCGAGATCAAATAGTTAAGTACTCAAACTTGCAAGGTGAAACTAGTTTTGAACAAGTTTGCACTGTTGTTCAAATCTAAAACGGTTAGATGGAAGTAGAAAGTGACGCCAACAACGCTTTATGTGACTTTCTGTGTCGTCTAGCTTCAGAAATTGCTGAATTAAACTGAAGTAGCGGCGTGTCCTCAACAACTGTTGAAGGCAAAAATAGATAACCTACAACTCCGCAATTAAAAATATAAACGTTGTTAATATTTTCTTCAGGATGGACCGGTAACAACTGCGACGAAGAACAGGTGAGAGCTGCTAACAATATGGCCTTTAACGATATAATTAATAAAGAAAATAAAATTAATTAGATTTAATTATTATTAAAATAAGAAAACGGTAATTTGTTTTAAAATCGTATTTAGCTACCAGTATAGACCGGAAAACTAGGTCGCACAGCAGTGTAACTTACAATACACATGAAATTTAAAATGATATTTATATAAAATATTTAAAATACATTAAAATGTTATCATAGTCGTAGTGGGTCGGATCTGTGCTCATAGTGGTAGTGGGTGGAATCTGTGCTGATGGTGTCAGTTGGTCCGGTTTATACTCGTAGTGGCAGATAGCTACTGCTAACGGCTGAATCATCGACGAAGTCACAACTGATTTGAAAGAGATGATGGCCTAGTGTTCGCTATTCGGGTGCCCGCACAGAGATTGAAACAGTGTTTGGAGGTGGCGATCTCAGTTATCCTCAGCGAGAAGAAAGTAGTGCTGTTTGATGGCAGGGAGGAAATAGGGGTTCAGTCAATCGGATAACAGATTATCTGAAAGCATTCTATTTATTTGATGACCCGAGAGGTAAATGCTAGTTTCTGTGAATCAAGAACAAATCCAGCGTTGATGGACAACGTAGATACAGTGGCTGGAATCCTCTCCACGAGAGAGAGAGAGCTACTATTTAATTCTCTCGTATTTTCCATACAGTTGTCTAGCTGTGACTTAAAGCTCTAGAATCGACAAACTTAAACCTACCACAACTCCCAAATGCGATATCAAGTGTTCATAGGTTAAAATCTCATCGATATTATAGGCCCTATGTTGTTATCTGTCAATTTCTTCATGAAAAAGGTCACTGTGACCTACATCCAACTACAACGTAGATACTTTGGCTTCTACAGTTGCATCTGATTGATTCTATGCCGGTATGATGCATTATTTCCGACGGTAGTTCACAGTGAAACTGCCTAAAGTCCTAAACTAAGGAAACCGTTTCACTTTTCTTACCAGATAAGCATAGCAGCGGACGACGCCTT
This sequence comes from Allolobophora icterica, assembly GCA_963556255.1. NCBI lineage: Eukaryota > Metazoa > Annelida > Clitellata > Crassiclitellata > Lumbricidae > Allolobophora > Allolobophora icterica. The sequence continues at coordinate 28,877,662 of OY744614.1, forward strand.
AGATAAACTACAATTCTGTAATGTTTGACAGTGTGAGGTACGACTAGGTCTTGAGACAATACAAACGAAAGCAGGACAATTGTTAATACGCGTCTCTTTTAACAGTTTTCCTGTGAACTCGTAGCATCATATTTCATGCTTGCATTGAAGTGGGAGCGTCATTCTGTGAGACGAATGTTCAGGAATTAACGTGATTTGCACATAATTTTGTAGGTGAACTATAACAGCAAGATTGAGGTGAAGCTGATAACTTTCACTAATCCAAATGGCACACTTGACAACGGCGATCCTTGCGACATAGGCTCAAACGAAACAGACGGTGGTTGTGATCAATACTTCATTGTTTGCATGGATGAAACATCTGATACCGAGTGAGTCGTCATTTTTCATTTTTTTTGCTCTTTTTGCATCTGCATTTTTGCACCCATTAAATGGTGCAATCGGAGCAGAAGACTCCAAATCTGGCGAAGTAATCACTAAACTACTGGACGGGGAGTTGGTTGCATGGCACAAAGTTCAATAAGGTTTACTCAGCCTTCCACTCCCTATAGTAGGGGAACTGTAAAGTGAGCAGACTTTTTGAAATATGACTTAACATGGTTTTAATTAACTCAAGACATCAATTAAGGTGCTTTTTCAATGTTAAGTCGTAACTTCCTCTATGACGCCGAGGCAGTAACATTAAAAACATCCAACTGGTCTCCCCTTTTGCAGCATAGAGTTCTGTATTAAAGATCGTGTAAGTTTCTGGTACATCTTGTATCTTTGGCATATGGTTGCTTTGTTTGGTTATAATCTTAAATAACCTCCATCTCCATGTTAACCACATCCTTTCCAGTGATAATCTAATCTTCAATCACCTCCTTTGGTCCTTCTTTTTACCTCTGTTTAGACAACTCCATTTTATTCTTTCGTCACTAATAAGATCTTCATTGCTTAGTATTTGAAATCGTCTGTTGTGACTAATGTTCGCTGATGTCGCGTTTTGTTGAATCCAGGCTAAACGATTTGACGATTTGTAAGTTTGGATATCATCGGACTGCAGCTACAGAAAATTCGACGACCATTAACTTCGGTGCAACGATCGGAAATTTGTCTGAAATAAACACACCCAATCCATTCAACTTCAATTTCCACTCATGGCCGGTAGGCAATAAGTGTGCATCTTAAGCCCTCCAATATGAATTGTTCAGGATACGCGTTATCCAATTTCGACTTTGGGGCAGAACTAGAAATGCTGTAATATAAAAGCTATCACAAACATCTGAATGCATTGATTTTTAGATACATGGACACATATAACGGATGTAAAAGGATAGCTCTCATTGTACTTGTTGTAGAATGTAGACTAACATGTTCAAATTGAATTGGTTTTGACGAATCTTTACTTCAGGCTTCAACTTCAGCGTTCGACTGTCAATTCTCAGCTCGGCTTACTTAACTTACTCATGTTGATGTTTATATAATTCAGAGAACTCAACCAAAGTCACTCGAGGAATTTCTTGGTTAGGCCTATCTATTTACAGGTAGGTCAAGAAATGAATAGGCTTCAGCAATAACAGTGTGCTCGATGCTGCATTTCCTCAATGCTGAATCACTGAACCTTTTTTGAGATCCTAACACATACTCTTATTCACACCTTCTCAGTCCTTCTGTCGATCTCTGAGTATCATTCTGCTTTATTTTTGTCTGTTGGTTTCACAGTGAAACGAGTTTATTACCAAGCGCCCACTGCTTCCAACACCCTCGTCAGTACGCATGCCCATCTTTCAGAAATTAACTGACCGGTCGTCCTCATGCATTAGAGGCCACTTTACACTTACTTTCACATTATTTCATTATTGCGACTATGTGGGCCGGCGCAGCGGAGTGGTTAAATTCAGCAGGATTCGAAATCCAGCACCTTTGAGTTGAGACCGACTACCTGATCTATATATCCGCCACCTAAAAGAGGAAACCAGTCACGCAAAAGCAGAAATATCTGTCACTCAACATCTGATGTTGTGTTTTAGTCTACTGTCACATTCGGCGTACAGCTGCCTAACACTAGGCCTATCGATTGTCTGTCGTATAATGGTCTACATGTATGTGCACTTCTGAGCTTTGGAAGAAGGGCATTATCAAATACAGTTGTACAGTTATATGCATAAATATATAATGTCCGCAACTTCACATACGTAATTATGTTGATTGAAGTAGGCCTATAGCATCGGCTTCCAGTAAATTGTTGGACTATATGCTAATCAGCATGCAAACCATCTTAGTACAATTCTGCGCAAATAGATCAGGGATCGGATTGTGCGTGATACTTTGGTTTCTGGTGTTAGGGTGAAGTCTTCGTGAAGGTCCAGGTGTGGCATAGGAATACAGGCAAAAACGACAAAGTTGACTTCTTGCTGTCAGAAATGCCGCTGACATTATCTAGCAACGGTCAATCGACAAGCGCAACCATCCGGAATCGGACAACGTCAGTACACAACTCTGTTCTTGTCTGCGAAGATACGGCTTCACCTAAAGTGGCACAATATGACCTAACGCCTTAACATCTCAACCATAACAAGTTGTATTAGTTTGTCGGTCCGTGGGTTTGGTGGGTCAGTCAGTCGGCTTTTCATTCCTTCGTTCAATCGGTCATACAATTTTCAGCCAGTCACTGAATCAGTCTATCGTTGTCGGTCAGTCAGTCGCTTAGTCAGTCGGCCAAACAGATGGTCAATCGGTCAACTAATCATTCATTCATTCATTCAGTCAGTAAATCGGTCAGTCAATTGGTTATGCAATGCGTCAGTCAATAAATCACTGAATCAGTCAATCGGTAAGTCGGTCAGTTAGTCGGTCAGTCCGTTGGTCAGTCAATCAGCTTATCATTCATTCATTCATTCAATCAGTGAAATGGTCAGTCTATCGGTTAGTCAAACGGTTAGTTCGTCAGTCAGTTAATGATTTAGTCAGTCATTCGGTCGCCTTCTATCGTAACTATCTCGATAGCCATCACTTCTGCCTCTACTGCAGCTCTCTCCACTATGACTACTTCTATCACAGCATCATCACGACAATCGCTATCAGTCATTAGCCACCATAACCCACTTGAAGCCATCACTTTAACGTCGTTATTATGTACAAAGCAAAGAGAGCAGAAAACTTTGCATGACGCGCTGTATGACATGATCGTCTTTGCTGTCACAGCTTGGCAATGGAAGTACGCGTCTCTTGCGGGGACAATTGGTACGGCGACCAGTGCAACGTCTTCTGCCAACCAAACCTTGCTGCCACGTACACATGTCGCAATGACGGCCGAAAGATCTGCAACACAGGTTGGCATCTCAGATCAGACGATTATTTACTTGGACAAACAATAAGGAAACCCCACAGCGCTCTAACGTAACGCACACGTCGCACAGTTGCCAGAAAATATTATTTATTAATAACTTCTATAGTCCTTGTTGAATAGAGTAATATTGTCAGATTTTAAATTGTACTGTGATTAGCCAGCAAAGTTTAGTGTTTTATAAACCATGAGCTCCACTTTGAAAGAGATTCTTTTCTGAGCAGGACGCTAATATAGTGAGATAAGAAAACGGGTTATATGCCCATATGTTGATGTATGGGTTTAGACAGTAGCCAAATATTTCTGGACCATGTTTAGCTTCTGCAAGTAAGCCATACGGATACTGCTGTTGAAGGCTGAGATAGCGTACAATTCTGCAACTTAAAATGTTAACGTTCTTAATATTTTCTTCAGGATGGACCGGCGACAACTGCGACGAAGAGAAAGTAAGAGAAATATAATTATAAAATAAAATAAATTTAATTGCAATTAAAATAGTAGAACGATTATTTTGCTTTAAAATCTTATTCCACTGCGCGCATAAAATTTATGTCTGTGAACAAAGAGTGACTGGAGGCAGACCTTCGCGAAGCAATTAACACGATGAAGCCGCCACAAGGACTGCTGCGTCGGTATCTAAAACTCTCATCGATATATGGGCGTGGCCTATGTTGTTATCTGTCATTTTCTTTATGAAAAATGTCACTATGACCTACATTCAACCATAACGTAGATACTCTGGCTTCTAAATTTGCATTTGATTGATTCTTTGCCAGTAAGACGCTTTTTTCGACGGTAGTTTCAATGAAATTGCTTAAATTAATTAATCAAGATGTATTATTTAAGAGGCCGAAGGGAACATTAGGGCAGAAATTCTTTAGTGCAAGAGTTGTAGACCTGTGGAATGGTTTGGACGATAGTACTGTCTCAGTGGACACTATAACAGCTTTTAAGAAGAAACTAGGAAAATTGGGCTATTAAGAGTTCGAGGTAAATTTGCAGTGGTTCTAACACAGACTACACGTCTTCTGAACCACTTAAAACCCTTGTTATGTTATGTTATGTTATGTTAACTTAACTTTTCTTACCAGACTACAAGAGCGGCGGATGTCGACCTAGCTAAGCTACAATTCCGTAACGGCTGACAGTGTGGGGCCAAGACATGGTCTTAAAACGAGACAAGAGAAAGCAGGACAATCGTTAATACGCGTCTCTTAACAGTATTCATCTGAACTTGTTGCATGATATTTAATTTTTACCTTGACGAGTGAGCTTCATTTTGTGATACAAATGTTGACTTTCAGGAATTAACGTGATTTGCAAATATTTTGTAGATGTACTATAACGGTAAAATCGAGGTGAAGCTGATAACCTTCAGTAATCCAAGTGGAAAACTAGACGACGGCACTCGTTGCGACACAGGCCCACTCGAACCAGACGGAGGATGTGATCAATACTTTATTGTTTGCATGGATGAAACATCTAACACCGAGTGAGTCGTCATTTTTCACGATTGCTATACACGTCGTAGGAAATTCTATGATGATAATGATATCTATTGTCAAGATAATGATAATAATTCCTCGTTGATCTTTACCACAACAGGGAAACACCACATGTTGACAGTCTGGCGTGCAGAAAATTTATAATTCGGATGATTTATGCAGGCGTTTAAAGCCGGGATTGGTGATCTCAATGAAAACTCTGCTTCTTTATGGACAGTTAGGTTTTCTGCATACATAAGTGCGGCTAACATGTAAACCAAAATGCGGTTAGTAGTTGGTGCAGTAAGTAATATTCTTTTCCTTGATCTAGCCCTATTTGACTTGTTGTAACATGATCTGGGCCTCAAACTACATTTCTCGTCTTAATAGAATCATTGTCCTACAAAAAGAATATTCGCATTATGATGCGCCTTCCATATAACTCTCCTACTACTTATACATTTAAGCAATTGGGCCTGTTGATAGTTGATCAAATTAACAAATTACAGATCAATGAATTCATGCTTATAATTTTAAAGAACCTTCATCTCCCATATTAACCTCGTCCTTTCACATGATAATCTAATCTTCAATCATCTCCTCTCGTCCTTCTTTCTATCTCTGTTTAGACGACACTATTTTATCCTTTCATCGCTGATAAGATCTTCATTGCTTAGTCTTTGAAATCGTCTGTTGTGGCTAATGCTCAGTGTTGTCGTGTTTTGTTGAATCCAGGCTAAACGATTTGACAGCTTGTAAGTTCGGATATGTACGGACTGCAGCTACAGAAAATCAACCGACCATTAACTTTGGCTCAGTGATCGGAAGTGGGTTTGGAGGAAGATCACCCAACCCATTCTACTTCAATTTCACTTCATGGCCGGTAGGCTACACATGTATATCATAAGATCCATAATTGGGATTGTTGAGTTACAGTAGCCTCATCCATTTTCGACTTTGGGACACAAATAAACATGCACGATATATCTGGACTATAAGTGCGCCACATAACGAGGAGACCAGTCACCTGAAAGAGAGTTTCGTCACCCAACATCTGATGCTGTTATGTGTTTTAGTATGTTGACACATTCGTACGCACTATACACAAATACAAGGCGTGATTGGTAAGATTGTAAAGCAGAGTTTGTGGATACGAGCATATCACCAGGCGGTCATTGCGTAAGAACTATGAGAAAGTGCTTCACCCACAGTTGCTTATAACCATCGATTGTCTGTCGTATGGTCGTGTGTACACTTCTGAGCTTTAAAAGAAGGCCATTATCAAATACAGTTGTATAGTTATACTCATACAAATATAATCTCCGCATGCCTGCAAACGTAATTATATACATTGAAACATGGCATCGACTACAAAAGTAAATTATATGCACATATGCTAATCAGCATTCAAACCATCTTAGTACAAATCTGCGCAGGCGGTGCTAAGACGGGGAAAGGATTTTTTCGTGATGCTACTGTTTCTGATGTTAGGGCGAAGTCTTGGTGAAGGTCCAGGTGTGGGATTGGGATCCACGCTATAACCATGACGAAAAAGTTGACTTCATGCAGTTAGAAACGCCGCTGAGATTATCTGATGCCAAGGTCACGGATGGAAGCGCCCAATGGACAAGAGCAACCATCCGGAATCGGACAACGTCAGTAGTCAACACTTCTCTTGTCTGCGATAACATGACTTAAAGTCGCATGACACAACATGACATGAAGACCTTAACATCACAACCATAACAATTTGTATTAGTTAGTCGGTCAATCAATCAGTCGGTCGGTCAGTCCGTCTGTCGGTCAGTCAGCTTATCAATCATTGATTCAGTCAATCGGATAGTCAATGGGTCACTTTCAATCAGTTAGTCACTCTATCAATCAATCAGCGTAGAGTTGCACGGCGAATGAATTGTCACTAAGACGCTCTGTGAGAAAAGGACGAGGAACCGCAAGTCAGTTGTCTCATATATGCCTACTTTCTGTTTGGCCATTATCTTGCCCTTGTACCGCATTCAAAACAGAACAAGCAACAATCACCACCACCATCCTCTCGCCATCCGCCATCGTTTCCTCCCCCACCAGCGCTGCTACGTCTAACACTGCTACCTTCACCATCGCTAACTCTACCGCTGCGGTGTCCACCACTGCCTCCATCACCAGCACCACCACGACAATCGCCATCAGTCATTTGCCATCATGAGCGACTAGTAGCCACCACTTTCAGGTCATTATTATGCGAATGGCGAAGGGAGCAGAAACTTTACATGACGCGCTGTATGATATGATCGACTTTGATGTCACAGACTGACACTGGAATTGCGCGTTATTTGCGAGGATAATTGGTACGGCTACCAGCGCGACGTCTTCTGCCAACCAAACCTTGCTGCCACCTATGCTTGTGGCTATGACGGCCGAAAGATCTGCAACACAGGTTGGCATCTCAGATCAGACGATTATGTACTAGGACAGACAATAGAAAAGACACATCGCGTTCTTGCGTAACGCGATTTCTACAGTTGCCAGATATTATTAATTAATAACTTCTAAAGCGCTGCTGTCTAATGCCTCAACCCAAAGCCCTTCAAAACTAAGCCGTATTCAGGTAGATATCCTAAAGGTTTTCCGTTCAGACAGTGCAGCAGCCTAGGGTGGATTAGCATATTGAAACAACTGAGTTTTAAGTTGAGACCGAAAGACACAAGTAAATGAGCAGAAAGAACCCTGTGAGCCTGTAAAAGAATATTATTCAAAAATATAAATCCAGCAACTGAAATAGATAGTATGGCAGGCACAGTTCTAGTTTTAGATATGACCAGATAAAGGCGATCAGAAGTCTTTGTTAAATTGTTATTGAAGTAGCAAAGTCTGATTCTAAATTTTACTGTGGTTAGCCAGCAGAGTTTAGTGTTTTATGAAAGGTGGATCTCACGCTTTGAAAGAGATTCTCTTTCTGAACATTACACCAATGCAGTGATATAAGCAAAAGGGTTATATGCTCATAAAATTATGTTGTTTTATTAGTTATGACACTAGCTAAAGATTTCTGGACCGTATGGAGCTTCTGCAAGTTAGCCTTGTTGATACCAATAATTAAGATGCGAGTTATAGTTATCCAGGCAACTGGAAAGCAATATATTCGCCAGAGATATCCTAGCCGACCTAGCGGACATAGATACTCGATACATGATTCTGAATAAATCAGGCATATGCATTAGGGTGGTTCACAAAAATCATGTAACAGATTTCAGTTGTCCACAAGGCTAGTTTTGTTCTTTATCATGATTATAATAATCATGCAAAATTTTAGTGAAAACAAATAACATTTAGAGGTCAACCCATTTGACACTTTTTATGTTATCTCAACAAAATAGATAAATTATTCCGCAATGGTTAATCTATGACATGTATTAAATAATTATGCATGTATGACGATTTACATATACCTCTGACATATTCGGTATATGTCACAGTCACAGTAGATTTAAAAACAACACCCAGATTACGAGCAGAATCAGCAAACTCAACAAACGAGTATCCCAGTTTGAAAGTTTTAAACCATTCAAATTTTTCAGGTGGCGTGAAGGACACTAGCTACAGAAACCCTGTTTGTTTTGAGTTAAGCAGCATTTTATTGCTCTCCATTGATGACTGCAGAGGACAGAGAACATCAGTGACTGTTGCACAGATGAATCGCGATATGAATTGACACACGAAAAGTGTGAATTTGAGTATCATCCACATAAAAATGATATCCAATTGAAAGGCTGCCAGGTAATTTACTTAGTGGCGTGGAGTTCATTGTGAGCAAATGAAGGCCAGACGCTGAGCCACGAGAGACGCCGCAAGTTAGCAAAGTTTGGACGAATGATTGCTATTTAAGTACATTGAATGGGTGAGCAAACAGAGATAAGTTGCCTGTCAACTCAGCGCAACGTAGTGTACCCCAAACCAATGATGGAGGCGATTTAAAACAAGTGTAGGGTCCACAGAGCAGCCGACATGTGAAGAAAGCACAAGTGCCGTCACCCTTGATCTCGTAGTTTCACTACAATAGTATGTGCAGTCTACTCTGAGTGAAACTTTAAAAGCGTTGACTCGAGTGGAGATTTAAGCGGAAAGAAGGAAGTATGAGTTGCATACGATCAGGAATTTTCGACACAAAATTAAAGATGAGATGAACTTCTGGCATGAGCTATATAGTTGACAGAGCTGATCCTTCATGCAACGATGCATTTGCCTTTGCAATAATGGTTGAATCCAGAACATCAAAGCACTCTTTGAGAAGAGACATAGGCTCTAAGAGTAATCTGAAAGTGAGAGCTTTCATTCAGTAAGGACAAGATACAATTTCACGAACCTCTACACTTGTTGCTGGCTGGTAGTAGCGAGAGACAGAAGGTTGAAGGAATTTATCCGACGAAGAGAAGACCGCCAGTTTTAACCTCATACCGCAATTTTGTCTGCAAAGAAGCCTAGCCGAGTGCACAATATGGTTTGCATTTACCTTTCCACAAGGCATTAAGTTATTTGTATCATTAATATGGTGTTAGATGCAGCAAAGTTCCGGGAGATCAATTAGTTAAGTATGCAAACTTGGCAGATAAAACAAGTTTTTGTACAAGTTTGCAGCGTTATTCAACTCTGAAACGGTTAGATGGAAGTAGAGAGTGGCTCCACCAACGCTTTATATGACTTGTCCTTCTGCCTAGCTTCTGAAATAAGTTAAACAGAGGTTGCAGTGTACCCTCGATAACAGCAGCTGCTGTTGAAGGCTAAACTAGATAGGCTACATCTCGGCAAATAAAATTATTAATGTTGTTAATATTTTCTTCAGGATGGACCCCCGGTGAGAACTGTGACGTAGAACAGGTGAGAGCGGCTAACGATTTTATATTAGAAATATAAAAATATAAGTACGTAAAGTATTAAAAAATAAATTATATTTTTTATGGTTAAAATAATAAAACGCTTTTTTATAGTTAAAATAATAAAACGCTTATTTGTTTTAAAATCTTATTCAGCTACCATCTGAAATCGGTTAAATAGGTAGCACAACAGTTTAACTTACAATACACATTACAATTATATTGAAGTTGATAAAAAATATTTAAAATACATTAAATGTTCTCAAAGTGGTAGTGGGTCGGATTTTATATTCGGACATTTATAAAGCACCCTAGCGGGACAGCCATTCAGAAGCGCTCCCAGTGCGAGAGACACCAGGAGAAAATTCAAGTTTTAAGAAAGGCAACTTAGGAGGAAGAGACGCTACCAGAGAAAATAGAGGAACAAACAGACAGAGAGAGCTCATTTCAGAGAGCGAGACCCAATGAAAGCAGAAGACCTGGATTTAGCCATTGAAGTCCTGACACGCGGAACCAGGATCTCGAGACGGTCAGTGGAGCGATGAGGACAGAGAGAGATAGAGGAGTAGAATGAGGGCGAGGCATTAAATTGCATGTATATTTCGGAGGAAGACCAAGTTGAGTCTTAAAGACAAGAATAAGAACTTTGAAATTGATGTGGGCAGAAAGCGGAAGTTTTACTTTTGTGTCCATAGTGGCAAATTGCTAACTACTGATGGCCGGGATTTCGAAGAAGCCACAACTGCTTTGCACTAGCATAATGTGCAAGTGTTTGCGATTCAGGCGCCTGCTTAGGGATTGAGAAACCGCTTGGACATAGTGAGTCAGTTATCCTACGCGAGAAGAACGTAGTGCTGCTTGATGGTAGGGAGGAAATAGGGGTTCAGTCAATCGGAGAACAGAGATAACCTGAAAACCTCATTCTATTAATTTGATGACCCGAGAAGTAAAGGCTAGTTTATGTGAGTAAAAACAAATCCATTGATGGTCGAAGACGTCCATACAGTGGCTGGAATCCTCTCCACAACATAGAGCTATTTCGTAATTATCTCATGTGTTCCATATAGTCGGCTAGCATTACATCAGTTTAAATGTCCAAGAATCGACAAACTACAAGGTGAGGAAAGGGATTATAATTTGCCGCTGAAGCCCAGAAATCGAAGTCGTTAAGATCCACGACAACTCCCAAGTACGATTTCAGTTGTGTACACTCAAAACTTATGGCCGGTGTCACGAAATAGAGTATCCCCCATACATGCGTATCCCCCTTAGCGAAATGGAGTATTCGGTTTAGTTTGCATTTTTGGCGGTTTCTAAGTGTATTCAGTCGTACTGTTTGGATTTATTGCACACAAAATTTTTGAATTGCGTATCTTTAGTTTGTACGCCGACCTGAAATCAATTTACTTTGTTTTTGGTGATTTTGACTGTAATTTCGTCGAGGCTATCGTGATGCGTATGACAAGGGGGGATAGAATGGTTCATCCCACCGGATACTCTAAACCGGTTTATTCCATCCGGGGGGATACGCTTTAGGGGGGATAGTCTGTCACGCGACACCGGCAATAAAGAGTGGTTGAGGAAGATCTTTGCCAAAGCAATTACACATATGATGAAGTCGCCACAAGATCTCCGGCATCTATAGGTTAAACTGTCATCGATATAATTATAGGCCTGGCCCTATGTTGTTTTCTGTCATTTTCTTCATGAATAATGTCACTGACCTACATTCAACCACACCTCTAAGGTTGCATTTGACTGATTTTATCCCAGTAAGACGCGTTTTTCCGACGGTAGTTCACGGTGAAACCGCCTAGACTAATTTAACAAAATTTCACTTTTCTTACCACGTAATAATAGCAGCAGACGACGATCTAGCTAAGCAACAATTCTGTAATGTCTGACAGTGTGAGATAAGCCAAGGTGTCAAGGCAGTATGAGGGAAAGCAGGACAATCGTTAATACACGTCTATTCTAACAGTATTCCTTTGAACTCGTAGCATAGACTATTATTTTTTTAATGTTTGCATTGACGAGTGAACGTCATTTGTGATACAAATGTTGACTTTCGGGCATTAACTTGATTTATGCATAATTTTGTAGGTGAGAATTAACGGAAAAATCGAAGTGAAGCTAATAAATTTCAGTAATCCAAATGGCAGACTTGACGACAACAGTCGCTGCGATATAGGCCCACTCGAACCAGAGGGAGGATGTGATCAATACTTCATTGTTTGCATCGACGAAAGATTTAACACCGCGTGAGTAGTCATTTCTCACGAATGCTAAATGTCGTAGGAAATTCCGTCATTCCCTGTATGATAATGTTGATGTTGATGATATCGACGACGACAATGATGCGACATAGATCTTTAATTCTTCGTTGATCTTTATTTTGAACAATAATAGGCCTAGAGGCGCGTCTTGGATTATGAACCGGTCCAACACAGTGCATCAATTTCTGAAAAAAGTGGCCGTCACTGAGCAGATATTGATGGCGCAAAGCATATGCTATGCTGCTGTAAAATGTGTTAAAGCAGGCAATGATCATTGTCCATGCAGAGGTAGTGTAGCGGTTAGCATAACATCGGTCCTTTAGCGCAGTTGTCCAATCGTCGATAGGCGCTAAGTATTTCATCGCTTTATGAAGGTCTGTGCAACTACTGCTTACTTGCTTACTTACCGGTACCTAGCTAATGCTTAAGGAAACCTTTACAGATTCCTAGGCTATGGCAGTTCAGTGACAATGACTAGTACGGCGTTGACGACGACTATGATGGTGACGATGAAAAAGACATATCGATGACAACCACGATGATGACGACGACCGTAATGAAGATGATGAAGATGATGAATGACAGTGAGGAAAGTGGTCATGAGGCAATGACGAATGGCAATGGTGACGATGAAAATTACAATTATGACGATAATAATGATGATAATGGTGATGGCTATGATGATGGCGACAATTTCTATCGTTGCTTTCGGTGAGTGAATGATTGAAAGAAGTGATCGGTTAGTCGTCCATGTCTCACATTGACACTGAGCTGAAGATTCCGTTTATTACCAGATGCAAACATCTGGATGCAAAAAGATGACTTTATGCTATGTGATATTTTTTAACATCTTTAGCGTCGGACTGCTTTATTTGGTAATAATTTTAAAGATCCTTTATTTCCAATGTTAATCACATCCTTTCCTTTCTTTCATTCACTCATTCATTGAGTCATTCAGCTATTTATATAGCGCCTCCTTGAAGCAACTACTTAGAGGTGCTCCCGAATCCAGCAAGGTCAAAAAGAGAACGCCCAGAGAGGAAAGAGCTACCACTATCTTCTCTTAGTGATGTCGCGTTTTGTTGAATCCAGGCTAAACAATTTGACGATTTGTAAGTTTGGATATCATCGGACTGCAGCTACAGAAAATCAAGCGAACATTACCTTCGGCTCAGTGATCGGAAGTGGGTTTGGAGGAACATCACCCAACCCATTCTACTTCAAATTCACTTCATGGCCGGTAGGCTACACGTGTATATCTTAAGATCCGTAATTTAAATTGTCTAGGATAAGTACATTGGCACCATCCATAGTTGTTAGAAACGATAGAAACTAAATAAAAAACGAAAAAACGTCGTTTTTTTCGAAATAATAAAAAACGAGAAAAAAACGGGGGAAAAACGACAAAGGAAAATGATTTGACTTTCTCGCATCTTGTAGGCCCTACTGCAATTTAAAATTAAAAACCTTGTTTACAGAATTTAATCAGGAAATACGTAATTATATACATTGAAGCGTAGAATCGACTACCATTGTCACAAAGAGTGTGTGGATTCGAGTCGGTGACCATGTTAGAACCGTGAGCAAGTCCTTCGCCCATAATTATTACTCAGCACCATCGATTGTCTTTCGTATGGTCGTGTGCGCGCTTCAGAACCATAGAATCGACTACCGGTACCAGTAAGTTATAGGACTACATGCCAATCAGCATGCAAACCATCTTAGTACTACTTTGTGCAGTTACAGCAGCGCCAGGATTCTAGGCGATACTGTTGCTTGTGTTGTTAGGGCGAAGTCTTGGTGAAGGTCCAAGTGTGGGATAGAGATCCACTTTATGACCATGACGAAAAAGTTGCATTCATGCTGTCAGATAAGCCGCTGAGAATATCTGATGCCAAGGTCACGGATAGAAACGGACAATGGACAAGAGCAACCATCGGGAATAGGACAACGTTAGTAGTCAACTCTGCTCTTGTCTGCGATGACATGACTTAATGTCACGTGACACAACATGACATAAAGATATTAACGTCTCAACCATAATGACTTGTATTAGTTAGTCGGTTAATCAGTTCGTCAACCAGTCAGTCATCTTATCGATCATTCATTCGATCCATCGGTCAGTCAGTCGGTTAGCCAATGTGTCAGTTAGTCAATCAATCAGTCGATCGGGCAGTCGATCAGTCAGTCAGTCAGTCAGTCAGCATAGATACAGATAGACGTAGGTTTGCATGGCGAATAACAGTCGATAAGACGGACTGTCAGAAAAGCGGACGAACCGCCGCCAAAGTCAGTTGTCCGTTGTTTTAATTTGCTTTCTGTTTAGCCGTAATCTTGCCCATGTACCACAATCAACACAGTACAAGTAACAATCTCCACCACCATGGCCTCGCCATCCATCATCGCTATTTCCACCACCAGCACTGCTACCCGTACCACTGCTATCTCCAACACTGTCTCATCACCAGCACCATCACGACAATCGCCATCAGTCGTTAACCACCATAAGCGACTAGAAGCCACTACTTTTACGTCGTTATTACGTAAAAAGCGATGAGAGTAAAAATCTTTATATGATGCGCATAATGAGATTATTGTCTTTCATGCCACAGCCTGACAATGGAATTACGCGTCTTTTGCGAGGATAATTGGTACGGCGACCAGTGCGACGTTTTCTGCCGACCAAACCTTGCTGCCAAGTACACTTGTGGCAGTGACGGCCGAAAAATATGCAACACAGGTTGGCATCTTAGAACAGACGATTATTTACTAGGGCAAACAACGAAGAAGACTCTGTCTTACGTTACGCGGATTTATAGTTGTCAGATATTGTTATTAATTATTAAAATAATTTCTATAGCGCTGATGTGAACTGCATCAACCGATGGAGCACCAAAACTAAGCCGTAATCAGGTAGACATCCTGAAGGTTTTCCATTGAGACAGAGCGACAGCCTGTGGTGGATTTGCATGCTAAAACAGATCAGTTTTAACTTGAGAGCAAAATGACACAAGTGACTGAGTGGAAAGAATAGAAGCAGGGAGCTAATTCCAAAATTCAAATTCAGCAACCGAAATAGATCTTTCATCAAGCGCAGCTTCAGTTTTAGATATGACCAGATAAAATCGATCAGAAATTTTTGTTGAAAGGTTATTAAAATAAGAACCTGTGATTTTAAATTCTACTGTGGTTAGCCAGCAGCGTTTAGTGTTTTATAAACCATGAGCCCCAATTTGAAAGAAATTCTTTTCTGAACTTGACACCAATAAAGTGACATACGAACAAGGGTTATATTATGCTCCAGGGGCTTCTATCCCTATTCAGGGCGGGCGCAAGTTGAGCCCAGTGAAAAACAGGGGGGAAGTATTTATTTTTAATGTTTATCACACTCCCTACAAGTTTTTGCTCACAGTTCACAGTTTTGCTCACAGTTCTGTGCAGGGCCTAGTCCTACTACGTGGGGGAGGGGGAGGAAGCAGACTGCTTCCACTTTGTGCCAGAGGGAAAGTCCCCTCCCCTCCCAGTGAAATGGATGTTTCTGTTCCACTGACAGTACTGACTCAGGCCTGCAAAATGCTTTGTCCTGCAACATCCAAGGACTGAACATTTCAGATTAAACATTGCTAATGGCCATTATTGGCTATGTTGTGAAGGCCTTCGAACGACATTTTTCAACTTAGTATTTTCATTTATTACTATTATGGGTCATGCAATAATTGCTTAGGTTACAGTGTCTAAGCAGTGTTATGGAGTGTCATTATTATTTGTATCAGTATTATCAGCCATGCAATATTTGCTTAGGTTCAGGGGCGTAACTTTGGTCTAAACAGTGAGGGTACCAATTTCTTCTCCACTTTCACTTTTCGCATGGAAACGATTTCGAACATATTACCCTGCCAGTATTCTCGTTAATTTTTATGTCAGTAAAAACAAGCCATCTTTTAATTGCAGTAATAATAAAATATTGATTGGCATTATTTAAATAGTGGGGTATGGTCCCCAGTCCAGAAAGTGGGGTACGGGTACCCCTTGTACCTCCCACAAATTACGCCTATGCTTAGTTTACAGTGTCTAAGCAGTGTTGTAGCGTATCATTATTATTTGTTTTTCTTTAGCTTTTTACCATTATGTTCTGGTATTTTCTGTTGATGTAGGGTGTAAAAAAATGTTTAAAAATTGAAAAAAGCGTTCATAATCCTGATGCTTAAGAAAAACTAGTTGGTCAATGCTACAATTATTGTCGTGTAGTGCAGAGAAAATGGGATTATCAGGTCTTGAAATATTTCTGCAAAATAATTGTCGGCTGGGTAACACTGCAATAGGCAGGGATGGAGCCTGTTGCCACTGCATTACACAAGAAATAGGCATTCATAATGCAGTCTTTAAAATCCTCATATATTTGCTAAGCAGTGTCCCATATTGCCCAGTATTTTAACATGTGTCCCATATTTTGGAAATTTTGTCCCATATATATTACAGCCTGTCCCATAACATTATTACAGTGCACTGGGAACCCTACAGAAATTAATTCAACAGTTCAGTTGAACTAAAATGTATAGTTTTCCAAAACCAGTTTTCTTTCTCCAAAATGTGCTAAAACTCACCTACGGCAATGTAGAAATCCAAAAGAATTTCGGGAAGGACCCCGGACCCCTCCGCTTCAAAGGGAGGGGAGGGGAAGGCAGGGAATGGTACAGGAGTGGTAAAGGGAAAGGGGATGGTGTGGGGAGGGGTAGGGGAGGAAGGGAAGGCGAGGTATGGAAGGGCTTTACAGTAAGAGGGAATTGCTTCCAGCTTACAGCGGGGTTCTGTGAAAGAGGGGGGAAGGAGGGGGATTGAGCCCGGTTGTTTAGGGGGGATAGAAGCCACTGATATGCTCATATGTTGATGTATTTGTTATAACGGTAAACACTAAATTTTGAACAAGTTCAAATATAAAACGGTTAGATGGAAGTAGAGAGTAGACCCACCAACGTCCTATATGACTTCAGATATAGAAAAGTTAAACAGAGGTTGCGGTGTGACCTCAACAACAGCAGCTGATGTTTAAGGCTAAATTAGATAGGCTAGAACTCGGCTAATAAAAATAATAACGTTGTTAATATTTTCTTCAGGATGGACCGGTTACAACTGCAACGTAGAACAGGTGAGAGCTGCTACCGATTTTACATTAGAAAGTAATTAAAAACGAAATAAAATAAATTAGATTTAATTATACTTAAAGTAGTTAAACGCAGTTTTGTTTTAAGATCTTATTCAGCTACCAGCATTGACCGGTCAAATAGGTCGCACAGCATTTACAATACATATTTAAAACTAAATTGAAATTTATCTAAAATGTTTAAAATACATAAAAAATATTCTCAGATTGGTTATGGGTCTGATCTGTGCTCAAAGCGGCAATGGGTCGGATCATTTCTAATAGAGGCAGTGGGAAGGATTTTGTATTCGGACATTCATAAAGTTCTTCTAGCGAGAGAGCCATTCAGAAACGTTTCCAGTGCGAGAGTTCCCGAGAGAAGAACCAAGTTTTATGAAAGGCAAAGGAAGAAGAGACGCTATCAGAGAAAATATAGAAAAGGACAGACAGAGGGAGCTCATTCGAAAGAACGGGGCCAGTATAATGAAAATACCTCGATTGAGCCATTGAAATCCGGACACGCGGAACTAGGATCTCGAGACGGTCAATGGAGCGGTAGGGACAGAGAGAGTAAGCAGAATGAGGGCGAGGAATTAAATCACATGAACATTTCGATGTAAGACAAAGTTGAGTATTAAAGAAAAGAATAAGAATTTCAATTGGATTTGCGGCAGCAAGGGAGCCATATTTGTGCTCGTGGTGGCAAATAGCTAGCTGCTAATATCCGGGATTTTGACGAAGCCCTAACTGCTTTGCACTGACATGATGTACTAGTGTTTGCGATTCGCCCGCATAGGGATTGCGAAACTGCTTCGAGATGGCGATCCCAGTTATCCTCCGCGAGAAGAAAGTAGTGCTGCTTCATGGCTGAGAGTAAATAGGGGTTCAAATAATAGGAGAACAGAGATCATCTGAAAACCTCATTATAATAATTATGACCCGAAAAGTAAGTGCTAGTTTCTGTAAGTCAAAAATAAATTCTGTTTTGGTCGACAACGCAGATACATTGGCTGGAATCCTCTCCTGGAGTGAGAGCTATTTCGTAACTTTCTCGTGTATTCCATGTAGTCGTCTAGCAATACATCAGTGTAGAAGTTCTACAATGGACAGAGTAGAAGGGGAGGAAAGAGATTGTAATTTGTCACCGAAGCATAGAAATCGAAGTCGTTAGCCTTTCCCGAGACCTACGACAACTCCCAAATACAATTTGAATTGTGCACACTTAGAAGTTATGTCTGCCGATAAAAAATCCCTGGAGAAGGATCTTCGCCAGGCAATTTAAGATATGATGAAGCTGCCACAGACTCCGTCGTCTATATGTAAAACTCTCGTCGATATAAAGGCCTCGCCCTATGTTGTTTCTGTCATTTTCTTCATGAAAAATGTCACTGACCTACATTCAACTACACCATAGATATATGTACTGTGGCTTCTAAAGTTGCATCTGATTGATTCTATGCCAGTAAGACGCGTTATTTCCGACGGTAGTCCACCGTGAGTCTGCCTTAACTAGTGAAACAATACTTCACTTTTGTTACAAGATAATAATAGCAACGGACGTCGATCTAGCTAAGCTACAATTGTGTAATGTATGACAGTGCGATGTAAGACATGGTCTTAAAAGCAGGACAATCGTTAATACGCGTCTCTTTTAACAGTATTCCTGTGAACTCGTAATAATGATATTTCATGTTTGCCTTGAAGAGTGAGCGTCATTTTTGTGATACAAATGTTGACTTTCACCATTAATGTGACTTGCACATAATTTTCTAGGTGAACTATAACAAAAAAATCGAGGTGAGGCTGATAACCTTCAGTAATCCAAGTGGCACACTTGACGACGGCACGCGTTGCGACAATGGCCTAAACGAACCAGATGGAGGATGTGATCCATATTTCATTGTTTGCTTGGATGAAAGATCTAACACCACGTGAGTCTTCATTTTTCACGAATGCTACACGTAGAAAATTCTGCTACTCCCTATATTTTAATGATGATGAGGATGATGTGATGACGACGACGACGACGATGACGATGATTATTATCAGCAGTCTCAGCTTTGGCATATGACGGCGCTTCGCAAGTCATTTTATGCCCCGCATGATCCTCTCACTGAAATTGTGCGATAAGGGAAAATTTAGGAAGACGAGCAATCAGTCTGGCGGCAGCATTGAGAACTGCCTGGAGAGGAGACGGGCGGACCCTAGGAAGACCAATAAGAATTGAATTGCAATAGTCGATGCATAATGTGTAATAAATATGTGCTACAAGTTGCTTGCAAGCGAAACTGACGGATAAAAGATAAATGAAAATGAACTGAACTATGTAAATGAACTTGAAAGACACCATCTCAACAACATGTCAGACACGAAAACAACAAAGAGAAAGCAAACGAACTGATGGCTAAAAGATGAATGAAAATGAACTGAACTATCTAAACGAACTTTAAGGACGTCGACGGCATTGGTAACTATAAAATGTCGTTAAACAATGGATTAATAATATGACAAGTCTTTCATCGCTTTAAAAAGTATGTATGTATATTTGTTTATTGAGTTCACTGGTTGTCATACCGCAACTAGGAAATAGATAGCGTGTGGGGGCCAGTAAGGCGCCCATCCCTCTTCAAACTTATGGTTACTTACTTACTTACTTACTTACTTACTTACTTAACTAAATAATGCTTATGGAAACCTTTACATATTCCTAGGCTACGGCAGTTCAGCGACAGTGTTTAGTACGACGTTGATGACAACTACGATGATGACAATGACATTTCGATGACGACCACGATAATGACGATGACCGTAATGAAGATGATCAATGACAATGAGGAGAGTGGTCATAGGGCTATGACGAATGGCAATGGTGACGATGAAAATGACAATGATGATGATGACAAAAATGAGGATAATGGGAATGGCTATGATAATGACGACAATTTCTGTCGTTGCTTTCTGTGAGTGAACGATTGATGGAAGTGGTCGGTGAGTCTGCCCTGACTGACATTGACAATGACCAGCGGATTCCGTTTATTACCAGATGCAAGCATCTGGATGCAAATAAGATGATTTCTTGATGTATGACGTAACATGAGTTTTATTAGCTCAAGACTACAACTACGGTATTTTAAAATGTTAAGTTGTAATTTCCTCTGTGAAGCCGAGGCAGTAACATTCAAAACATACAACTGGTCTCTTCTTTTGCAGTATAGAGAATTTCTGTATTAAAGATCCGGTATGTTTCTGGTACATTTTGTATCTTTGGCATCGGGTTGCTTTGTTTGGTTATAATTTTAAAGAACCTTCATCTCCCATGTTTCCCACATCCTTTCCAGTGATAATCTTATCTTCAATCATCTCATGTGGTCCTTCTTTTTACCTTTGCTTAAACGACACCATTTCATCCTTTCGTCATAGATAAGATCTTCATTGCTTAGTCTTTCAAATCGTCTTTTGTGGCTAATACTCAGTGATGTCGCGTTTTGTTGAATCCAGGCTAGACAATATGACAGCTTGTGAGCTTGGATATCACCGGACTGCAGCTACAGAAAATCAAGCGACTATTGACTTCGGCTCAGTGATCGGAAGTTGGTTTGGAGGAAGATCTCCCAACCCATTCTACTTCAAATTCGCTTCCTGGCCGGTAGGCTTCACGTGTATATCTTAAGATCCATAATTAGGATTGCTGACTTACAGTGGCGTCGTCCATTTCCGACTTTGGCAGTATAATACAGATACACGTGTACGTCTTAACATCGCCAATTTTAACTGTCTAGGATAGGTGCATTGACGTCATCCATTCTCGATTTGGGGCACAGACAGAAATGCCACCATATATGCATGACCCCCATATATAAACGTCTGGATACATACCTGCATACATGTAATGGATGTGAGAGGATGGCTCGGATTGGACTTTGTATCGCCCCGTATGATAAACAAACGAGTTCGAATTTCTTCAACAGCGCTTCGCCCGTGTGGCTTCTGACCTTTTTTGGCTAAATCTTAACTTCAGGCTTCATCTTCAGCGTTGGGCTTCCACTTCTCAGCTCGGCTTACTTGACTTACTTATGCTGATATTTATATAATTCATAGAACTCTAAATCAGGTGAGGAATTGATGGATTAGGACTAACTATTAACAAATAGGTCAAGCAGTGAATACGCTTCATCTATAACCGTCTGATCGGTACTGCATTTCTTCAGTCCTGATACTCCAAACTTTATTCAGATCCTAACACACAGGCTTCGTCCCACCTTCTCTCTTTCTCAGTCTGTAATCCTGCCTAACTTTATTTCTCTCTGCCTCTTTCACTGTGAAATGAGTCAATACCAAGCAGCGACTGCTTCCAACACCCTCGTCAATTCGCATACATAATATACATATCTTTCATAAATACGCTGACCGGTCGTCCTCATGCATTGCACGCCACTTTACGCTTACATTCACTCTATTTCATTACTGCGGCTATAGTAGGACTCCCAACTGCAGTGGTTAAATTCAGCCGGTTTCGAAATCCAGCACCTCTGAGTTGAGGACGACTAACTGACCTATGAGTCCGCCACCTAAAAGAGACCAGTCACCTAAAAAAGAGATAAACATCTGATGTTATGTGTTTTAGCATGTTGTCACATCTGGCATTACATACATATATACGTACGTATGTACGGACATACGTTAGTATACATACATACATACATAGCGTGGCGTGGTAGCCGATTGGTAAGAGCAGTTATGCTGAATGTTTGGATTCGAGTCTCTCCCGCGGCAGTCGCCATATAAGAACATTGAGCAAGTCCTTTACCTACAATTGCTAATAACCATCGATTGTCTTTCTTATGGTCGTGATCCAATTCTGAGCTTTGAAAGAAGGGCATTTTCAAATAATGTTGCATGATTGTACGCACACAATTACATACAAATGTAATGTCAGCATGCTTGAATACGTAATTAATAATTATAGATATTGAAGCATAGAATTGACTACCAGTAAATTATCGGAATATATGCTAATCAGCATGTAAACCATCTTAGTACAACTCTACGCAGATAGGACAGGGCAAGGATTGTACGTGATGCTACTGTTTCTGGTGTTAGGGCGAAGTCTTGGTGAAGGTCCAGGTGTGGGATAGAGATCTATTCTATAACCATGACGAAAAAGTTGACTTCATGCTGTTAGAAATGCCGCTGAGAATATCTGAAGCCAAGGTCACGGATGGAAACGCCCAATGGACAAGAGCAACCATCCAGAATCGGACAACGTCAGTAGTCAACACTTCTCTTGTCTGCGGTGACGTGACTTGATGTCACATGACACAACATGACATGAAGACCTTAACATCTCAGCCACAACAACTTGTATTAGTTAGTCGGTGAATCAGTCCGTCGGTCAGTCTGTCAGCTTATCATTCAGTCAGTCGGTCAGCAAATAGGCCAGTCAGTCATTCAGTTGGCAAGTCAGTCAATTAATCAGTCGATCGGTCAGTCAGTCGGTCATTAGGTCAAACGGTCAGTCAGGCGGTCAGTTAGTCAGCATAGATACCGATAAGCGTAGATTTGCTTGGCGAATGAACACTCAATGCGACGGATTGTCAGAAAAACAGATGAACAGTCGAACACGTCAGTTGTCCGATGTTTTAACTTACCTTGTGTGCAGCCGTTATCGTGCCCTTATACTGCATTCAAAACAGTACAAGCAACAATCACCAACACCATCGCCTCGCCATGCAGCATCATTTCCTTCATCACTAGAACTGCTACCACAACCGCTGTTGTATCCACCACAGCCTCCACCACCAGCACAATCCCAACTATCGCCATCAGTCATTAGCCACCATAAGCGACTAGAAGTCACTACTTTAACGTCGCTATTATGCAAAAAGCAAATAGAGTTGAAAGCTTTACATGACGCGCAGTATGAGATGCTTGTCTTTGATGTCACAGCCTGACAATGGAATTGCGCGTCTCTTGCGTGGACAATTGGTACGGCGACCAGTGCGACGTCTTCTGCCAACCAAGCCTTTTTGCCACGTACACATGTCGCAATGACGGCCTAAAGATCTGCAACACAGGTTGGCATCTTAGATCAGTCAATTATTTACTAGGACAAACAATAAGAAAGAAGGCAGGCATATCGCGCTCTTATTTGGCTCGATTTCCGCAGTTGTCAAGTATTATAATTAAATTGTAATTTCTATAGCGCTTGTGTCTGTGTATGTGTGTATATTCGTCTATTAAGCAAAACTGGCTGGCACACCGCAACCAGCAACAAATGATCAGATAATGTAAATAATATAAATAAGGATGTAACGGTTATGGGTTATTGGGAGTGTACTCAGATTTTTTATACAGAATACGCGAGCTATAGTTTTTATCATCTCTGTCCGGAAGTTCAAATGGGTGGGCTCGAGGTCGTAGGCATCAACCGTATTCAGGAAAACATCCTGAAGGCCTTTCGTTGAGACAGAGCGGCAACCTATGGTGGAATAGCAAGGTGAAACAGATGAGTTCTAAGTTGCGAACGAAATGACACAGGCGATTGAGTAGGAAGAACAGAGGCACGGAGATATTCCAACATTTAAATCCAACAACAGAAGTAGATAGTTTACCAAGCACAGTTCTAGTTTTAGATATGACTTGATAAAGGCGATCAGAAGTTATTGTCGAATAGTGATTAAAGTAATAAGGTCTGATTTTAAATTTTACTGTGGTTAGCCAGCAGAGTTTAGTGTTTTATAAACATTGGCGTAATCTGCGAGGGATACGATAGGTACCCGTAACCCCCATAGGGAAAATGGAGAAATTTGCTCTAAGCGAAAACCAGTTATATGACATTATAGACGATAAAATTGCCGTTATGAGAGTAAGCTCATCAGTGTTTCATAATCATTTACTGGCAGGGTAATATGTCCAAAATGGTCTCTCTGCGAAAAGCGATATTGGAGAAGAAATTGGAATAACCAAATTTTAGACCAAAGTTACGCCCCTGTTTATAAACTACGAGCCTTACTTTGAGATAGATTCTTTTCTGAACAACACACCAATGCAATGATTTAACAAGAAGGATAATATGCTCATATGTTGATGTATAAGTTATGACAATAGCCAAAGATTTTTGAACCATGTGGAGTTTCTGCAAGTAAGCCTTATTGATTCCAATAAGAATCGAGTTACAGTAATCCAGGCAACTGGAAAGCAATGCATTCGCCACAGATACTTTAGCGGACATAAGTACATTCTCAATGAATCACGAATATGCATGTATGACGATTTACTTATACTACTTACATAGTAGGTATAGGACAAAGTAGATTTAAAACAACACCCGGATTACAAGGAGAATCAGCAAATTAAACAAATGAGTCTCCCAGTATGAAAGATTTAGACCATTCAAACACAGTTTGTTATGAGTTAAGGAGGATTTCATTGGCGCAGAGTTCAAAGACTGCATCTCCACAAAGGCACAGAACAACAGTGCCTGTTGGTACTAGGACTAAATGTCCCCGTACAAAATGTCCCGGACATAATGTCCCGGACAAAATGTCCCTGGACAAAATGTCCACAGACAAAATGTCCCCAGACAAAATGTCCCCGGACAAAATGTCCTCGGACAAAATGTCCCCGGACAAAATGTCTCTGGAAAAAATGTCTCCGTAAAAAATGTCCCCGGACAAAATGTCCCCGGACAAAATGTCCCCAGACAAAAGTATCAGATACAGCAGCATTTCATGTTAATCTTCCGACGGCAAATGGTTTTTTCTCTGCCGGTGTCACAAAATAGAGCATCACATACAGTTATATCCCCTTAGCAGAATGCAGTATCCGGCCGGATGAATGTGAACGGGAGGGACTACCCACCCTCGTGCAAAAGTATCCCCATGAGTCGTATGAAATTATCGTTCGTCAAAAAAATTTCCCC
This sequence comes from Allolobophora icterica, assembly GCA_963556255.1. Classification (NCBI taxonomy): domain Eukaryota; kingdom Metazoa; phylum Annelida; class Clitellata; order Crassiclitellata; family Lumbricidae; genus Allolobophora; species Allolobophora icterica. The sequence continues at coordinate 28,902,679 of OY744614.1, forward strand.
TGTAACATAATTACAAACTGTGCGATTTAACTCAATTTAGAACTATGTCAGTCATGTCATGGGCAAAGCCATAACGCTATTTAGTGTTGGCATACGTGGACAAATAATATTAATAGGCCTCATAATGAAAACATGGACAATTTCTAAAGCGCCGTGACGAAGACCATGCAGCTACAAGAGCGCTCTACAGACACCATGCACCTATAGCCTAACATAACAACCGGTCCTAGAAGGATTCATTTTGATAATTTATATAGCCCCTCTTCAAGAAACCTACTCAGAGGTGCTCCTAGACCAGCCACGGTTAAAAATAGAGGACTTAAGGAGACGGTAGAAAACAGGTGAATTTCCTCGTGGAAATAGGCGCAAAGAATGTGGGAGCCAATTCCAGGTAGAGGGGCCAGCCACTGAGAAGGCACGACGCTGTTAAACTGAGGAGTGGGACCGAGGTACCAACAGCTCACCTCCAGTTGCAGAACGCAGAACTCGACGGGATATTAGGCCAGAGAGCGGAGGGCAGAGATCAGATAGGTAAGACGGAGCTTCACCAGAGAGAGACCGCCAAACAAGAGAAGCAATCCTATAGGAGATGCGCTGCGAGGCAGGAAACCAATACAGGACATCGTGCATATTAGCTGAAACTGGTGCACATTTTGGGATATGGGCAATGAGCTGAGCGGCAGAGCGAAGGACCCGGTCAAGTCGCCCAATTAGAGCCAATGGATATCCAGTGAGAACAGAGCAGCAATAGTCAACTCTACTGGAGATTAAAGCGTGAACAAGGATTACCGCCGCGTCATAAGAAAGGGACCGTATTACAACACGCAACTGCCGGAGCTGATAGTAGCAACTCCGGGTGACCAAGTAAACATGCTGAGAAAAAGTAAGCTCTTGGTCAATTGTCACCCCCAGATCCCGGATAGTCAGCGAAAAGAAGACATGGGGAAGGCCTCTGCTAACAACTTAGTAACAAGTGCAGGTCAACCTTTACCCGCAGTCTGCGACCACCAAGCCAAATAAATTGAGTTTTAGATGGGTTCCGCATAAACCGATTAGAAGCCATCCATCCAGAAAGGGTGTCAATGGCATGGAACATCAGGCCAACAGAAGCAGCTGCCTCTGTAGGACGGCAATGGATGTATGCTTGTATGTCATCAGCATAGAGGTGATGCAGTAGTCCACAAGACCACAACAAATAACTGATATCAGAAGTGAACAGAATGTAGAGCAATGGGCCAAGCACAGACCCCTGGGAAACACCAAGCAGAGCAGGAACCCAGGAGGACCTAGAACAGCAAGTCAAGACACAGTTAGAGCGACCGGTAAGAAAAGAGCAGAGCCAGTCTAATGGTTTGCCAAGACTCCAAATGACACTGAAAGACGCTGGAGAAGGATGGTGTAGTCAACTGAGTCAAATGCAGAGCTAACGTCAAAAAGGGCCAAAAGAGTAACCTGATCACTAGCTATGGCACCCGGATAGTGCCATAGCTAGTGATCAGACAGGAAACGAACCATTAGGGTCTCGGTTGAATGGTTTTTTAGAACACCTGACTGGAGGGGAGGGAGTAAACCATTTGTATTAACATAAACAGTTAACTGATTTGCAACTATTTGCCACCTTCAGAAATATCTTCAAAACCACAAGAAATAACGCTAAAAAAGCTACCATTTGGTCGAATTTACTAAGCATAGTAGCAACTTAAAAAACTTGGAGCCTTATTCGTACTATAATAAAATTGGGCGATCGGGATCCACCAATTGACAAGCCAGGCGGTTGGAGAGGATCTATAGGCGAACGCGCTCTCCACAAGATCAGACTGCTTGGATTCACTTCGTCCGGAGGATGCACTCTACCTACCGGGACAGGGAGCGTGAGTACTGGGAAGCTATCATTACTCGCCAGTCGACGGAACCTAAGAAACTATGGTCTACTTCAACAGCCTCCTCGATCGACGATCGGCCAGCCGGCAGTCCCAGTCTCCGCCGCCGTTTACTGCAGACGCATTCCCGGAGCGGCATACAACCAAGGTTTCAACCATACGCGACGCTACTTCAGCTTCTTCTCCACCAGAATACTCTGTCACCGATCACCGTCTTACCGTCTTAAATGAGGTCACTCGATTAGAGTTACGTCGGCTCATCCTAGGCTCTGCGCCAAAAACGTGTGAGCTGGACCCTGTTCCTACATTTCTCGTACAAGAACTCATTGATGACTCCCTGCCGTTCTTCACTACACTATGCAACCGGTCGATCCAGGAAACTCATCTTCCGTCCTCTCAAAAGCGGTCAATTCTGCTTCCGGCATTGAAGCGAGAAGGTCTGGATACAGATGATCCAGCCAGCTACCGACCAATTGCCAATGTTACATTTTTATCTAAAATATTAGAGCGCATAGTCGCTAACCAATTAATTGCATATTTACACATGCATGAGCTGCTTCCCTCCCAGCACTCCTGGTCCGTCTACTATCTGATCTCTATGGTGCCTTTGACCGTGGTCAGGTCACTCTCTTGGCTCTTTTCGACGTTAGTGCTGCTTTCGACTCTGTAGAATGTAGATCATCCTATCTTGCTCCAACGCCTCTCTACTTCTTTTGAGTTGGCCGGTGCTCCTTTAGAATGGCTTCGCTCCTTTCTGTCTGAGCGCACAAACAGTGTGGTTGTTGGCGCCTCTAGGTCCCGTTGGGTCCCTGCCCCATTTGGTATGCCACAGGGCTCAGTGTTGGGCCCTTTACTGTACATTATTTACACAGCTGGTATTAGTTCCTTGCTGTCCGCAAATGGCCTCCTGCACCAGCTCTATAGGCTGATGACGTGCAGGCCTATGTTCACTGCCTCGCCACCGACGCAGTGTCCTCTGCATCGCTGATGTCCCATGCGATTGACTCTCTCTCTCATCATGGTTGGCTTCAAATCGCTTGCTTTTGAATCAATCTAAGACCCAGTTTATCTGGATTGGTACCCACAGGCAATTGGCGTCCATTGACATGCGTCTATTAGCGGTGACTTTTCCTCATATCTCTTTCTCTCTCACAGTTCGAGACCTTGGAGTAATTTTGGACCAAGAGCTGAATTTCTCACAGCATATTAATTTGGTCACTCGTAGTTGTTACTATCAGTTACGCCAACTCCGAGTTGTCTCACGTTCTCTCTCTCTCACAATGCTATGGTGGCTCTTGTGCATGCCTTCGTCACCAGTAGACTTGATCACTGCAGTGCGGTACTTGTAGGCCAGCCTCTTAAGCTAATTGGCGCCTTGATAGGGTTCTCCGCTCAGCTGCGCCAGTACCTTATAGACTATGACTTCACTACATGACTGTTAGCCACGCACCGGTTAGCTACTAGTTAAGTGCCACTTAATGTTCTTTATCTTATCACCCAGTATCATCTCAGTGAGCTTGGACTTTCTGTTCTTTTTTCCTTCTTTACCGCCTCTGGTTGTGGCGGTCCTTAGTTCAGTTATCAAAGTTACACGCTCAGTATTATCAAACTTTATGTTACTTAGCCTTGCAAGTTCATTTCGCCGTTTTAATTATAGACGTAAGTAGGTGCCCCTACTACCGGGATATTTCCCCGTCTGGGCCTACCTTTGTAGCCAACTTGTATTTCTTATTGGTTATTGTCTCATTGACGCATTGTTCATATTCTTGGTTCCAATAAAGGATTATGTTATATTATGTGTTATGTAGAACACGTAGGAGTCACTTGCTTCACGTATTTCTGGTTCTGAATTTTGATTACAACATAGATTTATCAGTTATGCGCAATTTCAATGATAGGCTACCTTATAGCTGTGAATTGTTCTACCCCGGGATGATTTTACACGATGGGGGGAATTGTTCTACCCCGGGGATGATTTTACACGATGGGGATAGAAATGGTTTATCCCCCGGATACTCTAGATACCGGTATATTCCATCCAGGGGATAAATTTATTCATCACCCGGATAGTTTTAGGACGGATAGTCTGTCACGCGACACCGGCACAACGTAAGAAGAAATACCAACATATCCACACAGCACTCTTCACCAAGGTCAGTGACCATGGGAATCGGGATCCCATGCAATACCTCAACAACATAGCATGTGTGCAAAATATAAACGTTGTGCGAATTGCACTCTAGTCTATATTAATTAAATATATAAATTAAATTTTACTGCTTGGTCGCTTTGGTGAAGTTTTGTTTTTACAGTTCCAATATTTTTAGAACATTTCTGACTAATTAATTACGGAAGATAACTTATTTCAGTTTATACAACGTAGGCCTAATGACTTTTATGTTTTGTTTAACGAGCAAGTGTGCGAAATATAAACGTTGTGTGGATAGCACTCTAGTCTGAAGACATGCTATCATTTCACTGTTTTGTTACCAAAGATTTTGGCTAAGCATGTTAAACAATATGACAAAAGAACTCCTGCTAAATATTGATCTGTCAAAGGATGACGTATTAAAGATATGTATTCATCGATATTCATCTTCGAAAAATGACCCGCTCCCATATATTTGGAGCAGTCGGTCCTGCGCATCTAGGGAAGAATCATTCTCTGCTGGTACAAATCATCTGGGGACTTTACGAATTGGGAAATCTTGTCTAGGGACATTTTGTCCAGGGACCTTTTGTCCGGGGACATTTTTTCGGAGACATTTTGTCCAGAGACATTTTGTCCGGGGACATTTTGTCCGAGGACATTTTGTCCGGGGACATTTTGTCTGGGGACATTTTGTCTGTGGACATTTTGTCCAGGGACATTTTGTCCGGGACATTTTGTCCGGGACATTTTATCCGGGGACATTTTGTCCGGCCACGGTGCCTGTTGCACAGATAAATCACGAGATGAACTGTCACACGAAAAGTGTAAACTTGAGTATCATGCACAGAAAACGCGGGTGTGAAACTTACAAAAGTGCTGACTCAAGTGGATACATTAGCAGAAAGGAGAAAGTATAAGACGGCATACGGGTCAGGAACAACTGTTTAAGAATTTTCGATACAAAATTCAAAGGACGGCTGTACTCCTGGCATGAGAAAAATTGACAGAAATTATCCCTCTTGCGACGAGGCATTACTCATTAAAGTAACGGTCTGACTCAAGATAGCAAGACACTCTTTCCGAAGAGATGTAGGCCCTTAGAGTAACGTGAAGGTGAGATCTTTATTCGGTAAGGACGAGTTTGCGACCATCCACTTGTGATTGAGTCTTAATAGTAGTCCAAAACAAGAGTTACAGATATAGTAATTTTTCCGACGCAGAAATTCCAACACGTTTTAACCTGACGTCATAATTTATATGCTAAGAAGACTAGCAACTTATTGGAAAGTTGGATAGGCAGCCGAGTGCATAATAGGGTTTTCATCTAACTTTCCACGAGGTAATTTATAGTTATTTGTATCATCAATGTGGTCTTAGATGAAGCAGCTACTGTTGAAGGCTAAAACAGATAGCTTAAAACTCGGCAACTAAAATTATTAACATTGTAAATATTTTCTTCAGGATGGACCGGTAACAACTGCACCGACAAACAGGTGAGAGCTGCTAACGATTTTACATTAGAAATATAATTAAAAGATGAAATTAAATAAATTAGATTTATTTATAACTGAAATAATAAAACGACTAGTTGTCTTAAAATCTTATTCAACTACCACCGTAGACAGGTCAAATAGGCCTAGATCACACAATAGTTCAACTTACAACGTGCATTAAAATTAAATTGAAGCCCAGAAATCGAGTCGTTAGCCTTTTCTTAAGACCTACGACAAGTTCCAAATACGATTTCAATTGTGCACACTTAAAAGTTATGTCTGCCAACAAAGAATGGCTGGAGAAGGAACTTCACCAAGCAATTAAACATGTGATGAAACCGCCACAAAGACTCCGGCGTCTATATAGGTAAAACTCTCATCGATATATGGAACTGGCCCTATGTTGTTATCTGTCATTTTCTTCATGAGAAATGTCACTGTCATCTACATTCAACCACACCGTAGATACTTTGGCTTCTAAAGTTGCATCTGATTGATTCTATGCTAATATGACGCGTTACTTGCGATGATAGTTCACCGTGAAACCGCCTAAACCAGTGAAACTACTCTTCTCTTATCAGTAAGTATTAGCGACTGACGACGACCTAGCTAAGCTACAATTCTGTAATGCCTGACAGTGTGAGGTAAGACAAGGTCTTAAGAGAAGACATAGGAAAGTAGGACAATCGTTAATACGCGTCTCAGTTAACACTATTCCCGTGAACTCGTAGCATGATATTTCATGTTTGCATTGAAGAGAGCGTTATTTTGTGGTAGCCTACAAGTGTTGATCTTCAGGCATTAACGTGATTTGCACATAATTTTGTAGGTGACCTATTACAAACAAGTCGAGGTGATGCTGAAAACTTTCAGTAATCCAAGTGGCTTACTTGACGACGGCACTCGATGCGACAGTGGCCTATTCGAACCATACGGAGGATGTGATCAATACTTTATTGTTTGCTTGGATGAAAGATCTAACAGGGCGTGAGTCGTCTTTTTTCACGAATACTATACGTCGTAGGAAATCCTGCCATTCCCTAAATGATATGGATGATGACGACGACGACGAATTAGAAGATGATGATTATCAGCAGTCTCTAGGCATTGGCCTGTGACGGCGAATTGCCAGTCCTCTAATGCCCTGCTTGATCCGCTCACTGAAATTGTGCGGTCATTATTTCCGTTTTGTATCTACGTTCATTAAGGGGTGCAAGCGGAGCAGAAAACTCTGAATCTGCCATGAGCAGAATTTGGACAGTCAAAAGAAGTATTCACTAGACTATTGCTCCCGGTATGCATGAGTGTAAGTGAGGTCACACTACGGTGTAATTACTAAAGGCTGCTGATTTTGCAACTGTGAGCTTAGTAGATTACATTGATTGCTCGCTGATCTTTACTTTGAACAATGATAGAAGCATGTCTTCAATTATATGTCGTCTGTTGTGGCTAATACTCAGTGATGTCGCGTTTTTTTAAATCCAGGCTCGACGATTTGACGACTTGTAAGTTTGGATATGTACGGACTGCAGCTACAGAAAATCAAGCGAACATTACCTTCGGCTCAGTGATCGGAAGTGGGTTTGGAGGAGTCTCTCCCAACCCATTGAACTTTAATTTTACTTCATTGCCGGTAGGCTACACGTTTACACCTTCAGGTTTGAATTGTACAGGATAGGTACATTGGCGTCATCCATTCTCGAGTTTGGGGCGCAAATAGAAATGCCACGAAATAAATTTTTTCCACAGCGCGTTTGCTGCACCAATAATTTTCTGATCGGTGAGCGCCTCTGAATGGTCTATAGCACGAGAGGCGCTTTATAAATGCCCATAGATAATTATACAATACAATATTTATATATATATATGCGCATACATAAACAACTCAATGCATTCATACATAGATACATGTATGCATACACGTGATAGATGTAGGAGGATGGCTCGGATTGGTCTTTGTATCGCCCGTATGACGGTCAAACGAGTTCGAATTTTTTCAACAGCGCGTTTGCTGCAGCAATAACTTTCTGATCGGTGCTGCATTTCCTCAGTCCTCACACACCAAACTTTATTCAGATTCGCTTCGTCACACCTTATGTCTGTCTCCGGCTGTCTCTCGGCTTCACTCTATTTCTCTCTGTTTCTTTTATTCTGTTATGACTCAATGCCTAGCGCCAACTGCTTCCAATGCATGCGTAATTAAAGAAATTGAAACATAGAATCGACTACGAGTAAATTATATGACAATATGTTAATCAATATTCAGCACGGAAACCATCTTAGTAGAACTCTGCGCATATAGACCAGGGCCAGAATTGTACGTGATGCTGTTGCTTCTGGTATTAGGGCGAAGTCTTGGTGAAGGTCCAGGTGTGGGATAGAGATCCGCTCTATAACCATGACCAGAAAGTTGACTTCATGTTGTCAAATACGCCGCTGAACATATCTGATGCCAAGGTCACGAATGGAAAAGCTCAATGGACAAGAGCAACCTTCCGGAATAGGACAACGTAAGTAGTCAACTCTGCTCTTGTCTGCGATGACATGACTTTACGTCACGTGACACAACATGATACAAAAGCCCTTAGCATCTAAACCACAGCGATTTGTATTGGTCAGGAGGTCAACCAGGCCGTCGGTCAGTCAGTCAGCTTATCATTTATTCATTCAGTCAATCGGCCAGCGAATCAGTCAGTCAATTAGTCAGTCGATCAGTCAGACAGTCATTCAGTCACCCACTTGGTCAGTACCTGTCAATCGGACAGTCGGTCAGGCAGTCGCTCAACCGACCAGTCAGTCGGACAGTCAGTCATTCCGGCAGTCAGTCAGTTCACTTGCGATAGACGCAGATTTGTATTGCGAATGAACGGCCAATATGACGGACTGTAAGAAGAACAGACGAACAGCCTCGAAAATAAGTTGTCCGTTGTTTTGACAAACTTTCTGGACAGCCGTATCTTGCCCTTGTACCGCATTCAAAACAGTACAAGCAAGAATCACCACCACCATCGTCTCGCCATTCATCAACACTACCTCAACCACCAGAACTGCTCCTGCTATCTCTAAGACTGTCTCCATCACCAAGCACCATCACGACAATCGCTATCAGTCATTAGACACCATCAGCGACTGGAAGTCATGACTTTCACGTTGCTATTATATGTAAAAGGAGCAGAGAGCAGAAAGCTTTACATGACGCGCAGTATGAGATGATTGTATTTGATGCCACAGTCTGACAGTGGAATTGCGCGTATCTTGCTGGGACAATTGGTACGGCTACCAGTGCAACGTCTTCTGCCAACCAAACCTTGCTGCAACCTACACTTGTGGCACTGATGGCCGGAAGATCTGCAACACAGGTTGGCATCTCAGATCAGACGGTTATTTAATTGGGTAAACAATAAAGATATCCAACAGCGCTCCTATGTAGCACGATTTACACAATGGCCAGATATTATTGTTAATTATTGTTAATTAATAACTTCTATAACGTTGGTGTCTTATATATATCAACGTATGGCGCACCAAAACTAAGCCCTAAGCAGTTAGACATCCTGAAGGTTCTGTTGGGACAGAGTGGCAGCTTATGGTGTATGAGTTTTAAGATGAGAACGAAATTAAACAAGTGACTGAGTAGAAAGAACAGAAGAAGGGAGAGAATTCCAACACTTATATCCAGCAACCGAAATAGATGGTTCACCAAGCACAGTTCTAGTTTTAGATATGACTAGATAAAGGCGATCAGAAGTCCTTGTTGAATAGTTGTAATAGTAACAAGGACTGATTTTATATTTTACTGTGGTTATCCAGCAGAGTTTAGTGTCTTATAAACCATGAGTCCCAACTTGAAAGATACTCTTTTATGAATAGGCACAAATGCAGTGATATATGAACAAGGGTTATATACTCAAATGTTGATGTACTAGTTATGGTATTAACCAAAGATTTCTGGATAATTCTGCGAGTCTTAGTGATAATAAGAAGAGGCGAGTTACGTAGTCCAGGCAACTGGAAAGCAAAAGCATTCGTAAGAAATTTCCTTTGAGGACATAGGTACATGACCCCCCCTCCCTAATTCTGAATAAATCACGATTTGCATTTACCACTGACATAGTCGATATAGGCTATAGTAGATTTAAAAACAACACCCCGATTCCGTGGAGAATCAGCAAACTCAAGAAACCAGTCTTTCACTTTGAAAGATTGAAATCATTGAAACTATTTCAGGTGTCCTGGATGTCCCAGCAGCAGGATCCCAGTTTGTTATGAGTTAAGGAGGAAATGGGATGGCTAAGAAGATTATCAGAGAAGAACAGACGAGATAGAATTCGAAATGAAGTAATTCGAAAGGAGTAGGAACAGAGAGAAACACTTGTAGACAAGATCAGAAAAAGAAGACTGACATGGTTTGGGCATGTAACAAGAATAGACAACAAGAGATTGCCAGCAAGGGCGTAACATTGACATGTGGAGGGAGTACGGAGTCGGGGAAAACAAAGACATGGTTGGAAAACACGAGACCCTCACACCAATGCTAGATATGATGCAAAACAAGTGAATGGATCACAGCTTCGTGAGCAGCAGACATGAGATGAAGAACAAGACAGTAATGTCACCATTGTCTATAGAGCTCGCAGTATCGTTACAATAATACGAAGTGCAGACAGCGCGGAGCGAAACTGAGAAAATTGCTGACTCAAGTGGAGATATTAACGGCTCATGCAACGAGCCGTTAATCATTGAAGTAACCAATACACCAAAACACTCTTTCAGAAGATATGTAGGCTCTAAGAGCAATGTAAACGTGAGATCTATCAAACGGTGAGGGCAAGATGAGTTTACGAACCTCTACAAGTGTTGCAGACATATTGTAGTCGAAGACGAAAGGTACAGATGGAAGAATTAATCCGAGCTAAAGAAGGCAGCCAATTATAACCTGATACCATAATTTTATTTGCAAAGAAGGCTAGCAACGTTTTGGGAAGCTTTATAGTCAGCCGAGTGCACAGTAGGGTGTATATAAATTTACCTTTCCACGAGGCAGTAAGTTATTTGTATCGTCAATACGGTCTTGGATGAAGCAAAGCCCCGGAAGATCAATTAGTTAAGTATGCAAACTTGCCAGATGAAACTAGTGTTTGAACAAGTTTGCAAATCTAAAACGGTTAGGTGAAAGTAGAGAGTGGCGTCACAAACACTTTATATGACTTCTGCGGCGCTTGGTTACAGAAATGGCTAATAAGTTCAGAGGTTGCGGCGTGCCTTCAAACTAAAGCAGCTGCTGTTGAAGGCTAACCAAGCCTACAACTCGGCAACTAAAAATGTTAACGTTGTTAATATTTTCTTCAGGATGGACCGGTGACAGCCGCAACGTAGAGCAGGTGAGAGCTGCTAACGATTTGGCCTTTAACAATATAATTAAAAACAAATAAAATAAATTTAATTTAATTATTATTGAAATACTAAAACGCTTACTTGACAAACCGTTCAAATGGTTCGCACAACAGTACAACTTACAACACACATTAAATTTCATTGAAATTTATTTAAAATATGTAAAATACATTAAAATGTTCTCATAGTGGTAGTATGTCGGATCTGTGCTCATACTGGCAGTTGGTCGAGTCTGTGCTTAAAAGTGGCAGTGGGTCGGATTTGCGCTCATAGTCTCAAAAAGCTAACTACTAATGGATGAGTCATCGACGAAGTCATAACTGCTTTGATGTGCTTGTGTTTAACAGTGTGAAGTAAGACAAGGTCTTAAGACAAGGGAAAGCAGTACAATCGTTAATACGGGTCTCTTTTTACAGTATTCCTGTGAACTCGGAGCATGACATTTCATGTTTGCTTTGAAGAGTGAATGTCATTTTGTGATACAAATGTAGACTTTCAGGCATTAACGTGATTTGCACATAATTTTGTAGGTGAGCTATAACAGAAAAATCGAGGTGAAGCTGATAACTTTCAGTAATCCAAGTGGCAAACTTGAAAACGGCTTTCCTTGCGACTTAATGGAACGAGGCGGAGGATGTGATCAATACTTCATTGTTTGCTTGGATGAAGCATCTAACACCGCGTGAGTCGTCATTTTTCACGAATGTTACACGTCGTAGGAAATTATTTCGCTCCCTATTATAAGGTAAGCTAAAATTCTGTAAATTCTAACAGAATGAAGTGCGATTGGTGATTAAAGAGGGCATCCTTTGACAGGTCTGTAATCTTGAGAGCAATGCAATTTCCCCAAAAACTTTCAAAGTTCTGTTTATGAAAGCAACTCTAAATAGACGAACATGTTTGCTGGGAATTGTGTACAGACCCCAGGGCTGGCTGTGGAGAAATTTGACATAGGGATTCGACGCGTATTCAATGCGATCCTTCACAAGGACAGGAACGCTTTCATCCTGGGAAACTTTAACATTGATCTTTTATAGACGGGAGCCACATCGGTACCAGCTCCTTTTACAACTGTATGGCAGATTTTTATCTCCTCCAGGTTATCACTAGACCCATTGGAATCACTCCCCACTCAGATGCTCTTATTGACAATATATTCACCAAAGCCTGGATTAAGCTATTGGACTCTGCGATTGTGGCCATGACATATCCGACCACTCACGCATACTAGCCGGATTCGAACTGGCTGCCTCTAGGTATACGACCCCAACGCCTAGAACCTGTCGAATTATTAATTGTATTGTATTGTATCTAAACATTTATAAAGCATTTATTTATTAATGAGGAGAGGACAGAAGAATTTCGCAATCTACTCTTGAATACTGGACCTTTGTAGAGGGGGAATGCGAACGCAGCATGTGATCTGTGTATATAAAAATATAAATCAGCTTATGATAGCGATTTTTCGTTAGTAGAAGCAAAAATAAATGGAAAACCACTATTTAAACGCCCGTAGGTGACCCGCGGCCTGCATAAATCAACCAGGAGGAAATCTTTTTTTACCTCTGTTTAGGCGACTCCATTTTATCCGTTGGACACAGATAAGATCTTCATTGCTTAGTCTTTGAAATCGTCTGTTGTGGCTAATGCTTAGTGATGTCGCGTTTTGTTGAATCCAGGCTAAACAATTTGACGAATTGTAAGTTTGGAAATGTACGGACTGCAGCTACAGAAAATCAAGCGACCATTAACTTCGGCTCAGTGATCGGAAATGGGTTTGGGGGAACATCACCCAACCCACTGAATTTCAACTTCACTACATGGCCGGTAGGCTTTACGTGTACATCTTAAGATCCCCAATTTGAATTGTCTAGGATAATTAATAAACGATTGGCGTCATCCATTCTCGTTTTGGGGCACAAATCAAAATGTCACGACATATAAATACACCCGCATACATAAAAACCTTGTGTGCATTTATACATGTAGATACAAACAAGCATACGTGTAATGGATGTAAGAGATTGGCTCGGATTGGTCTTTGCATGCCGTGGCGGCGCCACGATTTGAAAAGTGGTACGGCAAATTAGAGGATCTGGGTAAAAGTGTACGGTAAAATTATGTTTTTTTCCGTAAAACCTTAAAAAGTGGTACGGCAAAAGCCATACAACAAACATAAGCGGCGCCGCCACTGTTTGTATGGCCCCGTATGACAGACATATTTTTACGAATTCGAATTTCTTCAGCATACTATCACCGCATTGTCGCTGTAGCTTCTGGCCGTTTGACCGAATCTTGACTTCAGGCATCATCTTCAGCTTTCGACTTTCAGTTTTCAGCTCGGTTTATACCTGACTTCGTTATGTTGCTGTTTATACAATTCATAGAAGTCTAAGTCACGCGAGGAATTTTTGGGTTAGCCCTAACTATTAAAAGGTAGGTCAAGGAAGGAATAGACTTCAGCAACCACAGTCTGATCGGTGACTGACCGAACTTTCTGTCTGTCTACGTCTGTCATTCGGCTTTAAACCCTATATGTCCCTGTTTGTTTCACTGTGAAGTTAGTCATTACCAAGGGGCAACAGTGCTTCCAACACCCTCGTCTGTACTACGCATGCGCATCTTTGAGCGGTCGTCCTCATGCACCACGCCACTCACGCTTACATTCACTCTATTTCGTTACTGCGGCTATGTAGTCCTCCCAACTGCAGTGGTTAAATTCAGCCGGATTCGAAATCCAACACCTCTGAGTTGAGTCCGACTAACTGACCTATGAGTCCGCCACCTAAAATAAGAAACCAGTCACCTAAAAGAGAGATATAGGCCTACGTCACCAAGCATCCGACGTCGTTATGTGTTTTACCGTGTTGTCACATTTGGCACACATATACACACACGTATAGGCCTACGTACGTACACACCTGCGCATACATAATGCACACAAGGCGTTAGCCGACTGATAAGAGCGGTTGGCTTGTAACGCAGAGTGGGGGGGGGGTCATAGGGTCATTCCAGAGGTCATTGCAGAGCGAGGAGGTCATTGTGTAGGCTAAGTCTTAAGTAAGTCTTCGCCGACAATTATTGCTCAGCACCATCGATTGTCTGCCGTATGTATGGTCGTGTGCGCACTTCTCAGCTTTGGAAGGACAATAATATTTTAAATACAGTTGTGTATTGTACGCATACAATTCGATACAAATATAATGTCGACATGCTTACATACGTAATTATATACATTGAAGGGTAGAATCGACTACCATTAAATTATAGGAATATATGCCAATCTACATGCAAACTATCTAAGTGCAACACTCTGCGCAGATAAGACAGGGCCTGGATTGTACGTGATGCTATTGTTTCTGGTGTTAGGATGAAGTCCGGGTGAAGGTCCAGGTGTGGGATTACGATCCACGCACACCAGACCAGAAAGTTGAATTCATGCAGTCAGCTACGCCGCTGAGAATATCTGGTGGCGAGGACACGGATAGAAACGCTCAATGGATAAAAACAACCATCGGGAATAGGACAACGTTAGTAGTCAACTCTGATCTTGCATGTGATGACATGACTTGACGTCGAGAGACACAGCATGACATAAAGACCTTAACATCTCAACCATAAACGCATGCATTAGATAGATGGTGAATTAGTTCGTCGGTCAGTCAATCAGCTTATCATTCATTCATTCCGTCAGTCGATTAATCAGTCAGTCAGTCGGTTAATGAACCGTCAGAAGAACGGACGAACAGCCGAAAAAGTCATTTGTCCGTTGTTTTAAATTACTTTCTGGATTTCCTTTATCTTGCCCATGTGCCGCATTGAAAACAGTACAAGCAACAATCACCACCACTATCCGTCTTCGCTACGTCCACCACCAGAACTTCTATCTCTACTACTGCTGATCTATACACCATTTCGTCGATCACCAGTACCATCACTCGGCTTGACCTCCTTAAACTCTGACCTTGCACCGGATATGACAAGGCAGCCAGGCTATTGCAGACTTGACGTGCTATAGCGCCGGTGTTTAAGCCTGTCTCTCTGACGTGGCTTTTGTTTGGCGCTGAGAAATATCGGAGATTTACATTACATCACCACAATCGCCACCAATCATTAGCCACCATCAGCGACTAGAAGTCACCATTTTAGCGTCGTTATTGTGCAGAAGAGCAGTGATCAGAAAGCTTTACATGACGGGCAGTAGGATATGATTGTCTTTGATGCAACAGCCTGACAATGGAATTGCGCCTTTCCTGCGGGGTCAATTGGTTCGGCGACCAGTGCAACGTCTTCTGCCAACCAAACCTTGCTGCCACCTACATTTGTGGCTGTGACGGCCGAAAGATCTGGAAAACAGGTTGGTATCTTAGATCAGACGATTATTTAATTGGACAAACAATAAGGAAGACCCATCGCGCTGTTACGTAACGCGATTTCCACAGTTGCCAGATATTATTATCAATTAGTAACTTCTATAGCGCGTGTATCTAATGCATCAACCGAAGGCGCACGAAAACTAATCCATAACCAGTTAGGCATTCCTAAGGTTTTCTGTTGAGACAGAGTGGCAGCCAATGGTGGATTAGCAAATTGAAATCGATGAGTTTTAGGTTGAGAACAAATGCAACAAGTGACCGAATAGAAAGAATAGAAGCAGGAAGAGAATTCTAACATGACGTTCCAAGGGAAGGAGTAGATATTTTGTAGATATGTTTGTAGATATAAATGGCGACATATAGTCTATTTCTTTTAGAACGTGACATTGCTATAATTTTGGCACTCCTGAAACAATGAGTTGACTCACCTGAGTTGCAAGGACGACAGCTACACGATCCACCAAAGAATTGACCATTATCTTGACAAAGGCCACATAATGTTACCAACTGTCACCTGTTCCTCGTTGCAGTTGTCACCGGTCCACCCTGAAGAAAATATTAACGTTGTTAATGCGTTTTGTTGATGAGTTGTAGGCTGTCTATGCTAGCCTTCTACAGCAGCTGCTGTCGTTGAGGGCACGCCGCGACCTCTGTTTACCTTAGCTATTTCTGAAGCTAGGCACCGCAGGAGTCATATAGGACGTTGGTGACGCCACTCTTTACTTCCATCTAACCGTTTTAGATTTCAACAACAGTGCAAACTTCTTCAATAACTAGTTTCATCTGCCAAGTTTGCATACTTAACTAATTGATCTCCGGGAGCTTTGCTTCTTCTAAGACCATATTGATGATAACTTACTACCTGCTGTTTTTGTATTCTAATGATCACTAAATCGTATCGTTTTGTTTGTGTCATGTCATACTGGCTGTTATATTCAGAAAACAAAGACAGCGTCTGGACTTTTAAAGGAAGTCTGAGTGACAAGGACATCTCGTATGTCCTGAGCTTGATCAGAAGTGCCGTAATGGCACTTCCAGGATACGCCTACAGCGACCAAGGAAATCGCCAGTCGATATCTAACGACTACGAAGTCCGTTACCTCAATTTTCAATCTCTACGGTAAGGCATATAATTATATGAGACGTGATCTAATTTTGTGAATAAATCCTGACGTTAGATAGGTTGTTAAGGTCTTTATCCGGTGTCATATACTGCTGCAGGATAGACAGTGGAATTCCTTCCTGTACTCAGGGTATTGCTCTCTTTTCTTTCTTTCCTTTTGTCCGTATATTACACGGTTCTTCGTTAAGTTGTTGTTTGATATTTGATTTTATTTTGTTCTGTGCTATTTATTTCTACTATGGCTAAGATAATTACTCTGAAGGCCACAGAAACTTCTCGTAGTATACGTAACGTAATGTATGTAATATAGATGTTGGATCAGGCGATACTTCGCCTATATGAGATGTGATCTGTGTTTGAGCTATTGGAACCGTAAATGCTATAATCATCATAGTAATGGGGCTGCTGAAATTAATGAATGGTACTGCCGCAATTGTGCAGATGATGCTTTTCCATTCAACCATATTACTGACCAAAAAGACTTCTTAAATGCCTTGGATGATAGTAAAGTGGACCCGATTAAAATTGGCTTACTAAATCACTTACCGAGTTTGGGATTTTTTCTGATAATCTTAGCCACAGGCATCTCCTCAATAAGGAAGATATAGATCCAGATAGTAATTACTACAATGAGAATCATGACAAGGCTCTATACATTACTTGAAGGGGCGCTATATAAATTCATTATAGATGGATAGATTACTCCTTCCCATTTGAGCGAGTAAGTTTGAAAAATATACCAACAAGTCATCTGTAATGCACATAAACTGCAGAAGTATAGCGTCTAAAATACAGGAAATACAACTATTGCTGTTTCAGACCCTTGTTGACATACTGGCAGTAACAGAGACCTGGTTTGACAATATTTATTATTTGGTTGATAATACTTAGCAAGGCTACAGACAGACACGCAGCTATAAGAAGTGAATCTAGCCGCAGTTGCTGCTCATAATACGTCTGCATGTATACGTTCTTACACATCATGTAGGCCTACACATGAGCACACGGCTGAACGTCTTGAAGCCGGTCTTTTGTTAAATGCTCCATAAATAGATCAAATGCCGACAATAAGAGATTGCTGTGTAAGATATCTGCCGTATTGTAGATTTTACACAGAGCTACTGATGAAGAAAATTTTTCTATATTTCTGTTTATCTGTCACCAGAGAAATCAGAACCGTTCTTTTGTTTCGAGTGGCGATAGGAGGAAACCCGATTCCAGCAGAAACTGTGGATCATCTTTCCGAAGAAGTCGACTTCCGCAACCAATTTCCTTACCCGATGTTGTCGACAGATAATAGACAATACGCGGAGATTCCTAAAGTAGCGCCCGATACCTCGAACAAACAAGTAAGCTCGGAGTCAGAGTATAGCCTAAAATATGTATGTCTAAATGCATTTAGACTTCTGTTCAAATATTCCCTTGAAGTAGGCCGTACACCATTATTACATCTTCACATGGGTATGTGTGTATCTGCACAGAACATAGCGCTAGAATAGTTGTCGTAGTTCTGCAAGACTGACAAGTTCATCTGCATGATGCCCAACTGATGTCCATACGTGTATAGCATATATATGTATATGCTATATATACGTGTATAGTATATATATATAGCAGGAAGATTCTATTGGCAACCGCTCGCGCATACAGAACCGAACCAAAGGGTTTCTCGTTCATAAGCTCCCGCGTGCTGTCGGTCTTTTCATTGCCCAAAGCATTGGCCCTGCAGTAATGCTCCTTCTGTCCGCTTTTAATGCCGTTCATGTCTAAACTCGTCGGATTCAATTTGCTTACCTACCGTAGTCTGAAATCTGGTCCTCTGATCCATCGGGTTTCTCCACCTGTTTACGATTTTTGACAGTTTCACTACAAACGATCTTCGATTGATGTTGTATGTGTATTCGTTTATTGAGTAAACTGGTTGTCATACCGCAACCAGTAACATAAAATTAAGAAAAGAAAGAGAAATGAACATAGATAGCGTGTGGCGGCCAGTAAGGCGCCCATCCTTTGATTCCTTTCAGTGATTTCAGTATATTACGATACCAGCGCATAGGAGAGTCATTGGACTAGATTGTATCCCATGTAATATGGGCTCTCCAATGTAAATCTCCAAAATTGTACAGCGCCACTGTAAGCCACATCGACCAACAACACGAGTCACACACAACTTATGACTGATTTATTAATACTAGAAACAAGCTTATAATTTATACAATGTACAATTGTACATCCATAGTCATGCGCATATAGCTCTTGTGATTGGCTAAGGCCGTATGAACTATACTAAATCTTAATTGTCCAATCATAATAGAGTTTTATACATATATATATATATATATATATATATATATATATATATTATATACTGTCATTATACTATATAAACATTTACATAATTTACATAAACACCACGCCTACCCACTCTAAAGCCTAAAAACACCTCTCCAGTATTAATGCATATGACATCCATACTAGAAAGCACGTCAGCGAGACCATCTTCTTCTCCAGACTCCGGCGTTAGATATCTGATCAAGTCCGCAATAGCCAGTTTGTTTGGTAGGCCTACGCTTCTGTGCCAGATCAGAATCTAAGGCAGGTCACGTCTAGAAGACAGCATGGTCCACACGGTGGAAATCGATGCTGGTCGTGGGTATGGTACAGCAGTAGAATCGGGATGAGATAGCTTGAAGAGTTCGGTTTTCAGTCGCGAGTGGAAATCTGCAGGAGAGAGGGCAAGCGGAGGAGAGGTGAGATTGGGTATATACATGTACAGTAATCTAGTCTACCGAGACTACCCGGTACTAGATTATTATTGCATGTAGTATAGAATAAGCCTGTTCTGTTTCGACTGTTCATAGAGCCGTTCATTTTTTAGAGGTCTGTGACGTGCGAGGACCGTTGCCTACTCATACATCAACAAATATTCCCACAGTAGATTCACTAAATATGGAAAGATAAATTAAATTAAATTTAAAAAATGACATATCTTCGTTCTACAGCCGATTGTATTTCGTTTAAGCCTTGTCAGAGGGAGCCTTCTCAGATGAAGCCTTCTCAGACACAGCCTTCTCAGACACAGCCTTCTCAGAGGGAGCCTTCTCAGAGGGAGCCTTCTCAGACACAGCCTTCTCAGACACAGCCTTCTCAGACACAGCCTTCTCAGAGCAAGATGTCTGCTTTCCATTTCCGGTTGGACCTCGGTGCAATCGTTGTCATTGGTGTCATCATCGCCGGGCTTATAGTCGGCGCTCTTATCATGTGCATAAGGTGGGTATACTATGGTCAATGCTCTTGCTGTGATGTTGTAGGCCCTACTCATAAAGTGCCACTTTAAAGCCAAACGCAGGGCACCGCCTTATTCACGAGCGCAGGTCTACTGCAGCCAGATGTTCGCCTGTATGGATCGATCGCCTAAGCAGTGTTCTACTTGTCAAAAAAGAAGCTGGGACGGGGAAAGTTTTACAGATTACTAGGGTACACGACCGCAGATCAAAATGTACCAAGATCGAATCCCGTAGACCCCGTAAGGTTTTTTCAGCCTTCCACTCGCTAGGTGACGGTGGTTAAATGAATAGTAGGCCATGTTGGCGCCGTGTGGCTGCCGCTTGAATACAGTTATATTCTACTCCTGTAAAACTGTTACCATGTGCTTCTACTATATACGTGTATGTAAGGCGCCCTGCGTGGCTGCCGTTTCTACTATATGTATGTTTACTGTACAGCGCAGTGCGTTTGCAGGCGCTTAATTAAAGAAAAAGATTATTATTATTATTATTATTATTATTTTTATTATTATTATTATTATATTATACACGAAACAACTGACGACTCATGAGATATTTTAGTTTTAAGATCATCAGCATCTTTTCAGTTTTGTTAACTGATGAGGTTAGATGAAAAGCTAGTGAGTTGAACCTCCCAACCTCGACAACTAAAGCACTGCTCACAAGTATAGTCAGCTATCACATGCAGAGACTGGCATATACAATCTGGACTACTTGTAAAAGAATGATAAAAACCTGCTCTTTACATGAGGCATATTCTGCTGCTTCACATAATCTACCGTCTGCAATGTTTACATACATGTTATTCACTTCTAATTAGATTTTTATTTACTCTGTCGTATTGTTAACATCAAACGAAAACCTTTTTGTAGGGAACCGAAACAAAAGCTGGAATTCGAATCACAGACGATGGACACGGACCCATTGACAAAAGAGATAGAAACGGGAAACAGTGGAGGAGTTGTGGAAGGCGAGAAGCACAACAAGGTGAACAGTGTCGCGTTCACCATCAACAACGATACCCAGATGATGAGTTCCAGTATATATGTGGTTAAAAGTCACAGCCAGAGCCAAGGCCAAAGCCAAAACCAAGGCTACAGCCAAGGCCATATCCAAGGCCACAGCCAAGGTCAGAACCAAGGTCACAACCAAGACCACATTCTACTTCTTCAAGGCCACAGCCAAGACCAAAACGAAGGCCAGAACCAAGATCACAGCCAAGGCAACATTGTCCTGCTTCCTAGCCACAACCAAGACCAGAACCAAAAGCAGAACCAAGGACACAGCCAAGGCCAAAACAAAGACACCAGCCAAGGCCAAATGCTCCTGTTTAAAGGCCACAGCCCAGAACAAAGTCAAGGCCACAACCAAAGCCACAGCCAAGGCAACATTCTCCAGCTTCAAGGCCAAAACCAGAACCAAGGCCATAACCAAATTCAGAACCAAGGCCACAGCCAAGGCCAGAACCAAGGACACAGCTATTGTCCTCCTTCAAGGCTACAGCCAAGACCAGAACCAAGGCCAAGGCCATATCCACGGCCGCAGCCAAGGCCACATTCTCCTGATTCAAAGCCACAGCCAAGACCAGAATCAAAGGCAGAAACAAGGCCACGGCAACAGAACCAAGGCCATAGCCAAGGCCAGAACCAAGTCCACAGCCAAGGCCATATCCCAGGCCACAGCCAAGGTCAGAACCAAGACCAGAGCCAAAGCCACAACTATGGCCATATCCAAGGCCATTTCCAAGGCAACAGCCAAGGACAGAACCAAGGCCACAGCCAAGGCCACATTCTCCTGCTTCAAGGCCACAATCAAGACCAGAACCAAGGCCACACCGAAGGCCAGAACAAAGGCCACACCCAAGACCAGAGCCAAGGCCACAGCCAAAGCCAGAGCAAAGGTCACAGTCAAGGCCATATTGTCCTGCTTCAAGGCCACAGCCAAGACCAGAATCAAGGCCAGAACCAAGGCCACACCCAAGGCCAGAACCAAGGCCACAGCCAAGGCAACATTCTCCAGCTTCAAGGCCACAGCCAAGACCAGAACCCAGGCCAAAACCGAGGACAGAACCAAGACCTCAGCCAAGGCCAGAACCAAGGCCAGAACCAAGACCAGAGCCAAGGCCACAACCAAGGCCAGAACAAAGGCCACGACCAAGACCACATTGTCCTGCTTCAAGGCCAAAGCCAATACCAGAATCAAGGCCAAATCCAAGACCAGAACCAAGGCCACACCGAAGGCCAGAACCAAGGCCACAGCCAAGGCAACAATCTACAGCTTCAAGGCCACAGCCAAGACCAGAAACCAGGCCACAACCGAGGCCAAAACGGAGGTCACATTCAAGGCCATATTCAAGGACACAGCCAAGGCCAGAACAAATTTTACAGCCAAGCCCGCATTCTCCTGCTTCAAGGCCATAACCAAGGCCAGGATCAAGGCCACACCCAAGGCCAGAACCAAGGCCACATTGCCCTGCTTCAAGGCCGCAACCAAGACCAGGGCCAAGGCCACAAACATGGCCAAATCCAAGGCAACAGCCAAGGCCAGAACCAAGGCCACAGCCAAGGCCACATTCTCGGGCTTCAAGGCCACAACCAAGACCAGAACCAAGGCCACAGCCAAGGTCACATTGTCTTGCTTCAAGGCCTCAGCCAAGACCAGAACCAAGACCAGAACCAAGTCCACAGACAAGGCCAGAACCAAGGCCACACTATCTTGTTTCAAGGTCATAGCCAAGACCAGAACCAAGGCCACAACCAAGGTCAGAGCCACGGCCACAGCCAAGGTCACTTTCACCTGCTTCGAGGCCGCAGCCAAGACCATAATCAAGGCCACAACCAGGGCCACAGTGTCCTGCTTCAAGGCGACAGCCCTGACCACAGCCAAGGCCAGAACGAAGGCCACAACCAAAGCCAGAACCAAGGCCACATTCTCCTGCTTCAAGACCACAGCAAAGGTCGCCACTACAGCGCATAATAGTTACATTTAATCCGTGTGAATCACATAAATCGCAACTTAATTAGGCCTAATTGTGCTCGCATCTCTCACAGTTATACGTTTTCATAAAGATAGGATCTACAGTTTATATACTTTGTTTCGTTTAATAGCAAATTTCAAATTTCTAAAGCGATACTTTAAAGCTAAGCGCAGGGCACCAGTTTATTCACGAGGGCTGAAAATAACAGTTAACATCGTGCTGTATATGCAATATATTTACAACCTATATCTCCGTACATTATAGTCACAATAAAGACCCAACTAAATCTGAAATTCATTAAAAAGGCAGATGAGACAAAGATGGAACAAGACGAACCTAAAGGGTAAGCGCAAGGAACTGGGAGAGAGAATGACTGCTACAGAAGCCAGCAATGGACAAATACCAACATGGGCTTAATCTAGTAAATAACATTCGCTTCAATTTCACTATGCGATGTAAATACTTTTATTCGGATGTTGGCATTTAATCTAGGGTGCTATAGCTGCATTAGTAGACCCATTTCTTCGTGGCGTTTGAAATTAGCGACATTTAAAAAGTGGGGCAACTGAAACAATATCACAATTATTCACGTAAGCGTTCACAATCCAACAGCGAGCTAAATGCAAAGACCGTTTCCATCCGAGTTTCATGATATCACACATAGGCCTACACACAGCGATTCTAACCCCGGATCCAGTAAAATACGTTTACAAGAGGCTGTACCGAATAGTTGATTATCACTATTCGGCCGAATACGAATAATTGGACCAACTATTCGGCCGAATACGAATACGAATAGTGTACAAAACAGGTCTACCGACAACATTCAAAATTTTAAAATGTAAGCAAAAGTTTCAGTTCACTAAATTTCATACATAAACGAAAAGTAAACAGTTAACTACATGTAATTTTTACATCCTTCTGCCAGTCTGTGTAAACTAGGAATGGAACTAATTTAACTCAACTTAGAAATTGTCACTTAGGCCTACTTAACGTTCACTCCCACTCGCAATAGCAGCCGCATATGCAGAAACAGATGTCACGTGACCACTATTCGTATTCGGTCCGACCGCTACAATTCGGCCGAATACCGAATAGCTATTTGGCGCACTATTCGGCCCCGAAGCGAATACGAAGCGAATATTCGGTACAGCCCTAGCTGCAGAGACCAACATGTTAGTTTAAAATTAAAACAACTGTTGGGTTTAACGGTCTAATGGCGCTTCTCTTCAAGTTTAACGCATGCAGTCGCACTATTTTTCAACTAACTCAACGCTTGAAACACTATCCTGATCGATGTTGCAAATAGTTCTCATCCTATTACGAAACTGAGTCAGCAGCAGATCGAGGAAATGCCTACTGGTATCCTGCAAGACAATGACATCAGCAGGTGCCAATGATAGCCTACATCTCCACTGCCAGCATATCCATAGGCAATAGAGGGGACTAATATGGGCTCTATACGGGTCACATATGGGAATATGGGTGCGACATAGGATCCATGTGGGCATGCCGGCAGAGTCGCGAACATATAGGCGTACTCGAACTATGCTTGCTGTTACATATTTTCCGTATATCGTCTATTGCTCAGAAGATGTAAATAGTTTCATTTTAAACGGTTGATGCTGCCATATGTTAATTTTGAGTAAACTTGACAGTATTATTCAAGACGGTAGATTTAAGTGATTTTGTTACATGGGACCTCAAATAAGAACACAATTAGATCATTTGGGTGCAATTATTTGTAAGTTGGTTCGTCTTGGCTACCTCCCTCCTTCTTTTCCAACTTTTGAGGAACTCTGCAAAAAAGCTGATCGTGATCTCTTTAATAAGATTCTCAAAAATCCTAGTCACCACCTCCATGACCTTCTACCTGCCGTTCTAAAGACTGGGTATAATTTGCGCCCACGTTCTCAGAATCTGGTTCTCCCTAGATTTGACTCCCTTACCCGACGAGGTTTCCTGGGTAGGATGCTGTACATTTAGGCTCTGTTGCTATTATTTCATTTTAGATCTAACGTTATTATTTCTGTAGGCCTACTATTTCCTTTCCTCTGCGTGTAATGTTGTATGTAAAGCGCTGTGCGTTTGCTAGCTTTTATTAAAGAATATACTTACTTACTTACTTACTTGCTTACAAGTTGGCCCTATTAATTTAGATTTGGTTTTCACAATTAAACTTAATTATTAATCAGAGATTGATATCGGGCTAATATGTGTGTAAGCGTTTGTATATAATTATGTAGGTGTGTGTAAGTGTGATTCACTTTGTGGGTTACTAAGTAAAGTAATGCTCTAGTTTATTGTTATATTTGTGAACATGTGAATTGTATACTAATAAAGTTGATGATGTCATCACTTTAAAAAGTTTTAAGCTTTCTATAATCTAGGCTATTGCATTTTTGAATGTTCTCAGTTGCAATATACAGATGAAATATTCAACTCCACATGGATCAAACTCATCAAAGTCTAACCCCTCCTGCTTCAAAATACTTTTTACAGAATGAAAATATCATTTTTCTAACTGAAGTTATACTCGTTTGATTCTTTCATAAGTATAATCAAAACAAATGGGAAAAACGAATAAAAAGTTTCAAAATATTCGTGTCATCAAAGTCCTTAGCAACCATTATTCTTCAATTTTGCTCAATAAAGAAATATATGCAGTATCAAATGAAGCAAATGGCTTCAAAATCGGGTTACTACTGTCCAAATCATGGCAAATTCAGAGGAAACTCCCAGTGTTTAATCTAGACATCTTTGGGGGGATTTGCGTCCCCCCAGAGGTCAGCAATATTACAATGTAGAGACTTTTTGGGGAGGGAAATTCCCCCAAGGATATATGTTTTTCCCCCCTGAGAGGGGTGAGGTGAGTAACATAGTAACATAGTTTCAGAGAGACGAATTCCTAAAAAAAGGTCATCAACCTTTTGGGAGAGTAATTCGTATAGACAAAGTCAAAAAAGTGTGACGAATGTCACAAAAAATCATCAACTTTTTTGGAAGATGAAACTGGAAAAGTCTGAAACTTTTTCATCAACATGGATGAAATGACCCAAAAAGTCATGTGTAAATTCGTCGGTTCCCCCAGAAGCCTTGTTTCCCCTCCCAGAAGAGGGGACTAGATTAAACACTAGGCAACTGACTGCTGAGTTGAAACAGTATTCTATCACAGATATTAAATTATTGATATACCCTATTTGATTCTATATTTGTGACCCCTCTCGCCTATTTCAGCTCCTACCGCGATATCTGGGAAACGACAAGTGACGTCACAATTTTGAGGAATCGATCAAGTTAGGCCCTCTAGCTACCACCACAGCGGGAATGGTATGATCGAACGGTGAGCAGGTCCAAGGCGAAAGAAGTCAAAGTCACCCACAAGATCTGTGCGAGAAATGCAAACAAGTTGGCTCTTATTGTCGCATTGTCAATTAAGGCGTGTGAACAGGATCTTCCACTCAAACGTTGATCACTGTGCGAACTCTGAAAGGCTTTGAGTTAACGCTTAAACAAGTTACAGTCAATTTACTTGTACACGTATGTTGTATCATTTGAGTGGCGATATTGTATTGTATTGTATTGTATTGTATTTAAACATTTATGAAGCGCCTCTAGTAGGGTGAACCGTTCAGAGGCGCTCCCAGTGCGCAAGGCCAAGAGAAAAGAAATAAGTCTTGAGGAAAGCAAAAGAAGATGAGGGGTTACTTATTAAAATTTGAGAGCGAGTAGAAGGAGACAGTGTATTCCAGAGAGAGGGACCAATTGAGGCAAAAGATCGGGACTGAGCCATAGCTGTTCTAGTATGAGGAACTGAGAGATCAAATCTGTTTGAGGAGCGAAGTGGACGATGCGAAGAGACAGAAAGAGGCCGGTGAATTACATCAATTAAATATTTGGGGGCAAGACCCCGCTGTGTCTTTGACACCAGAATAAGGATTTTGAACTTAATACGTGCAGAGAGAGGAAGCTAGTGCAGTTTCTCAAACATGAAGGATGAAATGCGTGAGTAGCGTGGCAGACGGGCAATTAATCTCGCAGCTGCATTTAGGACTGACTGCAGAGGCATGAGACGGACCTTAGGAAGACCGATTAGAAGCGAATTGCAGTAGTCAATTCTGGAGCAAATGAAAGCATGGACCAGCGTTGTGAAAACAGAGGAAGAGACAGATCGTCGAACAGCCCTGAGACGCCTTAAGTGGAAGTAGGAAACACGTGTGAGGTTAGAGATGTGATCTTTGAAGGAGAGAGAGCTATCAAGCGTAACACCTAGATCACGTACACTTGATGAAAAGGAGTAGTGAGGGAAGATTTCCAAGAGGAGGGCGAAATCAATCTTAAGCAACTGTTGACGGGAGCCAAACCAAATGAACTGGGTTTTGGAGGCATTAAGACAGAGACGATTTGAGGACATCCAGGAATGGAGAGACTTAGATAGAGACTCAATACGCTCAACTAAGTGCAATTGAGATAAAGGAGACCCATGGACAAAAGCTTGCACATCATCAGCAAAGATATGACCAGTAGCTCCCGAGAGTGGGAAAAGAGAAGGAATGTCAGCCGTGTAGAGAATAAAGAGTAAAGGACCAAGTACAGAGCCTTGAGGAACGCCAAGCTTAATGTGAATCCATTTTGTTCTAGAGTCGCCCGATATAATCATTTGGGTTCGTTCAGACATATATGATCGAAACCAGCAAAGAGGAAGGCCCTGCAACCCATATGAAGTCTCAAGACGCTGAAGGAGAATACTATGATCTACCATATCAAAGGCTGCAGAAACATCGAAAAGAGCCAAGAGGCTAAGTTCAGCCCTGTCAACAGCAGAGTAGATTTCAGAGAGGAGAGAGAGGAGAGCAGTCTCAGTAGAATGATGAGCCCTAAAGCCTGATTGATTAGCAGGAAGGAGTCCAGATTGCTCAAGATAAGGGAGGAGCTGAAGAGAGACAAGACGTTCAAGAGTCTTGGATAGGAAAGATAAATTGGAGATGGGACGGTAATTATTGCAGAGATTAGTATCAAGATTAGGCTTTTTTAGCGAAGGAAAGACCAGAGCACGCTTCTGCGATGGAGGAATACACCCTTCGGAAAGCGATCTATTAAATAGATAAACAAAAAAGGGAGCAAGGTCATCTAAAATGTCACTAATAACAAAAGGGGGTAGCGGATCGAGTTCATATGATTTAAGATTAACAGACGTTAATACTAAACGAAGGTCGAACTCTGAGATAGGAGGAAAACTATCGAGGACAGTGGATGTAGATGTGAAAGTCGGAGGAGGAGCATCAGCTGTCGAAGCACGAAGTCGGTCGATCTTTGTGGAAAGCATTTCCTGAAACTCATCTGCAGTGAAAGATGGAGCTTCGGTAGAACGAGATGATCGCCCAAGGAGACCCGAGACAGACGACCACAAGCGTCTTGGATTTTTTTCGTTGCGCAAGACTAGCTTTTCCCAATATTCAGCTTCCTTCTGATGATTGTCGTTGCGAAGCTAAGTATTGCAATGGCTGAACTGCGTTTTGGAAAACTATATTGTTGGATTACATTGTTTTGTATTGTATTGTATCTAGAAATTTATAAAGCGCCTCTCGCAGAATAACTATTCAGAGGCGCTCTCAGCACAGACGCCCCGGGGAAACAGAAATGTCTTCAGGGAACGTGAGACCGATGAGGAAAAGCCATTCATCAGTTTGGCCCTGAGCAGAGGGAGAAGGTCATTCCAGATCGTGGGATCCACTACACTGTAGTGGATCCCACGATCTGGGCGTTTGCTGTAGTGACTACAGCAAACGCCCGGTGCTGGGCCAAGGCAGTTTTAGCCCTGGGAACAAAAAGATCAAGCCGATTTACAGAGCGCAATGAGCGAGAAGACGATGCAGATAGCGGTTTTCGCAGATTGTTCGAGAGATATGGATGGATGGAAATAATTAATTAAATGTGTTAGACGCTGTATGAACGGAAAGTTTATGTATGGCGCAAGTTTGTGGCATTGCAATGGTTGAATTGCACTAGGCCTAGTTGAACAGGTATACATATAGGCCTACATTGCTGAACTGCCTTGGTTGACGCAATATACTCTTTTAGGCGCTATATAAATGGAAGATTTATGTCAAGCGCAATGTCATTGTAACGGATTCAATTTGAAATAATCATTGGTTGGATGACGTAAATATAAAAATGACGTCATAAGAATTGTAGTGAAGTTACGCCATTTTGGAAGTTTCGAGTTCAACCGTTATTTAAATTTTGATATTTGCTCGATTTTATTGACAGTTTGGTAAGAATTCTTTGAACGCTAAAATCCTTGCATAGGAATATGAATTGCGATTACAACTGAGCGATAATTAACTTCTACAAAGGGCGTCTATAGGCGAATATAGGCTACACTGCCGATAAGATGTGCACTGAGTGTTGCTAACATCGTCATGATGTGTTTATTGCGTTATAAATGCAGAAAATAAGCCATGTGACAGCCCAGGTCCCTTGTGTGCACGATTTCTGGAATACTTAGACCGCATTGTACGTTGATTGTTATGACAGTGAGATGGATGTGCGACCGATGCAATCAATTTCAGTCTACATTTCTACATTTCGTGGGTATAGTGCAGCCTGCTCTCTGCGCAGGCACTATCAAAGATTTCATGCAGATTATATATGTCGAGTGGCTGTGTCGGCTTCACCTCCGCGGCGGTCTAGGCGTGTGACGAGATTGCGAGAACAATCTGCTGATGCAAGGTTAAATGCAATCTTCAGTAAATGAGAAGTTTTAGTTGTGTTGCTGATGCAAGGCTAACTGCAATCTTTAGTTGTCGAAGTGAAGGCAGTTATGATGAATGCGAAGTTTAGTTGTGTTGCAGACAGAGGAGCCGCTAGGCTTAAAAAAATTGGACGCACACCCCTCCCGTCTCCTCCCATCCACACCCGTCCTCTGTCTGCCACTCGTAGTCATACACTGAGAATGACTCAGAGTGACTCATACAAGTACAGTATAACACATGCATATGATATCATATGATATTATTTATACATACTGTATGGTAAACCAAAATTACACAGTGAAATTGTCAAAAATATCGATGCGATGCCTAATCCTTGTGTGGATTCGATTTGGTGGTTGGACGCACGTGCGTCCAGTGCGTCACGCTGCCGGCGCACCTGGTTGCAGATGCAAGGTTAAATTCAATCTTCAGTAAACGCTAAACTTTTAGTTGTGTGCTGACATGTGAACTGATGCAACTTTTAGTTGTTGACCCTTGAGACAATTCTGATGAATGCAAGGTTAGGGATACATTTTAGGTTATAGCAACATTTGCTAATTGTGACGAACGTATGCTTTTCCTTGCGCTACTAGTATGGTGGTTCGTTGTTTTCGATTACAATTGGTACTTATATAGTTAAGGTTTGTCATGAGAATTATGATTGATGTTGTCATAGTAGTGATGGGAATGTGCATTCCCTTATGTGACAGGGGAAGAATTAAGAGAATTTGGCTGTTTTATATAGAGTCGGAAGTGACAGGACAGGTCCTCTGACAGAATAGGTCCCTGACAGGACAGGTCCCCGACAGGACAGGTCCCTGACAGGACAGGTCCCTTACAGGATAGGTCCTCTGACAGGACAGGTCCTCTGACAGAACAGGTCCCCTGACAGGACAGGTCCTCTGACAGGACAGGTCCTCTGACAGGACAGGTCGCCTGACAGGACAGGTCCCCTGGAAACGTATAAAAGGCCTCCATTGGCCAATGCACGCGCATTCGATGACCAAAATTCAGAGTACTTAGAAAGTATGTGTAACAGGGTTTGAGAGATTTTAAGAAATGTTGCAATAGTTTGTTAAGGAATTGAGGATTCCGAGATTATTTAAAATAGATCTCGAAGCGAGATAAGTTTAAGATAAATCGTGATTGTGTGCCGACAGAAAGAACTTTACGGCTGATTTCCGGAGAACTCAGGTATTGAGTGAATCTGTTCGAGAATTTGTGCAAGTTACGAAGAAAAAGAGTGTAAAACAAGTTGAAAGGACATTGTGTCGTTTTTCGATCTGATTAATTGAAGTGCATAGGTGTCGGTCTGCCATCAAGCCCTCCGAATATCACGAAGGCCGGACCCTGAGCCTTAAAATTGCTCTACAGTATTTGTTTGCAATTTCCTGCCCCTTTGAAGCTCGGCAGCCTGGTGACTATTGGACAGGGGAGGTTTGCGACAACAGTAACTAAATTTATGGCGCTCGCAGTGCGGGCGCTATGGGCTTAGTATTAGGGCTTTCTTACCGAAGAAGCAAATCCAGGTTCTGAAACAGATCCGCCCAAAGTTTGTTCCCTCTCTGAGAAACGTGATCCATCCTCATGAACTATAGGCGTTGGGAGGGAGGAGATGCTGTTACTGCGACGGAAGATGATGCCAAGCATTGTGACTTGTCTAACTGCGGTGACGTAATTTCACGAGGTCTACCGTCTGGGGAACTTCCTCCTTCTCGCTTTTGAGAGGTATAGAGGAGCTATATTAAGGGTTCTGATACATGCTTACATATACACGTACATACCACATTTAAAAACATCATAGTGTTTTAAATGTGGCTTGTATGTCAGTCAGAATTATTAAATTAGGCCTATGACGCTTTATGCACATTTAATAGTCTGTTGTCTGTATTTATTTCTGTCTGTCTCACTGCCTGGCTGTTTATCTGTTTCTCTGTCTTTTTGTCTGTCTGTCTTTCTGTCTGTATGTATATTGATCGGTCGGTAGGTGTTGCCGGTCGCCTTCTTGGCGGCATCGAATTCTTGGGGATCGATTCTCTGGTGGCGTCAGCTGCTGATGCTGCCTGCGAAATCAGATCCGGCATCAATAGAAGCCAAGGCCGCATGTCCTCGGGTCTCTGGCCGCCAGGGGCCCACCTCTCCCCTCACTCAAGGCCTCGACCATTTCACCCTGGTCGCTGCCTACCATCAAGGTCTTAACCAGAAATTTAATATTTCGCATTTGATCTATAAATACTGAGGCGGAGTTCAACTGATGGCTTAGACTGATGAGAGAGTGGATGTCATCATCATCATTGTCATCGTCATCTTCTCTTCACAGCCAGGGTTTTTTGATAGCTTGTGAACTCTGCGCTTACAAATAAATGCGTGCCTCTTAGGATTTTCTGACCAAAGGGCAAACGCGGCAACAAACAATAGACTAAGTCTGCGTTGATATAATTGCGAAGAAGTTAACCCGACAAACACTGTTCGATTTCTGTTCTGGTTACCAACAGTGTATCTCTGCGACCCGTCTATTCTAATCAACGTCGTTGTTGTGGGAAGACGGTGGAAGATGCCTGACGCGTCTAAGAAGAAGATCGGTCCTATGATCTTTCTACTTCTTTTCGGCTTCTTCGTCGTACTTTTTCAGGAGGTGAGTCATCTACAGCAGTTTGCATAAAATGTGCGCCAGATTGAGAAGCATACTAAATGCGAATTTTATTTGAATCTCTTTATACAAAGTGCCGCTAAAAATACACGAGACCTGCTCTGTTCAACCGGTAACGTTTATCTAGTTCTTTACGGTGCAGCGCTTTAAAAGTCGTTCCTTCGTTTATAGAACTCAGAGGAACGAAACTACAAAGAATCTGTTTAAAAAAAATTATGTTTTGACTGCAAAACAAACATGTGTTCTGTTCAGTAATTTTTTTGCCTCAACCCTCCGGAACGGCGTTCCGGCATCTTTCACCTTTTTCATCTATTAAAAAATAATTTAGTTATTTTAATTTTATTTCGGTGTTTTCAGTGTTTATTCATCTGCAAATGAAAATTTTCTTGAGAAGGGTTTCATCGAAACCCTTCCCAAACCCCACCCGGTTTTTTCTCGGGCTGCGACCTCGATTTAGTCCTTTCATAATTGTACAGTTCCGGAACCTTTTTACTGGATAAAAGCACTGGTTCTGCTACGGTTACATGACGTCATTGCAAACTATCAGAAGTACGACAAAGAATATCTCCTCCATTATTAGACAACAACTGCAACTGTTTGTGGATTTGAGCTAAAAATCCATCTCGTTGATTTGATGGGTGTGTTAAGTATAAGCTGGTCCTGTGCTTGAGAAAATACCTATTGCTATAGTATGCATCCATTGTGATAACGCTCAACAGAATGACCAGATTTTTACCTGATGGAAATTCATGGCAAAGGCTAACGCACCTCTGAAGACACTGTTCTTAGTATCAGCTGAACCTCAAGTGTTTTCTTATAGTTCAATATGCATATATATATTTTCCAGCACTACGCATTGTTCTTGTTATCATCTGAACCTCGAGTCATAAATTCTTATAGTTGAATATGCATACATATTATACCTTCCAGCACAACGCTTTGGAGTAAGAAGCTATTAGTTGATAAAGGGTTGGCTGGTGTCGTGAGAAGGGATTGGCTGGCATCGTTCATGTGTATCATTGCGTTAAGTCCCCATCGGGACATTGGTCCTGAAATTCGGAATAAACTGCCTTACGATGTACGCAGCTTGTTAACTTTGTCCTCTTTCAAAAGATCTTTACGAATGTATTTAATGGACCAATAACGGAAATGCACTGAGTTTCTCCCAAGTCATTTATTCTGTTCTCTTTTCTTTTTTCTTTTCATTTTTCGTTTCTTGTTTTCTCTTATCTCATCTCCTCAGTTATCTTATTTTTAGTTAGGTTCAACCTGTTACCACTGGCGTAAACTTGTTCAAAATATGGGGGGTTTGGTTATTCATTCTACACTTGTTGCACTGAGTGTACAGTCCATCTCAATTATAGGGGGGCGCCCCGGCTCCCCCAGAGTCTACGCCTATGCCTGTTACTGTATTAATGACGATCCTGATGGTTTTGGCACTTGAGAATTTTGAAGTCTGACTCCTTGCAATGCTAGTATTGCTTTACCTGCATCGGCATGAACTGTTTCTGATGATATTACCTGGGAGTTCCTACTTAGCGGACATTAATCCTCTTTGGATCTCCCAGTTGTGTCCAATCCGGCTGATATCTAACCTATTTGATACCGACCAGTACTTGCTTTTTGTTTTTCTTCTGTATCTAATGACATGTGATGAGATACAATAAGAACTATGATTCTATGGCAGTAAGACGCATTATTTCCGATGGTGGTTCACAGTGAAACTGCCTAAGCTAATGAAACTACTTAACCTCTCTTACCAGATACTAATTGAAGCGGACGTCGACCTTGCTAAGCTGCAATTCTGTAAATTCTGACAGTGTGAGGGGTAAGACAAGGTCTTAAGACAAGACAAGGGAAAGCAGAACAATCGTTAACAAGCGTTTCGTTCAAAAATACTCCTGTGAACTCGTAGCATGATATTTCATGTTTGCTTTGACGAGTGAACGTCATTTTGTGAAACAAATGTTGACTTTCAGGCATTAACGTGATTTGCACATAATTTTTAGGTGAGCTGTGACGGCAACATCCAGGTGAAACTGACATATTACAACAATCCCGGTAGCAAACTCGCAAACGGCAGAGATTGCGACATTGCCTATATCGACTTATGTGATCATTACTTCGTTGTTTGCATCGATGAAGCAAATAATACGTGAGTCGTCATTTTTCACGAATGCTTTAAGTCGTAGGAATTATGTCTCTTCCTATGTAATAATGATGATGATGACGATGACGACGACGAGGATGATAATGATTATTATCAGCAGTCTCTAAGCTTTTGCATGTGACGGCAGTTGGCAAGTCCTCTCATGCCCCTTCTGATCCTCTAACTGACATTGTACAGTCATTATTCTCATTTTACATCTGCTTTCATTAAGGGTTGCAAGTGGAACATAAGACTCTAAATCTGCTATGGCCAGGATTTGAACCTGTGGACTAACAATCTATATAGCGAACTAATCATTAGACTATGATATTTGGCAAAACAAGGGTTTTATCAGCTCAAGACTTCAACTTTGGAATTTCATAACGTTAAGTAGCGACATCCTCTAAGTCTAAGAAGCCGAGACAGTAACATTCAACACGTTCAACGGGTCTCTTCTTTTACACTATTTACACTTGGGAATTTCTTTACTAAAGATCCGGTAAATTTCTGGTACATTTTGTATCTTTGGCATCGGGTTGCTTTGTTTGGTTATAATTTTAAGGAACTCCCATGTTAACAACATCCTTTCTAGTGACAATGTAATCTTCACTCATCTACTTTGGTCCTTCTTTCTACCTCTGGTTAGAAGACTCCATTTTTCCCTTTCGTCACAGATAAATCTTCATTGCTTAGTCTTTTAAATCGTCTGTTGTGGCTAATACTCTGTGATGTCGCGTTTTGTTGAATCCAGGCGAGGCGATATGACGACTTGTAAGTTTGGAAGTAAACAGACTGCAGCTACAGAAAATTCGGCGACCATTAACTTCGGTGCAATGATCGGAAATGTGTTGGAACCACAGACTCCCAATCCATTAAACTTCAATTTCAGATCATGGCCGGTAGGCTACACGTGTACATCTTCAGATACATAATTTGAGTTGTCTAGCATAGGTACAGTATAGTACCAGGAATAGCAGTCAGTCGCTATGGATTTCACCTTGTCACCTTGTGCTGTCGATTCGTTGAATCCTAGCGACTGTCATGGTCAACCTTCTCCATGTGCTCCGATTTCTCGTTGCCTCTCTCAGCTCCGAGATGTTCATCTTCATTGCCTCTTGTATCTCGTCCATCCATCTCCTCCTTGGTCGTCCTCTCCTCCTCCTGCCCTCCCCACACGCCAACATCATCTCCTTTTCCAGCCCATCTGCACGCATCACATGTCCAAAGTATGACATCTTCTGCCTGGACGCTCTCTGCCCCAACGTCAAACTCCATCTCCAGTGTCCTATTTCTTCCAGGATATCCTCGTTAGTTCTCTTCTCAGTCCAAGAAACCCTCAACATTTTCCTCCAAATCCACATTTCACATGCCTCAATTTTCTTCTCCAATGCCTTGGTTTTTGTCCATGTTTCGCATCCGTAAAGCACCACTGGTAAGATCATTGCTTTAAAAATTCTTGTCTTCGTTCCCAAACTCACTGATTTGTCCTTCCATATTTTTTCCAGTCCCTGCGTTGCCGTCTTCCCCAGTGTAATTCTCCGTCGTATTTCTCGTTCGCATCCACCTTCACTCTCCACCATGGCCCCCAAGACACAGAAGCTTGATACCACCTCTATCTCCTCCCCATCTACCTCAAAGTACCTCCACTTCTCAGTGGTCATTATCTTCGTCTTTTTTATATTAAAGTACATTCCTGCTTTCTCGCTTGCACGTTTTAGCCTTCTGATGTTATCCTTCAGTTTCTCCTTTTTTTCCGCCAGCAGTGTTGTGTCGTCCGCATACCTTAAATTGTTTACTATCTTTCCAGCTATCCTCACACCCTCCGCCTCATCATCAAAACCTGCCTCCCTCATTATCCTTTCTGCATATAGAATGAATAGGTACGGTGATAGTATACATCCCTGTCTGACTCCTTTCTTTATTCGAAAACTTGCCGTGTCGCCATGTTCTGTCCTGACCACCGCCACCTGATTGCTATACAGGTTCTTGAGGAGAGTTATCAGATGCATGGGTATTCCCATTTCACTCAGGGTCTTCCACAGCAGAGCATGATTAACGCAGTCAAATGCCTTACTGTAATCTATAAAACAAAGATGTACCTCTTGTCCATATTCCCTCTGCCTTTCCATTATCCATCTTAGGTTTGCAATATGGTCTCTTGTGCCTCTCCCATTTCTAAATCCTGCTTGATTTGCCGGCAGCTCTCTCTATCTATCGTGTCTTCCATCCTTTTGTGGATTATCTTTAGGAGTATCTTGCTCGTATGAGATATTAGCGCAATGGTTCTGTAGTTCTCGCATTCCTTAGCATCTCCTTTTTTAAAGATGGGTATAAAGATCGATGTTTGCCAGTCCTTCGGCCACTCCTCAGTCTCCCAAATCAGATTACACAGTATTGTTATCTCTCTTATCACTCCATCTCCAGCCGCTTTGATCAACTCAATATGGATTTCGTCTGCTCCTGGGGTCTTGTTGTCTCTGATTTGTGTAATTGCCCATTCCACCTCTGCCTCCATGATCTTTGGTTCCTTGACGTAATCAGTTGTGATCGCTTCTTCGTTTTCCTCCACTCTGTCATCGATCTTGTAGAGATTTTCCGTATAGTCTCTCCATCTGTTCTTTGCTTCCTCTTCATCGCATATTATTCCGCCATTCCCGTTTCTTAATGAGCCGTTCAGTGGTGTGAACTTGCCAGTAATTTTCCTCATTTCCGTAAACATCTCTCTAGTTCTTCCCTTTTTTCCCTCTTCTTCCATTTCTTTGCATCGATCGTTCAAATATCTTTCTTTATCCTTCCTTGCCTGCTTCTGAAATCTCCCGTTCAGCACCTTGACTAGGTCTTTGTTTCCTGCTGTTCTCGCACTTCTCCTTTCTTCTGCTATCTTG
Source organism: Allolobophora icterica (assembly GCA_963556255.1). Classification (NCBI taxonomy): domain Eukaryota; kingdom Metazoa; phylum Annelida; class Clitellata; order Crassiclitellata; family Lumbricidae; genus Allolobophora; species Allolobophora icterica. The sequence continues at coordinate 28,939,800 of OY744614.1, forward strand.
ATTGCATCCGTCGATAACCACGGTGATATCTTCTTCTTTTGTCTCTTTGGTACGTGAATGTTCGCTTCCTCCTGTACCACCTTCTTCATTCCTTCCCACATATCATCAGCATTAGTCGCTTCAACCAAAATCAGTGCCTCAAATCGGTTCTTTATCTCGTCTCTGTACTCTGGGATGATCCCTTTGCACTCGTATCTAGTCAGGCGTTCCCCCATTTTGAGTCTCTTGAGTTTCAACTTTAGGGTAGCCACCAGCAGTTCATAATCCGATCCACAATCCGCTCCCGGTCTCGTTTGCACATCCCTCACCATACTCTTCCATCTCTGTTTTACCATCACATAGTCTATTTGATTTTTGTGTTTCCCATCCGGCGAAGTCCAGGTGTATAATCTTCTCTTTGTCTGCTCAAAGCATGTGTTCATGATCCTCAGTTCATTTGTCTCACAAAAGTCGATGAGCCTTTCTCCTGCATCGTTCCGTTTTCCCAGCCCATGTCTTCCAATCGCTGACTCAATCTTGTCCGATCTCCCTACCTTTGCATTGAATTCCCCCATGATCACCAAAGTGTCGCCTTTTGGAACTCCATCTATCTTCCTCTGTAGCTCATTGTAAAAACTTTCTCGATCTTTCTCGTCCGCCGTCGACGTAGGTGCATACACCTGGATGACAGTGGTGTTAATCACTTTCCCCCTGAACCTTACGCTCATGATTCGATCATTAACCGTGTCGTAGCCCAGTATTGCTGCTGCACTCCTCTTGTCGCAGACCATTGCCACACCGTTCCTTCTGCTCTCGCTTGGTCCTGACATCATCACTCTGTACTCCCCAGAATTAAAGTGTCCCTGTCCCTGCCATCGAGTCTCGCTCAGGCCCAGCACCGCCAGCCCCAAACGCTTCATCTCTTGCTTTATCACCTCCAGCTTCCCTATCTGCATGCTCCGGACATTCCATGTCCCCAGTCTCAGCTGGGTTTTACAGCTCAGGTTGAGCTGGTGTTCCTCGACTGAATCAGTTAGTGCACTTCCTTGCGGATTTAATGCCGTTACTTCATGATGCCGTCTCTTCACCAGATCATCCTTCAGCTCTTCCCCAGTACTGTAGCTCTTGAATCACTCTCTGGCCTGGGTGTCTCGCCATCAGTGATTATCGTTTTTCCATGAATTATGTCTTCCATAACAGTTTTCTTGGCAGATTTACAGAGGTGGTTTGCCATTGCCTTCCTCTGGGTTTGCCTGCCGTGCCCGTTCGTTCGCCTCCCCTTGGGGAGGGTACTGACGGTTCGCACCACGTGAAGGTGGGCACGGAGGTCTTTGGTTGGTCAACCCAGGCCGGGCCCGCACCTCCGTCCTGGAACGTCGGTCAGGTCACCTTCCTGTTTTACCTCCTACGAGGTGATTGACCAACCTTTGCGAACCTTTGCTATGGATTTACCGACTGATTTAAGGAGTTAGCGACTGACTTTACAACTCAGTCGACTAAGTCATGTGTTTATCAACTAAGTCGCTAGGCTTTGTCGACTGACTTATCGACTTGCTACCGACTTCTAAGGTAATCGGGAATGTCTATTAACCACCTTACAATGAAATTTATCGCATGCTGTACTGACCGATTATGAAATCTTAATGTGAATCTGTGACAGGTTACAGACGCGTTTGTGTGTTGCAAAAGGAATAAAGCTTATGACTAAGTCCAAGACCGCCTATTTTTTTACCCGATTTTGCAAACATGTTATCAATTTTCATGGCTTCATCTGCAGTTATAACCCTGACTGAAGTTGCTTAAACCAGCGTATTGTGAACGAGACATTTACCTTTGCGAAGAGACGCCGTTGTCGATGAAAATAAGTGCGTGACCACTGTTGCCACAAAATATTTGGAAAACCTAGACCTCCCCTCGAAGAAAACATAGAAGCACCCAGATAGGTTTTATTTAATGAACACATGAAAATTAATTCAAATTACTACTGAAACAGAAGCAATACACCCGAAAACTGACGCCATCCAATGATGATAGATCGTAAAGCCAGTTATTATCGGCGGTTAATCGCCAATATTGATTGCGTTTATTAATTTAATCAAGTGCTGCGCGGACGAGTAATTAGTCTTGGTGATGTGTGGAGTGCCTACTTTGTGAAAATGCCTAAGATAAATTTGAGTAATGCCTAAAAAATTGCTCAAGAAACGTATTTTTGACACGCACAACTTCCATGAAAAAACATAGGTTTTGGACCAGAAAACATAGAAACATACCCAAGAGCGAAAAACACAGATCTTGATGGAAAAACATAGGAGTGACAACAGTATGTTTGACATCAGGTAAGGTCAGACATATGAGTTTTGATGGTAAGTATAACTAGTAAGGGGCCATCCATATATTACGTACGCAAAAATCCGGGAAAATTTGACCCCCTCCCCCCTGTTCGCAAGCGTACTTTCTTCCACACCCCCCTGTGTACGTACACTTGACGCTCACCCCCCCCCCCCCCGAAGACCAGCTGCAGAAAGTGCCTCTACTGTCTGCACTTTAGTCCAGATTGAAGGATGAGTGAGGGCCAATATAGACAAATTATAGGTATCTCGTTCACAGCACAGAATAACTGCACATGGCTTTTATATAATGTAATAAAATGCCATCGAACGACTATAGGACAATACAGAGTTATAAATATGCTAATGTGGACGTCATAATTAGAAATTTATTTTGCGTACGTACACTTTTGTCCCCCCTCCCCCCCGTTCGCACCCGTACGCAAAATCGCCAAAATCCGACCCCCCTCCCACCCCTCATTGCGTACGTAATATGTGGACGGCCCCCTACGGAAACACAATTTCTTCAAAGATCACCTTCCACCAAAGAGTAAGATTCCGGCCCTCGAGATCTGTCTAACCTTTATCCAAAGATGTTAAACTACAGCCTGTCGCGTGAGGAGATCGACAACAACGACGAGATGGCATCATTATGATGTAAGCGTCGTTGCCGGTCGAGATAGGGTGATGACGGACGAAAAGCCAGTCTCCACTTGGGCAACAATGAAGGCAGCGAGGCCCAGGTGTAATCGGACACCACACAGCCAAGGTGTAATAGGACACCTCGCGGCTATGGTGTAACCAGACACCGCCCGCGCTGCAGGCGAGCGACGACCCGCGTATCGAGGAGCAATCTGACACTAATTGACGATAGCTTGACGTGGGGAGGGGGGCTGACTGATGCACGCTGGAGTTCCTACTTAACAGAAGGGAACGGAGAACACGGCACTTGTACTGCTGACGAACGCGACGTGTGAGCATCGGTCGAGCGAGAAACATCGGGAGGAACGACCAGCGGGGCGGCAGAGTATTAGTCCGTCAGATTCAGAGACTGACGCGAAAGAACGATCTGTAGTTAGGCTGTACGAAGCAACATTTGAGATAGTCCGATTTAATATCTAAACGCTTTAATACTACGTGGAAGTTCCCGTAGAGTTAGTGTATATATATTTGTTTCTTTAATTAAATTCATTTATTAATTAAACAAAGTTCGTCGTGAATCTTCTATAGAAAAGTTAGGCACGTATAATAAAAGTGCAAGTAAAAGAACAAGCAATCGAGGGTCGACATCAACACACGGCAAACACACGACAGGGCGACCTCCGATTGCGACATTGGCGCAGTCGACAGGATTTTCTACTGAAGACGTCACGACGAAAAGCGGAACCGGAAACGGAAAGAGGAATCTCAACAGATCAGGACCAGCGGCGAATACAACCCTTCGCAACTGGAGAAATCGAGTGCCGGACTCCGGAGACGAAGGACTCGAAGGAACCGACAGCAACAGGCAAGGACGAGGAACAAGAGCGCCGACGGACGACCGACCATCGCTAGCAACGACGGACGGGAGTGGCAACGGAGGACAGCGGATCAGCCAAGATACCAAAAGACGGAGCTCGCTCGACGTATCAGAGGGTAAGTCCTTACTGGTAGTCGTGGTAAATCTGTGAGGTTGCGGTTGAGGTCTGGATGAGGATTGGTGTGCGAATAGCCGAGGCTTTTGCGTAGCTCCTTTTGCTCAGTTCTGTTCTTGTTGTATTTGTGGTAGAATTTTAGGACGTTGTTTTCTTTGATTTCTGACCAGCGGTGACTCTCCTCTAACTTACTTATCTTTTTCTATTAGTGAGCGGACTGTTGGGAGATGGATAAGTTGTCGGTAGGGAAAAGAGTGAGGGTGCAGAACATGCCCCGTCACAGACTAGTCGCATATCTGATAAAGATGGGACTAGGAGAGGAGGAATTGGGTTCCATGAGTACGGGCCAACTCCAAGAGGCGAGTGCTGAAATAATTGTGTCTGGACGGGAAACCCCGCCAGAAGTAAGTGAGGAAGTAAGCACGGGTAGCATAGAAAGCAGTATCGATTCGGCAGCGCAAACGCCGTTATACGAATTAAAACGCTTAAAATACGAGAGAGAGGAAGCCGCGAGGCTGAGAAGAGAAGAGAGAGAGGAAGCGGAGAAACTGAGAAGAGAAGCGAGAGAGGAAGCGGAGAGAATAGAAAGAGTGAGAAGAGAAGAGAGAGAGGAAGCGGAGAAACTGAGAAGAGAAGCGAGAGAGGAAGCGGAGAGAATAGAAAGAGTGAGGAGAGAAGAGAAAGAGGAAGCAGAGAAACAGCGAAGAGAAGAGAGAGAGGAAGCGGAGAGAGAAGAGAGGAAGAGAAAGAGAGGAGAAGAGAAGAGAAAGAAGAAAGACGGAAGAGAGAAGAGAAGGAGGAAGCTGAGAAGCTCAGGCTTCAGGAGGAGAAGCGGGCTGAGAAACAGAGGAAAGAAGAGAAGGAGGAGGCTGAGAAGCTCAGGCTTCAGGAGGAGAAGCGGAGTAGAGAAGAAAAGGAGGAGGCAGAGAAGAGAGAGAAGGAAGTCCGAGAAGAAAGGGACGCAGAGAGGAGACTCAGAGACGAAAGGGACTATAACTTGAGGCATTCGGTCGTAGGACGAATGAAAACGTATAGTGAAAGCTTGCGAGGACTCTTACCGAGATTCCCCAGCGACCATGCGCAAATCCCTGGTTTCTTTGTGCATTGCGAAAGGTTATTCGACTCTTGCGCTGTCCCGGACGACCTTCGAAGCAGATTACTCTTGACCTGTCTAGATAATCAGGCCAGAGCACTGACGGCCAGACTCACACAAGAGGAGCTTGATAATTACGGGAAGCTAAAAACCTTCTTGTTGAAAGAGTTCAAAGTGAGCGCAGTCTCTTTACGAGAGCGATTCATGAACGCAAAAAAGGCGGTAGATGAATCATACACAACATTAGCTTCGAGACTGCATAATTTACTTTCTTACTATCTGCAAGATCGCAAGGCAATGACGTTTGATGAGGTTACAAGCCTCTTGATTGCAGATAAAATGAAAGAAATGTTGCCCCGAGGATGTTTGAATTTCATCCTCAGTCAAGAGCAGCAGAAGTGGTTAGGGCACAAAGAGTTAGCCGAAGCAGCTGACACTTATGTCGCTACACACCCTTGGGAAAATGACTATACGAAGCATAGTCTAGGCACGGGTAAGACGGAGGCACACTACGCGAAAGCGCCAGCACCTCCTCAGACGACAGCTAAACAGACGGACACGTGGACTGACCGACCGGGAGGGACACAGACAAATAACAGGACAGACGGACGTCCAACCCCCGACGAGATTAGGAAGCGTGGCCTTTGTTTCCTATGCTTTTCTCCAGACCACAGAGCTAAACTGTGTTCGAAGAACAAACAAACTAAAAGCAAGCAGGTGAGCGCGTGTGCGGTCCAGCCAACCGTGACCAGAGCTCAAGGCAGACAGGCAGACAGGCAAAGCGAGACGCGACAAGACGGGCCGCCATTGATACAAGAGATAGAACAGCATGCATTGCCGACAAACCCGGATTGCATTGACGTGGAGGAGACTTATGTAAGAGAGTACATGAAAGTGTATATTACGGGACTCCCTGTGACATCGTCTCTAATAGATAGCGGGGCCGAATACAATTGTGCGCGAGCAGAACTAATCAGGCCGCTCAACCTACCTGTGGTCAAGCAGATAGAGGTGAAGGGGCTGAACGGTCAATCAATGATTGTGGACGTGGTGCGGCTGAGACTAAAGGGGTCTCAGGCCGGCGAGGACAGGGAGGGGGAGGTAAATTACGCCCCTGATGTTCGGATATGGGCGGCACTCATTAAAGACCTTAATGAACCGTTAATTATCACGCCCACTACAGCCGACTTGCTGCGCGAGACAGCGTTGTATTCGAGTCACGCGGCCAGCGCTCCTGAAATAGACCAAATTTCAGAAACGCAGGCGGTCGCAAGGACTGAGACGAGTGAGGAAGAGGAGAGAGGGGAGGAGGTAGAGGGACTTAGGACGCTGATAGGCGAAGATTACTTCACGGTCGCTCAGGCAGACAGTGAGAGTGTAGGAGAAATCAGTCCCGAAGAAACGGATACTGAAGAGCAGTTCTTCAATCCTGAGATACCACCCCCACCCAAGGAAGACACAATAGTAGGCAGAAGCAAGATGGCGGCCGAACAAGCACAATGTTCGACACTAGCACCATTCTTGGCCCACGGGAAAATTGGGGCGAAGAGCTTCTTCACTGAAGACAATTTGCCCTTTCATAAAGACAAAATAGCTGGGCATTCTGTAAAACAACTGCGCTTGCCTAAAAAGAGAATAGACAAAGTCATCATCCAATCACCGGAAGCACGAGGAGCAAAGAAGGAGGGCCAATGGCAAGGCCCGGCCATCATCGCTCAGGTGAAATCGCCCTACACATACATCGTGGAAATAGGGGGCAAAAGCCGCTTATTACGTGCAAATCGTATTCGCAAATATAACGAAAGAATACAGCAAGCATTGATTAACAATTGCTCCATTCTGTTCGAGAAGGACGAAGACTTCGGTCACGTGGAAGCAGTGGGTAGTTTCGTCACGAGTCAGACACGGCCCAGTGAACAAGTAGACCCTATTGCCGTTGCACACTTAACGGTACCCGAGCGGAAACAGCTGTTTAGTCTGTTAGACAGATTTCCAGATGTGTTCTCAGACAAACCAGGTTTCTGTCCCGTTCTAGAACACACAATCACTGTTAGCGCGGAGTTCAGGCCGAAGAGTTTGCGAGCCTATAAGGTGCCGGAACTGCTCAAACCGGAGATGGAGAAGCAGATCCGCGAACTTTTGGCCCTAGGTATCATCACTCCCTCTCATAGTGAAATGGCTAGTCCCGTTGTGTGCGTTGTGAAAAAGGGAGGTCAAGGCGGTTTAAGACTGGCCATTGACTACCGATATGTAAACAAGTTCTCGGCGGGTGACGCATACCCCACCCCCGACATCCAGGAAGTGTTACAGAAGGTAGGAAGTGCAAACTTCATATCCTGCTTTGACGCACGTCAAGGATACTACCAGATTGGACTCCACAAGGACTCTCGTTGGTTATCAGCCTTCGTATGTGACGCTGGCCTATTTGAGTTCGTACGACTGCCCTTTGGTTTAAAGTCAGCCTCAAATTCTTTTATCCGATGCATGTCAAAGGTCCTTCATCCCATTCGCGACTTCACTGAGACGTTTGTGGATGACATGGCAGTACACTCGATGACGTGGCCGGATCACATGAAACACCTAGAGAAATACTTAATGACTATTCAACAGTCGGGTCTGACCCTTAACATTAAGAAGAGTTCGTTTGCTAGGCGACAAACAACGTTTGTAGGTCACCTGATCGGATCAGGGAGCATTGAACCGGATCCTATGAAAATCGCAGGGCTAGGGAAAATCCCTCAACCCGAGTCCAAAAAGGACATACGGAGATTAATTGGCTTCTTCAGTTATTTTAGGAACTTCATCCCTAACCTGGCTGAGACAGCCAGAATTCTCACTGACTTGACCCAGAAATCGGTGCCTGCTAAGATACCCTGGCGAATTGAACATCAAAATGCGCTAGATAAACTTACGCACGATTTGAATAACGCTGTTTGTTTGCAGACAATTGACTACGGCAGAGAGTTTGGTTTATCGACTGACGCTTCAGACAAAGCAGTCGGTTGCTGCTTATTCCAAATTCAAGACGATGGAACAGAGCGGCCAATATGTTTCGCCAGTTCTAAATTAGATGCTACGCAAGCGCGTTGGTCCACTGTGGAACGCGAAGCGTATGCTGTAATCTTTGCGTTGAAGAAGTTTAGGAATTGGATTTTTATGTCAAGGACCACCCTCTATTCTGATCACAATCCCTTGACTTTCCTAACTGCTTCTACGCCCACAAGTGCTAAACTTGCGAGGTGGGCTCTGGCACTCCAGGACTTTGATATCGCTTTTAAATATCGTCCTGGGGCGCTGAATATTCCCGCTGATCTTTTGTCCAGACTATGATTGAGGAAGAAGGCGGACTACCATGTAAGGCACCGCGACAACTGTAAATATATTTCTAACTGTGCTGATATTTTGTATTTTTCATGGGAACGACGAGGACATGGTCTGGAGGAAATCGATGGAGGGAACGACATCATTCTCAGCCGGGAGGCGAACCAATGACTGGCTTTGTCCTCCCCCGGGAAGGGAGGTGTCGCGTGAGGAGATCGACAACAACGACGAGATGGCATCATCATTATGATGTAAGCGTCGTTGCCGGTCGAGATAGGGTGATGACGGACGAAAAGCCAGTCTCCACTTGGGCAACAATGAAGGCAGCGAGGCCCAGGTGTAATCGGACACCACACAGCCAAGGTGTAATAGGACACCTCGCGGCTATGGTGTAACCAGACACCGCCCGCGCTGCAGGCGAGCGACGACCCGCGTATCGAGGAGCAATCTGACACTAATTGACGATAGCTTGACGTGGGGAGGGGGGCTGACTGATGCACGCTGGAGTTCCTACTTAACAGAAGGGAACGGAGAACACGGCACTTGTACTGCTGACGAACGCGACGTGTGAGCATCGGTCGAGCGAGAAACATCGGGAGGAACGACCAGCGGGGCGGCAGAGTATTAGTCCGTCAGATTCAGAGACTGACGCGAAAGAACGATCTGTAGTTAGGCTGTACGAAGCAACATTTGAGATAGTCCGATTTAATATCTAAACGCTTTAATACTACGTGGAAGTTCCCGTAGAGTTAGTGTATATATATTTGTTTCTTTAATTAAATTCATTTATTAATTAAACAAAGTTCGTCGTGAATCTTCTATAGAAAAGTTAGGCACGTATAATAAAAGTGCAAGTAAAAGAACAAGCAATCGAGGGTCGACATCAACACACGGCAAACAATCGACGGGAAACCTCTGATTGCGACACAGCCCTAGTATCTGTGCATAAACTACAGCTTTGTTATATCAAAGTTCAAGTAAACATCACCAACAGTTCTATATATCCGATGTTCGAAATAACAGGATCTTCACGTCATGTTCCATCCCACTCAACCTGCACAAAGTCGTTTAAACTTTAAAGCATTTGATACATTTACTGCAAATGCATTTTTGTTGATGATATAATGACTGCCAATTAGCAAATAGTTGAAAACACATTTAACTTACAACTGAAAAGCATTCCCAATGACTAAAAACCTGAACCGGAAATTCTTAGAAACGTTGCCAGAAATTGATTGATGGCCAAACTGTAGCAGAGTTCACTTGGACCACAAATGACAACCATATTTGTCTGCGCAAAGCATTCCGGAAGAGCTTCATTGACATCAGCAAACTGTGGCACACCCTGGTGTTTCTGTTCATGGTTGCCTATTTAGAAGTAGTACGTAGGTAGGTAGTAACGTAGTAAGTGAAGAACTGGCGCCCTGACATCGACTGGTCGTACCTTTCAGGGAAATGTTGCTTCTGTCTCCTGCTGATGTCTTCGTTGATGTCTTTTGGTTGAAACTAGATGTAGCACTACCATGGGCTCTCGTGCATTTCGTGTTGCAGCCCCCAAGGAATGGAACCGACCGCCAATGTTTATCCGTTGCTCGACCTCTTCTTCAAGAAACGCCTCAAAACTCGTTACTTCTCACTGGCTTTCAAACATATGGATATCTGATTGCTGTTCACCTGGCGGCTGACTGACCGCGCCTCAGATTCGCATTTCTGTGTGACATTGCGCGCGTTAAAAATGTTTGTAATAATAACAGGCCTAATAATAATAAAATGGAAACTCGGACATCGCTATTAAAACAATAAGCAAAATATTAAGTGAACGAAGTCGCTGGCAGTCGATAGTTTATCGACTGGTTTCGACTTGAGGCTTGGCGGCATCAGCGGCGCGGGGACTAACACAGTGGAGTCAACCAGTCTCGATGTTAGGGTACAAATAGAAATGTTACGATATTTAGACACACAGACGCATAAATGTATATACACACCTAAATGTATCATACACAGATATACATACACAAACATGTAATGGATGTAAGTGATGGCTCGGATCGGTATTTGTATCGCCCCGTACGATAGCAGTGTTATTCTCGATAACGATGACGAAAATGTGCGTCAACGAAAATGAAATGACTTCGGTAACGACAACTATACCAGTTACTGAAAATATCATTAACTGTAACTATAACTCTAACGTATGATGTAACGAACGTAATTATATAACAGAGTAACGACTGGTATAATACAACGTAGTATAATAGGATATCAGTATAGCATATGGTATCTAATAGTGTCCGATAGTATAGTGTCTAACAGGTCACCACTCAATTGGCCGTAATGACATGCGACTGTTCATCGAGAGACAGAGGCTTCTGCAATATGCATCCATTGCTGCCTTACCTGCCAGCCACATAGTGGGCGTGGCTACGGCGGCCAATGAGTACCATTACAATAACTTTATCGAAAATAACACTGACGGAAATTCATCGTTAGTTTTCGTTACAAAAAAATTAAAGTGCAATATCAACAAACACGAGAACGTGAAAATGCGCTACAACTTGTAGCCTAGCCTATGTTCGCCTCGGATATTGGATTTCTGAATTAAAATGTGCAATATCGACAAACATGAACGTGGTAGTGGACAACGAAATCGGATGTCGGTGAATTTGGAGCGTAGTGTATCATTCATGAAGCTGAATGCACCCATTCTTCAAAGCATTTCAAAGCTCTGAGCAAATTGTTTAACGTGCACGGTTGCTATGTCTGTATAGGTAGTATCGCTTAGCCTTATCGGAACTAAGTTGGCTTACTTACTAAAATAAAAATCCAGAAACTATAACTGTAACTAAAAAATACTAACTATAAATGTAACTATAACTAAAATGAAAAACCATTAACTATAACTGTAACTGTTACTATAATAAAATCTGTAAGAGAATCACACTGCAAACGAGTTCGAATTTCTTCAACATAGGCCTACTGTAACAGTACAGGCGCGTCCGTGTAGTTTCGATCCTTTGGCCGAACCTTGACTTCATGCTTCATTTTCAGCGTTCGACTTTCACGTCTCAGCTCATCTTAGTTGACTTACTTATGCTGCTGTTTATATAATTTATAGAACCCAATTTAAGTCTCGCGAGGAATATTTGGGTTAGGCCTAACTATTAACAGTAGGTCAAGGAACGAATAAGCTTCAGCAATAACATTCTGATCGGTGCTGCATTTCCTCAGTGCCGAGTCACCAAACTTAATTGAGATCCTAACGCGCAGGCTTTGTCACACTCTTCTGTCTATCTCCGTCTGTCCATCTGCTTCACTCTATATCTCTCTGTTTCACTCAACATCTGACAATGCTATATGTTTTAGCGTGTTGTCACATTTGGCTTACATACAATATTATACGTACGTACGTACAAGAATGTAGCTTACGTGCATTAATACTAGGCTGTACCGAATATTCGCTTCGTATTCGCTTCGGGGCCGAATAGTGGGTCAAATAGCTACTCGGTATTCGGCCGAACAGTAGCGGTCGAACCGAATACGAAGAGCGGTCACGTGATATCTGTTTCTGCATATATGCGGCTGCTACAACGAATGGAGTGAACGTTAAGAAGTGACAATTTCTAAGTTTAGTTAAATTAGTTCCATTCCTAGTTTACACAGACTGGCAGAAGGATGCAAAAATTACATGTAGTTAACTGTTTACTTTTAGTTTAGGTATTAAATTTACTGAACTGAAACTTTTGCTTACATTTGAAATTTTGAATGTTGTCGGTAGACCTATTTTGTACACTATTCGTATTCGTATTCGGCCGAATAGTTGGTCCAATTATTCGTATTCGGCCGAATAGCCCTAATTAATACATATATACATACATACCTACCTACATACATACAAACAAGGAGTGGCACGGTAGCCGATTGGTAAGAGCGGTCGGCTTGTAACGCAGTGTGTGTGGATTCGATCCTCTCCCAAGGCGGTCATTTTGTAAGAACCTTGAGTAAGTCCTTCACCCACTATTCCTCATAACCATCGATTGTCTTTCGTATGGTCGTGTGTGCTCTTCTGAGCTTTGGAAGGACACAATCAAATGCAGTTGTATGAATGTACGTGTACAATTCCATACAAATATAACGTAACCATGCTTGCATAAGTATATATATATATATATATATATAACCATAGCATCGACTACCAGTATATTATACGATTATATTCTAGTCAGCATACAAATTATCTTAGTACAACTCTACGCAGATTGGACGGGGCAAGGATTGTAGGTGATGCTATGGTGTTTGGTTTTAGGGCCAAGTCTTGGTGAGGGTCCAGGTGTGGGATAGGGATCCATTCGGATCAAACGAGAAAGTGGAATTTATGCAGTCACCTACGCCGCTGAGAATATCTAAAAGTGAATCGACAAGAACAAGCATCGGAAGTCGTACAACGTCAGTAATAAATCCGCTCTTGTCTGCGATTATATGACTTGACGTCGCGTGGCACAACATGACATATAGGCCTTAACATCTTAACCATAACGACTTGTATTAGTTAGTCGGTCAGTCAGTATTTCAGTTAATCATTCATTCATTCATTCAGTCAGTCAGTCAAACGGTATATCAATCTGTTAGTAAATGGGTCAGTCAGTTGGTCAGCCAGTCAATCAGTCTGTCAGTCGGTCAGTCAGCCAGCACATAAATACCGATAGACGCAGATTTGCCTGGAAAATAAACAGTCGAGGAGAACGGCCGAAAAGCCGCAATAGTCAGTTGTACTTTGTTTCAACTTACTTTTGTTAGCCGTTATCTTGCCGTTGTACCGCATTGAAAACAGTGCAATCAGCAATCATCACCATCATCACCCCACCATCCATCATCACTACCTCTATCACCATTACTGCGACCTCTTCCACTCCTATCTCCAACACTACCCCCATCACCCGCACCATCATGACAAACGCAATAAGGTTGAGACAATTTTCTTTGATTCCACAGCCTGACAATGGAACTGCGCGCCTCTTGTGGGGCCAATTCGTACGGCGACCAGTGCGTCATGTGCCAGCCAGACATAAGAAAATATACTTGCGGCACTAGCGGTGAAAAGATCTGCAAACCAGGTTGGCATCTCGTAATCGTAATCTTAGTCTCCAATTTCCTAAAGCTAAGCATCAGTGTATTTACAAGCACTGCTTCGTATCCGAGGGGTTGTCCAGAGTTCGATGTCCATTGTCTGAGTTCTCATACAGTGGCAGACTATTAAGCAAGTTGACTATTAAGCAAGTTGAAACAGATGAGGTTTTAAGTTGAGAACGAAATTAAACGAGTGACCGAGTAGAAAGAACAGAAGCAGGGAGAGATTGAGCACAGTTTTAGTTTTAGATTTGAAGGCGATCAGAAATCTTTGTTGAATAGTTATTAAAGTAATAAGGTCTGATTTTAAATTTTTACTGTGGTTAGCCAGCAGAGTTTAGTGTTTTATAAACCACGAGTCCCAATTTGAAAGGATTCTTTTCTGAACAGGCCAAAGATATATATAACTACAACGGGTTATATGTTCCAATGTTGATGTATTAGTTATGACACTAGCCAAAGATTTCTTAACCCTGTGGAGATTCCGTTAACCAATAAGAAGCGAGCTACAGTAATATAGGAGACTGCAAATCAATGCATTTTCGCCCGAGGTGTCCTAGCGGACGAGACACTTAATTTTGAATAAATCACGAATATGCATGTATGACGAATAATGACGATTTACATATATGATATACCACAGACAGTCAGACATAGTCGGTATAGGACATAGTAGATTTAAAAACAACACCCAGCTTGAGAGCAGAATCGGCAAACTCAACAAATAAGTCTCTCCTTGTGAAAGATTTAAGCCGTTCAAACTTTTTTCAGGTGGTGTGGAGTGCCCCATCAGCAGAAATCAAGTTTGTTATGAGTTAAGGAGGAATTCATTGGCTGCCATCCAAGACTGAATCTCCTCACATCAGATAACAACTTTGACTGTTTTACAGATGAATCACGAGATAAGTTCTTACACGAAAAGTGTAAATTTGAGTATCATCCACATAAAAAATGATATCCCAGGGAATGGCTGCCAAGTAACTTGCCTAGTGGCTTATAGTTCATTGTGAGGAAAAGAAGGCCAGACACTGAGCCATGAGAGACGCCACAAGTTAGCAAAGTTTGCACGAATGATTGCCATTTAAGTACATTGGGTGAGTTCGAGGACAGAGTTAAGTATAAAAAAAACTCACCACAACACCAGAAACCAAAAACCAGTGCTCGAGGCGATTCAATACAAGTAAATAGTCCACAGTATCAAGAGCAGCCGACATGAAAGAAGAGTAAGTGCTGTCACCCTTGTCAAGTAGCAAATCAACTCAGCACAGCATCAGAAACCTAAAACCAGTGCTACAGGCGATTCAAAACAAGTGAATAGTCCGCAGTATCAAGAGCAGCAGACCTGTGAAGAAGAGTAAGTGCTGTCACTCCTGTCAATAGAGCAAGTACTATCATTACAAGAGTACGACGTGCAGACTCTGCGAAGTGAAAGTTACTAAGTGCTGTCTCAAGTGGAGATATTAGCAACTAGAAGAATGTGTGAAACTGCAAACGTATCAGGAGCAACCGTTCAGGAAATTTCTGTAGGAAATTCAAAGTTAGCATGAACTCCTGAGCAAAGATTGACAGAAATGATACTTCATGCAATGAGGCAGTAATCATTGAAGTAACGGTTGGACAAAGACTTCAAAGCACTATTTCACAAGAGATGTCGGCCTTAAGAATAATGTAAAGGTGAGAGCTTTCATTCGGTGAGGAAAGATGAGTTTGGGAATCTCTACAAGCATTACTAGCTGATCACCTTGTCACCTTGTGCTGTCGATTCGTTGAATCCTAGCGACTGTCATGGTCAACCTTCTCCATGTGCTCCGATTTCTCGTTGCCTCTCTCAGCTCCGAGATGTTCATCTTCAATGCCTCCTGTATCTCGTCCATCCATCTCCTCCTTGGTCGTCCTCTCCTCCTTCTGCCCTCCCCACACGCCAACATCATCTCCTTTTCCAGCCCATCTGCACGCATCACGTGTCCAAAGTATGACATCTTCTGCCTGGACGCTCTCTGCCCCAACGTCAAACTCCCTCTCCAGTGTCCTATTTCTTCCAGGATATCCTCGTTAGTTCTCTTCTCAGTCCAAGAAACCCTCAACATTTTCCTCCAGATCCACATTTCACATGCCTCAATTTTCTTCTCCAATGCCTTGGTTTTTGTCCATGTTTCGCATCCGTAAAGCACCACTGGTAAGATCATTGCTTTAACAATTCTTGTCTTCGTTCCCAAACTCACTGATTTGTCCTTCCATATTTTTTCCAGTCCCTGCGTTGCCGTCTTCCCCAATGTAATTCTCCGTCGTATTTCTCGTTCGCATCCACCTTCACTCTCCATCATGGCCCCAAGAAACAGAAGCTTGATACCACCTCTATCTCCTCTCCATCTACCTCAAAATAACTCCATTTCTCAGTGGTCATTATCTTCGTCTTTTTTATATTAAAGTACATTCCTGCTTTCTCGCTAGCACATTTTAGCCTTCTGATGTTATCCTTCAGTTTCTCCTTTTTTTCCGCCAGCAGTGTTGTGTCGTCCGCATACCTTAAATTGTTCACTATCCTTCCAGCTATCCTCACACCCTCCGCCTCATCATCAAAACCTGCCTCCCTCATTATCCTTTCTGCATATAGAATGAATAGGTATGGTGATAGTATACATCCCTGTCTGACCCCTTTCTTTATTCGAAAACTTGAAGTGTCGCCATGTTCTGTCCTGACCACCGCCACCTGATTGCCATACAGGTTCTTGAGGAGAGTTATCAGATGCATGGGTATGCCCATTTCACTCAGTGTTTTCCACAGCAGAGCATGATCAACGCAGTCGAATGCCTTGCTGTAATCTATAAAACAAAGATGTACCTCTTGTCCATATTCCCTCTGCCTTTCCATTATCCATCTTAGGTTTGCAATATGGTCTCTTGTGCCTCTCCCTTTTCTAAATCCTGCTTGATTTGCCGGCAGCTCTCTCTCTATCGTGTCTTCCATCCTTTTGTGGATAATCTTTAGGAGTATCTTGCTCGTATGAGATATTAGCGCAATGGTTCTGTAGTTCTCGCATTCCTTAGCATCTCCTTTTTTAAAGATGGGTATAAAGATCGATGTTTGCCAGTCCTTCGGCCACTCCTCAGTCTCCCAAATCAGATTACACAGAATTGTTATCTCTCTTATCACTCCATCTCCAGCTGCTTTGATCAGCTCAATAGGGATTTCGTCTGCTCCTGGGGTCTTGTTATCTCTGATTTGTGTAATTGCCCATTCCACCTCTGCTTCCATGATCTTTGGTTATACTAGCTGATAATATTCAGAAATTACAGATGGAGGAATTAATTCGACGCAGAGTGGCCGGCCAAATTTTAACCTGATACCATTATTTTGTTTGGAAAGAAGGCTAGGAACTTTTGGCATGCTCGACATGGAGCCGAGTGCGCAATACGGTTTGCATTTACCTTTCCAAGAGCTAGTGACTTGTTACGTAATGAACATAGTCTTAGACGAAGCAAAGCTGCCGGAGATTAATTAGTTGTTTTCAAACTAGGCAGATGAAATAAGTTTTTGGAGGAGTTTGTGCACTGTTGTTCAACTCTAAAACGGTTAGATGGAAGTAGAGAGTGGCGCCTCCAACGCTCTATGTGACTTCTAAGGAGCCTAACTTCATAAATAACCAAGTTAAACAGAGATATAAGGCGTGCCTTTAACTGCGGGAACTTCTGTTGAAGGCTAAAATAGATAGCCTGCAACTTCACAACTAAAAATATTAACGTTGTTAATATTTTTATAATTTTAACGTTGTTATTTTCTTCAGGATGGACAGGTGTCAACTGCGACATTGCAGAGGTGATCGCTGTGACTGCTGCCAATGATTGTGGCCTTTGCCAAAATGGTGGTCAATGTATTGATGGATCGTGTAGGTGTGGTCCTGGCTACACAGGTGAGCCAACTAATTCTCAGAGGCGTGTGGAAATTATAACAATGTGACATTACGACAGAAAAAGACTGTATAATGTATATGTCGCCATATATATCCACACACAAAAATACTCTGTTGTATTTCAAAGACTTAACTTGTTGATAAAAGCAACAGAAATTGGCTTGCTGCTAAGGATTTGCATCACTAAGAAATAGTCAATACGTTCCAATATTTCAAGAACTTTATTACGGTTGTTGTGTGTAGTATGAAAGAATGCACATTTGCCACAAAAAAATAATAAAACATCTGTAATAGTCGTTCAAACTCACACAGTACGTCATGCTCCCCTGGCACCTTATATTCCCTTGGCAATTCAGGTTCCCTTGGCACCTCATTTTCTCTTGGTACCGGTACCTCATATTCGCTTGGCACATCATGATCAATTGGTACCGCGTATTCCCTTGGCACATCATGCTCGCTTGGCACATCATTTTCCACTGCCACCTATGTTTCTTTGACACCTCATGCTACCTTGGCACCTCATGCTTTCTTGACATCTCATGTTTCCTTGGTATCTCAGGCATCTTTGGCACCTTATGTGCCCTTGGCACTTTTTGTTTCCTTGACACCTCATGCTGTCTTTTCAGCTCCCTTTTCCTTGGCACCTCATGTTCCCTCAGTACCTCATGCTTTCTTGGCACTTCATGGTGTGGCTGGATGAATTGTTTGCGTCTGTGCTTTAGGAGGCAGCTGCGAGACAGATATAGACGAATGCACAGGCGTTGACTGCAACGGAGGCACATGCGATGATCTCATCAACGGATACATGTGTGTGTGCCCGCCTGGGTATACAGGTACGCAAGTATTCGCATTTCCTGTACACTTAAGTATTTAAGGCTTCGAATCTTACAATTTGCAAAAGAATATTAATAAAATGTCTACAATTATCGTTCAAACTCACATAGCAGCTGATGTTCGTTTGACGCCTCATTTTCGTTTGTCACCTTATGCTCGCATGGGACCTCATGTTCCCTTGGCACATCATGCACGTTTGGCACCTCATATTCTTTTGGCAGCTCATGTTCCCTTGTCAATTCAGTCTTTCTTGGCGCCTTGTGTTCCCTTGGTCCTTGTATATGCTTCCTTGGCACCTTATGTCCCATTGTCACTTAATGTTTCCTTCTCACCTGTCTTAGCACCTCATGTTCTTTTGGCACCTCATACTCGCTTTGCACCTCATGTTCCCTTCGCACCTCATGCTTCCTTGGCACCTCATGCTACCTTGGCATCTCCTGTTTTCTTGATACCTCGTGTTCCTTTTGCAACTCATGCTTCCTTGCCGCTTCATGTTGTGGCTGGATGCGTTGTTTGGGTCTGTGCTTAGGAGGCAACTGCGAGACAGATATAGACGAATGCACAGGAGTTGACTGCAACGGAGGCACATGCGATGATCTCATCAACGGATACATGTGTGTGTGCCCGCCTGGGTATACAGGTACGCAAAGTATTCGCATTTCCTGTACACTTAAGTATTTAAGGCTTCGAATCTTACAATTTGCAAAAGAATATTAATAAAATGTCTACAATTATCGTTCAAACTCACATAGCACCTGATGTCCCTTTGACGCCTCATTTTCGTTTGTCACCTTATGCTCGCATGGGACCTCATGTCCCTTGGCACATCATGCACGTTTGGCACCTCATATTCTGGCAGCTCATGTTCCCTTGTCAATTCAGTCTTTCTTGGCGCCTTGTGTTCCCTTGGTCCTTATATATGCTTCCTTGGCACCTTATGTCCCATTGTCACTTAATGTTTCCTTCGCACCTGTCTTAGCACCTCATGTTCTTTTGGCACCTCATACTCGCTTTGCACCTCATGTTCCCTTCGCATCTCATCCTTCCTTGGTACCTCATGCTACCTTGGCATCTCCTGTTTTCTTGATACCTCGTGTTCCTTTTGCAACTCATGCTTCCTTGCCGCTTCATGTTGTGGCTGGATGCGTTATTTGGGTCTGTGCTTAGGAGGCAGCTGCGAGACAGATATAGACGAATGCACAGGAGTTGACTGCAACGGAGGCACATGCGATGATCTCGTCAACGGATACACGTGTTTATGTCCGCCTGGGTATACAGGTACGCACAGTATTTGCATTTTCTGTACAGTTCAGCATTTAACGCTTCCAAATGTAAAAATTTGCAAAGAAAATTTAATAAAATGTTTGTACACATATCGTTCAAACTCACGTACCACCTCATGCTCTCCTGACACCTCATGCTCGTTTGGCACCTATGCTCGCTTGGCACCTCATGTTGCCTTGGCACCTCATGTTCCCTTGTCACCTCATCCTTGCTTGGCGCCTATATTCCCTTGGTAGCTCATGCTTCCTTGGCACCTTGTGTCCCATTGACACTTAATGTTCCCTTCGTTACCTCATGTTCCCTTCGAACCTCATCCTGTTTTGACACTTCATGTTTCATTGGAACCTCATGCTTCTGTGCGCCTCATGTTTTCTTGGCACCTTATGCTCGCTTTGCACCACATGTTCCCTTGGCACCACATGCTTCCTTTGCACATCATGTTCCCTTGCTACCTCATGCTTCCCTGGGACCTTATGTCCCATTGGCACTTCATGTTCCATTGGCACCTCTTGCATTCTGCGCCTCATGTTACCTTGGAATCTCATGTTGCGTTGGTACCTAATACTTCCTTGGCACCTTGGGTTCTTTTGGCACCACATGTTCCCTTGGCACCTCATGCTTCCATGGAACCTTAAGTTCCGTTGTCACCTCCTGTTTGTAATAGTCGTTCAAACTGGAAGTAGACAGTGGAGCAGCCAACGCTTTATACATATGACTTCTGCGGCACCTAGCTTCAGAGGTTGCGGTTTGCCCTCAACAATTTAAAGCAGCTGCTGTTGAAGGCTTAAATAAATAGCCTGCAACTCGACGACTAAAAATATTAATGTTTTTAATATTTTATAATTTTAACGTTATTGATATTTTCTTCATGATGGACAGGTGTCAACTGCGCCAGTGCACAGGTGATCGCTGTAACTGCTGCCAATGATTGTGGCCTTTGCCACAATAATGGTCAATGTATTGATGGATCGTGTAGGTGTCGTCCTGGCTACACAGGTGAGCCAACTAATTCTCTGAGGCGTGGGGAAGTTATAGCAATGTGACATTACGACAGAAAAAGACTGTATATGTCGGCATATATATCCACACACAAAATACTCTGTTGCATTTCATCGACTTAAGTTATTGATAAAAGCAAGAGTGAAAGTATCGCTGAGTGGCTGTCATTTTCGCAAGAAATCCTTTACTTTTTTTTACCTTGTCAGCCTGGTTTATCAAGCTACAGTTTCATGCAGGTGCACACAGAGCCGTATTTAAAACTTGAGATGAAAAATTTGTCCGTTCATGCGGTAAGGAATCTAATAATGCACATGTTTTGCAGACTGCGCCAAAGGAGCATGACTTGCACGATTTTGTAAGCAATTGGCTAGCTGCTAAGGATTTGCATCACAAAAAATAGTCAAAACGTTCCAAGATTTCAAGAACTTTATTACGGTTGCTTTGTGTAGTATGAAAAGAATGCATATTTGCCACACAAAATTAATAAAAACATCTCTAATAGTCCTTCAAAGTCACACAGTACATCATGCTCCTCTGGCACCTCATATTCCCTAGGCACTTCAGGTTCCCTTGGCACCTCATGTTCTCTTGGTTCCTCATGTTCGCTTGGCCCATGATGTTCCATTGGTACCACGTATTCCCTTGGCACTTCATGCTCGCTTGGCACATAATTTTCCACTGCCACTTCATGTTTCTTTGACACATCGTGCTTCCTTGGCACCTCATGCTTCCTTGACATCTGATGTTTCCTTGGTGCCTCAGGCATCTCTGGCACCTTATGTGCCCTTGACACTTTTTGTTCTCTTGACACCTCTTGCTGTCTTTGCAGCTCTTTTCCTTGGCACTTCATGTTTCTCGGCACTTCATGATGTGGCTGGATGCATTGTTTGCGTCTGTGCTTTAGGAGGTAGCTGCGAGACAGATATAGACGAATGCACAGGCGTTGACTGCAACGGAGGCACATGCGATGATCTCATCAACGGATACAGGTGTTTGTGCCCGCCTGGGTATACAGGTACGCAAAGTATTCGCCGGTCCTGTACAGTTCAGCATTTAACGTTTCGAATCTTACAATTTTCAAAAGAATATTAATAAAATGTCTACAATTATCGTTCAAACTCACGTAGGACCTGATGTTACTTTGACACCTCATTTTCGTTTGTCAACTTATGCTCGCATGGCACCTCATGTTCCCTTGGCCCATCATGCACGTTTGGCACCTCATATTCTCTTGGCAACTCATGTTGCCTTGTCAATTCAGTCTTTCTTGGCGCCTTGTGTTCCCTTGGTCCTTATGCTTCCTTGGCACCTTATGTCCCATTGTCACTTAATGTTTCCTTCGCACCTGTCATGCTCTCTTAGCACCTCATGTTACCTTGGCACCTCATACTCGCTTTGCACCTCATGTTCCCTTGGCACCTCATGCTTCCTTGGCACCTCATGCTACCATGGCATCTCCTGTTTCATTGATACCTCGTGTTCCTTTTGCAACTCATGGTTCCTTGCCGATTGATGTTGTGGCTGGATGCATTGTTTGCGTCTGTGCTTTAGGAGGTAGCTGCGAGACAGATATAGACGAATGCACAGGCGTTGACTGCAACGGAGGCACATGCGATGATCTCATCAACGGATACACGTGTTTATGTCCGCCTGGGTATACAGGTACGCACAGTATTCGCATTTCATGTACAGTTCAGCATTTAACTCTTCGAAACTCACAAATTTGCAAAGAAAATTTAATAAAATGTTTGTAATTATCGTTCAAACTCACGTAGCACCTCATGCTCCCCTGACACTTCATGTTCGTCTAGCACCTATGCTCGCTTGGCACCTCATGTTGCCTTGGCACCTCATGTTCCCTTGTCACCTCGTCCTTGCTTGGCGCCTCATGTTCCCTTGGTATACCTCATGCTTCCTTGGCACCTTGTGTGCCATTGATACTTAATGTTCCATTGGAACCTCATCCTCTTTTGACACTTCATGTTTCATTGCAACCCATGGTTTCTGTGCGCCTCGTGTTTTCTTCTCACCTTATGCTCGCTTTGCACCACATATTTCCTTGGCACCACATGCTTCCTTTGCACAACATGTTCCCTTGCTACCTCATGCTTCCTTGGGACCTTATGTCCCCTTGGCAGTTCATGCCCCCTTGGCACCTCCTGCATTCTGCGCCTTATGTTACCTTGGAACCTGATGCTGCCTTGGTACCTGATACTTTCTTGGCACCTTGTGTTTTTTGGCACCACATGTTCCCTTGGCACCTCATGCTTCCATGGAACCTTATGTGCCGTTGTCACCTCATGTTTGTAATAGTCGTTCAAACTGGAAGTAGAGAGTGGAGCAGCCAACGCTTTATATGACTTCTGCGGCACCTAGCTTCAGAGGTCGCGGTGTGCCTTAACAGTTTAAAGCAGCTGCTGTTGAAGGCTAAAATAATAACCTACAACTGGACAATTAAAAATATATTAATGTTGTTAATATTTTCTTCACGATATACAGGTAACAACTGCGACAGTTTACAAGTGATCGCTGAACAGGTGACAGCTTCTTACGATTTTATATTAGAAAAATAAAAGTGAAATAAAATAAATTACATTTAATTATAATTTAACAACAAAACGATCAGTTGTTTGAAAACCTTATTCAACTGCTAGCATAGAAAGTCAAATAGGCCGCAGAACAATGCAACTTACGAAGCACATTAAAATTAAATTGAAATTTATTTAATATATTTAAAATATAATTTAAATATGTTTGCTAAGCTCCTTTTACCTAACCTCTGCCTACCGCAAACTTGGGATGAATGAAGGGTGGGGTGGGATGCGGTGATACAAGTAGCATGCTTAAAAATTCCTGCAATGTAGAACGTTTTTTTTTATTATATATGCATATAAACAATAATAATAATTTATTAAAAGACATTAAAAACATAAAATGTCCTCATAGTGTGCAGTGAATCGGATATGTGCTCATCAGGCCCGGTTCGTCTGTTAAGCAAACCAGGCCGCCGATTTTTATGGGCCGCCGATTTTCCATTTTTCAGAAATTAACATAAAAAAATAATTTCTGGAAATTCATAAATGAAACAACGTTGGATTATTTTTAATTATTATTCGCTAGATGGAAATATTATAGTGTTAGTGTAATAAATTATGTTGTATTAAGGTAGGGTTCTCCGTTAAGTTTTAATCATAAGTTTTTCCGGAAGTATTGAATCAGCAGTTCAGTTTACTCTAGTCTAGACTCTAGACGATTAGACCATTTTCATTATTTTAAATTTCTTTATTTTAATGAATGTATGAAGATAAATAACGTAAATTTCAGTAAATCATGTCAGCAAACATGAAAGCAAGAAAAGTGAAATTCACGTTAAGCAAAAATGTTAGTTTCACTTTCATCAGACACTGAGGCAAAATAACTGTACTTTAGTAGGTTCTATACTTAGTTTATGACGTTAATTTGTTATTTCATCGCAAAATACAAAGAGCTAATGACTTCATTTTAATCGCAGGTGTAACCGTATAATATTATATTACTAGCTGGTTTACCCGGCGTTGCTCGGGGTTATAAGTTTCAATCCCTGTAATTTAGGTATAAGTTTCAATCCCTGTAGCGAATAAGCAACAAATTTAGGTATAAGTTTCAATCCCTGTAGCGAATAAGCAACAAAATTTAATGTGAAGTGAAATCCCTACGGCTGCGCCATCTGGCGAATCTTTAGAAATGCGTGCCGGTGACAGAGAATTGGCGGTCAAACATACAGAATCTTCTCGGGCGGCGCCATCTGGCGAATGAAAATAGGTCGACTCGAATTTGTTTGGACCAGGTAAAAAGTGGGGATTTGGGAGAGGTTTTGGCCCGGGACACCATATAAGCGGTGAAAACGGGGGACGCGAAGCCTCACACTGGGTGTGTAATGCCCACCCCGAGACAGTAGTGAAGGTTTGGAGTGAAAAGGTGCAAAGAAGTAGAAATGCATCGCGGTCAATATCGCATATTTATTTAGATGGGTCGACGGGCCGCTCAAATGTAGCTTTGCCTAAGGTCGCCAAATGTCTTGAACCGGGCCTGGTGCTCATAGTGGCAGTGGATCAAATCTGTGCTCAGAGTTGCAAATAGCTAACTACTGATAGCTGAGTCATCGACAAAATCACAACTGCTTTGCATGAGATGACGTGCAAGTGGTTGCGATTCATGCGCCCGCATAGGGACTGAGAAACTGCTTAGAGATGGCGATCTTAGTCATCCTCCGCGAGAAGAAAATAGTACCGTTTGATAGTAGGGAGGAAATCGGGGTTCATTTAATAGAAGAACAGATTATTTGAAGTGCTGTTTGATGTCAGGAAGTAAATAGGCTTTCAGGGGATCGGAGAAAAGAGATTATTCGAAAACCTCATTGTATTAATTTGATTACCCGAGATGTAAATGTAAGTCAAAAGCAAATCTAGTGTTGGTCGACAACGTACATACAGTGCCTGGAATCCTCTCCACGACTGAGGGTATTTCGTAATTTTGCATTTGTTCCATACAATCGCTGAAAGTTCTAGAATCGAAAAACTAGGTGAGGAGAGGGATTGTAATTTACCCCCGATCCTAGATATCGAAGTTGTTAGCCTGTATTTAAGACCTACGACAGCTCCCAAATACGATTTCAATTGTGCACACATAAGAGTTATAGTTGTGTCTGTCAAAAAGAATGGCTATATCTTTGCGATATGAAAATCCACCACAAAGATTTCGGCGTCTATTGGTAAAACTCTCATCGAAATATAGATCCTGCTCAATGTTGTTAAATGTCAGTTTCTCCATAAAAACTGTCACTGTGACCTACATTCAACCACACCGAAGATAATGTGGCTTTAAAAGTTGCACCTCTTTGATTCTATGCCAGTAAGACGCGTATTTCCGACGGTAGTTCACAGTGAAACTGCCTAAGCCAGTGAAACTACTTCACGTTTCTTACCAGAGATAACAGCGGTGGGTGTTGACCTAGCTAAGAAAGAATTCTGTAATGTCTGACAATGTGAGGTAAGACAAGGTCTTAGGACAAGGGAAAGCAGAACAATTGTTAATGCGCGTCGCGTCTCTTTTAACAGCATTCCTTTGAACTCGTAGCATATTTTCATGCTTGCTTTGAAGAGTGAACGTCATTTTGTGATAGAAAAGTTTCTTTTTTTAGCATTAACGTGATTTACACATAATTTTGCAGGTGAACTGTAACGGCTTTATCCAGGTGAAGCTGAAAACTTACACCAATACCGGTAGCAAACTCGCAAACGGCAGAGATTGCGACATTGCCTTTGTCGACTTATGTGATCATTACTTCATTGTTTGCATCGACGAAGCATCTAACCAGTGAGTCGTCAGTTTTCACGAATGCTATACGTCGTGGGAAATAATGTTGTTCCCTATATAATACGATGATGATGACGACAACAATGATGATGATTATCATCAGCAGTCTCTAAGCTTAGGCATGTGACGGCGAATGGCCAGTGTTCTTTATATGCCCCGCTTGATCCTCACTGAAATTGTGCGGTTATTATTCCCATTTTGCATCTGCGTTCATTAAGGGTTGCAAGCGGAACATAAAATTGTTAATCTGCCATTGCCTGGATTTGAACAGTCTAGCAAACTTATCACTGGGCTATTGCTCCCTGTATGTGTGTGTGTGTACAAGTGAAGACACATTGCGGTGTAATAAAGGCTTCTGATTTTGCAACTGTAAGCTTAGGAGATTGTATTACTTTGAACAATTATAGAAAGTGTCTCCAGTTATACACCAGCCAAGTTTAACTAAGGATATTATTATCTGTAATATCTGGTCGTCAATGATCAGGTGTTGCTTGTGCAAAAGCATATGCTATGTTACTGAAAAACGTGCAAAGCGGACAATGATCAGTGTCTACGTAGTTGTCTAATCGTCGGTTGTCTTTCATCGATTTACAAATGTCTGTCAAACTAATGCTTTATTAAACAACCCTCAGAAGATTTCTAAGTTACTTCCAGCTCCGCCACAATGTCGAGAACGACTTATCAATGTCCAAAAGGATGATGACGATTCTCGTAATGATCAATGACAATGAGGAAATTGGTCATGAGACAATGATGGATGGCAATGGTGACGATGAAAATGACGATGATAGTGATAAAATGAGGACAATGATAATGGCTATGACAATGACAATTTGTATCGTTGCTTTCGGTGGGTGAACGATTGAAGGAAGTGGTCGATGAGTCTTCTGCCCTGACTGACATTACACAGACGAAAGGATTCCATTTATTACCAGATGCTGTAGTGAATTTCTGTATTAAAGATCGTGTAAGTTTTTGGTACATTTGGTATCTTTGGCATCGGATTGCTTAGTTTGGTTATAATTTTAAAGAACCTCCATCTCCCATGTTTCCCACATCGTTTCCAATGATAATCTAATCTTCAATAATCTCCTTTGGTGCTTGTTTTAACCTCACTTTTGACAACTCCATTTTGTCCTTTCATCACGGATAAAATCTACATTGCTTAGTCTTTGAAATCGTCTTTTGTAGCTAATGCTCAGTGTTGTCGCGTTTTGTTGAATCCAGGCAAGACAATATTACGGCTTGTAAGTTTGGATATCATCGGACTGCGACTACAGAAAATGCGGTGACCATTAACTTCGGTCCAGTGATCGGAAATATGTTTGAACCGTTACTCCAGACACGCAATCTATTCAACTACAGCTTCACTTCATGGCCGGTAGGCTGCACGTTCACATCTTAAAATCCATAATTTGAATTGTCTAGGATAGGTACAGTTTAGTGTAATATACCATAGATCATTACGAGCAGTATTAACTGGATAATTCTATTGGTCGACACTCGACAGTATATAATTTATGAAGCGCCTATATATTTCAGTTTGCTATGGATTTCGGATGCAATCGCCATATAGGGACGCGTGGAGTATGCAACCACTCACCCATAATTCTTAGGAGGCGCGTCTGACCTGTCTTAGTTCACTTGCAGTTTCCCGCCAAATTGTAGCTTCTTCCCGCCTAAAGGGCGTGGCGCACGCCTATATCAGCTGAATCGCCCAGTTTGCGTTAAAGTTCAGATCAGACATTCAGATCAGAATGGACTTCCTTGTCCATGCAGAGAGTCCGTCGAAACGATTTCGCAGAAATCGTCAGAAATTGGAATATAGGAAGTTGTCTCTGGATCGTAGCGAAAAATTGCAATCGCTAACGTTCTAGTAAAGCGTTTTACTTGAGTAATGTGTTCGAAGAATAAGCTTTGAATTAATTCAGTTTCCCCGTGTCTGTCCTGCGATTCGTACGTCTTGGACATACCACTTCG
The DNA here is from genome assembly GCA_963556255.1 of Allolobophora icterica. Classification (NCBI taxonomy): domain Eukaryota; kingdom Metazoa; phylum Annelida; class Clitellata; order Crassiclitellata; family Lumbricidae; genus Allolobophora; species Allolobophora icterica. The sequence continues at coordinate 28,967,641 of OY744614.1, forward strand.
ATGTCAGTGCTGGGGAGTATTTCAAATACAAAGTATTTCAAATAATAATCGAAATGCATTTAAGTATTTGTGTGTTTGTAGTTCAAATACATTAATTTTAAATGATGTATTTTGTACTTGTTTTTTAAATACTTTTCAGAGTATTTTGTATTTGGAATATAAAATACTTTGTTTAAAGACAATTTATTGCCTACTTACTCCCTCTCATTAATTTCGCGTAACCGAAATTTTTCTCGGTAATTATAACAGTCACAGATAAGAAACCGCCTAGATACCCCAGCGGCCGCACAATCTGACAGAGGACAGATTGAAAATCGGCTAGATGACATAGCCTAGTAGCAAGCTGAACTATCATATCGTCACGCAGCAGTTATGCGGCAATTGGATGCTTAGAAACTTCCCGACAGGAAGAAGATGCCGTGAAACCAAATACTGACCCAGACTACAAACGTCCTGTAGTCTCTGGATCACCTGCAGCCGTCCATGCCACCGCCGACACTTCGGGAGCCCCAATTACGAGCATTGTAAGGTATGCGCAGGAAGCCAGTCCAGCCCTGTTCATTCCTAGACGAAGTGAGCGCCTGTTACGTCAGCCTCCCCCAGATTATCGTTTGACTGTACTAGAAGCCCAGACTATACCTTGGCCTAAGAGAGTAATAAACCAAGAGTCGATCCTCTGCTGGCGGGAGTTAGAATCATAAGTGTTTCACGAGTTGAAGCGAAGCGGACCCAACGCAAACCACCTGGCTGTCCAGGTCGGGGATCGCGGAACTTACTATAGTACCCGAAATCAGTCGCTAAGGAGTTACCGACTGACCTAATAAGTTAGCGACTGATTCAACAACTCGGTCGACTAAGTCACATGCTTATTTTTGGTTCGGCCTAACTATTATCAGGTAGGTCAAGGAATGAATAGGCTTCAGCAGTAAAAGTCTGATCGGTGTTGCATTTCCTTAGTGCTGACTCACCAAACTTTTTTCGGATTCTAATAGACAGGCTTCATCTCACACACTTCTATCTGTCTCCGTCTGCCGATCTGCTTCAATCTACTTCCCTCTGTTTCACTGCGAAATGACTCCATCAAACGGCCATGGGACTTTGGACGGTGGAAAAGAGGGAATATATGCTAATCAGCATGCAAACCATCTTAGTAAATCTGTAGGCAGATAGGACAGAGCAAGGATTGTACGTGATGCTATGATGTTTGGTTTTAGAGCAAAGTCGTGGTGAAGGTCCAGGTGTGGGATAGGGATCTAATCGGATCAGACGAGAAAGTTGATTTCATGAAGTCGTCTGCACCGCTGACAATAACTAGCGACGGTCAATGGAAGAGCACAACCGTCCGAAGTCGTACAACGTCAGTAGTAAACTCTGATCTTGTCTGCGATGATATGGTTTGACGATGGGTGGCACAACATGACACAAAAGACCTTAAGATCTCAAACACAACGACTTGTATTAGTTAGTCTTTCAGTCATAGGTCGGTCAGTCAGCCAGCCTATCATTCATTCATTCAGTCAGCCAGTCTAACGGTCAGTCATTCGGTTAGCCAGTGGGTCAGTCGGCATAGATACAAATAGACGTAGAGTTCCATGGCCGATGAATAATCAGCAGAACGGAGGAAGAGCCGCAAAAGTCAGTTGTACGTTGTTTCGACTTACTTTCTGCTTAGCCGTTATCGTCACCTTGTACCACATTCAAAACAGTACAAGCAACAATGTCCACCATCATCATCACCTCGCCAGCCATCATCACTACCTCATCCACCACAACTCTACCTCAACCGCTGTTGTCTCCACCACAGCCTCCACCACCAGCACAATCCCAACTATCGCCATCAGTCATTAGCCACCATAAGCGACTAGAAGTCACCACTTTAACGTCGTTATTGTGTAAAAAGCGAAGAGAGCAGAAAGCTTTACCTGTGGCGCTGTATGAGATGTTCGTCTTTGATGTCACAGCCTGACACTGGAATATCGCGTCTATTGCGGGGACAATTGGTACGGCGATCGGTGCAACGTCTTCTGCCAACCAAGCCTTGCTGCCAAGTACACTTGTGGCACTGACGGCCGAAAGATCTGCAACACAGGTTGGCATCTTAGATCAGGCTATTATTTACTAGGACAAACAATAAAGAAGACCCATCACGCACTTACGTAACGCGATTTTCACAGTTGCCAAATATTATTAGTTCTTAATAACTCCTATAGTGCTGCTGTGTAATGCATCAATCATTGGTGCACCAAAACTAAACCGTAACCACTTAGCCATCCTGAAGGTTTTTCTAGCGGCAGCCTATGATGGATTAGTTAGTTGAAGAAGATAAGTTTTAAATTGAGACCAAAATAACACAAGTGCCTTAGTAGAAAGAACAGAAGCAGGGAGGGAATTCAAAAATTTTAATCTAACAACCGAAATATATAGTTCACCAAGTACAGATCTAGTTTTAGATATGACCAGACATGGCGATCAGAAGTATTTGTTGAATAGTTATTAAAGTAATGTGACCTAATTTAAGAGCAAGGATTACATGCTCACATGTTGATTAATTATTATTTGTAACACTAGCCAAAGATTTCTGGACCGTTTGGAGTTTGTGGAAGTTTGCCTTAGTGATACCAATGAGAAGCGAATTACCGTTAAGCTGGGCCTTTGTCAGAGATATCCCAGCGGACATTGGTCTAATTCTGAATATGTCACGAATAGGCATGTATTACGATTTACATATACCACTGGCACAGTCGGTATAAGACATACTAGGAGATATTAGCAAATTGGAGCAACTTTGACACTGCATACGAGTCAGGAACAACCGTTCAAGAATTTTCGATACAAAATAAAAAGTTGGGATGAAATTCTGGCATGAGCACAGGTTAGCAGAAATGATCCTTCATGCAAACAGGCATTAATCATGAAGTAACCGTTGAATCCAGCACATCAAAGCACTCTTTCAGAAGATATGTTGGTCCTAACAACAATGTAATCGTGAGGGCTTTTATTCCGTAAGGACAAAATGAGTTTACGAACCTCTACAAGTGTTTCTGGCTTAATGTAGGGCAAAACAAACGGTACAGAATAACAGATAGAGGACTTTATCCGACGCAAAGAAGTCAACTAATTCTAACCTGATACCATAATTTTATCTGCTAAGAACACTAGGAACCTTTTGTCAAGCTCGATATGCAGCCGAGTGCACAATAGGGTTTGCATTTACCTTTCCACGAAGCAGTAAGTTATTTGTGTCATTAATATGATGTTAGATGAAGAAAAATTAGTCAAGTACGGAAATTTGGCAGATGAAACTAGTTTTGGAACAAGTTTGCATTTTTTTATTAAATCTAAAACGGTTAGATGGAAGTAGACTGTGGCGCCAACAACGCGATATATGACTTCTGCGGCGCCTAGCTTTACAAAGTAGCTAAGTTTAACAAAGGTTGCGATATGCCCTTAACAAACACCAGCTGTTGTTTAAGGCTAAATTAGGTAGTGTACAACTCGGCAACTAAAACTATTAATGTTGTTAATATTTTCTTCAGGATGGACCGGTGACAACTGCGATACTGCACAGGTGGTCACTGATAACAATGAACAGGTGACAGCTGCTGACGATTTTACATTAGAGATATAATTGAAAAATGAAATAAAATAAATTAGATTTAAGTATATTTAAAATAATAAAACGCTTATTTGTTCAAAGTCTTATTCAGCTACCAACAAAGTCCGGTCAAATAGGTCGCAAAAAGGTACAAGTTACGATTGCTGTTCTTCCTAGATGTTTCGACATTCGTAGATGGCCAATCAACTTCACTGGCCCCCTCTCCTGGCGCGCTATTAATTTAAAGTTCTTGTTCTGGTCCTTAAGTCTACACTTGGTACTGCTCCCACATGTGTCAGGGACCACGTCCACCGATTTACGTTAAGAACTGCGATCACAAAACCACGACCATCAAAATAGCGAGCAAAAATTAGCGATTTTAAAAAACAGTGAGTGTAGAAAATAGCGATAACCAATGCAGCGTGTGTAATGTAAACTTGAAGACTCAAATTATGTCCAATTCCACAATTATAAACTGTCACAATAATTATCTTCATCCTCAGTATGACAACGAACGCGACACTTAAATTTATCATAATCAGTACCGGTACATTTCCAATGTTTTTTTTACCTTCATTGTTTTTTTTATGATTTCTACTGTCTTATTATAGTAGTAGTATTCTTTTGATGCCGCTCAACTCCAAAATTCAAATGGTTTATTAGAATAATCTGCAATCTTGTATTGTTTTGATGACCGTCGGCATTTGCTCCTTTGAAGTGAAAGTGCGTGTACTATTTAATTTATTTCTTTGTTCGACAATCAGGACCAATTACCGTACATAAACATAAAATTAATCAAATAACATTCAAACGGCATTCTGATTTCTTTTGATGCCCGTCGGAGCAACGTGTATAGCCTAGTAGACGTTTGAAATAAACGTTCTAATCTAGACCTCATTGCTGGTTTGATGATCGCTGTTTAACCATGCATAGTCGCGAATTTGTGCGTTGTGATTTTGTTATCGCGCTTTTGACGATCGCTGTTTTGTGCTCGCTATTATTACCGTTGACCCATCCACCCCTCTCTGTTCAGCTTCTCACTGACATCTCTGCATGAATGAACGAATGACTATCCCTTGAAAATTATAAGATCCCGAGACAAACTCTTAGCTATGATTTTCAGAATAAAATATCTATTTCGAATGCAATTTAGAACTCAAATTAAGGCTATTCGCATTTATCGCGCAAAACAATTTCTTGTGCTTCATTCCACAAGAGTCGTTGCACCATCGCAAACACTTTGCACACTTCGACCACACGATCAAAAGGTCATCCTCTTCACGGTATTTGAACCAATGGTTCTCATTTAAATGTTCCATCTGACATGTGCATAGGAGTCACAAAGGTTCCTACTGCATTCATAGCACCGATGGCTATTACCGTCTGGTCTCCTTTGCCCCGGGTTATCTTCCCAACTGAGTTCACACCTTTAACGACAACTATATTCACCGGCTTATGGACATTGTTGATACCTGTCTCGTCCATGTTCCAGATTTTAAGTCCATACGCTTCTGTTGCCCCAAACGCTTTCTTGTAAACCTGGAAAAATTTCTCAAACTGTCGCCGATTTATTACTGTCTGGTAAAACGCTCCCTCTATGGGTCGTTTTGCTCCGCTTGGTGCTACCTTGTGAGATTGCCTATATCATACAAAAACGTAATATAAAAACCCCATTTACTATACATTATAATTCGATATACCGTATACTTTTAAACTATATTTGTACTTTTGGCTATGCCTAGCATTTTCCATAATTTAACGATACAGAATTGGCAGCAAGGGAGCACGAACAAATCTTATTGAAAAAAAATTACTGAATAAATTTTATTGAATAAAAATTGAGCAAACCATCAAAAAGACAAACTGACAATTATCGAAATAGGATGCAACTAATAGACCCCAGAACAGTCACGTAGTGATTACGTAGCACAGAGGAGACAGGGTGGGGTGGAGCGTTTTGCCCCGAGGAGGTGTTTTGCCGAACCTTACCCTATAGTTATGTCTGCCAACAAAGAATGGCTGTATCTTCGTCATACGATAAAGCCGCCACAAAGACTTCGGCGTCTATTGGTAAAACTCGTATCGAACTATATAGGCCCATGTTGCTAAGTGTCAGTTCTTCATGAAAAATGTCACTGTGACCTACATTCAACCACACCGAAGATAATGTGGCTTTTAAAGTTGCACCTCTTTCATTCTAAGTAAGTAAGTAAGTAAGTAAGTATATTCTCTATTATACCACCTGCAAACGCACTGTGGTTAACTATACAGGTTATACAAATAGATGCATATGAAACTGAAAAAAATAATAGCATGCCAGTAAGACGCGTTATTTCCGACGGTAGTTCACAGTGAAACTGCCTAACTACTTCACGTTTCTTACCAGAAATAACAGCCGTGTTTGTCGACCTAGCTAAGAAAGAATTCTGTAGGCCTATTGTCTGACAATGTGAGGTAAGACAAGGTCTTAGGACAAGGGAAAGCAGAACAATCGCTAATGTGGGTCGCGCCTCTTTTAACAGCGTTCCTTTGAACTAATGGCATATTTTATGTTTGCTTTGAAGAGCGAATCATTTTGTGACACAAATGTTGACTTTCAAGCATTAACGTGATTTGCACATAATTCTGCAGGTGAGCTGTAACGGCATCATCCAGGTGAAGCTGAAAAATTACACCAATCCAGGTAGCAAACTTGCAAACGGCAGAGATTGCGACATTGCCTTTGTCGACTTATGTGATCATTACTTCATTGTTTGCATCGACGAGGCATCTAACACAGCGTGAGTCGTCATTTTTCACGAATGCTACACGTCGTAGGAAATAATGTCGCTCCCTATATAATACGATGATGACGACGACAACGATGATGTTGATTATCAGCAGTCTCTAAGCTTAGGCATGTGACGGCGAATGGCCAGTGCTCTTATGCCCTGCTTGATCCTCTCACTGAAATTGTGCGGTTATTATTTCCATTTTTGCATCTCCGTTCATTAAGGGTTGCAAGCGGATCATACAAATTTTAATCTGCCATGACCAGGATTTGAACCTGAGGGTTGACAGTCTAGCAAACTTATCAATAGGGTGTTGCTCCTTGTATGTGTGTGTGTGTGTACTATCTGGTCGTCAATGATCAGGTGTTGCTTAAGCAAAGCATATGCTAGGTTGCTGAAAAACGTGCAAAGCGGACAGTGATCAGTGTCTACGTAGTTGTCTAATCGTCGGTTAAGTCTTTCATCGATTCACAAGTGTCTGACAAACTAATGCTTTATTAAACAACCGTCAGAAGATTTCTAAGCTACTTGCAGCTCCGCGACAATGTCGAGAACGACTTATCAATGTCCAAAAGGATGATGACGATTTTCGTAATGAAGATGATCAATGACAATGAGGAAATTGGTCATAAGACAATGATGGATGGCAATGGTGACGATTAAAATGACGATGATAGTGATAAAATGAGGACAATGATAATGGCTATGACAATGACAATTTGTATCGTTGCTTTCGGTGGGTGAACGATTGAAGGAAGCGGTCGATGAGTCTGCCCTGACTGACATTACACAGACGAAAGGATTCCATTTATTACCAGTTGCAAGCACTGGACGCAAATAGATGTCTTTTGATATATGGCATAAATGGGTTTCATTAGCCCAAGACTTCAACAACGGGATTTTACAATGCCAAGTCCCCTAAGAAGCCGAGACAGTAACATTCAAAACATCCAACTGGTCTCTGCTGTTGCAATATAGAGCAGCGGTTTTCAGACTTTATTTTTATTGCGCCACAATATAAAACATCGCAGTGTTGGCGTACCATCAGCTAAGGTCAGATCAAAAACAACACTCGTTCGTGAATTCCCCTTGCAACTGGCGTAGGACAGTACGTAGAGAAATTTAAACATTAATATATTATCTAAAAACGTAATCTCTTTGATTTTTCTCGCGCACCATTTAGCGACACATGTTATACCACTAGCGGTACGCGTGCTGCCGTTTGAAAACCGCTGCTGTAGTGAATTTCTGTATTAAAGCTCGTGTAAGTTTTTGGTACATTTTGTATCTTTGGCATCAAATTGCTTAGTTTGGTAATAATTTTAAAGAACTTCCATCTCCCATGTTAACAACATCGTTTCCAATGATAATATAATCTTCAATCATCTCCTTTGGTCCTTGTTTTAAGCTCTGTTTAGACAACTCCATTTTGTCCTTTTGTCACGGATAAGATCTACATTGCTTAGTCTTTGAATTGTCTTTTGTAGCTAATGCTCAGTGTTGTCGCGTTTTGTTGAATCCAGGCTAAACAATTTGACGGCTTGCAAGTTTGGATATCATCAGACTGCGGCTACGGAAAATTTAGCGACCATTATCTTCGGTGCAACGATCGGAAATTTGCTTGAACCGTTACTTCAGACACCCAATCCATTCGACTTGAGGTTCACTTCATGGCCGGTAGGCTTCACGTTCACATCTTAAAATCCCTAATTTGAATTCTATAGGATAGGTAGAGTGTAGTGTACTATACTATAGGTCATTACGAGCAGTATTAATTGGATAGGCTTAAACTGCTATTCTTTGGCCGAGAGTATATCATATATTTAAGTTTGCTATGGGTTTCGGATGCAATCGCCATTATAGAGACGGCGTTGGGTGTGCAACGACTTACCCATAATTCCTAGGAGGCGCGTCAGACATGGCTTAGTTCGCTAGCAGTTTCCCGCCAAATGGTAGCTTCTTCCGGCCTAAAAGACGTGGCGCGTGCCTATATATAAGCTGAATCGCCCAGTTTGCGCATTACAGTTCAGATCAGACAATCGAAGTAGTCCATTTCGAGAGTCCGTTGAAACGATTTCGATTGTACTAGGAGCCCAGGCTATACTTTGTAACGTGTAAGGCATCAAATTGGTTGCGGTAGTAAGTATGACTGGTTAAGTAGTAAGCCTGTAGGTTGTAAGGTAGTTAGTAAAGAACTGGCGATCTGATATCAATTGATTGTTAGTCTTTTGCACTATGACTTATAGCAAATTGTTGCTCTTCTCCTGCTGCTGATGTCTTCGTAAAATCGAAAATTGGAAACAGCGATTTAAAAAAAACAAGCAAAATATTAAGTGAACGTAGTCGCTAGCAGTCGAAAGCTTAGCGACTGGTTTTGACTCGAAGGCTTTGCGACGGCGGCATTAGTTAATAGATGTTTAATAGAAATATGTAATTGACCAGCATTTAAGACTGAAATATAGAAAATATGTGTTCTGGCTTTTCTCGAAGCCAGTGTAAGAACTTGTACTTTGCGCACGGAGTTCAGGATTATTAGTTGTTTGAGGTACACGGGCTAATTCTAGGAATCATATTCCAAATCGTCGACAGAACATTCTGTGGTCATGCTGTTTCGATTTGCTGGACAGAACGGCAAATTCACGCAAGAAGAAACACATCGAGTCAACTACATGCTAGCCTATCCAAGTACAAGATGGAAACCTTCCAAGATCCAAAGTAACGGTGCACGAAGGACGAGAGGACAAACTGCAGAGCTGAAAAATCTATTGCAAAGTGGGAGGTTATGTTAGGCCATAATTATATAGTAAATCATTTAATCAAGTGCTGGTCTAGGTAGGTAGGTTAAGGATATTAGATTTATTGCTTATCTATTGACATTGCTGTTTTTTGTGAACTGATATACACAATGTCATGTCGTGACTTGATTACATAGTGATAATATAATTCAATACTGTCCTGCACCTGATTCGTCTATATTAATAGATTGACCTTAATAACAAGTGACTGGCCATACGATCAATGCCTGTCTTCTAGGTTGATTGAAATAGAGAGGCCCGTTACACTATCAGCGCGTCGCCTGTGTAGCTTTTGACCGTTTAGACGAATCTTTACTTCAGGCTTTATCTTCAGCGTTCGACTTCCTCTTCTCAGCTCGGCTTACTTGACTTAATTTCGCTACTGTTTATATTATTCATAGAACTCTAAGTTCCATGAGAAATGCTTAGGTTAGGTCTAACTATTACCAGGTAGGTCAAGGAATGAATAGGCTTCAGCAATAACAGTTTGATCGGTGCTGCATTTCCTCACCAATCTATTCGAATCCTAACAGACGGGCTTCATCATCCACACTTTTCTATCTTTCTCCGTCTGTCTATATGCTTCAATCTACATCCCTCTGTTTCACTGCGAAATGACTCTCTACCGAGCGCTCATGGGCGTCTGGACGGTGAAAAAGGGGGAATAAATGCTAATCAGCATGAAAATCATCTTAGTACAATTCTACGTAGACATATAGGACAGGGCAAGGATTGTACGTGATGTTATGGATTATTGTTTTAGAGCCAAGTCGTGCTGAAGGTCCAGGTGTGGGATAGGGATCTAATCGGATCAAACGAGATGGTTGAATTTATGCAGTCGTCTGCTCCGCTGACAATATCTAGCAACGGTCAATGGATAAGCGCGTCCGTCGGAAGTCGTACAACGTCAGTAGTCAACTCTGCTTTTGTCCTCGATGATATGACTTGACGACATGTGGCACAACATAACACAAAGACATTAACATATCAATCATAACGACCTGTATTAGTTAGTCTTTAAGTCATTAGTCCGTCAGTGAGTCGGCCTATCATTCATTCCGTCAGTCAAACGGTCAGTTAGTCGGTTAGTCCGTGAGTTAGTGAGTCAGTCAGCCAGTCAATCAATCAATCAGTCAGTCAGTCGGAATAGATATCTATAGACATAGTACGACCGACTATCAGAAGAACGTTGTCCGTTGGTTTAAGCTACTTTCTAGATTTCCTTTATCTTGTCCTTGTACCGCATTCAAAACAGCACAAGCAACAATCACCACCACCATCGTCTCAGTTTCCATCTTCACTACCTCATCCACCAGAACTGCTACCTCAACCGTTGTTGTCTCCACTACAGCCTCCATCACAAGCACTATCACGACAATCGCCATCAGTCATTAGCCACCATAAGCGACTAGAAGCCACTACTTTAATGTCGCTATCATGCAAATTGCGAAGAGATCAAAAAGCTTCACGCATTGCTTAGTACGAGATGATTGTCTTTTATTACACAGCCTAACAATGGAATATCGCGTCTCTTGCGGGGACAATTGGTACGGCGACCGGTGCAACGTCTTCTGCCAACCAAACCTTGCTGCCAAGTACACTTGTGGCACTGACGGCCGAAAGATCTGCAACACAGGTTGGCATCTTAAATCAGGCTTTTTTTCATAGGACAAACAATAAAGCTGACCCTCGCGTTCTTACGTAACACGATTTCCACAGTTGCCTGATATTATTATTTTTAATAACTCTTATAGCACTGGTGTATAATGCAGCAACCGATGGTGCACCAACAGTAAGCCACTTAGCCATCCTGGAGGTTTTTCACGACAGCCTATGGTGGATTACTAAGTTGAAGTAGACAAGTTTTAAATTGAGACCAAAATGACACAAGTGACAGAGTAGAAAGAACAGAAGCAGAAGGAGTTTTCAAAAATTATAATTCAGCAACCGAAATCGATAGTTCACCAAGTACAATTGAAGTTCTAGATATGACCAGACAAGGCGATCAGAAGTCGTTGTTGAATAGTTATTAAAGTAATGTTATCTGATTTTAAATTTTACTGTGATTAACCAGCACAGTTTAATGTTTTATAAACCACGAGCCCCACTGTGAAAGAGATTCCTTTCTAAACAGAGCACCAATGCAGTGATATCAGAACCAGGACTATATGCTCATATGTTGATGTCATATTTATGACACTAGCCAAAGATTTCTGGACCCTTTGGAGTTTGTGCAAGTTTGCCTTAGTGATACCAATAAGAAGCATGTTACCGTTAAGCAGGGCAATAGTGAGATATAATTATCCTAGCGGACATAGGTGCATAGCAAATAATTCTGAACGAAACCCGAATATGCACGTATGACGATTTACATGTACCTCTGATGTAGCCGGTACAGGACATAGTATATTTAAAAGCAACACCCAGATTACGAGCAGAATCAGCAAAGTCAACAACTGAGTCTCCCAGTTTCAAAGATAATAACCTTTCAAACTTTTTCAGGTGGTGTGGAGTGCCCCATCAGCAGAATCCCAACTTGTCTTGAGTTAAGGAGGAATTCATTGGTCTCCTTTGATGATTGCATCTCCTCAAAGGCAGAGAAGAACAGTGATTGTTCCACAGATGAATCACGCGATGGACTGTCACATGAAAAGTGTATAATTGAGTATCATCCACATAAAAATGATATCCAAGCGAATGACGGCCAAGGTAAAAATTAGTGGTGTGGAGTACATTGAGAGCAAAAGAAGGCCACACACTGAGCCAGGATGCCACAAGTTAGCAAAGTTTGAACGAATGATTGCCATTTAAGTACATTGGCTGGGTTCGAGAACAGAGTTAAGTAGCAAATCAACTCAGCACAGCACAAGAAACCCCAAATCAATGCTCGAGGCGATTCAAAACAAGTGAATAGTCCACAGTATCAAGAGCAGCCGACATGAAAGAAGAGCAAGTGCTGTCACCCTTGTCAAGTAGCAAATCAACTCAGCACAGTACCAGAAACCCAAAACCAGTGCTAGAGGCGATTAAAACAAGCGAATAGTCCACAGTATCAAGAGCAGCAGACCTGTGAAGAAGAGTAAGTGCTGTCACTCCTCTCAACAGAGCAAGTATTGTCATTACAAGAGTACGAAGAGGAGACTCCACGAAGTGAAACTTACAAAAGTCCTGCCTCTAGTGGTGATATTAGCAACTAGGAAAATTGTGAGATGGATACGAGTCAGGAACAACCGTTCAGGAATTTTCGATAAAAAAATTAGGTGGCATTTACTCCTGGCATGGGCAAAGATTGACAGAAATGATCCTTCATGCAACGTGGCATTAATCATTGAAGTAACGGTTTGATGAGGACATCAAAGCACTATTTCAGTAGTGATGTCGGCCTTAAGAATAATTTAAAGGTTAGAGCTTTCATTCGGTAAGGAATCTCTACAGGATTGCTGGCTGATAATATTCAGAAATTACAGATAGAGGAATTAATCCGAGGCAGAGGGGCCGGCCACATTTTAACCTGATACCATAATTTTATTTACAAAGAAGGCTAGGAAATTTTTGGCATTCTTGACATGCAGCCGAGTGCACAATTTGGTTTGCATTTACCTTTCCAAGAGCTGGTGACTTGTTACATAATGAACATGGTCTCAGACGCAGCAAAACTGAGGGAGAATAATTAGTTAAGTTTTCAAACTAGGCAGATGAAATAAGTTTTTGGAGAAGTTTGTGCACTGTTGTTCAACTCTAAAACGGTTAGATGGAAGTGGAGAGTGGGGCCTCCGACGCTTTATGTGACTTCTAAGGAGCCTAAATTCATAAATAACTAAGTTAAGCAGAGTTTACGGCGTGCCTTTTACAGCAGGAGCTTCTGCTGAAGGCTAAAATAGATAGCCTGCAAATCGACAACTAAAATATTAACGTTGTTAATATTTTTTTATAATTTTGACGTTGTTGATATTTTCTTCAGGATGGACAGGTGTCAACTGCGACACTGCTGCCAATGATTGTGGCCTTTGCGATAATGATGGGGGTCAATGTATTGATGGATCGTGTAGGTGTCGTCCTGGCTACACAGGTGAGCCAACTAATTGTCTGAGGCGTGCGGAAGTTATAACAATGTGACAATACGACAGAAAAAGACTGTATATGTGGTCATATATCCACACACAAAAATACCCCGTTGTATTTCAAAGACTTAAGTTATTGATAAGAGCAAGAGTGAAAGTATTGCTGAGTGGCTATCATTTCAGTAAGAAATCCTTTACTTTTTTTTACCTTGTCAGCCTGGTTTATCATGGTGCAATTTCATGCAGGTGCACACAGAGCCGTATTTAACTACGGGCAAAGTTGAGATGAAAAATTTGTCCGTTCATGCAGTAAGGAATCTAATAATGCACATGTTTTTCAGACTACGCCAAAGGAACATGGCTTGCACGATTTTGTAAAAAAGAAATTGGCTTGCTGCTAAGGATTTGATTCACTAAGAAATAGTCAATACAGCATGCTGCAAGATTTCAAGAACTTTATTACGGTTGTTTTGTGTAGTACGAAAAGAATGCACATTTGCCACACAAAAATAATAAAACATCTGTAATAGTCGTTCAAACTCACACAGTACGTCATGCTGCCCTGGCACCTCATATTCCCTAGGCACTTCAGGTTTCCCTGGCACCTCATGTTCTCTTGGTACCTCATGTTCGCTTGGCACATCATGTTCCATTGGTACCACGTATTCCCTTGGCACATCATGCTCGCTTGGCACATAATTTCCACTGCCACCTCATGCTCCTTTGACACCTCATGCTTCCTTGGCACCTCATGCTTCCTTGGCATCTCATGTTCCCTCAGTACCTCATGCTTTATTGGCACTTCATGATGTGGCTGGATGAATTGTTTGCGTCTGTGCTTTAGGAGGCAGCTGCGAGACAGATATTGACGAATGCACAGGAGTTGACTGCAATGAAGGCACATGCGTTGATCTCATCAACGGATACACGTGTGATTGCCCGCCTGGGTATACAGGTACGCAAAGTTTTCGCATTTCCTTAACAGTTCAGCATTTAACTCTTCAAAACTTACAATTTGCAAAAAATATAAAAAAAACTACAATTGTTCAAACTCACGTAGCACCTCATGCTCCTTTGACACCTCATGCTCGTTTGTCACCTTATGCTCGCTTGGCATCTCACGTCCCCTTGGCGCATCATGCACGTTTGGCACCTCATATTCCCTTGGGACCTCATGTTCCCGTGTCAATTCAGCGTTTCTTGTCGCCTTGTGATCCTTGGTGCTCAGGCTTCCTTGGCACCTTATGACCAAATGTCACTTAATGTTTCCTTCGCACCTGTCATGCTATCTTAGTACCCTCATGTTACCTTAGCACCTCATGCTCGCTTTGTACCTCATATTCTTTTGGCACCTCATGCTTCCTTGGCACCTCATGTATCCTTGGCATCTCCTGTTTCCTTGATACATCGAGTTCTTTTGGCAACTCATGGTTTCTTGCCGCTTCATGTTGTGGCTGGATGCGTTCTTTGCGTCTGTGTTACAATTTGCAAAAATATTAATTAAATGTCTACAATTATCGTTCAAACTCACATAGCACCTCATGCTCCTTTGACACCTCATGCTCGTTTGTCACCTTATGCTCGCTTGGCAGCTCATGTTCCCTTGGCACATCATGCACGTTTGGCACCTGATATTCCCTTGGCACCGTTGTGTTCCCTTGTCAATTCAGCCTTTCTTAGCGCCTTGTGTTCCCTTGGTCCTTATGCTTCCTTGGCACCTTTTATCCCATTGTTACTAAATGTTTCCTTCGCACCTGTCATGCTCTCTTAGCACCTCATGTTACCTTGGCACCTCATGCTCGCTTTGCACCTCATGTTCCCTTGGTGCCTCATGCTTTTTTGGTGCAGCATGCTTCCTTGGGATCTCCTGTTTACTTGATACCTCGTGTTCCTTTGGCAACTCATGCTTCCTTGCCGCTTCATGTTGTGGCTGGATGCGTTGTTTGGGTCTGTGCTTTAGGAGGCAGCTGCGAGACGGATATAGACGAATGCATAGGAGTTGACTGCAACGGAGGCACATGCGATGATCTCATCAACGAATACAGGTGTCTATGCCCGCCTGGGTATACAGGTAGGCACAGTATTCGCATTTCCTGTACAGTTCAGCATTTAGCGCTTCGAAACTTACAAATTTGCAAAGAAAATTTAATAAAATGTTTGTAATTATCGTTCAAACTCACGTAGCACCTCATGCTCCCCCGACACCTCATGCTCGTTTGGCACCTATGCTCGCTTGGTACCTCATGTTGCCTTGGCACCTCATGTTCCCTTGTAAACCTCATCTTTGCTTGGCGCCTCATGTTCCCTTGGTATCTCATGCTTCCTTGGCACCTTATGTCCCATTGACAATGTTCCCTTCGAACCTCATCCTCTTTTAACACCTCATGTTTCATTGGAACCTCATGGTTTCTGTGCGCCTCATGTTTTCTTGGCACCTTATGCTCGCTTTGCACCACATCTTCGCTTGGCACCACATGCTTCCTTTGCACATCGTCTTCCCTTGCTACCTAATGCTTTCTTGGGACCTTGTGTCCCCTTGGCACTTCATGTTCCCTTGGCGCCTCATGCACTCTGAGCCTCATGTTACCTTGGAATCTCATGTTGCCTTGGCACCTTGGGTTCTTTTTGCACCGTATGTTCCCTTGGCACCTCATGCTTCCATGGAACCTTATGTTCCGTTGTCACCTCATGTTTGTAATAGTCGTTCAAACTGGAAGTAGAGAGTGGAGCAGCCAACGCTTTATATGACTTCTGCGGCACCTAGCTTCAGAGGTTGCGGTGTGCCCTCAACAATTAAAAGCAGCTGCTGTTGAAGGCTAAAATAGACAGCCTACAACTGGACAAGTAAAAATATATTAATTTTGTGAATATTTTCTTCACGATGTACAGGTAACAACTGCGACGAGTTAGAAGTGATCGCTGAACAGGTGACTGCTGCTTACGATTTTACATTAGAAACATATAAATGAAATAATATAAATTACATTTAATTATAATTAAAACAACAAAACGATTAGTTGTTTCAAAACCTTATTCAGCTACCAGCATAGAAAGTTAAAGAGGTCGCGGAACAATACAACTTACAAAGCACAATAAAATTAAATTGAAATTTATTTAATATTTGTAAAATATAATATAAATATGTTTGCTAAGCTCCTTTTACCTTACCCTCTGCCTACGGCAACTTGGGGTGAATGAAGGGTGGGGCGGGGTGCGGTGACGTAAATAGCATACTTACGAATTCCTGCAATGTATAACTTTTTTTTATTATACATGCATATAAGCAATAATAATTTTTTTTAAATGCATTAAAAAGATACAATGTTCTCATAGTGGTATTGGATCGGATCTATGCTCATAGTTCCAATTAGCTAACTACACAATGGCAGAGTCATCGACGAAGTCTCAACTGCTTTGCATGATATAATGTGCTAGTGATTACGATTCAGGTGCCCCCATGGGGAGTGAGAAACTGGTTGGAGATGGCTATCTCTGTTATCCTCCGCGAGAAGAATGTAGTGCTGATTGTTGACAGGGACTGAAGTGGATCGAAGAACAGAGATTATTTGAAAACCTCATTCTATTAATTTGATGACCCGAGAAGTAGATGCTACTTGTACTTTATGTAAGTCAAAAACAAATCTAGTGCTGGTCAACAACGTAGATACAGTGGCTGGAATCCTCTCCACGAGTGAGGGCTATTTCGTAATTCTCTCGTGTGTTCCATACAGTCGCCTAAAGTTCTAGAATCGAAAAACTAGAAGGTAAGGAGAGGGATTGTAATTAACCCGTGAAATCGAAGTCGTTAGCCTGTACTTAGACCTACGATAGCTCCCAAATGCGATTTCAATTTGTGCACATTTAAGAGTTATAGTTATGTCTGCCAATAAAGAATGGCTATATCTTCGCCATATGATAAAGCCGACACAAAGACTCCGGCGTCTATTGGTAAAACTCTCATCGAACTATAGGCCCAACCCCATGTTATATGTCAGTTTTTTCATGAAAAAGTTACTGTAACCTACATTCAACCACATCTAAGATAATGTGACTTTTAGAGTTGCATCTCATTGATTCTATGCCAGTAAGACGCGTTATTTCCGACAGTAGTTTACGGTGAAACTGCCTAAGCTAGTGAAACTACATCACGTTTCTTGCCAGTAATAACAGCAGCGCACGGCGACCTAGCTAAGCTAGAATTCTATAATGTCTGACAATGTGAGGTATGACAAGGTCTTAACAAGGAAAAGCAGAACAATCGTTAATGCGGGTCGCGCCTCTTTTAACAGCATTCCTTTGAACTCGTAGCATTTTCATGTTTGCTGTGAAGAGTGAGCGTCATTTTGTGATACAAATGTTGACTTTCAAGCAATAACGTGAGGTGCACATAATTCTGCAGGTGAATGGCAAACTTGATAGATGGATAGATAGATAGATAGATAGACAGACAGACAGACAGACAGACAGACAGACAGACAGACAGACAGACAGAAAGACAGACAGACAGACAGACAGATGTGATGACCCGAGAAGTAAGTGCTAGTTTCTGTAAGTCTAAATCAAATCCACTGTTGGTCGGCCATGCAGATACAGTGGCAGGAATTCTCTCCACGACAGAGAGCTACTTCGTAATTCTCTCGTGTGTTCCATAGCGTTACATAAATTAAAAAGTTCTAGAATCGACAAACTAGAAGGTGAAGACAGGGATTGTAATTTACCACCGAAGCGTACAATTCGAAATTGTTAGCCTTTCCTTAAGACCAAGGATAACTCCCAAATACGAGTTATAGTTATGCAGACCTGCCAATAAAGACTGGAGAAAGATCTTCGCCATATGATGAGTTTTTCCAACGGTAGCGCACGGTAAAACTGCGTAAACTAATGACAATACTTCACTTTTTTCACCAGATAATAATTAATTGTGACGGACGTCGACCTAGCTAAGCTACATTTCTGTAATGTCTGACACTGTGAGGTAAGACAATTTTTTAGGACAAGATAAGGGAAGCAGGTCAATCGTTTAGCAGCATTCATTTGAACTCTTAGCTTATTTCATGTTTCTTTTTTGAATAGTGGCGTCATTTGTGATACATAATTTTGCAGGCAAGGAGTAACGGCATCATCCAGGTGAAGCTGCTAAATTACAACAATCCAGGTAGCAAACTCGCAAACGGCAGAGATTGCGACATTGCCTTTGTCGACTTATGTGATCATTACTTCATTGTTTGCATCGACGAAGCATCTAACACCGAGTGAGTCGTCATTTTTCACAAATGCTACACGTTGTAGGAAATTATTTCGCTCCCTATTTGATAGTGATGATGATCAGCGGTCTGTAAGCTTTGGCACATGACGGCGGTTCGTCAGTCTTCTTCTGCCCGCTTGAACTTCTTACCGACAAAATTCGTTCATTGTACTCATTTGCATCTGCGTTTATTTAGAAGTGCAAGTGGGGGATCCATAGAGTAGTGGTAACATCACTGGCGTGAAGAGCAAGAAGTAGCAGGATCGCTTCCCGCAACCCTTCCAAATTTAGGTCCACTCAGCCTTTCATTCGCGAGATGGCGCGATGTTAAAATGAGATGTAGGACTTGATGGGCGCCTTGCATGGCTGCCGTGTACAGTTAAATTCGACTCCTGTAATAACATGTGATCATCCGTTCATACTGATTTGTAATCATACTGCGTTATTGTCAGTTTGAAGATATTAAACGAAGATTATTATTATTATTATTATTATTATTATTTATTTTTATTATTAAGCGGAGCAGAAAACTCTAATCGGCCATGGCCAGGATTTGAATCTGAGGCTTGATAGGATAGCGAACGAATCACAAGACTATTGCTCTCTCTATTTGTGCGTACAAGTGAAGACACACAACGGTGTAACAAAGGCTTCTGATTTTGCAAGTGTAAACAGAAGATTGCACTACCTTGAACAATTATAGAAACTTGTCTCCAATTATTCACCAGTCCAGTTTAACATAGTAAAATTATCAGTTTCTGTAAAATCTGGTCGTTAATGATCAGGTTTGCTGGCGCAAGGCATATGAAGCAATGAAGAATGATAATGGTGACGACGAAAATGACGACGATAGTAATAAAATGAGGATAATTATTGGTAATGGCTATACTAATGACGACAATTTGTATCGTTGCTTTCGGTGAGTGAACGACTGAAGGAAGTGATCGGTGAGTTTGCCCTGACTGACTTTACACCGACGATCGGATTGCATTTATTACCACATCCAAGCACATAGATGCAAATAAGATTTTTCATATAATAATTATTATAGCATAACATGGGTTTTATTAGCCCAAAACTTCAACTACAGTATTTTACAACGTTGAGTCGTAACTTCCTCTAAGAAACCGAGACAGTAAAATTCAAAGCAACCAAATGGTCTCATATTTTTCAATATAGAGCAGCGGTTTTCAAACTCTATTTTTTATTGCACCACCAGGGAAGAAATCTAATGTTGGCCTACAACCAGCAAAGGCCAGATCATAAACACCAGAGGAGCGTGAATTCCCTTGCAATTAGCGTAGGACCGTGTGTAGAGAAATTAGAAATAGATATATAATTTTAAGAATGTTATCCTTTTGATTTTTTGGCCTACTACTTAGCGACACATGGCGTACCACTAATGGTACGCGTATCACCGTTTGAAAACCGCTGCCACACAGAGAATTTCTGTATTAAAGATCGTATAAGTTTCTGGTACATTTTGTATCTTTGGCATCGGCTTTCCTTTGTTTCGTAATAATCTTAAAGGACCTCCATCTCCCATGTTAATCACATACTTTCCAGTGATAGTATAATCTTCAATCATCTCCTTTGGTCCTTCCTTTTGCCTCTGTTTAAGCGACACCATTTAAGCTTGTTGTCACAGTTAAGATCTTCATTGCTTAGTCTTTTAAATCGTCTGTTGTGGCTAACACTCACTGATGTCACGTTTTGTTGAATCCAGGCTAAACAATTTGACGAATTGTAAGTTTGGATATCATCGGACTGCAGCTACAGAAAATCAAGCGACCATTAACTTCGGTGCAACGATCGGAAATTTGTTGGAACCATTACTCCAGACACCCAATCCATTCAACTTCAATTTCAGATCATGGCCGGTAGGCACATCTTAAAATCCTTAATTTGAATTGTCTAGGACAGGTGCAGTGCAGTGTAATAGACTATAAGTCATTACGAGTATTAATAATTTGATAAGCTTAAATTGCTATTCTTTGGCCGACAGTATATTATTTATGGAGCGCTCATATATTTAAGTTTTCTATGATTTCTAAAGCAATCGCCATGTAGAAATGGCGTGAAGCGCGTCAGTGCCGGCCTTAGGATATTTCGGGCCCCGTGCAGAGTATACTGTACGAGCCCCATGACACAAATTGTGTTTCATTGCTAATCGTTTTATTTCAGTACCGGTAGTTTGTTTACAAGTACAACAAGTCAAATGTAAATATACACAAGAATTCTGGGATATAGAGGAAGATGACTTTTATTTTATTGACAAAAGAGAAGATTTAATCGAAACCATAATATTGTTTATTAGGGTGTCTTGTTCATGTTAACTTTCTGTGACATTTTCGGGCCCTCTTAAGTTGCGGGCCCCGTGCGACCGCACGGTTTGCACTCCCCTAAGGCCGGCACTGAGCGTGCACTGTGCAACGAATCACCCATAATTCCTAAGGAGTGCGCAAGACCTGGCGTAGTTCACTAGCAGTTTCCCACCAAATTGTAGTTTCTTCTCGCCTAAAGGACGAGGCGTTCCTACATAAGTTAAATCGCGCACTTTGCGTTAAAGTTAAGATCAGACATTCAGATCAGAATGGACTATACCTTGTCCATTTTGAGACTGCGTCGAATCGATTTCGCCGAAGTCGTGAGAAATTATTGGAATATAGGAAAGTTGCGTCTGGATCTTAGCGAAAAAGTGCCATCGCTAACGATTTTGTAAAGCGTTTTACTTCAGTAATATGTTCGAGGAATAGGCTTTGGATTGATTCGGTTTCCTGGAATCTGTCCAATTATTCACGAGTACGTCTTAGGTATAATACTTGGATGTAACCTCTTTTGGATCTTATGCTGAAGATAAATGATGGAAATCTGCAACCGCACCCCGCTCAGGCAAGTCAGTAACGAAGTCCGCCTTGCATAAGCCCTGATTGAGCTAAAGAATGCCATTTATATTTTTTACTTGTCAAAAAGACCTCACTGATTGCACATCCTATATTAGTAGAAATGCTTAGAATATATGTAGAACTGTTCGCCGTACCTAAGAAATAAAAGGGACACTCTGTTGCGTTAATTGTTAGATGGACAGGTTATAAAAACCCGAGCTACAGGACAATCTGACACAGGACAGGTAAAAAAAAATCGAGGAGATGACATAGCCTAATAGGAAGCCCAACTAGCATATCGTAACGCAGCGCTTAGATAGTTTAGAGACTTCCCGAAAGGGAGAAGATGCCGTGAGACCAATCGCGGATCCAGACTACAAACCTCTGTAGACGCTGCATCACCTGTCGCCACCCTTGCCACCGCCGACACCTCTGGAGCCCCGGATACGAGTAACGTAACGTATGCGCAGTCGAACCTCTGCTGCCGGGAGTTAGAAGCACAAATGTTTCGCGTGATGAAGCAAAGCGGACCCAGCACAAACCACCTGGGGTAGCGTCCAGGTCGCGGAACTTACGGTAGTACCCGAAGTCAGTCGCTAAGGAGTTACTGACTGAACTAATGAGTCACCGACTGACTTTACAACTCAGTCAACAAAGTCACATGTTTTTGAACTGACTAATTTGCTAAAGCCTGTCGGCCAGTTACCGACTTGTTATCGACTTCTCAGGTAATCAGGTGCGTCTACTGGTCACCTAGCAATATGTTGCCTTTTACCGAATACTGTACTGACCGTTCCGTCATTTCCGTGGACATTAGATGGGACCCATATGAGCTCCACACCGGTCCTTCACCCACAATTGCTCATAACCATCGATTGTCTTTCATATGGTTGTGTGTGCACTCCTGAGCTTTGCAAGAAGAGCATTTTCAAAAACAGTTGTTTGATTGTACCCATTCGAATATAATATTCCCATGCTTGCATACGTGATTATAGACATTGAAGCATGGAATCGACTAATCAGCATGCAAGCCGTATTAGTAAAACTCTACGCAGATAGGACAGGGCAAGGATTGTGTGTGATGGTATGTGTTTGGTTTTAGGGCCAAGTCGTGGTGAAGGTCCAGGTGTGGGATAGGGATCTAATCGGATCAGACGAGAAAGTTGAATTCATGCAGTCAGCTACGCCGCTAACAATAACTAGCGACGGTCAATGGAAGAGCGCAACCGTCGGAAGTCGTACAACGTTAGTAGTCAACTCTGCTCTTGTCTGCGATGATATGACTTGAAGTCGTGTGGCACAACATGACACAAAGATCTTAACATCTCAATCATAACGACTTATATTAGTTTGGCTTTCAGTCAGTAGGTCAGCCAGTCAGTCAGCCTATCATTCATTCATTCAGTCAGCCAGTCAAACGGTCAGTCAATCGGTTAGTCAGTGGGTCAGTCATTCAGACAGCCAGTCAGTCACTCAGTCAGTCAGTCAGCATAGATATCGACAGACGTAGATTTGCATGGGGAATGAACAGTTAATACTTTAAGAAGAACGGACGAACAGCCGCTAAAGTCAGCTGTCCGTTGTTTCAACTTACTTTCTGTTTAGCCGTCATATTACCCTTGTACCGCATTCAAAACAGTACAATTAGAAATCACCACCATCATCACCTCGCCATTGATCGCCACTAGTTCCTTCAACAGCACTGCTACCTGTTCAACTGCATCTCCAATACTACCTCTATTACCAGCACCATCCACCATCGCTACCTCTCCTACAAGCACTGCTAACTCTACCGCTGCTATCTCCTGCCTGCATCGCCAGCACCATCACGACCAGAAAGCTATATATGATGAGCACTATGAGATGATTGTATTTGATGTTGTAGCCTGACAATGCAATATCGCGTCTCTTGCGGGGACAATTGGTACGGTGACAAATGCAACGTCTTCTGTCAAACAAACCTTGCTGCCAAGTACACTTGTGGCACTGACGGCCGAAAGATCTGCAACACAGGTTGGCATCTCAGAACAGACGATTTTTTACTAGGACAAACAATAAAGAAACTCCACAATGCTCTTATATAGCGCGATTTTCACAGAGACTAAATATTGTTGTTATTTAGTAACTTCAATGGCGCTGGTATGAAACAACCGATGGCGCACCAAAACTGAGCCGTAATCAGGACGACATTCTGAAGGTTTTCTGTTGAGACAGAGGTGCGGCCAATGGTGGATTAGCAAGTTGAGACAGATGAGTTTTAAGATGAGAACGAAATTAAACAAGTGACTGAGTAGAAAGAACAGAAGAAGGAAGAGAATTCCAACACTTATATCCAGCAACCGAAATAGATGGTTCACCAAGCACAGTTCTAGTTTTAGATATGACCAAATAAAGGCGATCAGAAGTCATTGTCGAATAGTGATTAAGGTAATAAGATCTGATTTCAAATGTTACTGTGGTTAGCCAGCCGAGTTTCGTGTTTGATAAACCATGAGCCCTACTTTGAAGGAGATTTTTTTATGAACAGGACACCAATGCAGTGATATAAGAACAAGGGTTATATGCTCTTTGTTGATGTATTAGTTATGGCAGTAGCCAAAGATTTCTGAACACTGTGGAGCTGCTGTAAGTTAGCCTTAATGATACCAATATGAAGCGAGTTACAGTAATCCAGGCAACTGGAAAACAATGAATTCGTCAGAGATATCCTAGCGGACATAGGTACATTACACCTAATTCTGAATAGATCACGACTAGGCTTGTGTGACGATTTACTTATACCACTTACATTGTCGGTGTAGGACATACTAGATTTTAAACAACACCCAGCTTCCGAACAGAATGTGTCATGAGAGACGCTCCAATTTAGCAAAGGTTGGACGAATGATTGCAATCTAAGTACATTGACTGGGTGCGCAAACAGAGATAAGTAGCAAATCAACTCAGCGGGTCACCAAAAATTCCCATCCAATGCTGTATGCGATTCAAAACAAGTGAATGGTCCACAGTATAAAAGCAGCAGGCATGTGAAGAAAAACAAGTGCTGTGACCTTTGTCTATAGACCTCGTAATATCGATACAAGGAGTACGAAGTACAGACTCCGCCGAGTGAAAATTACAAAAGTACTGACTCGGGTGGAGATGTTAGCATATCGGAGAAAGTGAGACTGCATATTAGTCAGGAACAACCGTTCAAGAATTTTCAATGCAAAATTCAAAGTTGGGGTGAGCCCTTGGCATTAGCACAGGTTGGGAGAACTGAATTTTTAAACAAAGAGGCATTAATCATTAGGCAACGGCTGTACTCAAGACATCATTGGACACTTTCAGAAGAGATGTAGGCCCTAGGAGTAATGCTAAGCTGAGAGCTTCCATTCGGCAAAGACAAGATGAGTTTATAAACCTCTACAGGTGTTGCTGGCTGAATGTAGGCCAAGACAAACGGTACAGATGGAGGAATTTATCCGACGCAGAGAAGTCAGCCAATTCTAACCTGATACCACAATTTTACCTGCAAAGAAGGCTATCTTCAGAGATAGCTAAGTTAACCAGTGGTTGGGGTGTGCCCTCAACAACGGCAGCTGCTGTTTTAAGGCTAAAATAGATAGCCTAAAAGTCGCCAACTAAACATATTAACGTTGTTAATATTTTTCTGCAGGATGGACCGGTGACAACTGCGACAATGCACAGGTGATCACTGATGACAATGAACAGGTGACAGCTGCTAACGATTTTACATTAGAAATACAACTATTTAAAAATGAAATAAAATACCGGTAAATTATATATCATTTTGAATAAAATAATAAGGCGATTATTTGTTTTAGAATATTATTCAGCTACCAGCGTAGACCGGTCAAATATTCCGCACAACAGCACAACTAACGGTGTACATTAAAATAAAATTGAAATTTATTTAAAACACTTAAAGTACAATTGATACATATTTGCAAAGCATCTCTTCCCTTACCTTCTGCCATCAGCAAACTTCGGTGACTGGAAGGTGTGGCGGGGTGGTTTGGCGCAATTTGCATTTTTACAAATGACTGCCATAATTATATACCTTTATATTTTACATATTAAAAAAGACGCTAATAACAACTTCTTAAAATGCATTAAAATACATCAAAATGTTCTCATAGAGGTAGTGGGTCGGATGTGTACTCATTGTGTCAAAGAGCTAACTACTGGTAGCTGAGTTATCCACGACGTCGTAACTGCTTCGCATGAGATAATGTGCAAGTGGTTGCGATTCAGGCGCCCGCATAGGGATTCTGAAACTGCTTGGAGTTGGCGATCTCAGTTATCCTCCGCGATAAAAAAAAAGTAGTGCTATTTGCTGGCAGAGAGCAAATAGGGTTCAGGCAATCGGAGAACAGAGCTTGCCTTCCCTTAACCTCTGAAACCTCATACCACTAGTTTTAGGACCCGAGAAGTAAATGTTAGTTTCTGTAAATCAAAAACAAATTCATTGAACATAAAGTGGCTGGAAACCTCTCCATGACACAGAGTTACTTACCACGACACAGAGTTACTTAGTAATTCTCGTGCGTTCCATATAATCGCCTAGCATTACATCATCTTTAAAGTTCTAGAATCGACAAAATAGAAGGTGTGGAAAGGGATTTAATTTACCACTGAACCCTAGCAATCGAAGTCGTTAGCCTTTCCTTAAGACCTACGACAACTCCCAAATACGATTTCAATTGTGCAAACTTACGAGTTACTGTTATGTTTTCCAAAAAAGAATGGCCGGAGAAAGATCTTCGCCATCATGATGAAGACGACACAAAGACTCCGGCGTATATATAGATAAAACTCTCATCGAGCTATAGGTCCAGCCGTAGTTTGTTATATGTCAGTTTCTTCATGAAAAACGTTACTGTGACCTACATTCAACAACACCAAAGTTGCACCTGACCAGGAAGACGCGTTTTTCCTAGGGTAGCGCACGAGGAAACTGCCGAAACTAATGACAATACTTCACTTTTCTTACCAGATAATAATTGTGACGGACGTCGACCTAGCTAAGCTACATTTCTGTAATGTCTGACACTGTGAGGTAAGACAATTTTTTAGGACAAGGCATGGGAAATCGTTTAACAGCATTCCTTTGAACTCTTAGCTTATTTCATGTTTCTGTTTTGAATAGTGACGTCATTTGTGATACATAATTTTGCAGGCAAGGAGTAACGGTATCATCCAGGTGAAGCTGACAAATTACAACAATCCAGGTAGCAAACTCGCAAACGGCAGAGATTGCGACATTGCCTTTGTCGACTTATGTGATCATTACTTCATTGTTTGCATCGACGAAGCATCTAACACCGAGTGAGTCGTCATTTTTCACGAATGCTACACGTTGTAGGAAATTATTTCGCTCCCTATTTGATAGTGATGATGATCAGCGGTCTGTAAGCTTTGGCACGTGACGGCGGTTCGTCAGTCTTCTTCTGCCCGCTTGAACTTCTTACCGACAAAATTCGTTCATTGTACTCATTTGCATCTGCGTTTATTTAGGAGTGCAAGTGGGGGATCCATAGAGTAGTGGTAACATCACTGGCGTGAAGAGCAAGAAGTAGCAGGATCGCTTCCCGCAACCCTTCCAAATTTAGGTCCACTCAGCCTTTCATTCGCGAGATGGCGCGATGTTAAAATGAGATGTAGGACTTGATGGGCGCCTTGCATGGCTGCCGTGTACAGTTAAATTCGACTCCTGTAATAACATGTGATCATCCGTTCATACTGATTTGTAATCATACTGCGTTATTGTCAGTTTGAAGATATTAAACGAAGATTATTATTATTATTATTATTATTATTATTTATTTTTATTATTAAGCGGAGCAGAAAACTCTAATCGGCCATGGCCAGGATTTGAATCTGAGGCTTGATAGGATAGCGAACGAATCACAAGACTATTGCTCTCTCTATTTGTGCGTACAAGTGAAGACACACAACGGTGTAACAAAGGCTTCTGATTTTGCAAGTGTAAACAGAAGATTGCACTACCTTGAACAATTATAGAAACTTGTCTCCAATTATTCACCAGTCCAGTTTAACATAGTAAAATTATCAGTTTCTGTAAAATCTGGTCGTTAATGATCAGGTTTGCTGGCGCAAGGCATATGAAGCAATGAAGAATGATAATGGTGACGACGAAAATGACGACGATAGTAATAAAATGAGGATAATTATTGGTAATGGCTATACTAATGACGACAATTTGTATCGTTGCTTTCGGTGAGTGAACGACTGAAGGAAGTGATCGGTGAGTTTGCCCTGACTGACTTTACACCGACGATCGGATTGCATTTATTACCACATCCAAGCACATAGATGCAAATAAGATTTTTCATATAATAATTATTATAGCATAACATGGGTTTTATTAGCCCAAAACTTCAACTACAGTATTTTACAACGTTGAGTCGTAACTTCCTCTAAGAAACCGAGACAGTAAAATTCAAAGCAACCAAATGGTCTCATATTTTTCAATATAGAGCAGCGGTTTTCAAACTCTATTTTTTATTGCACCACCAGGGAAGAAATCTAATGTTGGCCTACAACCAGCAAAGGCCAGATCATAAACACCAGAGGAGCGTGAATTCCCTTTGCAATTAGCGTAGGACCGTGTGTAGAGAAATTAGAAATAGATATATAATTTTAAGAATGTTATCCTTTTGATTTTTTGGCCTACTACTTAGCGACACATGGCGTACCACTAATGGTACGCGTATCACCGTTTGAAAACCGCTGCCACACAGAGAATTTCTGTATTAAAGATCGTATAAGTTTCTGGTACATTTTGTATCTTTGGCATCGGCTTTCCTTTGTTTCGTAATAATCTTAAAGGACCTCCATCTCCCATGTTAATCACATACTTTCCAGTGATAGTATAATCTTCAATCATCTCCTTTGGTCCTTCCTTTTGCCTCTGTTTAAGCGACACCATTTAAGCTTGTTGTCACAGTTAAGATCTTCATTGCTTAGTCTTTTAAATCGTCTGTTGTGGCTAACACTCACTGATGTCACGTTTTGTTGAATCCAGGCTAAACAATTTGACGAATTGTAAGTTTGGATATCATCGGACTGCAGCTACAGAAAATCAAGCGACCATTAACTTCGGTGCAACGATCGGAAATTTGTTGGAACCATTACTCCAGACACCCAATCCATTCAACTTCAATTTCAGATCATGGCCGGTAGGCACATCTTAAAATCCTTAATTTGAATTGTCTAGGACAGGTGCAGTGCAGTGTAATAGACTATAAGTCATTACGAGTATTAATAATTTGATAAGCTTAAATTGCTATTCTTTGGCCGACAGTATATTATTTATGGAGCGCTCATATATTTAAGTTTTCTATGATTTCTAAAGCAATCGCCATGTAGAAATGGCGTGAAGCGCGTCAGTGCCGGCCTTAGGATATTTCGGGCCCCGTGCAGAGTATACTGTACGAGCCCCATGACACAAATTGTGTTTCATTGCTAATCGTTTTATTTCAGTACCGGTAGTTTGTTTACAAGTACAACAAGTCAAATGTAAATATACACAAGAATTCTGGGATATAGAGGAAGATGACTTTTATTTTATTGACAAAAGAGAAGATTTAATCGAAACCATAATATTGTTTATTAGGGTGTCTTGTTCATGTTAACTTTCTGTGACATTTTCGGGCCCTCTTAAGTTGCGGGCCCCGTGCGACCGCACGGTTTGCACTCCCCTAAGGCCGGCACTGAGCGTGCACTGTGCAACGAATCACCCATAATTCCTAAGGAGTGCGCAAGACCTGGCGTAGTTCACTAGCAGTTTCCCACCAAATTGTAGTTTCTTCTCGCCTAAAGGACGAGGCGTTCCTACATAAGTTAAATCGCGCACTTTGCGTTAAAGTTAAGATCAGACATTCAGATCAGAATGGACTATACCTTGTCCATTTTGAGACTGCGTCGAATCGATTTCGCCGAAGTCGTGAGAAATTGGAATATAGGAAAGTTGCGTCTGGATCTTAGCGAAAAAGTGCCATCGCTAACGATTTTGTAAAGCGTTTTACTTCAGTAATATGTTCGAGGAATAGGCTTTGGATTGATTCGGTTTCCTGGAATCTGTCCAATTATTCACGAGTACGTCTTAGGTATAATACTTGGATGTAACCTCTTTTGGATCTTATGCTGAAGATAAATGATGGAAATCTGCAACCGCACCCCGCTCAGGCAAGTCAGTAACGAAGTCCGCCTTGCATAAGCCCTGATTGAGCTAAAGAGTGCCATTTATATTTTTTACTTGTCAAAAAGACCTCACTGATTGCACATCCTATATTAGTAGAAATGCTTAGAATATATGTAGAACTGTTCGCCGTACCTAAGAAATAAAAGGGACACTCTGTTGCGTTAATTGTTAGATGGACAGGTTATAAAAACCCGAGCTACAGAACAATCTGACACAGGACAGGTAAAAAAATCGAGGAGATGACATAGCAGCGGCGTAACCAGGGTTTCAAAATAATTACGCAGCTTGTAACACTGAGGGGAGGGGTCTGGGGAGGGGGCTGTGCCCCTTCCCCAGGGTAAGAAATTTTTTTATTGAAAGGTTTGTAATGGTGCATTTTGGAGACCATCTTTTTGGTTAAAAGTAATAACATTTGACATAGTTTCTTTGGCCCAGGGTAAGAAAATTTTTTATTAAAAGGTTTGTAATGGTGCATTTTGGAGACCATCTTTTTGGTTAAAAGTAATAACATTTTAGATAATTTCTTTGGCAAATTATATAATTTCATAATGCGATTTTAAAAATTGGCTCAACTGCAAAGTCCCAGCAGCCAACGTAGACTAGAAACAGACAGACTCAACAAAGAATAAATTTTTTAATTAAATAAATTTCTGTGTCAGTTAACTAACACACATCGAAGTAAACATGCATAGGGCTATAGGCTATAGACCCTATGCATGTTTACTTCGACGTGTGTTAGTTAACTGAATAAATATTATACGCTGTGTGTTAGTTAACTCCGATGTGTGTTAGTTAACTGAATATACGCAACAAGATTAAAATAACACTTAATAAATATGAAAAATCCAAAATGGACATCATGTAATATACATTTATTATGTATAATATATTATACTTAAATTAATTTGATGAACTATGTACACCAAAAGTGTGGTTAGCAGTTGCTTTTTAATAAAGGATATACTTACTTACTTACTTGCTTTCTTACTTACTTACTTACTTTACTGTCATGAGGCTAGACTTCGTTGGATCTAGCTTAAGATTAATTTTTCCATTATAATTTCATTTCATTTTTTAAATTCCACAATGTAGGATTGTAGGGGTTAACTTGGGGCTCTCTAAAATCTAATTGAATCTGAGCGACTCGTAATATCGATGGTTCCCGCTCAGAGGGTTCCGACTCGGACTCCAGATCCCACGATTCCCCCTTCCGGTCAGCTACAATGCCTGAACCGAGCTCTATGAGAACTGATATAGCCTAGGTCGTGTTCATGGGCGGCGATCCCGGATGGGGGTCTGGGGGGGGGACAAGACCCCACCTTTAACAGTGGGGGGCACACCATACAGGTGTCTCCCCACTCCCTAAATTTTGAAGAAACACAAAAAAAGGTCAACCAATTGTGGACCTCTTTTTTGAGCTCAAAGCTCTTTTTTCAACAGATAAGTTCAAAAGTGTCCCCTCCACCTGTCAAACAAGATCGCCGCCAGTACTGTTGTGTTACGTACCCGAACTGAAACTTAACGTTGATTGTCTTAGACGTTTGATGGAAGCCTTCTTGGAAGATGCATTACAAGTAGACCTAGAAGCCATGACTCGTCAGTAATGGGTTTCGAACAATGACTTGGTCTTGCTCTCGGTACGGAGAGAGAGACAGACAGACAGACAGACAGACAGACAGACAGACAGACAGACAGACAGAGACAGAGTGGGGTGGGAGTAGCGGGACGAAGGAGGCATATGGTGCCCAGGGCAGCTGCCTCCAGCGCAGGACTTTTCTGACCCGAAACTACAAGGTCATGTGCCAAGCGTCAGCCGAGTCTTGGGTTCATATGGAGCGATGGCCATAGGCATGTCAACCCTGGATGATGTTACTCATCTCTATAATACATTATACATAGCGAGCTACCCAGCCACGTTACAGATGCATCAGTTGTTTCAGAATTGGAGGGGAAGTAGGGCCTATCATTTGCTAGGCCTTATATATATATAATATATATTATATATATATACTTTATTTCGCTCAAAGCAGAAACACGAAGATTACAAAATATCGCAAAACGAAAAGCAATAGTGCGAAAAAAACCTATGGAGACTTCAATTTAGCCTACAGTGTCCAAAAAAACAAAAAACCGTTAAAATCTTTACGCAGTTGCGTAATTGCGTAATGCTAGTTACGCGCCTGTGACATAGCCTAATAAGAAGCCCAACTAGCATATCGTAACGCAGCGCTTAGATAGTTTAGAGACTTCCCGAAAGGGAGAAGATGCCGTGAGACCAATCGCGGATCCAGACTACAAACCTCTGTAGACGCTGCATCACCTGTCGCCACCCTTGCCACCGCCGACACCTCTGGAGCCCCGGATACGAGTAACGTAACGTATGCGCAGTCGAACCTCTGCTGCCGGGAGTTAGAAGCACAAATGTTTCGCGTGATGAAGCAAAGCGGACCCAGCACAAACCACCTGGGGTAGCGTCCCAGGTCGCGGAACTTACGGTAGTACCCGAAGTCAGTCGCTAAGGAGTTACTGACTGAACTAATGAGTCACCGACTGACTTTACAACTCAGTCAACAAAGTCACATGTTTTTGAACTGACTAATTTGCTAAAGCCTGTCGGCCAGTTACCGACTTGTTATCGACTTCTCAGGTAATCAGGTGCGTCTACTGGTCACCTAGCAATATGTTGCCTTTTACCGAATACTGTACTGACCGTTCCGTCATTTCCGTGGACATTAGATGGGACCCATATGGGCTCCACATGTGCACCGGTCCTTCACCCACAATTGCTCATAACCATCGATTGTCTTTCATATGGTTGTGTGTGCACTCCTGAGCTTTGCAAGAAGAGCATTTTCAAAAACAGTTGTTTGATTGTACATATTCGAATGTAATATTCCCATGCTTGCATACGTAATTATAGACATTGAAGCATGGAATCGACTAATCAGCATGCAAGCCGTATTAGTAAAACTCTACGCAGATAGGACAGGGCAAGGATTGTGTGTGATGGTATGTGTTTGGTTTTAGGGCCAAGTCGTGGTGAAGGTCCAGGTGTGGGATAGGGATCTAATCGGATCAGACGAGAAAGTTGAATTCATGCAGTCAGCTACGCCGCTAACAATAACTAGCGACGGTCAATGGAAGAGCGCAACCGTCCGAAGTCGTACAACGTTAGTAGTCAACTCTGCTCTTGTCTGCGATGATATGACTTGAAGTCGTGTGGCACAACATGACACAAAGATCTTAACATCTCAATCACAACGACTTATATTAGTTTGGCTTTCAGTCAGTAGGTCAGCCAGTCAGTCAGCCTATCATTCATTTATTCAGTCAGCCAGTCAAACGGTCAGTCAATCGGTTAGTCAGTGGGTCAGTCAGACAGCCAGTCAGTCACTCAGTCAGTCAGACAGTCAGCATAGATATCGACAGACGTAGATTTGCATGGGGAATGAACAGTTAATAATGTAAGAAAAACGGACGAACAGCCGCTAAAGTCAGCTGTCCGTTGTTTCAACTTACTTTCTGTTTAGCCGTTATCTTAGCCTTGTGCCGCATTCGAAACAGCACAATCAGCAATCACCACCACCATCACCTCGCCATCGATCGCCACTACCTCCTTCACCAGCACTGCTACCTCTTCAGCTGCATCTCCAACACTACCTCTATCACCAGCACCATCCAACATCGCCACCTCTCCCACAAGCACTGCTACCTTTTCCTCTGCACCTCCAACACAACCCTATCACTAGCACCATCCACCATCGCTCCTCTCCTACAAGCACTACTACCTCTACCGCTGCTATCTCCTGCCTGCATCGCCAGCACCATCAGACCATCACGACCAGAAAGCTACATATGATGAGCACTATGAGATGATTGTTTTTGATGTTGTAGCCTGACGATGGAATATCGCGTCTCTTGCGGGGACAATTGGTACGGTGACAAATGCAACGTCTTCTGTCAAACAAACCTTGCTGCCAAGTACACTTGTGGCACTGACGGCCGAAAGATCTGCAACACAGGTTGGCATCTCAGAACAGACGATTTTTTTTACTACGACAAACAATAAAGAAACTCCACAATGCTCTTATATAGCGCGATTTTCACAGAGACTAAATATTGTTGTTATTTAGTAACTTCAATGGCGCTGGTATGAAACAACCGATGGCGCACCAAAACTGAGCCGTAATCAGGACGACATTCTGAAGGTTTTCTGTTGAGACAGAGGTGCGGCCAATGGTGGATTAGCAAGTTGAGACAGATGAGTTTTAAGATGAGAACGAAATTAAACAAGTGACTGAGTAGAAAGAACAGAAGAAGGAAGAGAATTCCAACACTTATATCCAGCAACCGAAATAGATGGTTCACCAAGCACAGTTCTAGTTTTAGATATGACCAAATAAAGGCGATCAGAAGTCATTGTCGAATAGTGATTAAGGTAATAAGATCTGATTTCAAATGTTACTGTGGTTAGCCAGCCGAGTTTCGTGTTTGATAAACCATGAGCCCTACTTTGAAGGAGATTTTTTTATGAACAGGACACCAATGCAGTGATATAAGAACAAGGGTTATATGCTCTTTGTTGATGTATTAGTTATGGCAGTAGCCAAAGATTTCTGAACACTGTGGAGCTGCTGTAAGTTAGCCTTAATGATACCAATATGAAGCGAGTTACAGTAATCCAGGCAACTGGAAAACAATGAATTCGTCAGAGATATCCTAGCGGACATAGGTACATTACACCTAATTCTGAATAGATCACGACTAGGCTTGTGTGACGATTTACTTATACCACTTACATTGTCGGTGTAGGACATACTAGATTTTAAACAACACCCAGCTTCCGAACAGAATGTGTCATGAGAGACGCTCCAATTTAGCAAAGGTTGGACGAATGATTGCAATCTAAGTACATTGACTGGGTGCGCAAACAGAGATAAGTAGCAAATCAACTCAGCGGGTCACCAAAAATTCCCATCCAATGCTGTATGCGATTCAAAACAAGTGAATGGTCCACAGTATAAAAGCAGCAGGCATGTGAAGAAAAACAAGTGCTGTGACCTTTGTCTATAGAGCTCGTAATAACAATGCAAGAATACGAAGTACAGACTCCGCCGAGTGAAAATTACAAAAGTACTGACTTGGGTGGAGATGTTAGCATATCGGAGAAAGTGAGACTGCATATTAGTCAGGAACAACCGCTCAAGAATTTTCAATGCAAAATTCAAAGTTGGGGTGAGCCCTTGGCATTAGCACAGGTTGGGAGAACTGAATTTTTAAACAAAGAGGCATTAAGCATTAGGCAACGGTTGGACTCAAGACATCATTGGACTCTTTCAGAAGAGATGTAGGCCCTAAGAGTTATGTTATGCTGAGAGTTTCCATTCGGTAAAGACAAGATGAGTTTTTAACCTCTACAAGTGTTGCTGGCTGAATGTAGGCCAAGTCAAACGTACAGCTGGAGGAATTTATCCGACTCAGAGAAGTCAGCCAATTCTAACCTGATACCATAATTTTACCTGCAAAGAAGGCTATCTTCAGAAATAGCTAAGTTAACCAGTGGTTGTGGTGTACCCTCAACAGCGGCAGCTGCTGTTTTAAGGCTAAGATAGCCTACTAGTCTCCAACTAAACATATTAACGTTGTTAATATTTTTCTGCAGGATGGACCGGTGACAACTGCGACAATGCACAGGTGATCACTGATGACAATGAACAGGTGACAGCTGCTAACGATTTTACATTAGAAATACAGCTATTTAAAAATGAAATAAAATAAATTATATTTCATTTTGATTAAAATAATAAGGCGATTATTTGTTTTAAAATATTATTCAGCTATCAGCGTAGACTGGTGAAATATTCCGCACAACAGTACAACTAACGGTGCACATTAAATAAATTGAAATTTATTTAACACATTTAAAGTATAATTGGTATATATTTGCAAAGCTTCTCTTCCCTTACCTTCTGCCACCAGCAAACTTGGGTGACTGGAAGGTGTGGCGGGGTGGTTTGGCGCAATTAGCATTTTTACAAATGACTGCAATATATACCTTTTATATTTTACATATTAAAAAAGACGCTAATAACAACTTTTTAAAATGCATTAAAATACATAAAAATGTTCTCATAGAGGTTGGATGTGTACTCAAAGTGTCAAATAGCTAACTACTGGTAGCTGAGTCATCCATGACGTCGTAACTGCTTTGCCTGAGACGATGTGCAAGTAGTTGTGATTCAGGCGCCCGCATAGGGTTTGAGAAACTGCTTGGAGTTGGCGATCTCAGTAATCCTCCATGATAAGAAAAAGTAGTACTATTTCATGGCACCGAGCAAGTAGATTTTCAGACAATCGGAGAACTGAGCTTCACTTCCGTTTTCCCTCTGAAACCTCATGCCACTAGTTTGATGACCCGAGAAGTAAATGTCAGCTTCTATAAGTCAAAAACAAATCCAGTGGTGGTCGACAACGAACATAAAGTGGCTGGAATCCTCTCCACGACACAGAGTTACTTAGTAATTCTCTCGTCCGTTCCATATAATCGCCTAGCATTACATCAGCTTTAAAGTTCTAGAATCGACAAACTAGAAGGCGTGGAAATGGATTTAATTTACCACTGAAGCCTATAAATCGAAGTTGTTAGCCTTTCCTTAAGACCTACTACAACTCCAAAATACGATTTCAATTGTGCAAACTTACGAGTTATGGTTATGTTTTCCAAAAAAGAATGGCCGGAGAAAGATCTTCGCCATTATGATGAAGCCGACACAAAGACTCCGGCGTCTATAGGTAAAACTCTCATCGAGCTATGTGTCAGTTTCTTCATGAAAAACGTCACTGTGACTTACATTATACAACACCAAAGTTGCACCTGACCAGGAAGCCGCGTTTTTCCTATGGTATCGCACGGTGAAACTACCTAAACTAATGACAATACTTTACTTTTCTTAGCAGATAATAATTGTGGCGGACGTCGACCTAGCTAAGCTACATTTCTTAAATGTCTGACACTGTGAGGTAAGATAATTTTTTAGGACAAGAGTCACAAGACAAGGGAAAGCAGGACAATCGTTTAGCTGCATTCCTTTGAACTTCTAGCCTATTTCATTTCTGCTTGAATAGTGACGTCATTTTGTGATACAGGTGAACAGTAACGGCATCATCCAGGTGAAGCTGATAAGTTACAACAATCCACGTAGCAGACTTGAAAACAGCAGAGATTGCGACATTGCCTTCGTCGACTTGTGTGATCATTACTTCATTGTTTGCATCGACGAAGCATCTAACACCGCGTGAGTCGTCATTTTTCACGAATGTTACACGTCGTAGGAAATTATTTCACTCTCTATGTGATAATGATGATAATGACTGTAAGCCTTGGCATATGAAGGCGGTTCGCCAGTTGTTCTTTTGCCCGCTTTATCTTCTTGCGTACAGACATAATTCGTTCATTGTTCTCATCTGCATCTGCGTTTATTTTGGAGTGCAAACGGATAAAAAAAACTCTAAATCTGCCATGGCCAGGAATTGAACCTGAGGGTTGACAGTCTAGCGAGCTAATCACTAGTCACTCTCTGTATGAGAATGAAGAGAACGACGTTGACAACGACTATGATGATGACGACGACAACGATATATCCATAACGACCACAATAATGACGATGACCGTAATGAAGATGATAAATGAAATGACGAAATTGATAATGAAACAATGAAGAATGGTAACGGTGACGATGAAAGTGATGATGACGACGATAAAAATGAGGATAATCGTAATGGCTATGATGATGACGGCAATTTCTATCCTTGCTTTCGGTGAGTGAACGGTTGAAGGAAGCGGTCGGTGAGTCTGCCCTCACTAACATTACACTGAGCAGCGGATTCCGTGTATTACCAGACGCAAGGATCTGGCTGCAAAGAATATTTTTGATATACATATAAAACATAACATGGGTTTATTAGCCCAAGACCTCAACTACGGTACTTTACAACGTTAGGTAAGTCGTACCTTCCTCCAAGAAGCCGAGACATTAAACTTCAAAACAGCCAACTGGTCTCTGCTTTTGCAAAATACAGCAGCGGTTTTCAAACTTTATTTTATTGCACCTCCAGGTAAAATCGAATGTTGGCGTACCACCAGCAAAGGTCAGATCAAAAACAACAGGAAGCGTAGGCCTAAATTTCTTTGAAATTAGCGTAGGACCGTAGGAAGACCAATTGAAAATCAATATATACATTTTAAGAATGTAATCTCTGATTTTTTTTCGCGTATTACTTAGCGCATTTTTGTGTACCACTATCAAACTTTATTTCAGCGTACCACCGTTCAAGCCGCTGCTTTAAAGAATTTCTGTATTAAAGATTGTGTATGTTTCTGGTACATTTAGTGTCTTTCGCATTGGATTGCTTTGTTTGGTTATAAACTTAGATCCTCCAGGTTAACCACATGCGCTCTTCCACGGCGCAATCCAGAAGTTTCGCCTATGTTGGCCCCTCTGCTTGGAACTGTCTCCCCTTGTTTCTCTGCCAAGAGCTTCTTGCCCTCTATCCTCTCCCGTTCCGTAGACGCCTGAAAACTTTCCTTTTGCCGGTGCTGGCATTGATGCGGGTTGAAAGCGCCGCTGATTTGAGTGGCGCTATATAAGTTTTCGGTTACAATTACAATTACATATCCTTTCCAGTGATAACGTAATCTTCAATCATCTCATTTGTTGGTCTTTCCTCTTAACTCTATTTAGACGACTCCATTTTTTTTATATATGTAACCCTTGATATACGTAACCCCGGCCACGTTCTTCGCTCTCTATTTCCAGATATTGTACCTAGGACCCATGGCCTACGCCCTAGACCTCATGATTTTGAACTTCCATGCAAGGACAATCACTACTTTATACCTAGAGTTTTGTTCCGACATGTTCTAGGAACTAAATAGTATTCTACCTTTCGTATACTAATCTAGACTAATGCTTTTTACTGTAGCATACTCTTTCTGTAAGAAGTTGCGGTTTGTCAACTTTGATTCATAATAAACGAAATTATATTTCGTCACAGTGAAGATCTTCATTGCTTATAGGGCTGTACCTAACATTCGCTTCGTATTCGCTTCGGGGCTGAATAGTGGGCCAAATACTATTCGGTATTCGGTCGAATAGAAGCGGTCGGACCGAATATGAATAGTGGTCACGTGACATCTGTTTCGGCATATGCGGCTGCTATATCGAGTGGACAGAAGTAACTCTCTCAGTAACATAATATATGCTGTGGTTGCAGCCAGGCGTTGCCTACTGCCTGGACCGTGGTATCGCAGTGTCAGAAGTCTCATTGTGTAGGCCTACAGTGAGTGAACGTTAAGGTATTTTTGAATGTTGTCGGTAGACCTATTTTTTACACTATTCGTATTCCTATTCGGCCGAATAGTTGGTCCAATTATTCTTATTCGGCCGAATAGGAATAATCACCTATTTGGTACAGCCCTAACTGTTTAGTCGTTGAAATCGTCTGTTGTGGCTAATGCTCAGTGATTTTGCATTTTGTTGAATTCAGGCTAAACAATTTGACGGCTTGTAAGTTTGGATATCATCGGACTGCAGCTACAGAAAATGCGGCGAATATTAACTTCGGTGCAACGATCGGAAATTTCTTTGAACCATTAGCACAGACACCCAATCCATTCAACTTGAGGTTCACTTCATGGCCGGTAGGCTTCACGTTCACATATTAAAATCCCCAATTTGAATTGTCTAGGATATATGTACAGAGTAGCGTAATAGACCATAAGTCATTACGAGTAGTATTAATTTGATAGGCTTAAATTGCTATTCTTTGGCTGACAGTATATATATATATATATATATATATATATATATATATATATATATTTATTTATTTATTTAAGTTTGCTATGATTTCTGATGCAATCGCCATATAGAGACGGCGTGGGGAGTGCAACGACTCATCCATTTTTCCTAGGAAGCGCGCCAGACCTGGCTTAGTTCACTAACAGTCTCCCGCCAAATTGTAGTTTCTTCCTGCCTAAAGGATGTGGCGCGTGCTTGCATAAGCTGAATCGCCCAGTTTGTACATTGCAGTTCAGATCAGACAGCCAACGTATATATAGTAGTCCATTCCGAGAGTCCGTCGAAACGATTTCGCAGAAATCGTGAGAAATTTGAATAATATTATAGGAAAGTTGCGTTTGGATCTTAGCGAAAAGTGCAGTCGCTAACGATCATGTAAAGCCTTTTACTTGACTTGAGTAATACTGTATGTTCGAAGAATAGGCTTTGGATTTATTCGGTTTCCCCGTGACTTTCCTATTATTCGTACATCTTGTATGTATATAATACTTGTTACCTCTTTTGGATATTACGCTGGAGATTAACGATGGAAATCTGCAACCGCACCCGGCTCAGGCAAGTCAGTAACGAAGTCCGCCTTGCAGTAGCTCCGAAACAGTTGGAGTGCCATTTATATTTTTGACTATCAAAAAGACCTCTCTGGTTGTACATCATGTAATAGTGGAAATGCTTAGAATATCTGTAGAACTGTTCGCCGTGCCTAAGAAAATAAGAGAGATACACTGTTCTGTTAATTGAACGTAATTTGATAAGAAAGCGACTAGATGCCACAGCGGCAGGACAGTCTGACACAGGACGCATAGGAAATCGACTAGATGACATAGCCTGCCAGCAAACCGAACTAGCATATCGTCATGCAGGAGTAATACAGGGCTTAGATTCCTTTGATACGTCGCGATAGAAAGAAGATACTGTGAAACCAAGCTCGGACCCAGACTACAAACCCTCTGTAGTCATTGACTCACCTGCCACCACCCTTGCCAACACCGACACCTCGGGAGCCCCGGATACGGGTAATGTAAGGAACGCGCAGGAAGACAATCTAGCCCTGTTTATTCGTACACGAAGTGAGCGCCTATTACGTCAACCTCGCCCAGATTATCGTTTGATTGTATTAGGAGCCCAGGCTATACCTTGGCCTAAGAAAGTAATGAACCAAGAGTCGAACCCCTGCTGCTGGGAGTTAGACCCACAAGTGTTTCACGAGGAGAAGCGAAGCGGTCTCAACAAAAACCACCTGGGGTAGCGTCCGAGTCGGGGGATCGTGGAACTCACGGTAGTACCCGTAGTCAGTCGCTAAGGAGTTACCGACTGACCTAATCAGTTACCGACTGGCATAACAACTTAGTCGATTAAGTCACATGCTTATCAACTGACCAAGTCGCTTAGACTTGTCGATTGCTTACCCACTTTTTGTCGACTTTTCAGGTAATCAGGTATGTTTATTAGTCACCTAACAATATAATGCATTTTTACGCATATTGTACCGACTGTGCCTTCATATTTGTGGGCATTTGATGGGACCAATATGGGATCTATACAGGTCCAATATGGAATATGGGTCCTATATAGGCTCCGCTCCATGTTCGTATGCTGACAGCGGCCAGACCCATGGTTGTGAAATGTTAATGTGAATATAAGTAAGTAAGTAAGTAAGTATATTCTTTAATGACCCATCTGCATACGCACTATGGTTTACAAACATGTTATGCAGTTAGAGGCATACATGAAGGTGACAGACGCGTTTGAGTGTTTAGAAAAGGAAAAAGCATGTGACTAAATACAAGGCTGGATTTCTCTCGGGAACGCAAGTGACCGCCTATTTTCACCAATTTTGCAAACATCAATTTTCCTCACACCGTCTGTTATAGAAAAACACGTACGTACTCTCATGCATGCGTATGCATACATACAGACAAGGGGTAGCACGGTAACCGATTGGGCTTGTAACACAGAGTGTATGGATTCGATCCTCTCCCGAGGCGGTCACCTTGTAAGAACCTTGTGTATAAGTCCTTCACCCACTATTCCTCATAACCATTGATTGTCTGTCGTATGGTCATGTGTGCACTTCTGAGCTTTGGAAGAAGGATCTCACCAAATACAGTTGTATAATTGTACGCATACAAATATAATGTCCGTATACGCTTGCATAGGTAATTATATACACTGAAGCGTAGAGTCGACCATATGCTAATCAGCATGCAAATCATCTTAGTAAAACTCTAGGCCTATAGGCAGATAGGACAGGGCAAGGATTGTACGTGATGCTATGATGTTTGGTTTTAGGGCCAAGCCGTGGTGAAGGTCCAGGTGTGGGATAGGGATCTAATCGGATCAGACGAGAAAGTTGAATTCATGAAGTCGGATACGCCGCTGACAATATCTAGCAACGGTCAATGGACAGGCGCAATTGTCCGAAAACGTACAACGTCAGTAGTCAACTCTGTTCTTGTCTGCGATGATAGGACTTGACGTCGTGTGGCACAACATGACACAAAGACATAAACATATCAATCACAACGACTTGTATTAGTTAGTCTTTCAGACTCAGTCATAGTACAGTCAGTCAGTCAGCCTATTATTCATTCATTCAGTCAGCCAGTCAAACGGCCAGTCAATCGGTTAGTCAGTGGGTCAGTCAGTCGGCAAGTTAGTCAATCAATCAATCAGTTAATCAGTCGGCATAGATGTCGATAGACGTATATTTGCATGGCGGATTAACAGTCAGTATACGACGGACTATCAAGACAACGGACAAACAGCCACAAAACTCAGTTGTGCCTTGTTTCAACTTAGTTTCTGTTTAACCGTTTTCTTCCCTTGTACCACAGCAGTACAAGCAAAAATGTC
Source organism: Allolobophora icterica (assembly GCA_963556255.1). NCBI lineage: Eukaryota > Metazoa > Annelida > Clitellata > Crassiclitellata > Lumbricidae > Allolobophora > Allolobophora icterica. The sequence goes on from OY744614.1 coordinate 29,009,936, forward strand.
CACCACCATGCATCATCACTACGTCCTCCACCGGAACTGCTACCTCACCCGCTGTCGTTTCCACCACTGCCTTCATCGCAGCACCATCACGACAACTGCCATCAGTCATTAGCCACCATCATCGACTAGAAGCCACCACTTTAACATCGTTATTATGTAAAAAAAGAGAAAGAACAGAAAGCTTTACATGACGCGCTGTATGAGATCGTCTTTGATGTTGTAGCCTGACATTGCAATATCGCGTCTCTTGCGGGAACAATTGGTACGGCGACAAATGCAATGTTTTCTGTGAAACAAGCCTTGCTGCCAAGTACACTTGTACCAATGACGGCCGAAAGATCTGCAAGACAGGTTGGCATCTCAGATCAGACGAGTATTTACTAAGATAAACAATAAAGAAGACCCATTCGCGCTCTTCTTGGCGCGATTTCCGCAGTTGTCAAATATTATAATTAAATAGTAACTTCGGTAGCGCTTGTAGCGCTTGTATCCAGCAACATAAATAGATGGTTCACCAAGCATAGTTTTAGTTTTAGATATGAAAAGGCAAAGGCGAACAGAAGGTCTGAATTTAAATTTACTTTGCAGTGGTATAAGAACAAGGGTTATAATTATGCTTACAGCTTGATGTATTAGTAATGACACTAGCCAAAGATTTCTGACACCAACAAGTGTTACATTAATCCAGGCAACTGGAGAGGTATGCATTCCTAGGAGATTTCTTAGCGGGCATAGGCACACTACACCTAATTCTGAATAAATCACGAATATGCATGTATGACGATTCACATATACCACAGTAGATTTAAAACAACACCCAGCTTGCGAGCAGAATCTGTCATGAGAGACGCTCCAATTTAGCAAAGGTTGGACGAATGATTGCCATCTAAGTTCTTTGACTGGGTGCGGGAAGAGATATATGTAGCAAATCAACTCAGCGCACCATCGGAAACCCAAAACTAATACTGGAGGCGAGCAAGTTATAAATTATAAAGAGCAGCAGACATGAGAAAGGGAACAGGTGCTGTCACCCTTGTCTATAGAGCTCGTAATATCAATACAAGAGTAGGCCTACGAAGTTCAGACTCCGCGGAGTGACACTTACAAACGTGCTGACTCAAGTGGAGATATTAGCAAATACGAAAAAGGGTGAGTCAGGAACAACCGTTCAAGAGTTCTCTATACAAAATTCAAAGTTCCGAAGAACTGCGGGCACGAGCACTGGTTGACAAAAACGACCTTTCATGCAACGAGGCATTAATCATTGAATTAACGGTTGGACCCAAGACATCAATGGACTCTTTCAGAAGAGATATAGACGCTATAAGAGTAATGATAAGGTGAGAGCTTTCATTCGGTAAGGACAAGATGAGTTTACAAACTTTTACAAGTGTTGCTGGCTGAATGTAGGTCAAGACAGACGGTACAGATGGAGGAATTTTACCGACGCAGAGAAGTCACCCAATTAACCTGATACCACAGTTTTATCTGCAAAGAAGGCTATCTTCAGAATAGGTAAATTAAACAGAGGTCGCAGAGTGTCCTCAACAACAGCAACTGCTGTTTAACCTAGGCCTACAACTCGGTAACTAAATATATTAACTTTGTTAATATTTTCTTTAGGATGGACCGGTGCCAACTGCGACACTGCTGCACAGGTGATCACTGATAACAATGAACAGGTGACAGCCGCTAAGGATTTTACATTAGAAATATAATTTTTAAATGAAACACAATAAATCACATTTAATTATAATTAAAAAATTATTAAACGATTATTGGTTTTAAAATGTTACTCTGCTACCTGCATAGACCGGTCAAATAGGTCGACCAACAGTGCAACTTACGGTGCACGTTAAAATAAAATTGAAATTTGTTTAAAACATTTAAAATATAATTGATGTATAATTGCAAAGCTCCCTCCGCTTTCCCTCTGCCACCAGCATAGCTGGGGTGACTGCTTGGAGGGTATGGCTGGGTGGGTTGGCGCAACTAGCATTCTTACAAATGACTGCAACATATGCCTTTTGTTGTTTACATATTTAAAAAACCTATAATGAAAACCTATTAAAATGCATTAAAGTACATTAAAATGTTCTCATTGTGGTAGCGTGTCGGATCAGCTTCCATAGTGGAAGTAGTCGAATCTGTGCTCATAGTGGTAGTGGATCGGATCTATGCTCATATTGGCAAATAGCTAACTACTGGTGGCTGATTCATCGACGAGGTCACAACTGCTTTGCACGAGATAATGTGGATGTGGCTGCGATTCAGGCGCCCGCATAGGGGTTGAAAAACTGCTTGGAGTTGACTATCTCAGTTATCCTCCGCGAGACGAAAGTAGTGCTGTCTGACGGCATTGAGCAAATAGGGGTTCAGGCAGGCGAAGAAAACAGAATTTATCTGAAACCTCATACCATTAATTTGATAACCAGAGAAGTAAATGCTAGTTTCTGTAAACGAAAAACGAATCCAGCGTTGATCGACAACGCACATACAGTGGCTGGAACCCTCTCCACAACAGAGAGCTATTTCGTAATTCTTTAGTTTGTTCAATGTTCCGTGTCGTCGCTTAGCTTTACATCAGTTTAAAAGTTCTAGAATCGTCAAACTCGAAGGTGAGGAAGGGTATTAAATTTTTAAGTTACCACCGAAGCCTAGAAATCGAAGTCGTAAGCCTTTCGTTAAGACCTACGACAACTCCCAAATAGGATTTGAATTGTTCACACTTAAGAGTTATAGTTATGTCTGCCAGTAAAAAAATGGATATGTCTTCGCCATATGATAGAGCCGCCACAAAGACTCCGGCGTCTATTGGTAAAACTCTCATCGATCTATATAGGTCCAGCTTCATGTTGTTATTTGTCAGATTCTTCATGAAAAAGTCACTGTGACCTATATTTAATCCATTCGAAGATAATGTGGCTTTTTAAGTTACATATCTCTTTTATTCTATGGCAGTAAGACGAGTTATTTCCGACGGTAGTTCACAGTGAATCTGCCTAAGCTAGTGAAACTACTTCACCCTTCCTACGATAAATAATAACATCGCACATCGACCTAGCTAAGCTATAGTTCTGTAATGTCTGATAATGTGAGGTAAAACAATGTCTTAAGACAAGACAAGGGAGAGCAGAACAATCGTTAATGCGTGTCGCGTCTCCTTTAATAGCATTCCTTTGAACTTGTAGCATATTTTCATGTTTGCTTTGAAGGGTGAGCGTCATTTTGTGATGCAATTGTTGACTTTCAGGCATTAACGTGATTTGCACATAATTTTGCAGGTCAGCTCTAACGGCATCATCCAGGTGAAGCTGTTGGCCTACACCAATTCAGGTAGCAAACTTGCAAACGGCAGAAATTGCGACATTGCCTTTGTCGACTTATGTGATCACTACTTCATTGTTTGCATCGACGAAGCATCTAAAGCAGCGTGAGTCGTCATTTTCACGAATGCTACAGGTCGTAGGAAATCATGTCGGTATACCTACAAAAAGATGACGACGACGACAACGATGATGATGATCACCAGCAGTCTCTAAGCTTTGGCATATGACGGCGGTTATGCACCGCTTGATCCTCTTACTGACAATGTACGGTCATTGTTCCGAGTTTTCATCTGCGTTCATTAAGGGTTGCAAGCGGAACATAAAACTAAATCTGCCATGGCCAGGATTTGAACCTGAGGGTTGACAGTCTAGCAACTTATCACTAGACTATTGCTCCCTACATGTGTGTGTACTAGTGAAGACACACAACTAATCCAGGCAATGTAGCTCCAATATACGTTGAATCTGGGCAAAATTGCTTCAGAAGCTTTTTAAACGGTTTCCTGGTCAGGAACCATTGCTGAATAAATATCCAAAATCGGACAAAATCCGAAAACGGGAACACCCCCAAAATCAATGTCAAAATGGCGGATTGGCTGTTTTATAAGAAATACCAATAACAATAACAATAATTTGCAGTTAGACCTAGGCAAAATTGCTTCAGGAGCTTTTTAAACGGTTTCATGGCCAGGAACCATTGCTGTATAACATATCCAAAATCAGACAAAATCGGACAACGGGAGTTAGTCCGATTTTGGATATGTTATTCAGCAATTGTTTCTGAGCAAGAAACCGTTTAAAACGCTTCTGGATCAGTTTTGCCCAGGGTTTACTAAATTTCCTGGACTAAACGGTGTAATTAAAGGCTGCTGATTTTGCAACTGTAGGCTTAGGAGATTGCATTACTTTGAACAATTATAGAAACTTGTCTCAAGATCTTCATTGCTTATTCTTTGAAATCGTCTTTTGTGTTTGATGCTCAGTGTTGTCGCGTTTTGTTGAATCCAGGCTAGAGGATATGACGGCTTGTAAGTTTGGATATCATCGGACTGCAGCTACAGAAAATAAGGAGACCATTACCTTCGGTGCAACGATCGGAAATTTACTTGAAATAAACACACCCAATCCATTCAACTTCAAGTTCACTACATGGCCGGTAGGCAGCTCGTTCACATCTTGAAATCCCTAATTTGAATTGTCTAGGACAGGTAGAGTGAAGTGTAATAGACTATAAGTCATTAAGAGTAGTATTAATTTGATAGGCTTTAATTGTTATTTTTGGCCGACATAGCGCCCATATATTTAAGTTTGTTATGATTTCTGATGCAAACGCCATATGGAGACGGCGTGGAGTGTGCAACGACTCACCCATAATCAATAGGAAGCGCACCAGACCTGTCTTAGTTCAATAGCTGCATCCCTCCTGAAGGACATGGCGCGAGCTTGTAACTGTATAATCTGAATCGCCCAGATCAGACAGCCAACGTAGTCCATTCCGAGAAATCGTCAGAAATTGGAATATTGGAAAGCTGCGTCTGGATCTCAGCGAAAAGTGCAATCGCTAACGATCTCGTAAAGCGTTTTACTTGAATAATATGTTCGAAGAATAGGCTTTTTATTTATTCGGTTTCCCCGTGTCTGTCCTACTATTAGTACGTCTTGGATATAATACTTGTAACCTCTTTTGGATATTACGCTGGAGATAAACGACGGAAATCTGCAATCGCACCCGGCTCGGGCAAGTCAGGAACGAAGTCCGCATTGCATAAACCCCAATAGAGTTGAAGGGTGTCATTTATATTTTTGACTATCGAAACACCTCTCTTATTGCACATCATTTAGTTGTAGAAATGCTTAGAATATCTGTGGAACTGTTCGCCGTGCATAAGAAATAAGAGATGCACTATGTTCTGTTAATTTTACGTAATTTGATAAGAAACTGGCAGGACAATCTAACATAGAAAGATAAGAAATCGACTAGATGACATAGCCTACTAGCAAACCGAACTAGCATTATCATCATGCATAAGTTATGCAGCGCTTACATAGCTTAGAAACTTCGCGATAGAAAGAAGATGCCGTGAAACAAAAATCTCGAACCCAGACTATACAAACCCTCTGTAGTCGCTGCATTACCTGCCGCCGCCCATGCCACCGCCGACACCTCGGGTACCTCGGATACGAGTAATGTAAGGTATACGCAGGAAGCCAGTTCAGCCCTGTTCATTCCTAGACGAAGTGAGCGCTATGACGGCAGCCTCGCCAGATTATCGTTTGATTGTACTAGGTTGATTGTACTATGCCTTGGTCTAAGACAGTTATTAACCAAGAGTCGAACCCCTGCTGGCGGGGTGTTAGAACCACACATTTAACGAGGAGAAGCGAAGCGGAACCAACACATGCGTATACATACACATAAGGCGTCGCGCGGTAGCCGATTGGTAAGAGCGGTCGTCTTGTAACACAGTTTTGTAGATTCGATTCTCTCCCGAGGCGGTCACCATGTAAGAACTTTAACTCCTTCAGGCAGAGTTGCTCATAACCATCGATTACCTTTTTTTGTTTTGTGTGCACTTCTGAGCTGTGAAAGAAGGGCATTTTCAAATACAGTTGTATGATTGTGCCCATGCAAATATAATGTCACGATGCTTGCATACGTAACTATAAACATTGAAGCATTGAATCGACCAGCAGTAAGTTATAGGACTATATTCTAATCAGCATGCAAACCATCTTAGTACAACTCTACGCAGATAGGACAGGGCAAGGATTGTACGTGATGCTATTGTGTTTGGTTTTAGAGCCAAGTCGTGGTGAAGGTCCAGGTGTGGGATAGGGATCTACTCGGATCAGACGAGAAAGTTGATTTCATGAAGTCGTCTGCACCGCTGACAATAACTAGCGACGGTCAATGGAAGAGCGCAACCGTCCGAAGTCGTACAAGGTCAGTAGTCAACTCTGCTTTTGTCCTCGATGATATGGTTTGACGCCGGGTGGCACAACATGACACAAAGACATAAACATATCAATCATAACGACTTGTATTAGTTAGTCTTTCAGTCATAGGTCGGTCAGTCAGCCAGCCTATTATTCATTCATTCAGTCAGCCAATCAACGGTCAGTCAATCGGTTAGTCAGTCAGACAGCCAGTCAGTCAATCAATCAATCAGTCAATCTGTCGGTCAGTCGGCATAGATATCGTTAGACGTAGAAAAACGGACGAGCAGCCGCTAAAGTCAATTGTTGGTTGTTTTAACTTACTTTCTGTTTCGCCGTTATCTTGCCCTTGTACCGCTTTGAAAATAGTAGAATCAGCAATCACCACCATCACTACCTCGCCACCCATCATCACTACGTCCTCCACCAGAACTGTTACCTCAACCGCTGTTGTCTCCACCACTGCCTCCATCGCCAGCACCAGCACAACAATCGCCATCAGTCATTAGCCACCATAATCGACTAGAAGTCACCACTCTATCGTCGTTATTATGCAAAAAGCGAAGACAGCAGAAAGCTTTACTGATCGCGCACTATTGAGATAATTTTCTTTGATACCACAGCCTGACAATGGAACATCGCGTCTCTTGCGGAGACAATTGGTACGGTGACAAATGCAACGTCTTCTGTCAAAGAAGCCTTGCTGCCAAGTACACTTGTGGCATTGACGGCCGAAAGATGTGCAACACAGGTTGGCATCTCAGATCAGACGAAAATTTACTAAGATAAACACAATAAGTCCGCAAAGGTTCACCAGTCACTCTGTGCAGAGTAAAGCAGGGAGGCGACCTGACCGACGTCTCTCATGAGCGTAGACTCGGATCCGACCTGGGCTGGTGAACCAAAGTCCTCCGTGCCCACCTTCACGTGGTGCGGACTGTTGGTACCCTTCCAAAGGAAGGGGAACTGTTGGTACCCTTCCAAAGGAAGGGGAACGAACGGGCACGGCAGGCAAAACCAGGGGAAGGCAATGGCAAACCACCCCTGTTAACATGCCAAGAAAATCGTCATGAGACACACCAAACCACGCCGATGGTCGCTGATGGTGGGACTCCCAGGCCGGAGCGCTGATGGTGGGACTCCCAGGCCGGAGCGCGACTCAAGGGCTACTGGGGAAGTAGCAAGACGGCAAAGGAGACTGTGTGTCATGACGATCGCTAGGGCTCCTAGAGCCGACAGCACAAGAAGAGAAACACAATAAAGAAGACACATCGCGCTCTTGCGTAACGCGATTTCCACAGTTGTCAGATATTATTATTTCTTAATAACTGCTATATCGCTGATGTCTTTTGCATCAACCGATGGCGCACCAAAACTAAGGGATAGCCACGAAGACATCCTGAGGATTTTTTGTTGAGACAGAGTGGCAGCCTATGGTGGATTAATAAGCTGAAGCAGATGAGTTTTAAACTGAGAATAAAATTATTAGTATTATTATTATTATTTTGCCCCGAGGTATACAGGATCCCTCAGGGACTTGAATATTAACTAAAATGGAAAATAAAGTGTCCGGAATGGCCCTATTCATCTATTTCCCGGCCGGCAAAAGTGCTCCCAAAAGCCACTGCGTTAAAACGCTGTATCGTCAGTGAAAGGCGTTGGAATAGGTAAGTGGTTATTATTATTATTATTATTATTATTATTATTATTATTACTACTACTAAAGTAGTTTTATATAGCGCCCCTTCAAGATTTCCTACTCAGGAGCACTCCCAGCCCAACCACGGTCGAACAACGCAGTTTGAGAGCAGTAAGAAACAGGGTGAAATGACCAATCGGTATTTAACGGAGCTTGGTAGGAAATCCATTCTAGGTCATGGGGGCGGCCACAGAGAAGGCACGGCGCTGCCGTATGGCTGTCAGCGCGCGGGGAACAATAAGTTCAGCTTGTGCAGCTGAGCGGAGCGAGCAACGGCGCTGCGAGCATGAGTTGGGACAGCAGAGCTCCAGCAGGTATGGAGGGGCCAAGCCTTCAAAGCACCGCCGGATCAAGGCAAAGATTCAGTAGGTGATGCGCTGTGGGTAGGGAAGCCAGTGGAGGACATCCCTCATATACGCAGACACTGCAAAAACATGGGGATGCGGCCTACAAGGCGGGCAGCAGTACGCAGGATTCTGTTCAGGGGCTCAATCCGGCAGGCCGAGAGTCCGTCATAATATATATGGCACTGCAGTAGTCCAATCGAGAAACAACAAATGCATTGACAAGCGTAGACGCTGCACCGGGGGACAAAGAACGGGAGATCACCTTGAGTTGCCGGAGCTGGTAATAGCAAATGCGGGAGAGAAGATTTATGTGCCGCGTTAATGCAAGCTCCTGGTCCAAGATCACTCCTAAGTCCCGGACCAAGGTCGAGAAAGAAAGGTTGGGAATTGCAAGGCAAGAGAAGACAGATCTATTCGAGAGAGCTGCTGGGGAGTGCCAAGCCATATAAACTGCGTCTTGGAGGGGTTAAGCCGCAGGCGGTTTGAGGACATCCAAGTCTGCAGGGATTCCATGGCATGGGTCATGGTTTCCGTCGCTGCAACAGCGCGGACATGTGACTGAGTAGAAAGAACAGCAGCAGGAGAGAATTCTAACATTTCAATCAAGCAATCGAAGTAGATAGTTCATGAAGTTCTAGTTTTACATACGACCAGATTAAGGCGAAAAAGTTACTATCTTTTTTAATAGTTACTAAAGTAATAAGGTCTGATTTAGATATTACTATTGTTAGTCAGCAGAGTCTAGTGTTTGTAAAGAGATTCGTCTCTAAACAGGACACCAATGCAGTGATATAAGAACAGAGGTTATATGCTCGTATGTCCATGTATTATTTATGACACTAGCCCAAGATTTCTGGACCATGTGGATCTTCTGCAAGTTAGCCTTTATGATACCAGTAAGAAACGAGTTGCAGTAATCCAGGCAACTGGAAAGCAATGCATTCGTCAGAGATATCCTAGCGGACATGTGAGTCACGAATATGCATGCATGACGATTCACATGTACCACTGACATAGTCTTTATACACTGGATATAGTAGACTTAAAAACAACGCCCATTTTACGTGAAGAATCAGGAAAGTCAACAAATGAGTCTCCTAGTTTGACAGATTTAAACCATTCACAATTTTCTGGTGGCGTGAAGTACCCCCAGCAACAGAAACTGAGTTTGTTATGAGTTTAGGAGGAATACATTGGCCTAAATACAAAACTGCATCTCCTCAAAGGAAGAGAAGAACAACAATGACTGGGTGCACTGCAGGCGTATCAGGTGATGAATTGTCACACTAAGATGTAAATATGAGTAGGCCTATCATCCACATAAAATGATATCAAAGCGAATGGCTGCCAAGTAATTTACCTAATGGTGTGGAGTACATTATGAGCTACCGAAGGCCAAACACTGAGCTATGAGAGACGCCACAATTTAGCAAAGTTTGCACAGATGAATGATATTGACTCGGTTCGCGAACAGAGATAAGTCGCAAACCAACCAACTCATCGCAGCACCAGAAACCCCAAAGCAATGCTAGAGGCGATTCAAAACAAGTGAATGGTCCACACTACCAAGAGCAGCAGACATGGAATAAAAAGACAGTGATGTCAACCTTGTTTATAGAGCTCGTAGTATCATTACAATAGTACGAAGTTCAGACCTTACGCACTGAAACGCACAAACGTGTTGACTCAAGTGGAGATATTAGCAAAATGGGGAGGTATGAGACTGCATATGAGTCACAAAGAACCGCTCAAAAATTTTCGATACAGAATACAAAGGTGGGATTAAATTCTGGCATGAGCAAAGGTTGACAGAAATGATCCTTCATGCAGCAAGGCATTCATTACTCGTTGAAGTTAGGGCTGGACCCAAGTCATCAAAAAACTCTTTCAGAAGAGACGTAGGCCCTAGGAGTGTAATTTTATCTGAAAAGGAGGCTACGATTTTTTGGCAAGCTCGATGGGCAGCCGAGTGCACAATAGGGCTTGCATTTGGCCTTTCCACGAGGCAATAAGTTGCTTGTATCATCAAAATGGTCTTAGATGAGGGAAACCTCCGGGAGATCATTTAGTTAAGTATTCAAACTAGGCAGATGAAACTAGATTTTGTGCAAGTTTGCAGCGCTATTCAAATCTAAAACGGTTAGATGGACGTAACAGTGGCGCCACCAACGCTGTATATGACTTAAACAGAGGTTGCGATGTGCCCTCAATAGCAGCAACTGCTGCTGAAGGCAGAAATAGATAGACTACAATTCGGAAACTAAACGTTGTTAACTTAACGTTGTTAATATTTTCTTCAGGATGGACCGGTGACAACTGCGACGAAGAAGAGGTGAGAGCAGCTAACTTTTTTTATATTAGAAATAAAATTATAAAATGAAATTTAAAAAAATTAGATTTAATTATAATTAAAATAATAAAACGCTCAAATTTTTTAAATCTTATTCAGCTACCAACAATGGCAGTGGGTCGGATCTTTGCTCATAGTGAAGTGGCACTGGTAGGGGTATGTGCTCGTAGTGGCACATAGCTTGCTACTGATTGCAGAGTCATCGACGAAGTCACAGCTGCTTTGTATGAGATGATGTAGCACTTCATCTTATGCAAAGCAGCTTCGACTTCGATTGCGATTGTGTTTGCGATTCATTCGCTCGCGTTGGGATTGAGAAACTGCGTAGGGATGGTTTAAAAGTTCAAGAATCGACAACCTAGAAGGCGAGGATAGAAATTGTAATTTACCACCGAAGCCTATAGATATCGAAGTCGTTAACCTTTCCTTAAAACCTACAACTCTGAAGTACGATTTCAAGCGTGCACGCTTAAAATTTATGTCTGCCAAGAAAGAATAGCTGGAGAAAGATCTTCGCCAAGCAATTAACATATGATGAAGCCTCCACAAATACTCCGGCGTCGACATCTAAAATTGTCGTCGCTATAAAGGCCTGGCACTATGTTGCGACCTGTCCTTTTCTTCATGAGAAATGTCACTGACCTACATTCAACCACACCATAGATACTGTATCGTCTAGAGCTGCACCTGATTGATTCTGTGCCAGTAGGACGCGTTATTTCCGACGGTAGTCCACCGTAAATCTGCCTAAACTAGTGAATAATGCTTCACTTTTGTTACAAGATGATAACAGCAACGGACGTCGATCTAGCTAAGCTACAATTGTGTAATGTCTGACAGTGTGAGGTAAGACAAGATCTTAAGAGAAGAGAAGGAAAGGAGAACAGTCATTAATACGCGTCTCTTTTAACAGTATTCCTGTGAACTCGTAGCATGATATTTCATGTTTGCTTTGAAGAGTGAGTGTCATTTTGTGATGCAAATGTTGACTTTCAGGCATTAGCACATAATTTTTTGTAGGTGGTTGCTAACGGTAAAATCGAGGTGAAGCTGATAACTTTCGGTAATCCAAGTGGCATACTAGATGACGGCACTCGTTGCGACAGTGGCCTAAACGAACCAGATGGAGGATGTGATCATTACTTCATTGTTTGCATCGATAAAACATCTGACACTCCGTGAGTCGACATATTTCACGAACGTCACCCGTCGTAGGAAAATCTGTCGCTCCCTTTATGATAATGATGATGATGATGATGATGATGATGATGATGATGATGATGATGATGATGATGATGATGATGATGATGATGATGATGATGATGATGATAATCAGATGACATTGTGCGGTCATTGTTACCATTTTGTATCTGTTTTATTCAGGGGCGCAACCGGAGTAGAAAACTCTAATTCTGCCGTGCCCAGAATTTGAACCTGTGGATTGACAGTCTAGGGAACTAATCACTAGACTATTGCTCCCGTTGTGTGTGTGTTTGTGTGTGTGTGTGTGTGTGTGTGTGTGTGTGTGTGTATGTGTGTGTGTGCGCGCGCGCGCGCGCGGTTGAAGACACACTGCGGTGTAATAGAGGCCGCTGATTTTGCAACTGTGGGCTTAGGAGATTACATTAATTCCTCGTTGATCTTTACTTTGAACAATAATAGAAACGTGTCTCCAATAATACACCGGTGTAACGCAGCATATCAGTTTCTGGAAAAACTAGTCGTTATTGAGCAGATGTTCATGGCGCAAAGTACATGCTAGGCTACTGTAAAATGTGCAAAAGCAGACAATGATCATTGTCTTCGCAAGGGCACCGTGGCAGCGGTCACAATATCGATCACCCTGCGTAGTTGCACAATCGTTAAGTCTTTCCCTAAATTTAGAAGGTCTGTTGCGAAAACCGACACAGATTTCTAGGTTACTTGCAGTTCAGCGACAATGACGATATGGCGTTGATGACGACTATGATAATGATGATGACGATGACAACGACATATCGATGAGGACCAATATGATGACGATGAGCATTATGAAGATGAGTAATGACATTGACAAAGTTAGTAGAAGACGAAGATGAATGGCAACGGCGCCGATGAAATGACAACGATGATGATAAAAAACGAGAACAATGATAATGGCTATGATAATGACAACAATTTCAATCGTTGCTCTCGGGAATTGAACGATTGAGGGAAATGGTTGGTGAATCTGCCCTGACTGACATTGACACTGACCTGCGGATTCCGTTTATTACTGGATGCAAGCATCTGGATGCAAAGAAGATGACTGAAATATGACGTAACATGGCTTTAACTAGCTCAAGACTTCAATTACGGTAATTTGCAACGTTAATTCGGAACATCCGCTGAAAATCAGAGGCAATAACATTCAAAACATCCAACAGGTCTCTTCTTTTGCACTATTTAGAGAATTTCTGTTATAAAAATCCGGTAAGTTTCTAGTACCCGTAAAACGGGGTGACTTTGGCCTGCTGGGTGACTTTGGCCCAAATTGAAAAATTAGTTTGTAACCATCTGGCCTTCCGTAGTTATCACGTGATTTAGACTTGATTTAGGAATAACAATCGGTAAACATGTAGCGAATACTTTATCAAAATTTGGTTTATTTCATTGTAAAATTTGTTGAAATTTTCCCGAAATGTTTGTAAGCCTAAAAAAAGTTAAATTTTGAAGATGTGCAAACTTATTTTTCTGTGAGAAAGACCGTTAATAATACGGTGGGTGATAATAACACTTTTCAATGTACATTGTAGTGGCATGTGTATGGCGCACCGTTTGCTCTACGATGTCACCAATAAGTACTTTATAAATGCAAGCAAAGTTTTTGGGGTGACTTTGGCCCACATTTTGGGGTGACTTTGACCCACATTTTAAAGTACGGTACTCCTGGCGATATTTATATAATTTCTATTTTAAAATTAATGTATTTGCTAAAATTTCACTTTGGCCATATTCTAAAGTACTAGCGATGCTTATATAATGTTTATTTTAAAATTCATTAATGTATTTGCTAAAATTTTACTTTTCAGGATATTTTGACCGGTCGATGCATACGGTACCAATTCGTTCTAGTCATGCCAGTACTGGTATGGTACCATTGTCACTTAGTGTTAGTTTTAAGTTTAGATATTTTTTAAAACACATTCTTCGGGCCAAAGTGACCCCAGTAACAGGTTTACTTTGTCTAATAACTGAAAAACTATTGTGGGACAAAGTCACCCCACCTGATGAGGTGACTTTGGCCCACCCCAAAAGTTAAAAAAAAGTGTTCAACTGTTATTACCCAAAAAAGTTTGCTTTATACGTTTTCTCTTTAACCCTATGCACATCTAATCTAATTGTTAAGTCAACCATATTCAGTCACATTATCGTTTTATTATTAAAACAAGTTCAAAATGGGCCAAAGTCACCCCGTTTTACGGGTACATTTTGTATCTTTGTCATTGGATTGCTTTGTTTGGAAATTATTTTTAAGACCCTCCATCTCCCATGTTAACCACATCCTTTCCAGTGACAATCTAATCTTCAGTCATTTCCTTTGGTCCTTGTTTTTACCTATGTTTAGACGACACCATTTTATCCTTTCGTCACAGATTAGATATTCATTGCTTAGTCTTTGAAATCGTATGTTGTGGCTAATGCTCATGATGTCACGTTTGTTGAATCCAGGCTAAACGATTTGACGACTTGTAAGTTTGGATTTGAACGGACTGCAGCTACAGAAAATCAAGCGACCATTAACTTTGGCTCAGTGATCGGAAGTGGGTTTGGAGGAACATCATCCAACCCATTCTACTTCAAATTCACTACATGGCCGGTAGGCTATAAGTGTACATCTTGGGATATCTAAGCTGAATTGTCTAGGATAGGTTCATTGACGTAATCCATCCTCGATTTTGGTGCATAAATGGAAGTGCTACAATATATACATACACACGCATAGAAAAACATCTGAATGCATTGATACACAGATGATTGTACACAATACTGCCGCTATGTAGGCCTCCCAACTGGAGTGGTTAAATTCAACCGGATTCAAAATCCTGCGCCTCTGTATGGAGCCCGATTATCTTAACTATGAGTCCGCACCTAAAAGAGGAACCAGTCGCCTAAAAGAGATATCCGCCACCCAACATCTGACGTTGTTATATTTTACTATGTTGTCATCTATTTGACACACAAATATACATACGAACGTACATATGTGCGTGCACATAAATACACTTAGGGTGTGGCACTGACCACGGTAGCCGATTGGTAAGAGCGGTCGTGTTGCAAGTGTGCGGTTTCGAGTCTCTCCCCAGGCTGTCACCACATGTAAGAACCTTGAATTAGTCCTTCGTCCATAGCTGGTTAGCACCATCGATTGTCTGTCGAATGGTCGTGTGTGCACTTCTGAGCTTTTAAAGAAGGGCATTATTAAATGTAGTTGTGTAGTTGTACGCATGCAAATATAATATCTGCATGCTTGCATACAAGTACGTAACTATATACAATAAAGCATAGATTCGACTACTAATAAATTATAGGACTATATTCTAATCAGCATGCAAACCATCTTAGCACAACTCTGCGCAGATACGATAGGGCAAGATTGTACGTGATGTTTTTTTCTGGTATCAGGGCGCAATCTACGTGAAGGTCCAGGTGTGGGATAGAGATCCACTTTATGACCATGACGAAAAGGTTGACTTCATGCAGTCAGATACGCCGCTGAGAATATCTAGCAACGGTCAATGGACAAACGCAACCGTACGGAATCGGACAACGTTAGTAGTCAACTCTGCTCTTGTATACGATGACATGATTTCACGTCGCGTGGCACGACTTGGCTTAAAGGCTTAACACTTCAAGAGTACCGACTTGTATTAGTTAGTCCGTGGGTTCCATCAGTCAGTCCGTCGGTCGCTCAGTATTCAGTCAGTCAGTCGGTCAGACATCTTTTCCTTCATTCGTCCAGTCAGTCAACGGGTCAGTCAATCGGTTAGTTAATAGGTCAGTCAGTCAGCCAGTCAACGAACCAGTCGGTCAGCCAGTCAGTTTGTCGGTCAGAGAGTCAGCATAGATACCGATAGACGTAAATTTGCTTGGCGAATTCAGAGTCAATAAGACGGACTCCAAAAAGAACGGACGAGCAGCCGCAAAAGTCAGTTGTCCGTTGTTTTAACTTACTTTCTGTGTAGCCATTATCTTGCCATTGTACCACATTCAAAACAGCACATGTAACACTCACCACCACCATCGCCTCGCCATGCAGCATCATTACCTTCACCGCGAGCATTGCTAACTCTACCGCTGCTATGTCCACCACTACTTCCATCACCAGCACCATCACGACAATCGCCATCAGTCATTAGACACCATCAGCGACTATATGTCACCACTTTAATGTCGCTGTTATGCAAAAAGTAAAGGCAGCAGAAAGCTTTACATGACGCGCTGTATGAAATGCTTATCTTTGATAACACAGCCTGACAATGGAATTGCGCGTCTCTTGCGCGGACAATTGGTACGGCGACATGTGCAACGTGTTCTGCCAACCAAGCCTTGCTGGCGCCTACACTTGTGGCAATGACGGCAAAAAGATCTGCAACACAGGTTGGCATCATAGATCACTCAATTATTTACTAGGACAAACAATGATGAAGGCTCATCGCACTCTTGCGTAACGCGATTTCCACAGTTGCAGTATTATTATTAACTTCGATAACGCTTGTTTCTAATGCATCAACCGATGGCGCACCAAACCTAAACCATAACCCGTTAGACGTCCTCAAGGTTTTTCGTTAAGACATTGAGAATGCCTATGGTGGATAGCAAGTTGAAGCAGATGAGTTTTAAGCTGAGTACGAAATCACACAAGTTACCGTGTAAAAAAACGAAACACTGAGAGAATACCACCATTTACATCCAGCAACCCAAAGCGATAGTTCACCAATCATAGTTTTAGTTCTAAATATGACTAGATAAAGGCAATAAGAAGTTCTTGTTATAAAAGTACTAAGTTCTGTTTTTAAATTTTACTCTGGTTAGCCAGCACAGTTTAGTATTTTAGAAACCATGGTAGAGATTCTTTACTGAACAACAATGCAGTGATATAAGAACAGAGTTTACGAAAATGTAGGCCTAAATATGAGTAACATCCACATAAAAATGGTATCCAAGTGAATGGCTGCCAGGTAATTTACCTTGTTGTGTGGAGTAGATTGTGTAGATAACATGACCAAACTCTGAGCCAAGAGAGACGTCACAAGATAGCAAAGTTTGATTAAATGATTACCATTTAAGTACATTGAATGGGCGCGCGAACAGGCAGCAAATAAACTCAACGCTGCAGCAGAAATCTCAAACCAATGCTGGAGGCGATTCAAAACAAGTGAATGGTCCACAGAATCAAGAGCAGCAGACACGTGAAGATGGACAAATGCTGTCATCTTTGTTTATAGAGCTCTTAATATCATCACAAGAGTACGAAGTATACAGACTCCGCGGAGTGAAACTTACAAAAGTGCCGACACAGTTAGAGATATTAGCAAATAGGAAAAGTGAGACTGCATACGAGTCAGGAACAACCGTTCAAGATTTTTCGATACAAAATTCAAGTTGGGATGAAGTCCTGGCATGAGCACAGGTTGAAAGAAATGTTCCTTCATTCAACGAGGCAGTATTGAATAAACGGTTGGACCATATACATCAATGCACTCTTTCATAGGAGATGTTGGCCCTAGGACAAGATGAGTTTCTGAACCTCTACAAGTGTTGCTGGCTGATAGTAGTCCAAGAAAGAAGGTACATATTTATCCGACGCAGAGAAGCAAACCAATTTTTAACCCGATACCATAAATTTATCTGCAAAGGAGGCTAGGAACTTTTTGGCAACCCCGATAGTCTGCCGAGTGCACAAAAGGGTTTGCATATACTTTTTCACGAGGCAGTGTGCTACTTGTATCATCAATATGGTCTGATAAAACTGGTTTTTGAAGAAATTTGCACTGTTCAAATTAAATTTAAAATGGTTAGATGTAAGTAGAGAGTGGCGCCACCAACGTTCGATATGACTTCTGCGGCGCTTATCTTCAGAAATATATAAGTTAAACACAGGTTGCGGTGTGCTCTCAAAAACCAGAGCTGCTGCTGAAGGCAGAAATAGATAGCCTACAACTCGGCAACTAAAAATATTACCGTTGTTGATGTTTTCTTCAGGATGGACCGGTGACAACTGCAACGACGAACAGGTGACGACTGCTAACGATTTTACATGATATATAATTAATATAATTCTGGCGTGTGGTGAGGGGAGGAGAAGTCGGGGTCGCCCAAGGAGGAGATGGATGGATGAGATACAAGATGTAACTGGTATGAATTTGGCGGAATTAAGGGACTTGTCATCGAATAGGAGGCAATGGAGAGTGTTCACCATGACGATCGCTAGAGCTCCACGAGCTGACAGCATAAGGTAATATAATTAAAAAGTGAAATAAAATACACTAGACTTACTAATCATTAAATAATTAAATGATTATTTGTCTTATTATCTTATTCAGCTACCTCTATAATAGACCTACGAAATAGGTCGCGCAACACTAACACTTACAATACACATTAAAATTAAATTGAAATTAAATTGAAATTTAATTAAAATATTCAAAAGGCATTGAAATGTAATAGTGGTAGCGGGTCGGCTCTGTGCTAGTGGTTGCGATTCCGACGCCCGCATAGGGATTGAGAAACTGCTTGGATCTCAGTTATCCTCCGCGAGAAGAAAGTAGTGCTGTTTGACTGCAGGGAGCAAATGGGGGTTCCCGGTTCAGTCAATCGGAGAACAGAGATTATCTGAAAACCTTATTCTATTAATTTGATCACCCGAGAGGTAAATGCTAGTTTCTGTAAATGAAAAACAAATCCAGCGTTGATCAACGCACAAACAGTGGCTGGAAACCTCTTCGCGATAGAGATCTACTTAGTAATTCTCTCGATGTGTTCCATGTAATCCGCTAGCATTACATCCGTTTAAAAGTTCTAGAATCGACAAACTCGAAGGCGAGAAGGATTCTAATTGCTACCGAGTCCTAGAAATCGAAGTCGTTAGCCTTTCCTTACGACGTTCGACAACTCGCAAATACGATTTCAATTGTGCACACTTAAAGTTATGTCCGCCTATCACTCTTGGCTGAAGAAAGATCTTAACCTTGCAATCAAACATATGATAAAGCCTCCACAAATACTTCGGCGTCAATAAGTAAAACTCATCGATTTATGTACCTCTGGCCCAATGTTGTTATCTTTCATTTTCTTCTTGACAAATACCATTGCGACCTACATTCAACTACAGCGTAGATATTCTGGCTTATAGAGTTGCATCTGATTGATAAAATGCAGCAAAACGCGTTATTATTTCCGAAGCTAGTTCACAGGAAAACTGCCTAAATTAATAAAACTGTTTCACTTTTCATACCTGATAATAACAGCAGCGGACGTCGGTATCCTATCAAAAGGGCGACTTCGAAAGGGCGACCATCAAAAGGGCGCGTTCAAAAAGGCGCCGCTCATAAAGGCGCGTGTTTAAAAGGGCGCCGATCAAAAGAGCGCGCTATTAAAAGGGCGACAATCGAAAAGGCGAACAATAGGTTTAAGTTCTGTTCTTCTAATGTTAGTACGTAATTTTATTGATATTTCCATAGTTATTACTACTGTATTTAGAGATAATAATAACAATAACAACACTGTAAGTTTTTCATTTTAAACCTTCATTTATATATCGTCCGACCAGAGTAAAATATATACCATAGCCGAGGTTAAAATACTGTCTGTCAATATGAGAGAATTGTTTCTTAACATGAAAAAATCAATCGTCATCAAAGTGTCATACAAGATTTTGTATGTGCGAATTGTTCTTTGGCTTGAACTTTTAGTTGGTTGACTTGGTTCCCAATTTTATGTTTTAAAGTCTATGGTTCTTCCAACTGCGAACTTTCTCGCCTTTTTGATTGTCGCCCTTTTAACCGCGCGCTCTTTTGATCGGCGCCCTTTTAAACACGCGCCTTTATGAGCGGCGCCTTTTTGAACGCGCCCTTTTGATGGTCGCCCTTTCGAAGTCGCCCTTATGATAGTAAATCGCGGACGTCGACCTAGCTAAGCTACAATTCTGTAATGTCTGGCAGACTGAGGTAAGACAAGGTCTTAAGAGAAGACAAGGGAAAGCAGGATAATCGTTAATACGCGTCTCTTTTAACAGTATTCCTGTGAACTCCTGGCATGATTTTTCATGTTTGCTTTGAAGAGTGAACGTCATTCTGTGATACAAGTGTTGACTTTCAGGCATTAACTTGATTTGCGCATCATTTTATAGGTGAACTATAACGGCAAAATCGAGGTGAAGCTGATAACTTACAGTAATCCAAGTGGCAAACTAGACGACGGCAATAATTGCGACAGTGGCCTGTTCGAACCAGACGGAGGATGTGATCATTACTTCATTGTTTGCATCGATGAAACATCTAACACCGCGTGAGTCGTCTTTTTTCACGAATGCTAGACGTCGCATGAAATTCTGTCGCTCCTTATATGATAATGATGAAGCTGATGCTGACGACGACGACGATTATTATTTTCAGCAATTTCTAAGCTTTGGCACATGAAGGCGGTTGGCCAGTCCTCTTATGCTCCGCTTAATCTTCTCACTGACATTGTACGGTCATAGTTCCCAGTTTGCATCAGACTTCATTGAAGGTTGCAAGCGGAGCAGAAAACTCTAGCTCTGTCATGGCCAGATTTGAACCTGTGGACTGACAGTCTAGCGAAGTAATCGCTAAACTACTGCTCCCTATAACTGTGAGTATGAAGTGAAGGGTAACAGGACAATAACCCCCCGGACAATAACCCCCCGGACAATAACCCCCGGACAATAACCCCCGGACAATAACCCCCGGGACAATAACCCCCCGGACAATAACCCCCGGACCCCTATGCTGCTGTTGTATTTATATTTTAATCGGTGATCCCGCTTCTAGTGTTAGTTATATTTTAATTGTTGATCCAGCTTCCTGTTTTAGTTATTTTATAATTGCTGATCCAGCTTCCAGTTTTAGTTATATTATCATCGCTGATCCCGCTTCTAGTGTTAGTTATATTTTAATTGTTGATCCCGCTTCTAGTTTTATTTGTATTTTAATAGCTGATCCCGCTTCTAGTTTTAGTTATATTTTAATCGTTGATCCAGCTTCCAGTTTTAGCTATATTATCATTGCTGATCCCGCCTCTAGTTTTAGTTATATTTTAATCGTTGATACAGCTTCCAGTTTTAGTTATATTATCATTGCTGATCCCGCTTCTAGTTTTAGTTATATTTTAATCGTTGATACAGCTTCCAGTTTTAGTTATATTATCATCGTTGATCCAGCTTCCAGTTTTAGTTATATTTTCGTGTTTGAGACAAATATCAAGTTATTAATAGCTTATTAGCAGTCCTATATAAACTGTCTAAACACGTATAAGTTGATGTACACCAAAATGCGGTTTGCAATTGGTTCTAATAAAGAATATTCTATTTTATTCTATCATCGTTGATCCCTTAAACAATTCTAATTAAATTGTAACACATATCTTTAAATCCTTTAATACATGTCTAATAAATTAATATATAAACTATGAATACTATACATTTCTTGTATATTTATATAATTAATATATCAGTATAGGGGGTTATTGTCCGGGGAGTTATTGTCCGGGGGGTTATTGTCCGGGGGTTATTGTCCGGGGGTTATTGTCCGGGGGGTAATTGTCCGGGGGGTTATTGTCCTAGAACCGAAGTGAAGATACACTACGGTGTAATAAAAGCTGCTGGTTTTAAAGCAGTGAGTTTAGGAGAGTGCATTAATTCCTGAACAATTATAGGAACTTGTCTCCAAATATAGGCCTACACCGGTCTAACGCTGAGGATCGGTTTCTGGAAAAACTGGCCGTCACTGAACAGATGCTGGTGGCGCAAACCATGTGCTATGCTACTGTAAAAGTTTGCAAACGCAAGCAGTGATCTTTGTCTACACAGCGATAACGTATAGCTATTAGCATAACATCGGCCCTTCAGCGCAGTTCTCCAATCGTCAGTAGGCGACAAGTCTCTTCGCTTTCTGAAGTTCCGTCCAACTAATGCTTAAGCAAACCTTTAAAAAGTTTAGAGAATCCTAGATTACTTGAAGTTCAGCGACAATGACTATGATTAGTTACAGTCAGAAAAAGGGAATTTCCTGTGCAGATGTTGGTATGACATGTTAACAGCCTTATTTTTCTTCGCCTCGGCATATGACGTTGGGTGGCCAAAATCCTTTCTCTCGTCGCCCAATCTTCCCACCACCACTAACCCCATGGCTATCGCACACTGCCAGTAAGCGTTATATTTTGTTACACTTATAATTACGTTTTTTTATATTAATATTGCGGACTACAATTGTCTTAGCGATAACGATGCTTCTAATTTATTCTCCACTCTCAAACCAAGAAACTTTTAGTAGCCCTAGTCAATATTTCCGCTTCTAATCAAAGTAAGCATTATTAATTTCCATCAGTACCCTTGCACCGACTTTGGTGACGACTATGATGGTGACGATGACAACGACATATCGTTGACGACCACGATGATGACAAGATGGAAAGAGGTTACGAGACAATGACTGGTCTGTTCTTTTGCACTACTGAGAATGTCTGTATTAAATACCAAGTACTGGATCTGGTGAATTTTGTATCTTTGGCATGGGATTGCTTTGTTTCGTTATAATTTTAAAGAACCTCCATCCCCAATGTTAACCACTTCCTATCCAGTGATTATCTAATCTTCATTCATCTCCTTTGGTCCTTCTTTTTACCTCTGTTTAGACGACACCAGTTCATCATGTCGTAACAGTTAAGATCTTCATTGCTTAGTCTTTGAAATTGTCTGTTGTGGCTAACACTCATTGATGTCACGTTTTGTTGAATCCAGGCTGAACAATTTGACGAATTGTAAGTTTGGATATGGACGGACTGCGGCTACAGAAAATCAAGCGACTATTGACTTCGGCTCAGTGATCGGAAGTGGGTTTGGAGGAAGATCTCCCAACCCATTCAACTTCAAATTCCCTTCATGGGCGGTAGGTTACACGCGTACATCCTAACATCACCAATTTCAATTGTCTATGATAGGTGCATTGGCGTCATCCTTCATCGACTTTGAGGCACAAATAGAAATGCCACTATACATACAGAATACACCCGCCTACATAAGCACCTTATTGCATTCAAACATAGATATACAAGTATACACACCTGCATACTTGTAATGAATGTAAGAACATGGCTCGGATCTTCTATGGGAAACGAGTTCGAATTTCTTCATACCATCAGCGCTTTTGAAAGTTAGGCTGAATCTTAACCTCAGGCTTCATCTTAGCGTTCGACTTCCAATTCTCAGCTCGGCTTACTTGACTTGCTTATGCTACTGTTTATATAATTCATAGAACTCTATCTAACACACGCAAGGAATTTTTGGGTTTGGCCTGCAGATCAAGGAATAGGCTTCAGCAATTACTCTGTCCGATCGGTGCTGCAATTCCTCAGTTCTGACTCACCAAACGTTATTCAGATCCTATCACATAGGTTTCGTCGCACCTTCTGTCTGTCTGCGTCTGTCTATCTGCTTCACTCTATCTTTCTCTCTTTGTTTCACTGTGAAATGACTCATTACCAAGCGCCAACTACTTCCAACACCCTCGTCAGTACGCATACACATCTTTTATAAATAAACTGATTGGTCGTCCTCATGCATCGAACGCCTCTTCACGCTTACATTCACTGTATTTCATTACTGCCGCTAAAACTGATGTGGTTAAATTCAGCCGGAATCGAAATCCAGCACCTCTGAGCTAAGGCCGACTATCTGCACTATGTGTCCGTCACCTAAAAGAGAAATATCCGTCACCCTATACATTTGATGTTATGTGTTTTTGCAAGTTGAATTTTACACGCTGGCAAGAAGATCGATAGTTCGAAAGCCACTAGCACAAAATGTTGACTCAACCGTCCACTCCCTTGAAACGACTGTAAAAAATGAGCACTAGGACAGATGGGCGCCTTGCAGGCTGCCATACAGTTAAATTCGACTCCTGTTAAACTTGTTAGCATATATTACTACTGTTTTATGAGATCTGACTGCGTACTTGTCAGTTTGAATTAACAAACGAATATTATTATTATATGCACGAACGTGCGCATACATACATACAATACATATATACAAGGCGTGGCACGGAAGCCGTTTGGTCAGAGCGGTCGGATTGTTATGCAGAGTGTGTGGTTTCGATCATTGAGTAAGTGCTTCGCACGCAAATATTGCTCATCGCCATCGATTGTCTGTCGTGTGTGGACTTTTGAGCTTTGAAAGAAGGGCATTATCAAATACAGTCGTATGATTGTACTCATACAAATATAATGCCCGCATACTTGCAGGCATATTTATATACATTGAAGAACAGCCTGGACTACCAGTAAGTTATAGGAACATATGAAAATCAGCATCTTAGTACAACTGTGCACAGATAATTCCGGGCCAGGATTATACGTGACGCTATTGTTTCGGTTGTTAGGGCGAAGTCTTGGTGAAGGTCCAGGTGTGGGATAGCGATCCACGCTATAACCATGACGAAAAAGTCGACTTCATGCTGTCAGATCCGCCTCTGAGAATATCTGATGTCAAGGTCACGGATAAAAACGGACAATGGACAAGAACAACCGTCCGGAATAGGACAGCGTCAGTAATCAACTCTGCTCTTGTCTGCGGTTACATGATTTGATGTCACATGACACAACATGACATGAAGACCTTAATATATCAACCATAACAACTTGTATCAGTTAATCGGTCAATCAGTCGGTCAGTCCGCCGGTCAGTCAGCTTATCATTCATTCGTTCAGACAATCGGTCAGTCAATCGGTTAATCAATGGGTCAGTAAGTCAGTCATTCAGTCAGCCGATCGGTCAGTCAGTCAGT
The DNA here is from genome assembly GCA_963556255.1 of Allolobophora icterica. NCBI lineage: Eukaryota > Metazoa > Annelida > Clitellata > Crassiclitellata > Lumbricidae > Allolobophora > Allolobophora icterica. Next base: position 29,034,640 of record OY744614.1, read on the forward strand.
CGGTAAGTGAGTCATCATTTTACTACCGCCAGACGTACATTTGCCTGGCGAATGAACAGTCACTACGACGAACTGTCAGAAGAACGGACGAACAGCCGCAATAGTCAATTGTTCCTTTTTTCAACTTAATTTCTGTTTAGCCTTTATCTTGCCCTTGTACCGCGTTCAATACAGTATAAGCAACAATCACCATCACCATCGCCTTGCCATCCATCATCGCTACCTCCACCACCAACCTGCTACCTCTACCGCGGCTGTCTTCACCACAGACCGTCTCTTAAATCGCCATCAGTCATTAAATACCATACCACAAGCGACTAGAAGTCACCACTGTAACGTCGTTATTATGAAAACGAGAAGAAAGGATAAAGATTTACATGACGCGCGGTAGGAGATGATTGTCTTTGATACCACAGCCTGACAATGGAATTGCGTGTCTCTTGCGGGGACAATTGGTACGGTGACAGGTGCAACGTCTTCTGCCAACCAAGCCTTGTTGCCAAGTACACTTGTGGCACTGACGGCCGAAAGATCTGCAACACAGGTTGGCATTTCAGATCAGACGATTATTAACTGAGACAAACAATAAAGAAGACCCATGGTGATCTTACGTCATGCGATTTGTACAGTTGTCAGATATTATTATCATTAATTAGTCACTCCTATACATGTAGCTGTAATCAGGTAGACATCGTCACGATTTTCCGGTGGGGCAGAGCGATAGTCGATTAGTAAGTTGAAAGACATGAGTTTTATATTGGGAACGAAGTGACACAAATGACTGAGCAGAAAGATCCGAAGCAGGGAGAGAATTTCAACGTTTAATCCAGCAATCGAACTAGATTGTTTCATCCGCAAGTCTCTGTCACAACACTGATCCACGCTCTGATCTGCACTCGGGTGGACTTTTGAAATGCTGTGTATATTGTCTTTTCCTCCTCCAATATGCACACACTCCAGACTATTCTTAATCCTGCTGCTCTGCTTCTTGGTTATAGTCCTAAGTTTGCCCACATTTCTGCCTTTATTCGTGATTCTCTCCACTGACTCCCCGTCCAACAGCGAGTTCAGTCTGAAACCCTCAGCCTCATGCGCAACTGCCCCACTGGGTCCCTCTTGCCTAATGAATTTCTGAACCCCGGTTTCTTCCTTGCTTAAGAGAGCTTCCTTGCGATCCTATGCCTGCAGCCTTGTGGCTGTCCCTCGTATGCTTTCTCCCACGGCATAATCAAGGCGCTTCGAATATGTGGTTCCCTCTGCTTGGAACTGTATCCCTTGTATCTCCGCCAAGAGTTTCCTGCCCTCTTTCCTCTCCGGTTCCGTAGACGCCTGAGAGCCTTCCTTTTTGCCGTTGCTGGCATTGATGCGCGACGAGGGTGCGGCTGATCTGAGTGGCACTATATAAGTGTTAAGTTACAATTCCAATTACAATTAGTTCACCAAACAGAGTTCTAGTTTTAGATATGACCAGATGAAGACGATCAGAAATCCTTATTAAATAGTTATTAAGTCACAAGGTCTGATTTTAAATTTTACTGTTGTTAGACAGCAGAGCGTAGTGTTTTATTAACCATGAGCCCCACTTTGAAAGAGATTCCTTTCCCAATAGGACCAATGCAGTGATATACGAACAAGGGTTATCTAACTTCAGAAATACCTAAGTTAATCTGAGGTTGCGCCGTGCCCTCAACAACAGCGGCTGCTGTTGAAGACTAATATAGATAGCCCACAACTTGGCAACTAAAAATATAAACGTTGTTAATGTTTTCTTCAGGATTGACCGGTGAAAACTGCGACGAAGAACAGGTGAGAGCTGCTAACGATTTGGCCTTTAACAATATAATTAATAAATAAAATAAAATAAATTAGATTTAATTATTATTAAAATAAGAAAACGGTTATTTGTTTTGAAATCTCATTTGGCTACCAGTATAGACAGCTAAAATAGTTCGCACAGCAGTGTAACTTACAATACACATCAAATTTAAATCTAACTATTTAAAATGTTATCATATTCGTAGTGGGTCGGATCTGTGCTCACAGTAGTAGGCTAGTAGTAGTATGGCGGATCTGTACTCTTTAAACAGTATTGCTGTGAACTCGTAGCATGATATTTCATGCTTGCTTTGAGTGAGCTTCATTTCGTGATACAAATGTTGACTTTCGGCATTGACATGATTTGCACATAATGTTGTAGGTGAGCAATAGGGGTAAAATCGAGGTCAAGCTGATAACTTTCAGTAATCCAACTGGCACGCTTGACAACGGCGATCCCTGCGACATAGGCCCAACCGAAGTAAATGGAGGATGTGATCAATACTTCATTGTTTGCATGGATGACAACAACATCAAGTGAGTCGTCATTTTTAATTTTTTTGCTCTGTTTCCATCTGCGTTCATTAAAGGGTGCAATCGGAGCAGAAAACTCCAAATCTATCATGGCCAGGATTTAAACCTGTGGACTGACAGTCTAGTGAACTAATCACTAGACTATGGGGACGGAGAGGTTGTTGAATGGCACGAAGTTAAGTAAGGTTGACTCAGACTTCCACTCCCTAGGGGACAGTGCTCATGAGACAATGATGAATGGCAATGGTGACAATAAAGTGACGATGACGATGATGATAAAAATGAGGATAATGACGACAATTTGTATCATTGCTTTCGGTGAGTGAACGATTGAAGGAAGTGGTCAGTGAGTCTGCTCTAACTGACATTGACACTAACCAGCGGCGGATTCCGTTTATTACCAGATGCAAGAATCTGGATGCAAAGAAGTTGACTTTTTATATGTGACATAACATGGGTTTTATTAGCCGAAAGCCTCAACTACGGTATTTTACAATGTTAAGTTGTGACTTCCACTATGAAACCGAGGCACTAACATTCAAAACATACAGCTGGCCTTCTTTTGCACTGCTGACAATTTCTGTATTAAAGATCCGGTAAGTTTCTGGTACATTTAGTATCTTTGGCATATGGATGCTTTGTTTTGTAATAATCTTAAGGAACCTCTATCTCCCATGTTTACCACATCTTTCCAGTGATAACCTAATCTTCATTCATCTCCTTTGGTCCTTCTTTTTACCTTTGTTTAGACGACTCCATTTTATCCTTTCGTAACAGATAAGATCTTCATTGCTTAGTCTTTGAGATCGTCTGTTGTGACTAATACTCAGTGATGTCGCGTTTTGTGGAATCCAGGCTAAACGATTTGAACGCTTGTGATTTGGGATCTCATGAGACTGGAACTACAGAAAATCAAGCGAACATTGACTTCGGCTCAGTGATCGGAAATACAAAATCACCCAACCCATTCAGCTTTAATTTCCCTTCATGGCCGGTAGGCAATACGTGTAAATCTTAAGCCCACCAATATGAATTGTCTAGGATAGGCGTTATCCATTTTCGACTTTGGGCAAAACAGAAATACTACAATACACACGCTATGATAAACATCTGAATGCATTCATACATACACTGTGTCCCGATGAATAGTAGACCCAAAGCAAAAGTGTCATAACTCGGTCAAAAACTTGTGGCATTTGCCTGAAATTTAAAAAACAACAACAGTAGCCATATTAACTTGACACTTGTTTATTTGGTAACCAAACTTTTACAGTTAAAGCAGAAACATGAACTATTATTATATTCTAAAGTTTGGCTACACAGGAGGCCCAAAAGGGGTCAAATGACCCCGCTACAAGGGCCACCTGGGTAGTAGTACAGTAAGTGGAAAGCAGTCAATCATCCATCATTCTTAACTCGGTACTTAATTAAAGCAAGTAAGTATAATTATCGTTGTACAATGTTTTCACTGTTCATAACAAGAACTTAACTAACGCCAAGATAACATAACCTGTGATCAATCAAGTGAACATTTATAATAATTCCGTGGATTAAACTTTTAGAGAAAACCTCAGCTTATTCATGAGCAGTCACCTAAATACATACTTTCATGCAAAATTAGCCCACACGCATATATGCATACTTATACCCATTTGTACCCAAGCGATACAACCTACTTATACACCTGAAAGCACTCATACCTTTTCATAGCCCTACATATATGCATGCGTGTCAACAACATACATACACGCTCACATACATACACACAACACGCATACAAACACTTAAACAAACATACATAGATACATACAGATTAGCACATGTCCACACACCATACCATATACATACATACTCAAATACCAAATTGATTACACAATCTGCAGAGGAGTAAATTAACCTTTCTGTAAAAAAACATTAATTCATAAAATGTGACGTTATAGTACATCCGTATGATGTATTATACAGTGCATTTAATACGCAATAAGATAGAGGTTACCTAATGAAACCCTTAAGAGATAACCTAAGAGATAAGAGATTATCTAATACAGTTGAGAAGTAAAATACTTCATTGTAATTGAAAAATAGTTACCACCAAATCGTAACGCCGTTTGGAAATGTTGGTGAGTTTGTCAAGTGTAGATACATGCACATGTATATATAACCGATGTAAGTTCGGATAGGTCTTTGTATCGCCCCATCTTATAGACTAACATGTTCAAATTGAACTCGTTTGGCTGAATCTTGACTTCAGGTTTCATCTTAGCGTTCGACTTCCAATTCTCAGCTCGGCATACTTTACTTATTTATGCTACTGTTTATATAATGCATAGAACTCTATTTAACTCACGCGGAAAATTTGTGGGTTTGGCCTGTAGGTCAAGGAATGAATAGGCTTCAGCAATTGATCGGTGCTGCAATTCTTCGGTGCTGACTCACCAAACTTTATTCAGATCCTAACACATACTCTTTTGTCACACCTTCTGTCTGTCTATCTGTTTCAATCTATATCTGTCCGTTTGTTTCACTGTGAGATAAATCAGTACCAAGCGGCGACGGCTTCCTGCACCCTCTTCAATTCGCATACACATATTTCATAAAAAAAAACACTGAGCGGTCGTCCTCAAGCATTACATGTCACTTCACGCTTATATTCACCCTATTTCATTACCGTACTACGACTATGCGGGTGGCCAACTGCAGTTGTTAAATTTAGCCGGATTCAGCACCTCTGAGTTGAGGCCGACTATCTGGACTATGAGTCCGCCACCTAAAAGAGGAAACCATTCACCTAAAAGACAGAAATGTCCGTTACTCAACATCTGATGTTATGTGTTTTAGTGTGTTGTCACATTCGGCATACAGCTGCTCAGCACTATCGATTGTCTGTCGTATTACATGTATGTGCACTTCTGAGCTTTGGAAGAAGGGCATTATCAAATACAGTTGTACGGTTGTATGCATAATATAATTAAAAAATTATAATGTCCGCATCTTAGCATATGTAATTATGTAGATTTAAGTATAGTATCGACTTCCAGTAAATTGTAGGACTAATCAGCATGCAAACCATCTTAGTACAACTGTCCGCAAATAGGTACCTGATACTTTGGTTTCTGGTGTTAGGGTGAAGTCTTCGTGAGGGTCCAGGTGTGGGATAGGGATACAGGCAAAAACGACAAAGTTGACTTCATGGAGACAGATACGCCGCTGAGATTACCTATCATCGGTCAATCGACAAGCGCAACCGTCCGGAAACGAACAACGTCAGTACACAAATCTGTTCTAGTCTGCGAAGATACGGCTTCACCTAGCGTGGCACAATATGACCTAAACGCCTTAACATCTCATCCATAACAAGTTGTATTAGTTTGTCGGTCAGTGGGTTTGGTCGGTCAGTCAGTCGGTCAGTCAGTCAGTCAGTCAGCATAGATACCGCTAGACGTAGATTTGCATGTCAAATGAACAGTCAATACGACGGACGGTCTGAAGAACGGACGAACAGCCGTAAAAGTCCGTTGTCCGTTGTTTCAACTTACTTCCTCTTTAGCCGTTACCTTGCCCTTGTAGCACATTTATAACAGTATAAGCAACAATCACCACCACCATCGTCTCGCGTTCCATCATCGCTACCTCCATCACCATCACTTTTGCCTCAACCGCATCTATGTCCTCTATTATTACCTCCATCACCAGCACCATCACGACAATCGCCATCAGTCATTAGCCACCATAAGCGAGTAGAAGCCACCGCTTTAACGTAGTTATTATGTAAACAGCGAAGACAGCAGAAACCTTTGCATGACGCGCAGTATGAGATGATCGTCTTGGTTACATTGTTTGATTGTTATAATTATGTAATACGAAGTAATATGCTGTAATATTTTTCTTGTACTGTGCTGTGAGTTTGCTAGCGCTTCTTAATAAAGAATATACTTACTTGCTTACTTTGATATCACAGCTTGACAATGGAATTGCGCGTCTCCTGCCTGGACAATTGGTACGGCGACAAGTGCGACGTCTTCTGCGAACCAAGCCTTGCGGCTACCTACAAATGTAGCAATGACGGCCAAAAGATCTGCAACCTAGGTTGACATGTTAGATCATTCGAATTTCTAATAGGACAAACAATAAAGAAGACCCATATCGCTCTTATGTAGCGCGATTTACACAGTGACCAGATATTATTGTTAATTAGTAACTTCCATAGCGTTGGTTGCTGTCTAATGCATCAACCGATGGCGCGCCAAAACTAAGCCATGAACAGTTAGACATCCTGAAGATTTTCCGTTGAGAGAGAGAGAGAGAGCTCCAGCCTATGGTGGATTAGCATGTTATGATGTTAAAACAGATGAGTTTTAAATTTAGAACAACATGACACAAATGACTGAGTAGACAGAACATAAGAAAAGAGAGAATCCAACATTTAAATCCAGCAACCGAAATAGATCGTTAACCAAGCACAGTTCTAGTTTGAGATATGACCAGATAAAGTCCATCAGTAGTCTTTCGTGAATAGTTTTAAAAGTAATATTGTCAGATTTTAAATTTTACTGTGATTAGCCATCAGAGTTGAGTGTTTTATAAACCATGAGCCCCGCTTTGAAAGAGATTTTTTTCTGAACAGGACACCAATGCAGTGATACAAGAAGACGGGTTATATGCTCGTATGTTGATGAATTGGTTAAGATGTGGATGAAATATTGGTTAAAATGTGGATGATACTCAAGTTTGGACGAATTATTGTCATTTAAATACATTTGACTGGGTGCGCGAACAGACTTAAATAGGAAATATACTCAGCGCAACACCAGAAACCCCAAACCAATGCTGGATGCGACTCAAAACAAGCGAATATCAACAGCAGCAGACATGCGAAGAAGAACGAGACAGCGATGTCCATAGAGCACGTAGTATCACTACACAGACTCCACGGAGTGAAACTGAAAAACGTGCTGACTCAAGTGGAAATATTAACAAATAAGAAAAATTGTGAGAATGCCTACGAGTCAGGAACAAGCGTTCAAGAATTTTCGTTAGAAATTTCAAAGTTGAGATGAACTCCTAGCATGAGTGCAGAATGACAGAAATGATCCTTCATGCAACGAAGATTAACTCATTGAAGGAACGGTTGGACCCAAGACATCGAAGCACTCCTTCAGATGTCGGCCATTAGAGTAATGGAGAGGTGAGAGCTTTCATTCGGTAAGAACAAGATGAGTTTAGGAACCTCTATAAGTGTTGATGACTGATAGTTAGTCCAAGAAAGCAGCTACAGATGGCGGAATTTATCCGATGCAGAGAAACTAGACAATTTTAACCTGATACCAGAATTTTATCTGCAAAGAAGGCTAGGAACTTCCTGGGAAGCTCTACAGGCCGTCGAGTGCACAATATGGTTTACATTTACCTTTTCACGAGGTAATAAGTTATTTGTATTATTAAATGGTTAAGTACGGAAACTTGCAAGGTGAAACTAGTTTTTGAACAAGCTTGCACAGTGTTTCAAATGTAAAACGGTTAGATGGAAGTAGAGAGTCACGCAGCAAACGCTCTATATGACTTGTGGGGCGCCTAACTTCAGAAATTTAATAGCTAAGTTAAACAGAGGTTTCGTTGTGCCTTCAACAACCTCAGTTTATGTGTGTGGATATTTGCCAGATGAAAACTAGTTTCAGAAATAGAAAAGTTTAACAGAGTTTGCGATGTGCCCCTAGCAACAGCTGTTGTTTAAGAGTAAATTAGATAGCCTAAAACTCGGCAACTAAATGTTCACGTTGTTAATATTTTCTTCAGGATGGATCGGTGACAACTGCAACGAAGAAAAGGTTACTGCTACTAGCGATTTTATATTAGAAATATAATTATAAAGTAAAATAAAATAAACTTAATTACAATTAAAATAAAAGAACTATTATTTTGCTTTAAAATCATATTCAACTACCAGCATAGACCGGTCAAATAGGTCGCAAAAATAATTCAGCTTAAAATACACATTAAAACTTAAATGGAACTTTCTTTCAAATACTTAAGACTTTGAAATGTTCTCATAGTACCAGTGGTTCGTAATTTTGCTCATGTTGGTAGTAGGTCGGATCTGTGCAATACAGTGCAGTGGTGCAGTGTCGAGTGTGTACTCGAAGCGGCAAATAGCTAACTACTGCTTAATTAACAACTGCTTTGCACAAACGGGTTGTGCTAGTGGTTGCGATTGAAGCGCCCGCATAGGGATTCAGCAACTGGAGATGGGGATCTCAGTTATCTTCCGGTAGAAGAATGTAGAGCTGTTTTATGGAAATATGGGTTCAGTCAATCGTAGAAAAGAAACTATCCGAAAACCTCATTCTATTAATTTGATAACCCGAGAAGTAAATGTCAGTAAGTCAAGAACAAATTCAATGTTGGTCGACACCATAGATACAGTAGCTGGAATCATCTCCAGGTCAGAAAGTTCTTTCGCGATTTTCTGGTGTGTTTCACATAGTCGGCTAGCATTTCATCGGTTTAAAAGTTCTAGAATCGATAAACTAAAAGGGAGGAAAGGGATTGCAATTTGCCACCGAAGCCTAGAAATCGAAGTCTTTAACCTTTCCTTAAGAATGGCTGGAGAAAAATCTTCGCCAAGCAATTAAACATACGACGAAGATGCTACAAAGACTGAGGCGTGCGTATCTAAAACTGTCATCGATATAAAGGCCCTCCCTAAGTTGTCATCTGTCATTTACTTCATGACAAATGTCACTGTGACGTACATTCAACCACACCGTAGATACTCTGTTTCACCTGATGGATTCTCTGCCAGAAAGACGTGTTATTTTCGACGGTAGTTCACAGTGAAACTGCCTGAATTAATAAAACTGTTTCATTTCTTACCAGATAATAATAGCATCAACGACGACCTAGCTAAGCTACAAATCTGTACTGTCTGACAATGTGAGGTAAGACAAGATGTTAAGACAAGACAAGGGAAAACAGGAAAATCGTTAATACGCGTCTCTTTTAACAGTATTCCTGTGAACTCGTAGCATGATATTTCATGTTTGCTTTAAAATGTGAGCTTCATTTTGTGATACAAGTGTTGACTTTCAGGCACTAACGTGATTTGCACATATTTTGTAGGTGAACTATAACGGCAAAATCGAGGTGAAGCTGATAACTTACAGTAATCCAAGTGGCAAACTTGACGACGGCACTCGATGCGACAGTGGCTTAAACGAACCAAATGGAGGATGTGATCAATACTTCATTGTTTGCATGGATGAAACATCTAACAGCGCGTGAGTCGTCATTTTTCACGAATGCTGCATGTCGTAGGAAATTCTGTCGCCGGCTATACGATAGTGGTGATGATGATGATGATGGCGACGACGACGATGAATATTATTAGCAGTCGCTAAGCTTTTGACAAATGACGGCGGTTCGCCAGTCCTCTTATGTCCCACTTGATCCTCTCATTGACATTATACAATCTTTGTTCTCATTTTGCATCTGTGTTCATTAAAGGGTGCAAGCGGAACATAAAACTAAATATGCCGTGGCTAGAATTTGAACCTGTTGATTGACAGTCTAGCGAACCAATCTTAGAATTCACTCCCTGTATGCACGTGTGCAAGTGAAGACACACTACGGTGTAATAGAGGCTGCTGGTGCAGTAAAGTATTTGCTCACTTACTTACTTACTTTGAACAAAAATATATAGTTGTCTCCAATTATACACCGCCCTAAAGCAGCACATCAGTTTCTGGTAGACTGGCCGTCACTGAGCAGATGTTGATGGCGCAAAGCATATGCTATACTACAGTAAAAATGTGTAAAAGCAGACATTCATAATTGTATAGGCCTACGCATAGGTAACGTAGATGTTAGCACGCATAACATCGATCCTTCAGTGCAGTTGTCGAGAAGTCTTTTATCGCTGTATGAAGGTCTGTCGAACCAATGCTTAAGCACACCTTTACAGATTCCTGGGCAAGTTGCAGTTAAGCGACAATGACTAGAACGACTTTTATGACGACTATAAAGGTGGCGATGACAACGACATATTGCATTGTATTGTATAAATACGAATTCATAAAGCATCTGTCGGACTACAACCTAATCAGAGGCGCTCATATCTATCACGACCACGATTATGACGATGACCGTAATGAAGATTACCAGTGACAGTGAGGAGGGTGGTCATGAAACAATGATAAATATTAGTAGTGACGATGAAAATGACGATGATGATGACAAAAATGAAGAAAATTCTAACGGCTATGATAATGTCGACAATTTGTAGCGTTGCTTTCGGTGAGTTAACGATTTAAGGAAGTGGTCGGTAAGTCCGCCCTGACTGACATTGACACTGACCACCAGATTCCGTTTATTACCAAATGCAAACATCTGGATGCAAAAAAGATGACTTTTATGGCATATCATGGGTTTAATTAGCTAAGACTTCAACTACGGTATTTCACAAAGTTAATTTGACACATCCTTTAAGAAGCCGAGGCAGTAACATTCAAAACAGCCAACAGTTCTCTTCTTTTCTGTATTAAAGATTCGGTAAGTTTCTTTGGCATCGGATTGATTTGCTCGGTTATAATTGTATGGAACCTCCATTTCCCATGTTAACCACATCCTTTCCAGTGAAAACCTAGACTTCAAGTATCTCCTTTGGTCCTTCTTTTTACCTCTGGTTAGAAGACTCCATTTTATCCTTTCGTCACAGATAAGATCTTCATTGCTTAATCTTTGAAATTGTATGTTGTGACTAATACTCATTGAATTTTGTTGAATCCAGGCTAAACGATTTGACAGCTTGTAAGTTCGGATATGTACGGACTGCACCTACACAAAATCAAGCGAGCATTAACTTCGGCTCAGGGATCGGAAGTGGGTTTGGAGGAAGCTCACCCAACCCATTCTATTTCAATTTCACTTCATGGCCGGTAGGCTACACATGTATATCTTTAAGATCCCTAATTCGGATTGCTGAGTTACAGCGGCGTCGTCCATTTTCGACTTTGGTGCATAATTAAAAGTGCCACGATATATACATTTACCCGCATAGATAAAATCCTGAAAGCATTCATGCATAGATACATACATGGATGCCTGATGTTTTGTAAGAGGATAGCTCGGATTGGTCTATGACAGACAAATGAGTTTTAACTTCAACATACTATCAGCGCATCGTTCGTGTCGCTTATGACCGGTTGACCGAATCTTTACTTCAGGCTTCATCTTCAGCGTTCGACTTTCACTTCTCAGCTTGGCTTACCTTTTTACCTGACTTACTTATGCTGAAGTTTATGTAATTCATAGAACTCTAAGTCCCGCGAGAAATGTGTGGTTTAGGCCGAACTATAAACAGGTCGGTTCAGGAATGAATGGCTTCAGCAGTAACAGTCTGATCGGTGTTGTATTTCCTCAGTGCTGACTCAGCAAAGTTTATTCAGATCCCAACAGACAGGCTTCATCTCGTACCCTTCTATCTGTATCTGTCTGTCATCCTGCATCACTCTATCTCTGTCTGTTTCACTTTGAAATTAAACACTACCAGGTTTACGCATTAGGTCACAGAGGTATTTAGGAGCTATTACCAGTTGAGTCCTTGAGACCAGGAGGAGGACCTTGTATTGGACGTGGGAAGCAACAGGAAGCCAGTGAAGTACATCAGTCATAAAGGTAGTTATGTGAGAGAAGCGAGGGAAACGGGCAATAAACGTGGCAGCCGCGTTCAGAACAGACTGCAGAGATGAAAGGCGCGCTTTAGGGAGCCCAGCAAACAATGAATTGCAATAGTCAATGCGGCAGCATATGAAGGCATGAACCATAGTAATAAACACTGAAGGGGAAACTGATCTTCTGACGGCCCTCAAACGCCTCAGGTGATAGAAACAGGAGCGTGTGAGGTAAGAGAGGTGTTCAGAAAACGAGAGAGTACTATCAAGGGTGACACCCAAATCCCGAACACTGGATGAAAATGAAAAATCAGGATACATGTATATTGACGACAGAAGTGGGATATAAAGTTTAGAAAGTTGCTGCTTAGTGCCAAACCAGATCAGTTGGGTCTTAGAAGAGTTAAGGTTAAGTCGATTTGATGACATCCAAGAGTGGAGATCATGTGATAGGGAATCAATGGATCCAACAAGGGAGATCTGCTGAGAGGATGAGCCTTGGACAAAGATCTGAACGTCATCTGCATAGAGGTGACCAGACGTAAGGTGTTTAGTAAATATAGAAGGAATGTGAGCTGTGTAGAGTATGTACATCTAACCTTGTTATGTTTTAGTATGTTGTCACATTTTGGCATAGGCCCCTACATATATGCGTAAGCACATACGTACGTAAATACAAGGCGTGGCACGGTAGCTGATTGGTAAGAGGGTCGGATTGTAAAGCAGAGTGTGTGGATTGGAGCATCTGCAGAGGCGGTAAGAACCTTGAGAAAGTCATTCGCCCACAATTATTGCTCATCGCCATCGATTGTCTGTCGTATGGTCGTGTGTGCACTTCTGAGTTTTGAAAGAAAGGCATGCATTATCAAATACAGTTGCATAGTTGTACTCATACAAATATAATGTCCGCATCCTTGCAAACGTAATTATATACATTGAAGCATGACATCGACTACAAGTAAATTATAAGAACATATGCTAATCAGCATTCAAACCATCAACTCTGCGCTAAGACAGGGCAAGGATTTTTACGTGATGCTGTTGTTCCCTACGTTAGGGCGAAGTCTTGGTGAAGGTCCAGGTGTGGGATTGGGATCCAAGCTATAACCACGACGAAAAAGTCGACTTCCTGCTGTCAGCTACGCCGCTGAGAATATCTGATGCCAAGGTCACGGATAGAAACGGACAATGGACAAAAACAACCGTCCGAAATAGGACAATGTAAGTAGCCAACATTTCTCTAGTCTGCTATGACATGACTTGATGTCACACGACACAACAGGACATGAAGACCTTAACATCTCAGCCATAACGACTTGTATTATTTTGTCGGTCAATCAGTTAGCTTATCATTCATTCATTCAATCAATTGGTCAGTCAATCGGTTAGTCAATGGGTCAGTCACTCAGTCTGCCAATCAATCAGCGAATTGCTCAATAAGTCAGTCAATCGAAAGACGTACAGTTGCATGGCGAATGAACAGCTAATACGACGGACTGTCAGAAGAAAGTCCCAAAATTCAGTCGTCCCTTGTTTTTAATTTCTGTTTAACCGTTAACTTACCCTTGTACCCCATTCAGAACAGTACAAGCAACAATCACCACCACCATACACTCGTCATCAATCACCACTCCGTCCACCACCAGAACTGCTGTCTCAACCGCTGTTCTCTCCACCACAGCCTCTGTCACCAGCACCATCACGACTTATCGCCATCAGTCATTAGCCATCATGAGCGACTAGAAGCCACCACTTTTATCGTCGTTATTGTGCAAAAGGCGCAGAGAGCAGAAAGCTTTACTTATTGCGCAGAATTGAGATGATTGTCTTTGATGTCACAGCCTGACAATGGAATTGCGCGCCTTTTGCGGAGACAATTGGTACGGCGACCATTGCGACGTTTTCTGTCAACCAAACCTTGCTGCCACCTACGCTTGTGGAAAAGACGGCCGAATGATCTGCAACACAGGTTGGCATCTGAGATCAGACGATTATGTAGTAGGGCAAACAATAAAGAAGACACGTCGCGCTCTTGCGTAGCGCGATTTCTACAGTTTCCAGATATTATTAATAATCATAACGTGATAGCACTGGTGTCTCTAGCACCAAAACTAAGCCTTAATCAGGTAGATATCCTAACGGTTTTTGTTTGTGACAGAGCGGCAGCCTATGATAACTTAACAAATTGAAACAAATGAGTTTTAAGTTTACATCGAAATGACACAAGAAACTGGGGCAGGGTGAGAATTCCAACATTTACATCCAGCAACCGAAATAGATAGCTCGTCAAGCAGAGTTCTAATTTTACGTATGACCAGATAAAGACGATCGGAAGTCCTTGTTGAATACTTATTAAAATAATAAGGTCTGATTTTAAATTATACTGTGGTTGGCCAGCAGAGTTGAGTGATTTATAAACCATGAGCCCCACTTTGAAAGAGATTCTTTTCTGAAGAGGGCATCAATACAATGATATAAAGCAAGGGTAATATGCTCATAATTATGTTGACATAATTATAGCTATGACACTAGCCAAAGATTTCTGGAAACTGTGGAGTTTTTGCTAGTTGGCCTTATTGATGCCAATAAGTAGCGTGAGACAATAGGTTCAAGGAATTTATCCGACGCAGAGAAGACAGCCAGTCTTGACCTCATTCCATAATTTTATCTGCAAAGAAGGCTAGCCGAGGTCACAGTATGGCTTGCATTTATCTTACCACAAGGCAGTAGTTGTTTGTATCACTAATATGGTCATCTCTTTGCGGATGATGTGCAAGCATTTGTCCAACTGTCATATGTCAATTGCAATTAGTTGAGCGTATTGAGTCTCTATCGAAGTCTCTCCATTCCTGGATGTCCTCAAATCGTCTCTGTCTTAATGCCTCCAAAACCCAGTTCATTTGGTTTGGCTCCCCTCAACAGTTGCTGAAGATTGATTTTGCCCTTCTCTCGGAAATCTTTCCACACTACTCCTTTTCATCAAGTGTACGTGACCTGTGTGTTACGCTTGATAGCTCTCTCTCCTTCAAAGATCACACCTCTAACCTCACACGTGTTTCCTACTTCCACTTAAGGCGTCTCAGGGCTGTTCGCCGATTTGTCGTATCCTCTGTTTTCACAACGCTGGTCCATGCTTTCATTTCCTCCCGAATCGACTACTGCAATTCGCTTCTAATCGGTCTTCCTAAGGTCCGTATCACATCTGCAGTCAGTCCTAAATGCAGCTGAGAGATTAATAGCACGTCTGCCACGCTACTCACGCATTTCATCCTTCATGTTTGATCAACTGCACTGGCTTCCTCTCTCTGCACGAATTAAGTTCAAAATCCTTATTCTGGTGTCTAAGACACAGCGGAGTATCGCTCCCAAATATTTAATCGATGAAATTCACCGGCCTCTTTCTGTCTCCTCGCATCGTCCACTTCGCTCCTCGAACAGATTTGATCTTTCAGTTCCTCATACTAGAACAGCTATGGCGCAATCCCGATCTTTTGCGTCAATTGGTCCCTCTCTCTGGAATACACTCTCCTACACGCGCTCAAATTTAAATAGGTAACCCCTCGTCTTCTTTGCTTTCCTCAAGACTAATTTCTTTTCTCTTGGCCTTGCGCACTGGGAGCGCCTCTGAACGGTTCACCCTACTAGCGGCGCTTTATAAATGTTTAAATACAATGCAATGGTGTTACGAGAAGCAAAGCTCGGGGAGATCAGTTAGCTAAGTATGCAAACTTGGCATACAAAACAAGTTTTTGTGCAAGTTTGCAGCGTTATTCAAATCAAACACGGTAATAGATTATATGGAAGTAGAGAGTGGCGCTACTAACGCTCTATATGACTTCTTCGGCGCCTAGCTTCATAAATGGCTAAGTTACACAGAGGTTACGGTGTGCCCTCAACAGCAGCAGCTGCGTTTGAAGGCTAAAATAGATCGGCTACAACTTTGCAAATAAAATTATTAATGTTGTTAATTTTCTTCAGGATGGACCGGTGACAACTGCGACGTAGAACAGGTGAGAGCTGCTAACGATTTTACATTAGAAATATAAATAAAATATGAAACAAAATAAATTATATTTTATTATAATTAAAATAATAAAACGCTTATTTGCTGTAAAATCTTAATCAGCTACCATCTCACACCGGTCAAATAGGTCGCACAACAGTGCAACTTACAATACACATTATAATTAAATTGAAATTTTTCTAAAATATTTAAAATACATTAAATGTTCTCAAAGTGGCAATGGGTCGGATTTTGTATTCGGACATTTATAAAGGACGTATCGAAAGGGATGATAATTTGCCACTGATGCCTAGAAATCGAGGTCGTTAAGATCCACGACAACTCCCAAATGCAATTTAAATTGTGCACACTCAAAAGTGTTATTATGTCTGTGAATAAAGAGCGGTCGGGGATGATCTTTGCCAAGCAATGATGAAGGCGCCACAAAATCACAGGCGTCTATAGGTTAAACTCTCGTAGATTTATAGGCCTCGTCCTTTGTTGCTATCTCACATTTTCTTCATGAGTAATGTCACTGTGACCTACATTCAACCACACCTTCTAAGGTTGCATCTGACTGATTCTATGCCATTAAGACGCGTTTTTTCCGGCTAAACTAATGAAACGAAATTTCACTTTTTTACCACATAATAACAGCTGCGGACGACGACCTAGCTAAGCTACAATTCTGTAATGTCTGACAGTGTGAGGTAAGACAAAGGTCTTAAGACAAGACAATGGAAAGCAGAACAATCGTTAATACGCGTCTCTTTTAACAGTATTGTTTGAATTCGTAGCATGATATTTCATATTTACATTGACGAGTGAACGTCATTTGTGATACAAATGTTGACTTTTAGGAATTAACGTGATTTGCACATATTTTGTAGATGAGAATTAACGGTAAAATTGAGGTGAAGCTAATAACTTTCAGTAATCCAAGTGGCATACTTGACGACGGCCATAGTTGCGACATAGGCCCAGTCGAACCAGACGGAGGATGTGATCAATACTTCATTGTTTGCATCGATGAAACATCTAACACCGAGTGAGTCGCCATTTTTCACAAATGCTAAACATCGTATAGTTGGTTTTCTTAGTGTAGAATTGTTCAAATTGGGTGTACAAGCAAAAGAAAGACATATTTAGAATCAGGAAACAAAGCTGATGATAACCTGATATACTAACATCCTGAGAAATAGAAAAAAATAAATCAAATTTTTTCAGCTCTGTGGGTCATACCGTAGGCCTACCAACTCAACCAATGATTCTGACTCGACAATTCAGAATTTCTTGATTTTTTCACCAAAAATTCCTGATCATATGGTATGAACAACCAGAAAATTTCACGCGTCTATAGCAAAAATTGACGGAGATATAGGCTGTTGAAGTTGCGGGGTAGGACGAAAATTGTACGCGAATTTTTGTCATTTTGAGACTTCCATAACTTTTGATCTAGAGCAGCTACACACATTTGGTTTTCAGTTTTGAGTTCTAAGCACTGCATAGATTTACAAGGTGAAGCAAAATTTGTTGTCTTTGATTTGAGCAATTAACCAAAGTTGTTGCAAAGTGTCAAAAATTTCTTGCCGAACCAATTTTTGCCATGTTTGCTGAATCACTACACCTGCAGTATATGTCAGAAAGGAATAATTTTTGTGTGGTTTTATTCAGCTATTGGTGGAGTTGTAAATGTGTAATTTATTTGTGTCTTGGTCAACAGGAACTACTATAGCGCTTTGCCAAAACCTCTTCATCTCAACGATAGTGGTCACTTTTAACTGCCCAAATGGTCAAGTGTATCACCTGATAAAGAAGTAAAACATGCATCAATGGAAAGCCTGAAGAACAACCTTTTTATTGATACCAAACTCTTGTTGGTATTCTTTACATTAGGTTATTAAATTATTTTTTCAAAAGCCGTGATTTTTGCAGTTTGCGGTGGTACATTAACAATTGCACAGCATACATTGTACATAATTTGAAAGTAAATAGCATAGAGATTTTCAATAATGCATTCTAAAGTTGTGAATCAAGCACACATTCAATGTGTAAAATTGGAGAACTTTTAAAAGTGTGTATCTGCAATTTTTTTAACAAATGTTCTATTTCATTTATAATTTTGTCATCCAATTGATAATGCCATCCTGTTATGGTTATGGATGGCACCCAATAATTATATTTATTTCTGGGCCACTGGAATGAACCTATGATCCCTGTAGCAATGGTGAATTCATGTTTCTGGAACCTTCTTTGCATTTTTAAATAAGGCCTAGTATTCAGCTCTTAGCATCATAGAAGAATTTATGTTCAAGATGTTGGAGTCAGCTCAAAGAAACAGTTGCTGTTCACTGAAAATGTGGTTCTTTGTGACGGTTTAAAGACAATTCGTTTAACTGTACCACTAATTCCATTACAAGGACAACAGTAGCAAAAAGAAGCCATTCAACACTTGGCTTCAAATCACCCAGATTGTTCATGAGAATGCTAACATTTTAAAAGTTCTTGGGCTTGCTAGCAGTTTCATCACTGAAATGCTCTATAGTCTTGATGGTTGGATGGAGGCCAGGCCCTTTGATCATGGCATTAAGTGTGTGATGGCATCATATGCAAATGTCACTCACAACACATGTGCTGAAACACTGTATTTTAAATCTTTCTGGTAGTAGATGGTAAATGGATAGAGATTAGCCTGTAAAGTGAGGAGTTCATATCCAGTGGTCATTGAAGCATTTCTGAACCTATCTGAAGTCACAGATGACATTGATGAAGCAACTATATCGGTTTATTCCAGTGGTGCCCATAAATTGCATCGAAATATGTGTGGTAAGGATTTTCCCTGCATCATCTGGCTGCAGCATTTAAGACCAATTGCACTTAGGACAGATGTGTCTTTGGAAGCCCTATTATCACAGAGTTACAGTAGTCAATGCGTGTACATACAAAGGCATGCACCATGGTCGTAAAGACAGTACCTCCTAAAGGCTCTAAGGAGCCTCAGTTGGTAGTAAGAGAAGTGGGTCGGCAGTCTTAGGTGCTCAGTAAACGTCAAGGCAGTATCAAGCATGACAGCTAGATCACGAACACTAGAGGAGAATGTAAAGTCTGGGAATAGTAAGGCCAGTAGCAGGAGGTCAACGTTTGACAGGTGCTGTTTGGTTCCAAACCAAATCAATTGGGTCTTTGAGGGATTGAGCCAAGTCTATTTGCCATCATCTAGAAGTGGAGATCTCCACCCTACCCACCATAAGAATCTGCTCAGATCATGCTGTGTCATAATTTGAGTTGAATTAAATTCTAAATCAACTCATCTGGAATGTTTACAGTGGTCATAACATCCACAAGAAAATGAAGCAGTTCAGTTTTGTTGTCATCGACTTGCAAGAATTGTCCATTTCATTCCGAACCAATTCTGCCGTATGCATGAGATGGACTGCATCCGTATCAGAGTTCTGTTTTATTTGTTCCAGCGCTATGCCTAAATTTTCACGAAAAGTTAAAAGAACATCTCGTACATTTCTAGTAAATGATCCTTATGTCGAGTAGCTTAATTTAGGTTTACTTGTCAAGAAAATACCATAATGCTATAGTTGTTCTGCATAAAGTTGGCTAAGTTCAGCTAGTGTGAATGCTGGAGGCAAAATGTCGTTGGCTCTGCTTCTTCCAAATATGCAATAATGAGACTGATTCCGCATCTAACCTAGTTATACACTTTACATTTTCAGTTTCACATGTGAACCTGCTGCTTTACGAAACAGATCTAGCAATCAAGCAGGGTGGTATTTGGCCTCAATTGCAATCATATCGCCACTTGACCACTTTCCTAGCACCCTCTGGCAAAATATACACTTACTCCAATCACCACTAGCAATCAAGCAGGGTGGTATTTGGCCTCAATTGCAATCATATCGCCACTTGACCACTTTCCTAGCACCCTCTGGCACAATATATAATTTACTCCAATCACCACTAGCAATCAAGCAGGGTGGTATTTGGCCTCAATTGCAATCATATCGCCACTTGACCACTTCCTAGCACCCTCTGGCAAAATATACACTTACTCCAATCACCACTTGCCCACCTGTGACAATTCCATTGCCGAGTTCGTATACCGCACACTTCGATAGCCCTACAGTGTAATTGTGCTGACGAAGGTAAGCAGACGACAACAGCGCTAATTGAAGGATTTACTCCCGAAATTGTTATATCATTAACATAACTGTAATATAATCACATTATTTATATTATTATTATTATTATTAACGACAGCGTAAGGGAATTAAAAACAAGTCGGTAACCTATATCAACGTAAAACACACGTAAAGATGTACCACAATCAGCCCAATTGTGCGCAACTAAGCCCAAGTCGACAGCGTTGTAATCTTTTACAAAAAGTGAATAAATTTACTCATTTACAATCATATTCACAGGTGTTAGTATATCAGATTATTTTTTATATATTTTAAGGTTTTAAATTAGAAAGTTTGCTGCTTGTACACATCACTTGAACGATTCAGTTGTTTTTTGTTTCTTATTGACCCCACTAGTAGGAAATTCTGTCATTCTCTATGAGATAATGATGTTGATGATGGCGACGATGACAATGTTAGGACATTGACTACTTTGAACAATAACAGAAACGTACGTGTCCCCAATTATACACGGGTCTGACGCAGCACATCAATTTCTGGAAAACCTGGCCGTCACTGAGCAGTGAGCAAATGTTAATGGCGCAGAGCTTATGCTATGTTAGTGTAGAAAAGTGTAAAGGCAGATAATGATCACTGTCTACTCAGAGGTAACGTAGCTGTTAGCATAACATCAGGGCAGTTATCGAATCATCGGTAGGCGACAAGTCTTTCCTCGCCTAATGAAGGTCTGTCAAACTCATGTTTAAGCAAACCTTTACAGATTTCTAGGCTACTTGTAGTTCAGTGACAATGAATAGAACGCCTTTTATGACGACTATGATGGTGACGATGACAACGACATATCGATGACGACCACGATGATGACGATGATCGTAATGAAGATGATCAATGACAAGATGGAAAGGGGTTACGAGACAATAACAAATGGGAATGGTGACGATGAAAATGACGATGGTGATGATAATAATAATGATTATGGTGATGGCTATGCTAATGACGACAATTTCTATTGTTTTCGGTGAGTGAACGATTGAAGGAATTGGTCGGTTAGTCTGCCATGTCTCACACTCTCACTGACCAGCGGATTCCGTTTGTTACCAGATGCAAACATCTGGATGCATATAAAAGATGACTTTTGCTATAGGGCCTATGATACCTTTTAACATCTTTGGCGTCGGCTGCTTTGTTTAGTAATAATTTTCAAGATCCTTCATTTCCTGTGTTGACCACATCCTTCCCTTTCATTCATTCATTCATTCATTCATTCATTCATTTATCCATTCATTCAGATATTATATAACGCCTCTTCGAGGTACTACTCAGAAGTTCTCCCAACTTTAGCAAGGTCAAAAAGAGAACGCCCAGAGAGGAAAGAGCAAATCCACTCGAGAAAATTTCCATCCAGCACAAACGTAATATGCAACCGCTTTAATAGTATGTCATACAGCGTCAAAAGGGGCACTAACATCGGATAGGGCCAGCAGAGTCAACTCTGCTCTGTCGATAACCAAAGATATATGATTCAACAAGGTTGCTCGCCTTTAGGCGGACGAGGAACTGAGCAGCCACTATCTTCTCAGTGATCACCTTTTCCAATTATAATCTCATCTATAATCATCCCCTTTGTTTTTTTTATCTCTGTTTAGACGACTCCATTTTATCATTTTCGTCGCTGATAAAATCTAAATTGTCGTAGTCTTTTGTGGCTAATACTCAGTGATGTCGCGTTTTGTTGAATCCAGGCTGAACAATTTGACGACTTGTAAGTTTGGATATCATCGGACTGCAGCTACAGAAAATGAAGCGACCATTAACTTCGGCTCAGTGATCGGAAGTGGGTTTGGAGGAACATCGCCAAACCCATTCTACTTCAAATTCACTTCATGGCCGGTAGGCTACACGTGTACATTTTAAGATCCCTAATTTGAATTGTCTACGAAAGGTACATTGACGTCATCCATTCTCGAGTTTCGGGCACAGATAGAAATGCCATGATATATTATACATAAACCCGAATATATAGAAACCTGAATGCATCTATACCTAGATACATGCATAAATGTAATTAATGTAAGAGGATGGCTAGGATTGATCTTTGTATCGCCCCGCATGTCAGACATGCACAACATACTATCAGCTCATCGTCCGTGTAACTTTTTAATATTTTGACCGAATCTTGACTTCAGGCTTCATCTTAAGCGTTCGAATTCCAATTCTCAGCTCGGCCTACTTTACTTACTTATGCTGATGTTTATGTAATTCATAGAACTCTTAAGTCTCGCTATGAATTTTTGGGTTAGGCCCAATTATTAACAGGTAGGTTTAAGGAATGAATAGGCTGCAGCAGTAACATTCTGATCGGGGATGCATTTGCTTAACACTGACTCACCAAACTTTTTCAGATCCTAACACGCAGGTTTTGTCACACCATTTCTCTGACTAAGTCTGGATTTCTGCTTCACTATATCTGTGTCTGTTTGTTTCACTGTGAAATGAATCCCTAGCAAGCGCGAACTGTTTACAACACCGTCGTCAGTAAGCACACTCTCCCTAGGCGGTTATTGTGTTAAAACCTTGCTTAAGTCCTTCACCCACAAGTATTGTTCAGCACCATCGATTGTTTGTCGTATGGTCGTGTGCACACTTTCAGCTTTCCAAGAAGGATCTTATCAAATACAATTGTTTAATTGTTCGCATACAATTCCATACAAATATAATGTCCGCATACTTGCATAAGTAATTATATACATTGAAGCATAGAATCGACTACCAGTAAGTTATAGGACTATATGCCAATCAGCATGCAACCATCTTAGTACTACTCTGTGCAGATAGATCAGGGCCAGGATTGTACGTGATGCTATGGTGTTTGGTGTTAGGGCGAAGTCTTGGTGAAGGTCCAGGTGTGGGATAGCGATCCACTCTATAACCATGACGAAAAAGTCGATTTCATGCTGTCAGTTCCGCCGCTGAAAATATCTGATGCCATGGTCACGGATAGAAACGCTCCATGGACAACAGCAACCTTCCAGAATAGGACAATGTTAGTAGTCAACTCTGCTCTTGTTTGTGATCACATGACTTGACGCCGCATGAGACAATATGACATAAAGATATTAACATCTCAACCATAACGACGTGTATTAGTTAGTCGGTTAATCAGTTCGTCGGCCAGTCAGTCATCTTATCATTCATTCCAATCAATCGGCCAGTCAGTCGGTTAGCCAATGTGTCAGTCAGTCAATCGGGCAGTCGCGATCAGTCCGTCAATCACTCGGTCAGTCAGTCTTTCAGTCACTATAGATACAGAGAGATATAAGTTTGCATGGCAAATAACAGTCGATAGGACGGACGGTCAGAGGAAGGCGCAAAAGTCACTTTCTGATTGGCCGTTATCTTACCCATTTACCACAATCAACACAGTACAAGTAACAATCTCCACCACCATGGCCTCGCCATCCATCATCACTATTTCCACCACCAGCACTGCTACCCGTACCACTGCTATCTCCAACACTGTCTTCATCACCAGCACCATCACGACAATCGCCATCAGTCGTCAACCACCATAAGCGACTAGAAGCCACTACTTTTACGTCATTATGTAAAAAGCGAAGAGAGGAGAAAGCTTTACATGACGCGCTGTATGAGATGATTGTCTTTATGCCACAGCCTGGTACTGGAATGGCGCGTCTTTTGCGAGGACAATTACTACGGTGACCAGTGCGACGTCTTCTGTCGACCAACCCTTGCTGCCACCTATACTTGTGGCAACGACGGCCGAAAGATCTGCGGCACAGGTTGGCATCTTAGAACAGACGATTATTTACTAGGTCGCGACGAAAAAGGGCAGACAAAAAAGAACACCATCACGGTCTTACGTTACGCGAATTTTATAGTTGCCAGATATTATTATTAATTATTAAAATAATTTCTATGCCGCTGGTGTTTAATGCATCAACCGAAGGCGCACCAAAACTAAGCCGTAATCAGGTTGACATCCTGAAGGTTTACCAAAGCGACAGCCTATTGTGGATTAGTATGTTAAAACATCAACTTTTACGAGAGCGAAATGGCACAAGTGACTGAGTGAAGAAATAGGAGCAGGGAGAGAATTCTAACCGTCAAATCCAGCAACCGAAATAGATGGTTCACCAAGCACAGTTCTAGTTTTAGATATGACCAGATAAAGACGATCAGTAGTCTTTCGTGAATAATTATTAGGGTAATATTGTCAGATTTTAAATTTCACTGTGATTAGCCAGCAGAGTTTAGTGTAAACTTTATAAACCATGAGCCCCAATTTTAAAGGAATTCTTTTCTGAACTTGGCACCAATACAGTGATATAAGAGCAAGGTCAGATGCTCATATGTTGATTTATTAGTTATGACACCAAACACTAATTTGTTAACAACTTTGCACTGCTGTTCAAATCGAAAACGGTTAGATGGTAGTAGATAGTAGCCAATCCTACGTCCTATTGCCTTCTACGGCGCCTAACTTCAGGAATAGCAAAGTTAAACAGAGGTTGCTGCGTGCCTTCAACAACCTCAGTTAGTTATGTATGCAAACTTGCCAGATGAAACTAGTTTTTGAACAAGTTTGCATTGCTGTTCCAATCTAAAACGGTTAGGCGGAAGTAGAGAGTGGCGCCACCAACGTTTTATATGACTTCCACGGCGCCTATAGCTTCATAAATGGCTAAGTTAAACAGAGGTTGCGGTGTGCCTTCAACTGCAGCAGTTGCTGTTGAAGGCTAAAATATATGGCCTACAACTCGGGAACTAAAAATATCAACGTTGTTAATATTTTCTTCAGGATGGACCGGTGACAACTGCGACAAAGAACAGGTGAGAGCAGCTAACTATTTTAGATTAGAAATTTAATTAAAAATGAAATAAAATAGATTAGATTTAATTCTGATTAATAATACAATGCATATTTGTTTTATAATTTTATTCAGCTACCAGCATTGACCGGTCATATAGGTCGCACAGCAGTAAAACTGAGTACTAATTACAGTACACATTAAAATTAAGTTGAAATTTATCTAAAATATTTTATTAATTTAATGACCCGAGAAGTAAATGCTAGGTTCTGTAAGTAAAAAATAAGTCTAAGATACAGTCGTAGATACGTAGATACAGTGGCTGGGATCCTCTCCAGGACAGAGAGCTACTATTTAATTCTCTCGTATGTTCCATACAGTCGGCTAGCTTGATTTAAAAGTTCTAGAATCGATAAACTGGAGGTGAGGAAACGGATTGTAATATCCCACCGAAGCCTAGAAATCGAAATCGTTAGCCTTTTCTTAAGACCTACGATAACTCCCAAATACGATTTCAATTGTCCACACTTAAAAGTTATGTGTGCCAATAAAGAATGGCTGGAGAAGGATCTTCGCCAAGAAGCTTCCACAATGACTCCGTCATCTATAGGTAAAACTCTCATAAATATAAAGGCCTCGCTCTATGATGCTTTCTGTCATTTTCTTTATGAGAAATGTCACTGTTATCTACATTCAACCACACCGTAGATACTTTGGCTTCTAAACTTCCATCTGATTATGACTATGCCAGTAAGACGCGTTTTTTCGACGGTCGTCCAGCTTGATTCTGTGTAAACTAGTGAAACCAATACTTAGTTTTGTTACAAGATAATAACAGCAGCGGACGTCGACCTAGCTAAGCTACAATTCTGTAATGTCTGACAGTGTGAGGTAAGACAAGGTCTTTAAGACAAGACAAGGGAAAGCTGGACGATCGTTAATACGCGTCTCTTTTTACAGTAGGCCCTATTCCTGTGAACTCGTAGCATGATATTTCATGTTTGGCTGGAAGAGTGAGCGTCATTTTGTGATACAAATGTTGACTTTCAGGCATTAACGTGATTTGCACATAATTTTGCAGGTGAGCTATAACAAAAAAATCGAGGTGAAGCTAATAACTTTCAGTAATCCAACTGGCACACTTGAAAACGGCGATACTTGCGACTTACTCGAACGAGGCGGAGGATGTGATCAATACTTCATTGTTTGCTTGGATGAAGCATCTAACAGCGCGTGAGTCGTCTTATTTCACGAATGCTATTTGTCGTAGGAAAGTCTTACATTTCCTATATATGATAATGATGATGATGACGACGACGACGATGATTATTATAAACAGTCTCTAAGTTTTGCCATATGACGGCGCCAGCCCTCTCGATTTTGAGCCTCCTCTTTGAATCTCCTGTATCCTTCCTTCATCATCCTATCCTGCCTCGCCTGTCTTTTTCTTCCCCGTGTACCATCTCTCCCATCCATTCTTCCCTCTAGAACATTTCTTCGGAGAGAGTCCTTCTCAGCGTGTGCCCGATCCATATCCTCTTTCTTAATGCATGTATACCAAGAATCTTTCTTCTCCAATCCTTCCCATCACCTCTTCATGTGTTTTATGGTATGCCCAGCTGATCTTCTCCATTCTTCTCCAAATCTTTGGAGAAGAATGGAGAAGTTGAGCTACTAGTACGCCGTTGATGACAACTATGATGGTGACGATGACAACGACATATCGATGACGACCACGATGATGACGATGACCGTAACGAAGATGATCAATGACAATAAGGAAAGTGGTCATGGGACAATGACGAATGGCAATAGTGACGATGAAAATGACGATGATGATGATGATGACAAAACTGAGGATAATGACGACAATTTCAATCGTTGCTTTGGATGAACGACTGAAGGAAGTGGTCGGTGAATCTGCCCTGACTGACATTGACCAGCGGATTCCGTTTATTACCATTTGCAAGAATCTGGATGCAAAGAAGAAAGCTTTTGATATATGATACTAGCTGGTTTACCCGGCGTTGCCCGGGGTTATAAGTTTCAATCCCTGTATCGAATAAGTAAAAAAGTTAATGTGAAGTGAAATCCCTACGGCGGCGCCCATCTGGCGAATCTTTAGAAATGCATGCCGCTCAAAGAGAATTGGCGGTGAAACACACAATTTAGGTATAAGTTTCAATCCCTGTAGCGAATAAGTAAAAAAGTTAATGTGAAGTGAAATCCCTACGGCGGCGCCATCTGGCGAATCTTTAGAAATGCATGCCGGTGAAAGAGAATTGGCGGTGAAACACACAGAAGCTTCTCGGGCGGTGCCATCTGGCGAATGAAAATAGGTCGACTCGAATTTGTAAAAAGTGGGGGTTTGGGAGAGGTTTTGACCCGGAACACCATGGAAGAGGTGAAAACGGGGGACGCGAAGCCTCACACTGGGTGTGTAATGCCGACCCCGAGACAGTAGTGAGGTTTGGGGTGAAAAGCTCGAAACTGTAGAAATGGATCCCGGTCAAACATCGCTGTTACAGACAGACAGATTCTTCTCTTTATTTATATAGATAACATGGGTTTATTAGCTTAAGGCCTCAACTACGGTATTTTGCGATGTTAAGTTGTAACTTTTTTATGATGCCGCTACAATAACATTCCAAACATACAACTGGTCTCTTCTTTTGCAATATAGAGAATTCTTGTATTAAAGATCCCGTGAGTTTCTGGAAAATTGTGTATCTTTGGCTTCGAATTGCTTTGTTTGGTAATGATTTTGAAGAACCTTCATCTCCCATGTTAACCACATCATTTCCAGTGATCATCTAATCGTTAATTATCTCATTTTGTCCTTCTCTTACCTGTCTTTAGACGACACCATTTATCCTTCATTCGCTGATAAGATCTTCATTGCTTAGTCTTTCAAATCGTCTATTGTGGCAAACGCTCAGTGATGTCGCGTTTTGTTGAATCCAGGCTAAACGATTTGACAGCTTGTAAGTTTGGATATGTACGGACTGCAGCTACAGATGATCAAGCGACCATTAACTTCGGCTCAGTGATCGGAAGTGGGTTTGGAGGAACATCACCCAACCCATTCAACTTCAAATTCACTTCATGGCCGGTAGGATACACGTGTACATCTTAACATCGCCAATTTAACTGTCTAGGATAAGTGCATTGACGTTATCAATTCACGATTTGGGGCAAAGATAGAAATAATAATAATTACCATAATCTAATCAGCACTGAATCATCATCTACCTGAGCCTTATAACTTTACTATTCTACAGGCTTAGATAAGAGTACTTTGAGTGGGGATGGGACATCGCTGCATACACATTGAAGCATAGCTTCCACTACCAGTAAATTATAGGAATATATGCTAATCAGCATGCAAATATCTTATTAAAACTCTCCGCAGTTAGGACAGGACCAGGCCTGTGCGTGATGTTATTGTTTCTGGTGTTAGGGCGAAGTCGTGGTGAAAGTCCAGGTGTGGGATAGGGATCTAATCGGATCAGACGAGAAAGTTGAATTCATGAAGTCAGGTACACCGCTGAGAATATCTGATGCTACGGTCACGGATGGAAAAGGTCAATGGATAAAAGCAACCGTCCAGAAAAGGACAACGTAAGTAGTCAACTCTGCTCTTGTGTGCGATGACATGACTTGATGTCGCATGACACAACATGACATAAAGACCTTAACATCTCAGCCATTAAAAGCTTGTATTAATTAGTTAGTCGGTCATTCAGACGGTCAAACGGTCAGTCAGTCAGTCAGTCAGTCAGCATAGATACCGATAGACGTAGATCTGCATGGCGAATGAACAGTCAATAAGACTGAAGAAAGGAAGAAGAGCCACAAAATTCAGTTGTCTCTTGCTTTAACTTACTTTCTGTTTAGCCTTAATCTTCCCCTTGTACCGCATTCAAGTAGTTTATGTATTTTTTGTGTTTTCTTTTTTTCGTTCTGCGTTCTAAACTTCGTGTTTCTGCTTTGAGCGAAATATAGTGTATATATATATATACAAATATATATACATATATATATATATAAGAATCTACCATCACCACCATCATCACCTCGCCATCCATCATCACTACCTCCTCCACTAGAACTGCTACCTTTACTAGTGCTGATATCCATGACGGGCAGTAGGATATGATTGTCTTTGAAACCACAGCCTGACAATGGAATATCGCGTCTCTTGCGGGGACAATTGGTACGGCGACCTGTGCAACGTCTTCTGCCAACCAAACCTTGCTGCCAAGTACACTTGTGGCACCGACGGCCGAAAGATCTGCAAAACAGGTTGGCATCTCAGATCAGACGATTATTAGCTAAGCCAAGCAATAAAGAAGACGCATCAAAAGTAGTAAGGTCTGATGTTAAATTTTGCTGTAGTGAGCCAGCAGAATGTAGTGCTTCATAAACATCGGCGAGTGATGTTAGTTCTACATATACCACTGAAATATTCGGTATAGGACATAGTATATTTAACAACAACACACGATCCCGTGAAGACTCAGCAAACTCAACGAATGAATCTTCCACTTTGAAAGATTTCAACCATTGAAACAGGGATCCAAACAATTTTCATCTGATACCATAATTTGACCTGTAAAGAAGACTTTTACAGAAGCTTGCTGTACGGATTATTAGCAATGCCCCGTTCAGAGCACATACATAAAACCTATTTATTAACCTTGATATATTGCTTTTGAAAAAATTAACAAACTCCGAGCGGGGATGTTCATGTACAAGTCTCATTGCTATTTACTACCGGAAAGCTTTGCCAATTGGTTTTGTGAAAATCACGAGATCCATGGTCATCAAACGAGTTCCAAAAATAAGTACCACCAAAGTAGTATACGCACTAGGATTAGACAACATAGCCTCAGAAACTAAGGTCAAGTACTCTGGAATTCCCTGCCGTTGGTGATCACAAACCTTACAAACTTGCATTAATTTGAAAACAGATTAAGAGGTCACTTTATGGATATGTTCAAATCCTAGTGCCTCACCAAAACTGGAACAGAATAAAAATTCTGGGGTACCGGTACATCTTAAGACAATTGAAAGCATCCATAAGTTAAATAGCCTGTCTAATGTACTAGATTAACAGACTAAATCAGTGCTTCCCAACCTGTGTGCCGCGGCACATAAGTGTGCCGCGGCACATAAGTGTGCCGCGAGCGTGGTAGAAGTGTGCCGTGGCCGAATGACGGAAATCAGAAGTTTAAAGGACAATAATATCACTAAATCATAATATGCACTAACCCACGATGATAAATTGGTGGTCAATTATAATTTCTTACCAGGCTGATTTAGCTATATGTGATCTGCATAGACACAGTGTGTTGCAACTGCTAACTATTTCATGAACTAACTTACTTATTGACTCTATGTATATGACATCACCGTTAGTAAGCTTCATTATTACGCATCTTTGCGTCATAGTATTTTAAAATTCAATTTCTATGTTTCCTCGCGCAGTTGAAGTTGATCCAGATGCAGCATTGTTGTGTTACATTGTTACTGACCATTTATCAGATTTGGAAGAAAAGTTACGATATTATTTTCCAAGTTTAAATGTCTCTGACAAAGACTGGGTCAGAAACCCATTTAATCGCCAACTGGATTTGTTTGGCACAGAGATTGCGCAAAAGAACAGCTGATTGACACTGCAGCTGACAGAATACCGCGACTTAAGTTCGCAGAAATGAATTTAACAGGCTTCTGGATTGTGATAGAGAAGGAATACGCCTTGTTAAATGCCAAAGCTGTCAGCATACTGCTGCCCTTCTGCACTATTTAGCAGTGCGAAAAGGCATTTTCAGGATGACACAAATCAAAACGAAACACAGAAGGTGTTTACAGTTGAAAACGACTTAGGAGTTTGCTTGTCAACCGCCGTTCAAGCTCATATTGACACAATTTCACGTTCTTTGCAAAGTCAATCGTCCCATTAGCCATGGTTTTTCTTCCTGGTTAGAGCCTGATTTTAATTAATTTGTCCCGGTTATCTAGCTTTTAAAACAACGGCTGGCAATTCCTGATTTTCATATCAATACTGACGTTGACATAATCATCATAATGACATTGTTTTATCAATAATACACAGCTATAGACACAAAACATTGTATCTAAGTGGATAAATGAACGTTACTTTATCAGATTATCTAAATTAAAATAAATAAGTGTACCAACTATATATATATATATATATATATATATATATATATATATATATATATATATATATATATATATATATATATATATATATATATATATATATATATATATATTTATAACTTTTAGTTTTCTGCTTTAGCTATTCATATTATTATTTCGCTATGATTCCCATGTTAATGTTCCTGAGTGCGGTGTGCCATCCAGTTTTCTTCAGTAAAGGAAAATATTATATATATATATATACATACATACAGTATATATATATATTGTTTATACAAGTACCATAAATGCAAATGTGCCGTCTGGTGAATGGTTCTTAGAAAGGGTGCCGTGGTTGAAAAAAGGTTGGAAAGCACTGGACTAAATAATATATTCTTACTACCATATCCTCATCTTTTGGTTATTCTTCTGAAACCGGAATCTAGTAACAGTTCTGGTTGTTGCATAAAAAGACAGCTGTAAATGTCTGTAATTATTTAGTCTATCTAACACTTTAAATTAATGTGCATGAGATGTATTATGTATATCTGTAAGTTTAATATCTTATTAAGCGTTCTACAGTATCGTGCAAAAAAGTATTATATATATATATATATATCAATAAATTAAATAGCTAATTAAACGTTCTAGATTATTAAGTTAAATGGGTATTCTGTACATGTATAGTTACTAAGCTTACCGAACCTTCATGATTATTGTGCTAAAGATGTTATTAGGAATAATCTCTGTATTGCATTGTTAAGCGCCACCTCTGTAATTAAGCGACCCTGAAAGCGGAACGGTTTCGTTCCTTTGGGTTCTCCCTTTGTCACTGATTGCATGTAACTTGAAGTTTGTGTTATCATGTAAATTATGTAATAGTTTAAAGATTGGTGAACAATAAAAGAAGTTTGATTTGATTTTTGAAGGCTGACATAGATAGCCTACAACTCGGCAACTAAAATTATTGACGTTGTTAATATTTTTTCAGGGTGGACCGGTGTCAACTGCACCGACACAGAGGTGAGAGCTGCTAACGATTTTAAATTAGAAATATAATTACAAGAAGAAAACAAATAAGTCAGATTTAATTATAATTGAAAATAATAAGCCACTATTTGTTTCAAAATCTTATTCAGATATCAGTCAAATAGGTCACACAATAGTACACCTTACAATATGCATTAAAATTAAATTGACATTTATTTCCAATATCTCATTTATTATTTAAATTCAGTTGCAAATCTCAGCTTCCCGTTCCCTCTACCTTTAATAAACTAGGGGTAAATGTTGGGTGGGGCGGGGTGGGGTTGTGCAACTAGCATACTTACAAATGTCTGCAATATATAACTTCTATGCTATATATATTTAAAAAGCTCTGATAAAAATTTATTAAAATCTGTTTTTAAAAAATGCATTAAAATGTGCTCATATTGGTAGTGGGTCGGATATGCTCTCATAGTGGTTGCAGGTCGGATCTGTGCTCATTGTTGCAGTGGGTCGGATGTGTGCTTATAGTGGCAAATGGTTAACTACTGATGGCCGAATCGTCGACGAAGTCACAACTGATTGGCAATAGCATGATGTGGTAGTGTTTGCGATTTACGCGCCCGCATCGGGAATGAGAAACTACTTGTAGGTGGCGATCTTAGTTCTCCGCGAGAAGAATATATAGTGCTGTTTGCTGGTAGCGGGGAAATAGGGGTTCAGTTAATCGGAGAACAGAGATTATCTTAAGCCCTCATTCTATTAAAATGATGACCCGAGAAGTAAATGCTTCTTTCTGTATTTCTGTATGTAAAAAACAAATCCAGTCGACCTAGCTAAGCTACAATTCTGTAATGCCTGACAGTGTGAGGTAAGACAAGGTCTTAAGAAAAGACAATGGAAGGCATGTGACAGTATTCCTGTGAATTCGTAGCGTGAAGTTTCATGTTTGCTTTGAAGAGTGAGTATCATTTTGTGATACAAATGTTGACTTTCAAGCATTAACGTGATTCGCACATAATTTTTTGTAGGTGACCTATAACAAAAAAATCGAGATGACGCTGAAAACTTTCAGTAATCCAGGTGGCAAAGTAGACAACGGCGATCCTTGCGACAGTGGCCTAAACGAACCAGACGGAGGATGTGATCAATACTTCATTGTTTGCTTGGATGACACATCTAACACCGAGTGAGTCGTCATTTTTCACGAATGTTGCATGTCGTAAAAAATTCTGCCATTCCTATATGATACCGATGTGGATAATGATGACGACGACGACGAAGATGATGATTATCAACAGTCTCTAAGCTCTATGCTTTGGCCTGTGACGGCGAATGGCCAGTCCTCTTATGCCCTGTTTGATCCTCTCACTGAAATTGTGTGGTCACTATTCCCATTTCGCATCTGCGTTCATTAAAGGGTGCAAAACTCTAAATCTGCCATGGCCAGAACTTGAACCTGTGTATTGACAGTCTAGGAAAGTAGTCGCTAGACTATTGCTCCCTGTATGAGTGTATGCAAGTAAGGACACACTACGGTGTAATAAAGGCTGCTGTTTTATAGTTGTGAGCTTAGGAGATTACATTTACTTGCCGTTCATCTTTACCTTGAACAAAAATAGAAATGTGTCCAATTATACACCTGTCTAACGCAGCATATCAATTTCTGAAAAAACTGGCCGTCACTGAGCAGATATTAATGACACAAAGAATGATGCTATGCTACTGTAAAAACAAACAATAACCAGGTAACATAGATGTTGGCGTAACATCGGTCTTTCAGCGTAGGCGACACGTCTTTCATCGCTTTATGAAGGTCTGTCAAACTAATGCTCAAGCAAACCTTTAGAGATTCCTAGGCTACTTGCTGTTCAGCGACAATGACAAGAATGACTCTGATATCGACTATGATGGTCACGATGACAACGACATATCGTTGATGACCTCGATAATGACGATGACGAATGACAAACATGAAACGAAGATGAATGGCAATGGTCACGATGTAAATGACGATCATGATAATAGGGTGAGAAATGTCCGGGTTGGGGTTTCAACCCATAGTCTTTCTTAGGACCCCACAATTAAGTCGTCATTACACACCCCAGGGGGTCGTTTCCAAACCCCTCAGTTGTGCTAGTGTGACTTAGTAATATTTTATTCTGAGCCTCTGACTAAGAAAAGAAATTTTCATGGTGTATCATGTATGCATTCTTTTATTTTTTCAACCAAGGAATTGATTTTGACTCGAGTGTATCTTGCAACACTGCTATCGTTGAAATCTACATCTCTCAAATTTCATTGCCATCAGTTTGCAAAATACGTATAAAATATTCAACTCCACGTGAATCAATTTCTAACACCATTTTTTCTACAATTCTCACACTGGATAATAATTGCAAAGGGAATCGTGGTAATGGCTATGATACTGACGACAATTTCTATCGTTGTTTTTGGTGAGTGAACGTTTGAAGGAAGTGGTCGTTGAGTCTTCCCTAACTGACATTGACACTGAGCAGCGGATTCCGTTTATTACCAGGTGCAAACACTTGGATGCAAAGAAGCTGACTTTTTGATATATGACATAACATGGCTTTAATTAGCTCAAGACTTCAACTGCGGTATTTAACAAAGTTAAGTTCCTCTAAGAAGCCGAGACAGTAACATTCGAAAGACCCAACAAGTCTCTTCTTTAGAGAAAATGCAGAATTTAGTGTTAAAGATCCGATAAGTTTCTGGTGCATTTTGTACCTCTGGCATCGGATTGCTTTGTTTTGTAATCGAAAGATCGAAAGAAACTTGAGCGATTTCTGTCGACAACTGATCGAGCTGGCTACCTACGAGACAATACGCGGAATGTTGAACAGTTGATGCGAAGCGCTGATATGCGTCTGCTCTCGGCGGTGTCTAGGATTCCGTATCACGTACTACGTGATTTGTTCCCACCTAAAATCACCCGACAATATTAGCCTCCGTCCGCGCCCACATGACTTTGCTCTGCCTCCTAAGGACGATAATAACCTTATTCGTGTCCTTATTTAGAATCCTGTTTCTATATTTTATTTACAATCTAACAACTCTTCATTCTATTATTTTAAACTTGCGCTTTGTACCATGTTGCGGTGTGACAACGTGTGGAGATAATAAACGAATAATAATAATAATAATAATCTTAAAGAAACTCTATCACCCATGTTAACGATATCCTTTCCAGTGATATTCTAATCTTCATTCATATCCTTTGGTCCTTCTTTTAGTATCTGTTTAAACAACTCCATGTAATCGTTTCGTCACAGATAAGATCTTCATTGCTTAGTCTTTCAAATCGTCTATTGTGGCATATGCTCATGATGTCGCGTTTTATTGAATCCAGGCTAAACGCTTTGACAGCTTGTAAGTTTGGAAATGTACGGACTGCAGCTACAGAAAATCAGGCATCTATTGACTTCGGCTCAGTGATCGGAAGTGGGTTTGGAGGAACATCACCCAACCCACTGAAGTTCAATTTCACTTCATTGCCGGTAGGCTACACGTTTACACCGTAAGATTTGAATTGTCTAGGTTCATTGGCGTCATCCATTCTCGAGTTTGGCGCAAAAATAGAAATATCAAGATATAATGATATATACATACACCCGCATACATGAACACCTGAATGCATTTATACACCGTTAAATATATGCATACATGTAATAGATGTAAGAGGATGGCTCGGATTGGTCTTTGTATCCCCGTATGATAGTCAAACGAGTTAGAATTTTTCAACTGCGTCGTCCGTGTAGCTTTTGACCGTTTGGACCCAAGTCCTGACTTCAGGCTTCATCTTCAGCGTTAGACTTCCACTTCTCAGTTCGGCTTACTTGACTTACCTAAGCTACAGTTTGTATGATTCGTAGAACTCTAACCCACGCGGGGAATATTTTGTTTAAGCCTATCAAAGAATGATTATGCTGCAGCAGTAACAGTCTGATCGGTGCTGCATTTCCTCATAACTCACTCGTCAAACTTTATTCAGATTCGCTTCGTCACACCTTCTGTCTCTCTCCGGCTGTCTGTCTGCTTCATTCTATTTCTCTCTGTTTGTTTCACTCTGTTATGACTCTTGAGGCCAAGCTCCAACTGCTTCCAATACCCTCCTCAGTTCGCAAACACATCTTTCATAAATACACTTAGCGGTCCTACTCATGCACAGGACGTCAACTCACGCTTACATTCACTTGGTTAATTACTGCAGCTATGTATACCTTCCAACTGCAGTGGTTAAATTCAGCCGGATTCGAAATTCAGCACCTCTAAGTTGAGGCCGACTGTCTGAGCGAAGAGTCTGCCACCTAAAAGAGACCAGTCACCTGAAAAAGAGATATCCGTCACCCAAACATCTCATGTATTATGTGTTTTAGCGTGTTTTCACATTTGGCATACATACATACGTACATACGTGCATAGTGCATACGTCTGTATACATACATACATACATACACACATACATAATTACATACACACAAGGTGTGGCCCAGTGGCCCACTGGAAAGAGCTGTTGGCTTGTAACACAGAATGTGTGAATTTGAGCGGTCATTGTGTAAGAACCTCGAATAAGTCCTTCACCCACAATTGCCCATAGCCATCGACTGTCTGTCGTATGGTCTTGTGTGCACTTCTGAGATTTAGACGAAGGACAATTTCAAATACAGTTAGGCCCTATATAATTGTACGCATACAGTTCGATAGAAATATAATGTCCGCATGCTTGCATACATAATCATAAACATTGAAGCATAGATTTGACTACCAGTAAATTAAAGGAATATATGCTAATCGGCATGGAAACCATCTTAGTACAACTCTGCACAGATAGACCAGGGCCAGAATTGTATGTGATGCAATGGTTTCTGGTGTTAGGGCGAAGTCTTGGTGAAGGTCCAGGTGTGGGATAGAGATCCACTCTATAGCAAAGACGAGAAAGTTGACTTCATGCTGTCAGATACACCGCTGAAAATATCTGATGCCACGGTCGCGGATGGAAAAGCTCCATGGACAAAAGCAACCTTCAAGAATAGGACAACGTAAGTAGTCAACTCTGCTCTTGTCTGCGATGACATGACTTGACGTCACGTGACACAACATAAAGCCCTTTGCATCTAAACCACAGCGATTTGTATTAGTCAGTCGGTCAATTAATCAGTCAGACAGTCAGTCAGTCATTCAATCAGTCGCTTGGTCAGTCTCTCGGTCAATCGGACAGTCAGTCAGTCGGTCATTCAGTCCACATGCGATAGACGCAGATTTATATTACGAATGAACGGCCAATACGAC
The DNA here is from genome assembly GCA_963556255.1 of Allolobophora icterica. Lineage (NCBI taxonomy): Eukaryota > Metazoa > Annelida > Clitellata > Crassiclitellata > Lumbricidae > Allolobophora > Allolobophora icterica. The sequence goes on from OY744614.1 coordinate 29,072,108, forward strand.
GGACTGTAAAAAGAACGGGCGAACAGCCGCTAAAGTAAGTTGTCCGTTGTTTTAACAAACTTTCTGGATTTCCGTTATCTTGCCCTTGTACCGCATTCAAAACAGTACAAGCAACAATCAACACCATCATCACCTCGCCATCTATCACCACTCCATCCTCCACCAGAACTGCTACCTCAACCGTTGTTGTCTCCACTACAGCCTCCATCACAAGCACCATCACGACAATCGCAATCAGGCATTAGCCACCATAAGCTACTAGAAGTCACCACTTTAATGTCGCTATTAGGGCCTATGCAAAAAGCAGAGAGCAGAAAGCTTTACATGACGCGGAGTATGAAATGGTTGTCTTTGATGTTACAGCCTGACAATGGAATTGCGCGTCTCTTGCGGGGATAATTGGTACGGCGACCAGTGCAACGTCTTCTGCCAACCAAACCTTGCTGCCACCTATAGTTGTGGCATTGACGGCCGAAAGATCTGCAATATAGGTTGGCATTTCAGATCAGACGGTTATTTAACTGGACGAACAACAAAGAAACCCCACAGCGCTCTTCTGTAGCGCCATTTAGACAGTGGCCTGATATCATTGTTAATTAGTAACTTCCTTAGCGCTAGTATCTTATACATAAACCGATGACGCACCAAAAACTAAGCCGTAATCAGGTAGACATTCTGAAGGTTTTCTGTTGAGACAGAGCAGCAGCCTATTGTGGATTTGCAAGTTAAAACAGATGAGTTTTAAGTTGAGAACGAAATGACACTGACTGAGTAGAAAGAACAGGAGCAGGGAGAGAATTCCAACATTTAAACCCAGCGACCGAAATTGATGGTTCACCAAGCACAGTTCTAGTTTTTGATATGACCAGATGAAATAATTGGAAAACTAATAACGACTGATTTTACTGTGGTTATCAAGCAGAGTTTAGTGTTTTATAAACCATGTGCCCCAATTTGAAAGATAATCTTTTATAAAATAGGCACCAATGCAGTGATATATGAACAAGGGTTATATGCTCATATGTTGATGTAATAGTAATGATATTAGCCAAAGATTTCTGGATAATTCTGCAAGTGAGTCTTAGTGTTCTTAGTATACTAAGAAGAGGCCAGTTACAGTAATCTAGGCAACTGGAAAGCAAATGCATCTGTAAGAAATTTTCTCGCGGACATAAATACATGACCCCTCATAATTCTGAATAAATCACGAATGTCCATGAATGACGATTTACATATACCACTGACATAGTAGATTTTAAAAGAACACCCAGATGAATCGCGAGATGAACTGTCACACGAAAATGTAAATTTAAGTATTATCCACATGAAAATGATATCCAAGCCAATGGCTGCCAAGTAGTTTACCCAGTGGTGTGGAGTACACTGTGAACAAATGAAGGCCACACACTGAGCCGTGAGAGACGCCACAAGTTTCTAGTGTTTTGATGAATGAATGCCATTTAAGTACATTGAGATAATAAGCAAACCAACTCGGGGCTCCCCACGGAGGCCCTCACACCAATGCTAGATATGATGCAAAACAAGTGAATGGTCCACAGCTTCGTGAGCAGCAGACATGTGATGAAGAACAAGATAGTAATGTCACCCTTGCCTATAGAGCTCGTAGTATCGTTACAATAATAAGCGCAGACTGCGCGGAGTGATACTTAGAAAATTGCTGACTCAAGTGGAGATACTGACAGAAATGATCCTTCATGCAACGGGACATTAATAATTGAAGTAACGGTTGAACCCAAGACACCAAAACACTCTTTCAGAAGATATGTAGGCTCCAAGAGCAATGTTAACGTGAGATCATCAACCGGAAAGGACAAGATGAGTTTTCGAACTTCTACAAGCGTTGCAGGCATATAATTGTCCAAGCTGAAAGGTACAGATGGAAGAATTAATCCGAGCTAGAGAAGGCAGGCAATTATAACCTGGTACCATAATTTTATTTGCAAATAAGGCTAGGAACGTTTTTGGAAGCTTTAGGTTCTGCAGAGTGCACACTAATGTGTGTATAAATTTACCTTTCCACGAGGCAGTAAGTTATTGGTAAGTCTTGGATGAAGTAAAGCCTCGGGAGATCAATTAGTTAAGCATGCAAACTTGGCAGACGAAACTAGTGTTTGAACAAGTTGGCACTGTTGCTCAAATCTGAAACGGTTAGATGGAAGTAGAGAGTGGCGCCACCAACGCTCTATGTGACTTATGCGGCGCTTAACTACAGAAATCGCTAAGTTAATCTGAGGTAGCGCCGTGCCCTCAACAACAGCAGCTGCTGTTGAAGGCTAATATAGAAAGCCTACAACCCTTGATAACTAAAAACATTAACGTCATTGATATTTTCTTCAGGATGGATCGGTGACAACTGCAACGTAGAACAGGTGAGAGCTGCTAACGATTTGACCTTTAACAATTATAATTAATAAATAAAATAAAATAAATTAAATATAATTGTTACTGAAATAATAAAACGCTTGCTTGTTATAAAATCTTATTCAACTGTGCCAGGACAAATAGTTCGGAAAACAGTACAATTTACAATACACATGAAATTTATTTAAAATATTTAAAATACATTACAATGTTCTCATAGTGGTAGTATGTCGGATCTGTGCTCATACTGGTAATTGGTCGAGTCTGTGCTTAAAGTGGCAGTGGGTCGGATTTGCACTCATAGTCGCAAATAGCTAACTACTGATGACTACTTCATCGACGAAGTCACAACTGCTTTGAAGTATTTGTGTTTGCGGTTCAGGCGCCCTCATAAGGATTGAGAAACTGCTTGTAGACTGCGATCTCAGTTATCCTCAGCGAGAAGAATGTAGAGCTGTTTGATGGCAGGGAGGAAATGAAGGTTCAGTTAATAGGAGAACATCTGGAGATCATCTGAAGCCCTCATTCAATTAATTTGATGACCCAAGACGTTAGTGAGCACTAGTTTCTGTAAGTCAAGAACAAATTGAGTTTTGATCGACAACATAGTTACAGTTGCTGGAATCCTCTTCAGGACAGAGGGCTACTTCGTAATTCTCTGGTGTGTTCCAAGTACTACGCGCTAGCATTACATAGGTTTAAAAGTTCTAGAATCGACAAACCAGAAGGTGAGGAAAGGGATTGTAATTTGACGCTGAAGCCCAGAAATCGCAGTCGTAAGCCCTTCCTTAAGGCCTACGACAACTCCCAAATGCGATTTCAATTGAGCACACTTAAAAGTTATGTCTGCCAATAAAGAATGCTGGAGAAAGATCTTCGTGAAGCAATTAATCATATGATGAAGACGCCACAAAGACTCCATAGCGTCTATAGGTAACTCTTATCGGTAGTCCTGGCCCTACGCTGGTATCTGTCATTTTCTTCATGAGAAATGTCACTGTGATCTACATTCAACCACACTGTAGATACTTTCGCTTCTGAGCTTGCATCTGATTGATTCTATGCTAGTAAGACGCATGGTTTGCAACGGTAATTCACTGTCTAAACCAGTGAAACAACACTTTTTTTCAGATATTCATAGCAACGGACGTCGATCTAGCTAAGCTATAATTGTGTAATGTCCGACAGTGTGAGGTAAGACACGGTCTTTAGACAAAACAAGGGAAAACAGGACAATCGTTAATACGCGTCTCTTTTAACAATATTCCTGTGAACTCGTAGCATGATATTTCATGTTTGCTTTGAAGAGTGAGTGTCATTTTGTGACAGAAATGTAGACTTTCAGGCATTAAAGTGATTTGCACATAATTTTGCAGGTGAGCTATAACAAACAAATCGAGGTGAAGCTGACAACTTTCAGTAATCCAGGTGGCAAAGTTGAAAACGGCTCTCCTTGCGACTTTCTCGAACCAGACGGAGGATGTGATCAATACTTCATTGTTTGCTTGGATGAAGCATCTAACAGCGGGTGAGTCATCGTTTTTCACGAATGCTAAATGTCATAGGAAATTGTGTCGCTCCCTATTATAAGGTAAGCTACAATTCTATAAATTCTGACAGTGTGAGATAAAACAGCCGGAGGAATTATATTTATCCGCCAGTCTGGGTCTCCTGCCGTATAACCCAGGAAGATCTCATCCTGGTCTACGTTGGACGGGCTATTTCCCCCTCAGGCGCACCTACTTTTTTCTGCCAATTCTCCACAGAAGTTGAAGCGACTCATGCTTTCGTCTTTTTCATTCCGCCTCACACCACATAATATTATGGTGTCTTAACGAACACAGCAACCGTATGTTGGCTTGAACCTATATCTTGTTATTAAGCCTGAGATGAAATACATTAAGGGTTGCAAGCGGAATATAAAACTTTAAACCTGTCGTGGCCAGGATTTGAACCTGAGGGTTGACAATCTAGCGAACTTATCATTGGACTATTGCTCCCTGTATGTGTGTGTCAAGTGAAGACACATTACGCTGTAATAGAGGCTGCTGATTTTGCTACGTGAGCTTAGGAGATTACTCTGATTCCTCGTTGAACTTTACTTCGAACAATAATAGAAACGCGTCTCCAATTACACCGGTCTAACGCAGCATGTCAGGTTCTGGAAAAGTTGGCCGTCACTGAGCAGATTTTGATGGCACAAAGCATGATGCTATGCTTCTGTAAAAATGTGCAAAAGCAGACAATGATCATTGTCTACGCAGCGTTAAAGTAACAATTAGGTTAGAATCGGTCCTACAGCGCAGTTGTCGAAGTTCTGTGAAACTAATGCTTAGGCAGACCTCTACAGATTTATAGGCTACATGCAGCTTAGCGACAATGGCGAGAACAGCGTGATCATGACTATGACGACATATCGATGACGACCACGATGATGACGATGGCTGTAATGAAGATGATCAATGACAGCGAGGAAAGTGGTCATGAGACAATGATGAATAGCAATGGTGCCGATAAAAATGACTATGATGATGACAATAATGAGGACAAGGGTAATGGCTATGATGATGACGACAAGTTCTATCGTTGCTTTCGATGAGTGAACGATTTAAGGAAGTTGTCGGTGATTCTGACGTGACTGACATTGACGCTGACGAGCGGATTCCGTTTATGACTAGATGCAAGCATCTGGATGCAAAGAAGATGACTTTTTGTTATATAACATAACATGGATTTTATTAGCCCAAGACTTCAACTACGGTAGTTTACAAAGTTAAGTCGTAACTTCCTCTGAAAAGCCAAAGCAGTAACATCATTCGAAGCATCCAACTGATCTTTTCCTTTATACTCTAGAGAATTTCTGCATTAAAGATCCGGTACATCTTGTATCTTTGGCATCGGGATGCTTTGTTTGGTTATAATTTTAATGAACCTCCATCTCCCATATTAAGCATGTCCTTTCCAGTGATAATCTTATCTTCGTTCATCTCCTTTGGTCCTTCTTTTAGCCTCTGTTTAGACGACACCATGTTATCCTTTCGTCACACATAAGATCTTCATTGCTTAGTCTTTTAAATCGTCTGTTGTGGCTAATGCTCAATGATGTCGCGTTTTGTTGATCCAGGTTAAAAGACTTGACTGATTGTAAGTATGGATATGTACGGACTGCAGCTACAGATAATCAAGCGACCATTAACTTTGGTTCAGTGATCGGAAGCGGGTTTGGAGGAAAATCACCTAACCCACTGGACTTCAATTTCACTTCATGGCCGGTAGGCTACACGTGTACCTATATCTTAAGAACCCTAATTTGAATTGTCTAGGATAGGTACATTGCGTCATCCATTCTCCATTTTTGGGCACAAATAGAAATGTCTCGATATATACATACACCGGATACATAAAAACCTGAATTCATTTATACATAGATACATACATGCATCCTAGCTGTGGACCGTTTGGCTGAATCTTGACTTCAGGCTTCATCTTCAGCGTTCGACTTCCAATTCTTAGCTCGTCTTACTTAACTTACTTATGCTGTGTTTATATAAGTCATAGAAGTCCAAGTCACGTGAGGAATTTTTGGGTTAAGCCTATCTATTAACAGGTAGTTCAAGGAATGAATACGTTTCAGCAATGACAATCTGTTCGGTGCTGCATTTCCTCAGTCCTCAGACACCAAACTTTCTGTCTGTCTCCGTCCGTCATTCTGCTTCACTCTATTTCTCTTTTCGTTTCACTGTGAAATGTGTCATTATCAAGCGCCAACTGCTTCCACCAACCTCTTCAATTCGGATACACATCTTTCATAAACACGCTGATCGGTCGTCCTCATACATAGCAACGCCATTCACGCTTACATTCACCATATATTACAATACCGAGATTGTGTTGGTAGGCAATGGTAGCCCAACTGCAATGGCTAAATTCAGCCGGATTCTAAATCCAGCACCTCTGAATTGAGGCCGACTAACTGACCTATGAGTCCGCCACCTAAACGAGGAGACCAGTCGCCTAAAAGAGAGATATCCGTCACCCAATATCTGATGTTGTTATGTGTTTCAGCGTGTTGTCACATCTGGTTTACATACAATATTATACGCACGTACATACAAGAACGTAGTTTACGTGCATATACATACATACACACATACAAGGCGTGGCATGGTAACCGATTGGTACGAGCGGTCGGCTTGTAACACAGAGTGTGTGGATTCAAGCCTCTCCCTAGGCGGTCACCATGTAAGAACCTTGAGTAAGTCCTTCACCCAGAATTGTTCATAACCATTGATCGTCTGTCGTATGGTCAATCTGAGCTTTGAAAGAAGGGCATTTTCAAATACAGTTATATTATTGTGCGCATACAATTCGATACAAATATTTTGTCCACATGCTTGCATACGTAATTATATACATTGAAGCATAGAATCGACCTCCAGTAAATTAAAGAACTATATGCTAATCTACATGCAAACTATCTAAGTGCAACTGGGCGCAGATAAGACAGGGCATGTATTGTACCTGATGGCATTGTTTCTGGTGTTAGGCCGAAGTCGTGGTGAAGGTCCAGGTGTGGGATAGCGATCCAATCGGAAAAGACGAGAAAGTTGAATTCATGCAGTCAGCTACGCCGCTGAGAATATCTGATGGCAAGGACACGGATATTTCGACCGCTCAATGGACAAAGACAACCGTCGGGAATAGGACACCGTTAGTAGTCAACTCTGATCTTGTCTGCGATGACATGACTTGACGTCGAGAGACACAACATAAAATAAAGACCATAAAATCTCAACCATAACAGCATGCATTAGTTAGTCGGTCAGTCAATCTGTAGGTCAGCCATTCAGCTTATCATTCATTCATTCCGTCAGTCGGTCAATCAGTCGGTCGGTCACTCAGTTAGCATAGATGCAGATAGAATGGCTAATGAAGACTTAATACGACGGACTGTCAGAAGAACGGACGAACAGCCTCAAAAGTCAGTTGTCCGTTGTTTTACCTTACTTTCTCTTTAGCCTTTATCTTGTCCTTTTACCGCATTCAGAACAGTACAAGCAGCAATCACCACCGCCATCGCCTCGCCATCCATCATCGCTACCTCCACCACCAGAACTGCTCCCTCTACCACTGCTAATCTCCACCATTGCGTCTAACACCAGCACCATCACTCGGCTTGACCTCCCTGAACTCTGACCTTGCACCGGATATGACAAGGCAGCCTGGCTATTGCGGACTTGACATGATATGTTGCGCCGGTGAATAAGCCTGTCTCTGTGACGTGGCTTTTGTTTGGCGCTGAGAAATATCGGAGATTTACATTACATCACGACAATCGCCATCAATCATAAGACGCCATCAGCGACTAGAAGTCACCATTTTTACGTCGTTATTGTGCAGAAGCGCAGTGAGCCGAATGCTTTACATGACGGGCAGTAGGATATGATTGTCTTTGATGCCACAGCCTGACAATGGAATTGCGCCTTTCCTGCGGGGACAATTGGTACGGCGACCAGTGCAACGTCTTCTGCCAACCAAACCTTGCTGACACCTACGTTTGTGGCACTGACGGCCGAAAGATCTGGAAAACAGGTACCTGCAATCAGACTATTATTAACTAAGACAAACAACAAAGAAGACATCTCGCGCTCTTACGTAACGCGAATTCCACAGTTGGCAGATCATAGTATTAGTAATTAATAATTTCTATAGCGTCGATGTCTAATGCATCAACCGATGGTGCACCAAAACTAAGCCATAACCAGTTAGACATCCTCAAGGTTTTTCGTCGAGACTCATTTCGTTAGGCAGCCTATTATGGATAGGCAAGTTGAAACAGATGAGGTTACAAGTTGAGAACGAAATGAACGAGTGACTGAGTAGAAAGAACAGAAGCAGGTAGAGATTGCAACATTTAAATCCAGTATTCGAAATAGATCGTTCACCAAGCACGGAGCAAGGCGATCATTAGTCCTTATTGAATACTTATTAAAGTAATAATGTCTGATTTTAAATTTTACTGTGGTTATTCAGCAGAGTTTAGTTTTTATAACCATGAAAAGATTCTTTAGCCTACTGAACAGGACACCAATGCAGTGATATTAGAACAGGGGTTTTATGCTCTATGTTGATGTATTAGTTATGACAGTAGCCAAAGATTTCTGAACATTGTGTAGTTTCTGAAAGTTAGCCTTAATGATGTCAATTTGAAGCGAGTTACAGTAATCCAGGCAGCTGGAAAACAATGAATTCGTCAGAGATATCCTAGCGGCCATAGGTACATGACTTTCAATTCTGAATAAATCACGAATATTCATGTATGACGATTTACATACAACATTGAAAAGTCGGTAAAGGACATTGTAGATTTTAAACCAACACCCAGATTACGAGCGGAATCAGCAAACTCAACAAATGAGTCTCCCAGTTTGAAAGATTTAAACCATTCAAACTATTTCAGGTGGCCTGGAATGTCGCAGCAGCAGGATCTCAGTGTATTTTGAGTTGAGGAGGAATTCAGTGACCTCCATCCAAGACTGCATCTCATTAAAAGGCAGAGAACATCAATGACTGTTGCACAGGTGAATCACAGGATGAACTGTAACACGAAAGTGTAAATTTGACTATCTTCCACATAGAAATGATATCCAAGCGAAAGGCTGCCAAGTTATTTACCTAATGGTGTGGAGTACATTGTCAACAAATGAAGACCACACACTGAGCCGTGAGAGACGCCACAAGAGAGCAAAGTTTGGTCGAATGATTGCCATTTAAGTTCATTGACTAGATGCGTGAAAAGAGATAAGCAGAAAATCTATTAAGCGCAGCACCAGAAACCCCACACCAACGCTGGAGGCGATTCAAAAGAAGTGAATGGTCCCCAGTATCTAGTGCAGCAGACAAGTGAAGAAGAACGACTGGTGTCACCCTTGTCTATAGAGGTCGTGGTAACATTACAATAGTACGAAGTGCAGACTCCGCGGAGTGAAACTGACAAAAGTGCTGACTAAGTGGAGATAATATTAGCAAAGTGGAAAATATGTGTGAGACAGCATACGAGTCAGCAACAACCGTAAAAGAATTTTCGATGCAACATTCAAAGTTTGGATTAACTCCTAGGCTAGTCCTGGCATGCGCACAGGTTGACAGAAAATTAATGATCCTTCAATGCAGCGAGGCATTACTCATTGAAGTTACTTCCTACTTTCTGCTAATATCTCCACTTGAGTCAGTAAGTTTCACTGTGCAACAGTCACTGTTGTCCTCTGCCTTTGATGATTTGCAGTCTTGGATGGTGGCCAATAAACTCCTTGATCTGTCACCCCTCCGTCCGTTCGTACTGAAGCAGAGGCCAAACTTCTGTGACGACAAGATAAACCTGTATGAATGTCTATCTCTGTGCGTTTGCTTCATCGGTATGCCACGAGGTAGCCATTCTCTTCTAGCATCTAAGTTTTATCACTTGTAGGCCATTTGTGGCATTTGTGACTTGTAGGCGATATGGGGCCATCCATATATTACGTACACAAAAATCCGGGAAAATTGGACCCCTCCCACCTGTTCGCAAGCGTACTTTCTTCCACCTCCCCCCTGTGTACGTACACTTGACGCACACCCCCCCCCCCCGCCCCCGAAGACCAGCTGCAGAAAGTGTCTCGACAGCTCCAGGCAGTGATTGTCTGCACTTTAGGCCAGATTATTGAAGGATGAGTGAGGGCCAATATAGGCAACTTGTAGGTGTCTCGTTCACAGCACAGAATATAACTGCACATGGCTTTTATATAATGTAATAAAATGCCATCGGACCACTATAGGACAATACAGAGTTATAAATAGGCTAATGTGGACGTCATAATTGGAAATTTATTTTGTGTACGTACACATTTTGTCCCCCCTCCTTCACTCCCCCCCCCGTTCGCACCCGTACGCAAAATCGCCAAAATCCGACCCCCTAATTGAGTAACGTAATATGTGGATGGCCCCTATATCTGCTGTTTTTGTATTCTAATGATCACTAAATCGTATCGGTGCATTTTGCACTATTTGTGTCATGTCATACTGGCTGTTATATTCAGAAAACAAAGACAGCGTCTGGACTTTTAAAGGACGTCTGAGTGACAAGGACATCTCGTATCTCCTGAGCTTGATCAAAAATGCCGTAATGGAACTTCCAGGATACCCCAACAGAGACCCGGGGGATCGCCAGTCGATATCTAACGACTACGAAGTCGGTTACCTCGATTTTCAAGGGTAAGGCATATAATACTCGATTGTCAAACCTGCTACATTAATTACTTTCTGTCTGATGTTTAGTAATCAACATTTTCGGTCTACCGGTGACTCATATCCAACTATGTCCTGATGCATTTCTTAACAAGGCCACTGCCGTTTCTCGGTGGCACCAGTCCGATAGTTGGATACATGAGTTCAAGCGGCGAGGGGGGATAAGGAGAAGAGGAGCAATGGGATAGGATTTGTGAAAGAGCAGTGTTTCCAGTTTTGTTTGAAAGACTTGCGGAGAGAAAGAAGAGGTGTTGGTGAGTTCCTAGGATGGATCGGATCAGATATTTGTCGTAATACTGGCGGGAGTTTGTTCCAGTGGTTTAGTTAACGGAACGGCGGAGAAAGTATTTTAGTTAACGGAATGGCGGAGAAAGTGTTAGGGCAGAAGAGGAGCGGGTTGAGCGAAGTGGTTGGACCGTGAACAACTGACGAAGATAGGAGGGTTGGGAGAAATGTCTGCGGACGCCCATGGTTTTGTCCGCTTCTAGTGATTAGGCCAATCGTCAGGAAATCAGAGATTATTGGCTATCTTTACATTTATTTTTATTCGTACCTCGGTATTGTTTTGTCTAAGTGTCATCAATCCTTGTAATTCTAGGTTAAACAGGGTATGTTTTTAACAGAGGATGCTGGTCCAATGGCACATTGCTGGTTATTGCCACTCACGAATCATCTCAAACATGGTGTGATGGTTACGGTGGTATCAAGTGGTGCCATCAAGCGTTTCTGTTAAGCGGGGTCTGTTCTAGTTTCTTGTTGGGTGTCTCTTCGTGTTTCCTCGGCGTCTCAGGTTCGTGACGAACGCTTCGTAAATCGACGCTCCTATCCTTTCTGCGATATCTTTTCAACAATAATCTATTTACAAAATATTCTGCAGCATAACGATCTGGCCATCATTTACAACGTCTTACCTTATACTCTTAGAATCTCAGCTATTCGTAGGATTCGTCCAGTCAACGTCTCTTGTGGACCAATCGTTCTATGCCCCTCGGTCAACATCCCGCCGTTCCTGATCGCTTTCCTATATCTTCAACTGCCTCTTCCGCGAGTCTCCGCTCGCCTCTCTCGTTTGTTGCCTTTCTGAGAGTCGGTCCATCTGAGAGTGTCCCGTCGCCTTATATCGGTCTACTTTCCTCTTGCCCTACTGACCTTTGTGTTCTGCGAATCTTCCATCATGCATGCATGTTGTGTTCCTGCTATAGTACAACACTCTCTTGCATCATTCAGTATCCTTCTTTGCGGCTGATTCCCTCTCCTATTCCTGTCTCAAGCTGTCTGCTTACTTTTCCTCATCGACAATCTTTCTTTTCTCAGAGAGAGACTCCTAAGGGGCGCTGTATAAATGTTTTGTTACATTATAGCCCATCAAGTCATGTGTCTTTTCGCGTCAGGCGAGGTCTATTTCCTTTGCAGTTTCTCTTGTTCGAAGAATGTATCCATAGGTTCACGTTATTTGTAGCACAGAACTGAAGAAGGTTGGTTGGATTAGTAGAATTTAGAATGCAATATAGTAGATACACTTGGGTCCATAGGCGTAGGTAGGTAGATAGAGGTAGAAAGAAATGCGGGTATACTACATGTATATATTCGGTAGTTCTATTGGTGATGGGTAGGTATATGGATATAAGTATGTAGTCAGCGGGTAGATTGTGTAGATCGAGGTAGTCGGTTGTGGGGGACGTATAGCTAGTTAGATATTTACTTAAAGTGTCGGTTAGATAGCTAAAGAGACATGCAGACAGACAGACATGTCCGGATTTAGTAGTAATTCCACATATATATAGGCCCACACTGAATGCCCCCCCCTTGCCCAAACTCACCATATAAACAGGCCGCGTTACGGGGGTTGGTAGTTTTGAGTGGCCCGCATTTTCGGAAGTACATTAAAAAATTGTATTGTACTTGTAATTGAGCCTCGCGCTAGTGGCTATAGGCCCCTATATGTTATCACGTTATCACAGCACCCGGTCTCGCATTAGCCTTAATGCGGTCCTGCAGTTTGTTCAACATCTTGGCGGAGAGAGTGATGAGGGAAACTTTAGAGGGATTTGAGGGAGGAATACAGATAGGGGGGAAGCGGTTGACAAACTTACAGTACGCCGATGACATTGTATTACTGACAAACTCGGAGAGTGAATTACAGTTGCTGATAGAGAAACTAGACAGGACAGGAAAGAAATATGGTAGGCAGATTAATATAGGAAAGACGAAAGTTATGACAACAACAGAAACCAAATGTACAATCAGGATTAATCAGGAGGAACTAGAACAGGTGGACAGATTTACGTACCTGGGTTCAACGATTGATGAAAACAGCGGTTGCGGTACAGAGATCAGAACACGTTTAGCAAAGGGTTATGCAGTAGCTACGGACCTCAAAAGGATATGGAGGAGTCATGATCTAACAGATAAAACGAAGCTAAAGTTGTGGAAGACACTGGTTTGGCCTGTGGCCATATATGGATGCGAGAGCTGGACATTGAGGAAGGAGGAGGCAAGAAGAATAGAGGCATTCGAGATGAAGTGTCTGAGATTGATTATGAATATATCTTGGACGGAAATGCGGTCAAATGAATGGGTATTGGAAGCAGCAGGAGTAGAGAGGAATTTACTGAGGACGGTGAAGGAAAGAAAAATGATATATTTTGGACACGTCATGAGAAGAGAAGGAGCATGCATGGAGAAAGACATCATACAGGGGACACTGCCGGGAGCCCGGAAAAGAGGAAGACCGAGAACAAACTGGCTGGGCAACATAAAAGAATGGACGGGATTGGCAATGGGAGAATTGTTAAGACTGACGGAGGACAGGAGGCGTTGGAGGAACATTGTGCATGATGCGGCCGAACCTCGAACTGAGGATGGCTGAGAGCAGAGCAGAGGTCCTGCATATGAATGAAATTATAATGTCTCCCATAAAATATTATTACTTATTTAAAAATTGGCGGCATATTATTACCTGTTAAAAATTGAAAGGCGGCGTATATGCCGCCCCCAAGATATTGCCACCCAAGGCCCGACCCTAAATGGCCTGTTGATAAATCCGACCCTGCAAACAGACAGACAGACACGCAGCTATATAAGTTGTGTATCTAGCCGCAGATGCTGCTTATAATAGCCTACGTCTGCATGTATACACCTCATGTAGGCCTACACATGAGCACACGACTGAACGTCTTGAAGCCGATCATATGTTAAAAATGCTCCATAAATAGATCAAATGCCCACAATAAGAGATTACAGTGTAAGATATCTGCGGAATTTTAGATTTTACACAGAGCTACTGATGAAGAAAATTTTGTTATTTCTGTTTATCTGTCACCAGAGAAATCAGAACCGTTCTTCTGTTTAAAGTGACGATAGGAGGAAAGCCGATTCCAGCAGAAACTGTGGATCATCTTCCCGAAGAAGTCGACTTCCGCAACCAATTTCCTTTACCGATGTATTCGACAGATGATAAACAATACGTTGAGGGTCCTATGCTAGAGTCCGAAATGCAGAACAAGCAAGTAAGTTCGGAGTCAGTGTATACCGTATAATATGTATGTCCAAATGAATTTAGACTTCTGTTCAAATTTTCCATTGAAGTAGGCCTATCATTATTACATCTTCACATGGGTATGTGGGTATCTGCACAGAACATAGCGCTAGAATAGTTGTAGTTCTGCAAGACTGACAAGTTCATCTGCATGATGCCCAACTGATGTCCATACGTGTATAGCAGGAACATTCTATTGGCAACCGCTCGCTCACACAGAACCGAACCAAAGGATTTCTCGTTCATAAGCTCCCGCGTGCTGTCGGTCTTTTCATTGTCCAAAGCAGTAATGCTCCGTCTTTCCGCTTTTAATGCTGCTCATGTATTAACTCGTCGGATTCAATTTGCTTACCTACCGTAGTCTGAAATCTGGTCCTCTGATCCATCGGGTTTCTCCAGCTGTTCACGAATTTTGACAGTTTCACTGCAAACAATCATCGATTGATGTCATAGAGGTCCATACATTGCGATATCAGTGCATAGAAGAGTTATTGGACTAGGTTATATCCTATGTAGTATAGGCTCCCTGATGTAAATCTCCAAAATGTTACAGCACCGCACTAAAAGGGCACGTCAGCGGGCGACTTCTTTTCGGTTGCTTTATCAGATCAAGTCCGCAATAGCCAGGTTGTTAGGTCCGCTTCTGTGTGAGGTCAGAATCTGGGGCAGGTCATGCCTAGAAGACAGCATGGTTCTACGGTGGAAATCGTTGATGGTGGTGGTAGTGCGGTGGCGCAAGAGTAGAAACAGGATGGGGTAGGTTGATTAGTTCGGTTTTCAGTTGCGAGTGGAAAGTTGCAAAAGATAGAGCAAGCGCAGATGAGGTGAGATTGACAGACATGAGAAAAGGATGAGCGGACAGGGTCCATACAGTAATCTATAGTCTATCGAGGCTAACCCATACTAGATTATTATTGCATGTACTAACAAGGCTTATAAAATACGCCAGTTCCCTTTCGATTGTTCGTAGAGCCGTTCATTTATTAGAGGTCTGTGACGTGCGAGGACCGTTACCTACTCATACATCAACAAACATAACCACAGGAAGTTAACTAAATATGGAAAAATAAATGAATAAAAATGATGTAACTTCGTTCTACAACAGATTGTATTTTGTTTAAGTCTCCTCGGATGTCTGGTTTCCATCGCTGGCTGGACGTCGGTGCAATCATTGTGTTTGCTATCATCATCGCTGGTCTTATAATCGGCGCTCTTATCCTCTGCATAAGGTGGGTATATCAATGCTCTTGCTACGATGTTGTGCTCATAAATTGCCACTTGAAGCAAGTGCAGGGCACCGCCTTATTCACGAGCACAGGTCTACTGCAGTTCGCTGTTTATATCAATCGCCTAATCAGTGTTTTATTGTCAAAAAAGAACTGGGACGGAGCATAAAATTTTACAGATCACTAGGGTACACGACCGCAGGTGAAAATCTGTTGCACACGAAACTCATGAGATAATTATGTTAGTTGCATGACCACCAGCATCTTTTCACTTTTTTAACTGATGGGTTTAGAAGAAAAGCTACGGAGTTTAACCTCCCAACCTCCGACAACAAAACACTGCTCTAAAGTATAGTTTTTATATATCCTCTCATATGTAGAGACAGGCAGTAACAATCGGGACTGCTTGCAAAAGAATGATTAAAACCTGTTCTTTAAATGAGACATATTCCGCTGCTTCACATATAATCTACCGTCTGCAATGTTTACATACATCTTATTCACTTCTTATTAGATTTCTTATTTGCTCTGTCAGCTCGACCGAATTGTTAACATCAAACGAAAACCTTTTTGTAGGAAACCGAAACAAAAGTGGGAATTCGAATCAATGACGATGGACCCGGAACCAGTGACAAAAGAGATAGAAGCAGGAGATGGTGGAGGAGTTGCGACGTGGACCATCAACAGCGATACCCAGGCGACGAGTTCCAATATATATGACACTGTGAAGCCGCCGACTTCCTCCAATATATATGTGACAACAAGTCACAGCACAAGTGGAGGAGTTATGGCGGACGAGCAGCCGACAACTTCCAATATACATGTGACAACAAGCCACGGCCAGAGCCAAGGACAGAGCCAAGACCATAGCCAAGGCCAGGACCAAGGCCACGGCCAAGGCCACATTCTCCTGGTTCAAGGCCAAAGTCATGGCCAAAGCCAAGGTCAGAACCAAGGCCACAGCCAAGGCCAGGGCCAAGGCCACATTCTCCTGGTTGAAGGCCAAAGCGATGGCCACAGCCAAGTTCAGAACCAAGGCCACAGCCAAGGTCAGGACCACGGTCAAGGCCACATTCTCCTGGCTCATGGTCAAGGCCATGGCCAAAGCCAAGGTCAGAACCAAGGCCACGGCTCAGGCCAAATTCTCCTGGTTCAAGGCCAAGGCCAGAACCAAGGCAACATTCTCTTGGTTCAAGGCCATGGTCAGAGTCAGGGTCAGAACCAAGGTCAGAACCAAGGCAACATTCTCCTGGTTCAAGGCCATGGCCACAGCCAAGGTCAGAACCAAGGCCACAGCCAAGGCCAAATTCTCGTGCTTAAAGGCCACAGCAAAGGCCGTCACAACAGCAGTAGCAGCAGCAGTAGCAGTAGCAGCAGCAGTAGCAGCAGCCACAAGTAAAGATGTCGATTCTGCTGAATGTCAACGCGCACCATAAGTACATTTCACCCGTGTAAATCACATTTATCGCAGCTTAATTAGGCTTAACATTTCTCGCATCTCTCATAGTTAGGCTACACGTTTTCATAAAGATAGGATATACAGTTTATACATGCTAATATTCGTATAATCGCAAACTCAAAATGTCTAAATCTCTACTTTAAAGCTAAACGCAGGGCACCAGCTTAGTAACCAGTGCATGTATAAACACTTAGCATTTTGCTTTATATGCAATATATTTACAAGCTATATCTCCGTACACAAACACACACACACACACACACATTTCCATGCAGTACAGTAGGCATGTTACAGAAGCCAGCAACTGGACAAATACAAATATCTGCTTAATCTAGTAAATAACATTCGCTTCCATTTCACTATGCGATGTAAATGCTTTTATTCGGATGTTGGCATTTAATCTAGAGTGCAAAAGCTGCATTAGTAGACCCATTTGTTCGTGGCGATTGAAATTAGTGACATTTCAAGGCAGTGAAGAAAGTGGGGCAACTGAAATAATATCACAATTATTCACGTAAGCGTTCACAATCCAACAGCGAGCTAAATGCAAAGAGCGTTTCCCTCCAAGTTTCGTGATTTCACACATACAGCGATTCTAACCCCGGATCCAGTAAAATGCGTTTACCAGAAACCAACATGTCCGTTTAAAATTAAAAGAACCGTTTGGTTTAACGGCCTAATGGAGCTTCTCTTTCAAGTTTTACGCATGCAGTGGCACTATTTTTCAGCTAACGCAACGCTTGCAGCACTTTTGCATACCGTGTATTGCTCAGAAGACGTAGGCCCTACATGGTTACATTTTAAACGGATGGTGTTAATTTCCATTGTTAATTTCGACGTCGTAAATACAAGTAGTTCTCATCCTTTTACGAAACTGAGTCTGCAGCAGATCGAGGAAATGTCTACTGGTATCCTGCAAGACAATGACATCGGCAGGCACTAATGATACGATCGAGCGCATATAGGTGTACTCTATGAACTATGCTTGCTTTTACATATTTTTCATATCATGTATTGCGTAGAAAACGTGCATGGTTGCATTTTAAACGGATGATTTTGCGATGTTAATTTTGAGTAAACTTGACAGTATTATTCAAGACAGTTGATTTAAGTGGTTCTGCTACATGGCTATAGCTCAAATATGAATAAAAGTAGGCCATATTAGTTTGGATGTGGTTTTAACAATAATTAAACTTAATTATTAATCAGAGACTGGTGTCTGGCTAATATGTGTTTGTAAGTGTGTGTGTGTGTGTGTGTGTGTGTGTGTGTGTGTGTGTGTGTGTGTGTGTGTGTGCGTGTGCGTGTGCGTGTGAAGGTGTGTGTAGGTGTATGTAGGTGTGTTTGCTTATATGTGTAGGCCTACTAGGCCTACATCCAAATATTTATGTGACTTAATTCATCGCTGCTTCTCTTCGTCCTCTTCGTTCCTCTGACCGTTTGGACCTCCTCGTTCCCCATGTCAGGACTTCACTGGCTCAATCTAGGTCTTTGCCTCCATTGGCCCTGCTCTTTGGGATGAGCTTACTCCGTTCGTACGTTCTTCTATTCTCTCAGGTAACGTCTCTTCCTCTTTTTACCTCTCTTAAAACTTGCATTTTCTCTCGGGGTCTCTCGCACTGGGAGCGCTTCTGAATGGCCCGCCCGCTAGAAGCGCTTTATAAATATCCGAATACAATACAATACAATACAACCATGCAGTCGATCCAGGCTGATATCTTGGTCATTGTGTGAAGCTGACGATGTAGTTCGACTGAAGGGAATCATACAAGTGATGATCAACAGAGGATGAGAACATATGAGTTTGCTGAGTGGGGAGGTGTTAAGAATCGTCACTTAATTGCTCTAGGATCGCATCTGCCCTTTTGTCACATGCAATTGTATCTGATTACTTTTCCTTATAAAAGCAACGCATTCGTTTACGGCGGCCATGTCTCCCTTTGGTAGCCTGCTTAAATTATTATCCAAAAATATATACCTACTACCCTGACAACACGCACACATGGAGCCCCAATCGGACTCATATTCTCATACGGGACCTGTATAGAGCCCATGTGGGTCGCATCTAATGGGTCAGGGGACGTCACCTAGGTCAGATTTATCGCTATTCCCCATCAAAGTGGCAGGCAGAGGGAACAGCATTGATAATCATCGAACAACCATTACCTAACGCAATAAATTGACACCTATAGGCTACATCAAATAATTTGTATACAGGAGTTTATAAAATACACAATACATAACACCTGTATTCTGGCCATCGCCCTCATTCCAAAGTTCAAATAGATCTGAAAATTTAAAATTTGCCTCTTTCGGATTCAGATGAAGTTTAAAAAAATTGTATCGCCGTTAGTTAAATCACAAGCATATCAAAAACAACAAAACCAAACTTCTTCTATGAGCTCTTCTTCAATTAAAACGTTTAGTTTTGAACGTTTCACAAATTCCTGGGTTAAGTAACTAACTGTAGGAATTATTGCCTAAGCCAATTATCCGATATTATTAGTACAGGAAAATGGGATTCTTAACGCGTGCCATTTAACACTTTAACGACGAGCTGCATTGGTTTCCCAGTCGCTTTTAGTACACTCTCGTCGTTAAAGTGACACGCGAACCAAAAATTTAGTTCTAAGTAATTCTGACAGTGATCTTCAGATAACTTCCAGAAAGTTGGTTTAACATATTTTAAGTATGGTCATATAATTAACAGACTGCAAGGTCTGAGTTCCTTTAGACGGTTCTTGATAGGCACGGATATTTTAATGCCTTGACAAATACATTAATTTCAAATTGAGCCATAAATAGATTACATGCATCAATGATCCATCACCTGCACTGGTTTCACTGCAAACACAGTGAAAGTGCAACAATTATGTAAATAAATACACTCTGACGAATGCAGGTCCCCTTGTATGTGCATGTGAAGTAGGCTGAGAGTGGCTGTTCAAATATTTAGGAGCACACTTGGGGATACGCCCGACGAGTCGAGCAGCTGAACGTAGAACCTGATACCGAGTGGCAGACCGCCAAGGATCAAGCAACAATTGTCAATTCGACTAGTAACGAAGGTATGAACAACAACCACAGGAGCGGTGCGGAGGCGAGATTGAGTCAAGGTAACTCCACGCTCGTGATCCCGTTTAGATCAGGAAGACGAAATGTCGTAGTAAAGTACATGGGAGAAGAACCAGCAGTAGCATCGCGGGTAGATGAGCTTTTGGTTGAGAATCGCTCTAGGCAAGCTTCAATAGAGAAGTAGACCATTATTAAATTTTAATAATCGCCTACTGACAATGTTCCTTTCCCTATTATCTCTTTTATCCAACTCCATATCCTATTTAACACGGTTATAAGTTTTTATATTATGTTTCGTGCACCTCTTTTTGTATTAACCTGTTTGTCAGCCACAGTGCGTTTGCAGGTGGTTTGTTAAAGAACATACTTACTTACTTACCACACCTCTGACTGCCAAGAAGGGGGTCATCCACAAAGGACGTCCGCAGTGAGGGGGAGGGAGGGGTCATCGAAATGCGGACAAATGCGGACAAGGGGGAGGGAGGGTTATGACCAATGCGGACGTCCATATCTAAACTTTTAAATTTGATAGTGTTTTAAACACCACCTTGTTTCAACCTTACCCGAAAGATGAAAAGGTCAGTTAAGTGATTGCCTAAAACTCCATGCATGGTATAACATTAACTGCGACTTTAAAGAGGCTTTTATTACTGCACATCCTGCGATATGAAACCTAAACTGTCACTTAAACGTGCACAGGTACTGTGGAATAATTGTGAAAAATAATGACGACGACATTAAAAATTGGCTTAGGCGTGCGGACGTCCGCAAAGGGGGAGGGATGGTAAGGTCAAATGCGGACAAATGCGGACAAGGGGAGGGAGGGGGGTCCAAAGTGGGTCATATTTTGCGGAGGTCCTTTTTGGACGACCCAAAGGGCGTTGAAGGTGGTCCAGAACTTCTTCGGTTCCTTCGACTGGCACGTGATGATAGCCTATACTTTTGTCTCAACTCAAAGTCTCTGCAATACGCGGTCTCTTGACAACCAACTAACTTCAGTATGAAACAACAGGCGAACATGCTGTGAATCCATTTCGGAACATAAGATTTCAAACATACCCCTATTAAGCGTCCTAGTTTTGATAAATTTAACAATTCGGCTCATCAGAACGTTTACTTCTAAAATATTTACCCATTTCAAAAACGATATTTCCTTGATTTAATATTTCCCAGTCGCTTTTAGAACACTCTCGTCATTAAAGTGTTAAATTCATATCTGTAACATTAAAGTGACACTAGAACAAAAAATCGCCAGCGTAGAACGAAGTAAGCATACAACCGAATCAGCAAGTCTTCGCAGAAGAGTTTTATCGCCGAAGTTCCTTATGCAAAATGTCATCCACAAAGGACACAAATGATCTATTAGCTCAAAGTTACAAGTGTCATCCACAAAGGGAGACGGACAGACATACAGAAAGACAGACAGACAGACAGAAATACAGACATATAGACAGACCATTGAATGTGCATAAACCGTCATAATTTATCAATTCAACATAGTCGACGAGCACAAACAAAGAATATAAAGTCAACCTTATAGAATAGAATAGAATATTCTTTATTAAACCAATTGCGAACCGCATTTTGGTGTACATAAACATATAAAAACATTCGCACATACACAGCCCTGCAAAACTAGCAGTGGCCAAACCTATACAAATAGTGATTAAGCAGACAGTTATTCTTCAAGTAATAAGTACAGCATCCTAGTTAAGAATGTTTTCTCATGGCACTGTCAGCCGAAGGAATGGCTTGGTCATGGGCTCGGGGTCGGAGTGCATATCCGGTAACCTTAACAGACGGAAGCAGACTGTGCAGGACATGCCCTTCGTTAACCAGAACTGCCGAGAAAAGGCGGTTGTCGGCCAAGCTCCACACCTGCTGAATGGACGGGGAGTCATCGGGAAGATTACCACTCCTTATCAAGCGCCTCAGGATGGCTCCCAACCTTACACGCTCACTCTGGGTTGTGAAGTCCCACCATACCGGGGAGGCGTAGAGCAACCTTGACAGCGCCGTGGCTTTGACAACGTCATACATACTTGGCCCTCTGAGACCATGGGCATATACGGTTTATACGGTCTATACGGTTAATCAAAACCAAAAGAGGTCAACTGTAGGATGGCGTCACTCCTGATAGGTGTCTCCTCTCAAAAGCGAGGACTAGGATAATGGCCCTGAGGGTAGACCTCGTGACTCTTCAAGTTGCGACACCGCAATTAAACAAGTCACAATGCTTGGCATTATCATCCGTCGCAGTAACCACATCTTCTCCCTCCCAACGCATACAGAGTTCACGAGGATGGATAACGTTTCTCAGAGAGGAAACAAACTGTGCGGCTCTGTTTCGGAACCTGGATTTGCTTCTTCTGTAGGAAAGCCCCAATAACAAGGCCATAGATAGCGCCAGCACTGCCAGCGCCATAAATTTAGCTACTATATATATATATATATATATATATATATATATATATATAGCATAGGTCCAGTTGGTTAGTAAGTATATAGCATTCTGACAATAAAGGTTTTTCTCATGCTGTTGTCGGCTTGCGGTAAAGCTCTGTCATGGGATCTAGGCCTTAAACCATAAACCCTCGGCTTAACAGGTGGAAGCAGTTCGTGCATGACATGACCTGGATTGCAAAGGACTGCCGAAAACAGGGCAACATCAGCATGGCGGCAAAGTTGTTCAATTGTTGGATTATTACAAGGGAGGTATTGCTGGCGGGTCAGTCTATATTATTATTATTATTATTAATTATTATTATTATTATTATTATTATTATTATTAATATTATTATTATTATTATTATTATTATTATTATTATTATTATTATTATTATTATTATTATTAACACTAATGACATGTAAAGTTCAGTTTTTGACATATTTAACTGGCGTCTTTCAGATGTTATAACCTTATTTTACTGCACTGTATATGATTTAAATTGTCGTCAACGGCCGTTGATGTCATACGATGACGTTAAACTTTGGAATAATAATAACTGATGGCTTAACTGATGGGAGGATGGGTGTCATCTTCATCATTGTCATTGTCATCGTCATCTTCTTTTCACAGCCAGGGTTTTTTGAGAGCTTGTGAGCTCAGTGCTCTTACAAATAGACGCGTGCCACTTAGGCTTTTCTGACCAAAGGGCAAGCACATGATAACAGTTTTACAGGAGTCGAATATTACTGTTTATGCGGCAGCCAACATACGGCGCCAATCAAGGTCCTCCTTGGTGTGCCGACATTTAAACAAACGACAGATAATCACGCCACACTTAAACACAGACACTTAAACACACGACAGATAAACACATGGACAGATGATCACACGACAGATAAACACATGGACAGATAATCACACGACAGATAAACACAGCGACATCATAACACGAGAATTCCAAACACACGATATATAGGATAATCTGTCTTAAAAACACAAAAATAAAAAAATAAAAAAATCAACACAAAAATGCAAAAATATAAAAATCATTAACGTTCAAAACAAATTAATGAACCTTGATAATCTTGATAATCTGTCTTAAAAACACAAAAATGCAAAAATATAAAAATCATTAACGTTCAAAATTCACTTTTAATTATTCAACTAAAAGTAATTGATGAATAAGTATAGGGCCTACCTACTTTTAAACTATTGGTGAGACAGATGAGCTATTGCTTGCAAAAACTGCAGAACGTTCGCAGCTAAATAGAGACTAACGGCACGTCCTACACGGTTCTTCAAATCACGATACTTCTTCCTTGGTGGTTGATCGACTCCAGATATTCCCTGTAGAAAACTTGCCTTCTGCTTCTGAATATCCTTCAAGATTCCATCCAAGAAGGTCCAGAGAGTAGGATGATGACACTGGAACAACTTACAAGGACTGGAGACCATAGTGCCATCCATGGGCGCCCGCAGGATTTTTTGCAGGGGGGGTCAGTCACGGCCGGGAGGAGGGTTAATTGCGTAACATATAAATATGTAATTGAAAACTAAACAAATCACATAATTGCACTGTCTCAATATTGCTTATTATTATTTATTAGTCTTTTGCAATACTTATCAACTGAATGTTGCAAAATCAAACAAACAGTCTATAGTTTATTTCTCACACTTTATTACTCTTTTCTCTAAATAACTTCAATGGCGGTCCGCTAGATATTAAAGTACTTTCTTTAGTATCAATTTTATTTATTTAAAATTTAGGCTAGTTGCAATCCTCGGTATTTACAGTGATGGGATCTCGAGATGAACTGATCTAGTTTCTCTCCTCCCACTCTGAAAGCCCACACACTAAATATTATGTATATACGTGTGTTTGTGTGTGTTAATGTAGGCTATATATGTATGTATGTATGTATGTATGTATATATATATATATGTATATATATATATATATTACAGCTGTCTTAATAATTAGCTGTCCTATGTCTCATCTATATGTCCAAGTTCCAACACTCTTCCCCCAGTCTTGTATGATGATATAATTATTAAATTGCACTTGCCACCATCAAAGGTTCATACCGCTACGGATTAACCAAGGAGAAATCCTATCTCTCAGCAGATAACATCTCTGTAGCTTTCAGATCCAGAGACAAAGGTTTCCATTGTCCATGGATGATTCTCTTGGCAGTCGATTAGCTGACTAACCCGTCCGTAAGGTCAGAGGCTCAGAGCTGGCATTCGCCGGCTCTGGATAGGTTCCATATTAGGCCAACTGTGCTATCGGCGCCTTTGACGCCAGAGGTTGCCGGGCCCCTGCTATGGGCCTATTACAGTATTAGTAGGCCTATAGTAATTTATTATTAAGCAACTTGAAACTAAAGATAGAATTTACTAAGTGTTTTGAACAGAATCTTGTGCCATTTTCAGCTTCATTTGCATGATTAAACTTGTCGGAATTTATATTTGCATTAATGCAATATGATTTCCAGGGGGGTCACGTGACCCCCTTGACCTGTGCTGTGGGCGCCCATGGTGCCATCCCTCTACTGAGTTTGTTGTTCGGGCAATTCCGTCAACTGCAGCTTGATGTTGATTCCAATTTTGAATTGAGAATAAACTTGGTCCGTAATTCGCGCAAGGGTTGCTCGTTTCGGTAACGCCTGCAGAACACGATTATCCAGTTGACGAGAAACTGTTCCTACAACTGCAGCTGGTGTAGCAGATGTTTCGCCCATCCTTTCCTTCATTTGAGCGACAGCAAGACGAGCGAGTGATGTTGCGATATTGCCTTGGTGAGTTTGTTCTTGATCTTTGTTGCTGACGATTCGATCTTCTAATGTTTTCAAATGAGCTTTACACTTGTCTTGTAACTCTGAAACATTTTACAACGCCAATATATTTCACCATTCTTATTCTCCCGCCATTTAGAATCTCCACTTGGCAGTGTAACAGGTGAAGTCTCGGCTTCTGTTAAAGATGTTCGTACACTAAAGTCGTAGTCTAACAAGGACAGGCACATTGAATGACCAGTCAGGCACTGCACACAGTGGTGCACAAACTTTGTTTACAGTTAATACAATGAATATCTGTGATTATCTGTCCATGTGTCTATCTGTCGTGTGATTATCTGTCCATGTGTTTATCTGTCCGTGTGTTTATCTGTCTATGTGTTTATCTGTCCGTGTGTTTATCTGTCCATGTGTTTATAGACTAGGCTTGGAATCTCAAAATGACATTGTTAGAAGCAACCCATGTAACAATTTGCTAACCGGCGTTTCTAGACTAATTTGACCCTGCTGAAAACTAAAATCGCGGTTAGCAAGCTGGATTTTTAGCGGTTGCATGGGAAAACAAGATGGCGGTCCAAAATGGCGGCCACTATCTTCTGATGGCTATAAGTAAAGTCATGTACGTGTTGGAAACATGACTTTAGAGTCTAAGTTAACGTTTTCGGGGTCAAGAAATGCGATGGAACTAAAGACAAATATGTAGCACTGCCAGAAAACAAAATGGTGGACAAAATGACGGCCAATTATCTTCAAATGGTTATAACACAAAATGGCGGACAAAATGGCGGTCAGTTTGGAGTAGTGTTTTCTTGGTCAAAGCATACAAAGGAAGTAAAATTCTATATCATTCACTGATGTTATTTCAGTTTAACCATCATTATTTACATGACAGTTTTAGTAGCCTGTGGTTGCTGTTTGACCATTTTATACATTACGTAGGGCCTACACAATATTCGTGTTTCATGACTTGACTAAAGCTATTTCAAGCATTGTTGCAGTCAATGCAATTGCACATAAGTGCACATAGCAAGTTCACGGTTCGACAGCAGCAGCGTTTGGTGTTACACTACTTTGAATGATTTACAGTAGACAAACTCTAGACACGACTGGGGCACCGGACCAATTGTAAACCACACTGGAACGAGAACACCTTCTTCATCCACAGACCACACTCCATTCTGATGAGGCTGGTGTCGGAGCATCAATGTGTTGAAGATAGGCTTCTAAGAGTGATTTCTAGAGCCTTTTTAAAATTCCAAGCCTTGACTATTATCTGTCGCGTGATTATCTGTCATGTGTTTAAATGTCATGTAACCTAATGTTAGTCTGTGTTGATATAATTTCGAAGAAGTTCACCAGTTACTGCTAGATTCCTGTTCTGGCTAACTGGAATTTCTCTGCGAGTCGTCTATTCTAATCAGCGTCGTTGCTGTGAGAAGACGGTTGAAGATGCCTGACGTCTCTAAGAAGATCGGTCCTATGATCGTTCTACTTCTTTTCGTCTTCTGCGTCGTACTTCTTCAGAAGGTTAGTCTCTGGGAGGGAGAAAGATGAATAGTAACACTCTTACTCGAAGAACATAAGATCTTGACGGACGCTGTTCGATACACGTAAGTTCCCTATAGGTCGACTCAGCCTTCCACTCCCTACAGTGCAGCTGTAAAGTGAGCGGGCGCCTAACAGGCTGCCAAGACGTGTGTTCTCTAAGATCTTGATAATTGTACTGTCATATGTTTCAATGTTTACTTACTGCGGTTTGTTAGTGAGCTTGTAAAGAAACACGATTATTATTATTATTTTATCAACGCCCGAGGTAAACATAATCCTTCAGGCTCTTAGAAACTATCCGAAGAGCTTTGTAGCATGATATTTCATTTTTACTTTGAAGAGTTGGCATCATTTTGTTATACAAATGCTGACTTTCAGGCATTAAAGTGATTTGCACATAACTGCTTAGGTGAGCTGTGACGGCATCATCCAGGTGAAGCTGATAACTTTCAGTAATCCAAGTGGCATAGTTAACAACGGCGGTCGTTGCGACCGTGGCGCAAACGAACCAAATGGAGGATGTGATCAATACTTCATTGTTTGCATCGATGAAGCATCTAACACCGCGTGAGTCATTTTTCACGAATGCTACACGTCGTAGGAAATTATGTCGCTGCGTATATGATAATGATAAGGTGAGGATGACGACGACGACGATGATAATGATCAGCAGTCTCTAGGCTTTGGCATATGATGGCGGTTAGCCAGTCCTCTTCTGCTCCGCTTGATCATCTCACTTACATTGTGCGATCATTGTTCCAATTTTACATCTGCGTTCATTAAACGGAGCAGAAAACTCTAAATCAGTCATGGCCAGAATTCGAACCTGTGGGTTGACAGTCTAGCGAACTTATCACTAGAGTATTGCTGACTGTATGTGTGCATGCAAGCGAAGACACACTACCTCTGTAACACAAGCTGCCGATTTTCCAACTGTCAGCTTAGAAGATTGCATTAAATCCTCGTTGATCTTTACTTTGAAAAATTATAGAAAGGTGTCTCCAATTATGCACCGGTATAGTTTAACACAGCATATCAGTTTCTGGAAAACTGGCCGTCACTGAGCAGATGTTGATTGCGCAAAGCATGATGATACATGCTATTGTAAAAACAGACAATAATCATTGCTACTAAGAGGTAACGTAGCTGTTAGCGTAACATCGTTCCTTCAGCGCAGTTGTCGAATCATCGGTAGGCGACAAGTCTTTCATCGCTTTATGAAGGTCTATCAAACTAAGGCTTACTTGGTTGCTTGCTCACTTACTTAACTAATGCTTAAGGAAACCTTTGCAGATTCCTAGGCTATGGCAGTTCAGTGACAATGACTAGTACGACGTTGATAACAACTATGATGGTGACAATGACAACGACATATCGATGACGACTACGATAATGACGATGACCTAATGAAGACGATTAATGACAATGAGGAAAGTGGTCATGGGTCAATGACAAGTGGCAATGGTGACGATGAAAATGACGATGATGATGATAAGAATGAGGATAGTGGTAATGGCTATGATAATGACGACAATTTCTATCGTTGCTTTCGGTGAGTGAACAATTGAAGGAAGTGGTCAGTGAGTCTGCCCTCACTGACATTGACATTGACTAGTGGATTCCATTTATTACCAGATGCAAGCATCTGGATGCAAAGAAGGCTTTTGACATATGGCATAACATGGGTTTTATTAGCTCAAGACGTCAGTTTCGGTATTTTACAATGTTAAGTCGTAACTTCCTCTGCGAAGCCGAGACAGTATAGCATTCAAAAACATCCAACAGGTATCTTCTTTTGCACTATAGAGAATTTCTGTATTAAAGGTCCGGTAAGTTTCTGGTACATTTTGTATCGTTGGGATCGGGTTGCTTTGTTTGGTAATAATTTTAAAGAACCTCCATGATCCATCTCCCATGTTAACCACATCCTTTCCATTCATTCATTCATTCATTCATTCATCCATCGAATTATTTTAGCGCCTCTTCAAGAGAACTACTTAGAGGCGCTTCCGATTTCCAGCACGGTCAAAAAGAACAGTTTTCAAAAGGTAATAGAAGACGTCAGAGGAAGATCTAGGATATAGGCAGCTTAAGAGAGAGGCCATTCCATATGGTCTGGCCTACCACCGAGAAGACGCGGGTTTACATTATAACAGCAGTACGGGCAAACGGGACTGAGAACACCCCGTCCCCGCCTATATTCCATGCGCTGTCGGACAGGGATCCAATGCAAGACGTCGAGCATATAATTTGACACATGAGCGCAGCAGAGCGCTAGATGCGGTCGAGGCAGTTTTGGCCAGCAAACGGGTGGCCTGAGTAAAGGGATAGGCAATAGTCGAGACGAGCTGTGACGAAAGACTACACAAGTATAGTTGCAGTTCCTGTTGACAGAGAGCGAGCGAAAGTACGAAGCTGACGGAGCTGGTAAAGGCAGTAGCGACTATATAAGGCGATGAAGGTGTGGCGCAAAAGTTAGTTCCTGGTTCCATAGATTGCCAAGGTCGCGAACCGAGGCAGAGAAAGTAGAGCCAACAGATTCTGCGGAGAGAGACGAATGAGCTTAGCCAATTGCTGACGGATAACCAGTCACATGAATTTAGTCTTAGAAGAGTTCAAGCGGAGGCGGTTTGACGCCATCGACATCTCCAGCTCAGACTGTGTTTGAGCCATAACAGCAACAACAGAAGCAGCACCATACGGCTGGGAACGCATGTAGGCCTGCGTGTTATCTGCGTAGAGCTAGTACAGGGCACCATGTTCCACAAGGAGCACGGCAGGGCCAGAGCTGTACAGTGGGGGCCAAGAACGGAACCCGGGGTGGGGAACAGTCTAGTCGAGCCATGAACCACCCCAAGAAAACATCCATTCGAGCAAATCTCCAGCCAGCACACACGTAATATGCAACCGCTTTAGTAGGATGCCATGGTCTACAGCGTCAAAAGCGGCGCTAACATCGAATAGAGCCAGTAGAGTCGACTCTGCTCTGTCGATAGCTATAGATGTCTGACAAAAGGCGGGGCAGCAGGATTTAAGTCGAGTGGAATTTTCTGAAACCCGAATGTCATGATGCAAGAAGGTTGCTCGCCTTTAGGCGAACGAGGAGCTGAGCTGCCACCTTCTTCTCAATGATCACCTTTGCAGTGATAATCCAATTTATAATAATCTTCTTTGGTCCTTCTTTTAACCTCTGTTTAGACGACACCATTTTATCGTTTCGTCACTGTCAACCCAATCCTTCCGTTGACAATCCTTCTGATTAAATCCTTGTTCTCTTCGTACTTAACGCCTATTTAACGTTCACCTTTTGAACACTAATTCTACGTATAAGTATAACCTGAATTAATCAGCAACACAGTTTAATATCTTTTAGTTTAATAAGAAACAAACAGACAGAACTCAATTCGATTACAACTCAACTAGTCAGCCACACTACTACAGCGAACATCGAATTCAAACTTCTCCAGTCAGCATAATTCTTCGCGCCCCTTGACACACCTGTCTTCTGTGCGCATAAACGAACTCTAATAATATACATATAGCGCGCCGCTGCCGATATCGGCCGGCCGCGCGTGTCACTAAGACTAAACGTTATACATCTATCATATATACATATACACGTGAAACTAAAGTAAGCGCACTTAATATATACGCTAAATATCTCGCACTGCAAGACTGTACACAAAACTCAGTTCACATTACCTCCTTCCTTTTTCTGGAATTGAGCAAATTAAATTTCAAAATTTGCGAAATTACCAAAATACATGAAACATATATATATCTAACTAATTAATAAACAGTCTTACGATTACTTATAACCTTGACAAACAATCAGCAATAATATTCAATCTGCCCTTCTTGTACTTCACCTCAACATCAACAGTTTGTAAGGCTAACGCCCAACGCACAAGTTTAGCAGACTTAGACATTGACTCAGTCAAATATGTAAGAGGATTGTGATCAGTAAAAATGAAAATTTTTGATCCAATTATAATTTCTTTTAACTTGTTTAGAGCCCAAACAATAGCATAGGCTTCCTTTTCCACAGTAGCCCATCTCTTCTGGGTATCAGTTAACTTCTGACTGATAAATGACACAGGGCGCTCTATTCCCTTGTCGTCCATCTGTGTTAAAACAGCACCGACTGCAAAGTCACTACTATCGCAGTACAAATTGAATGGTTTTCCCACTTCAAAAACATATAACACTACTTTGGATCGCACAGCCTCTTTAAGTAAATCAAATGCTTGCTGATGTTCAACAGTCCAATCAATCTTATCAGAAACACGTTTACTAGTTAAATCAGATAAAGGTTTCGCAATCTGTGCAAAGTCCTTAATAAACTGTCTGTAATAATTAAAAAATCCAAGCAGTTGCTTAACTTGCTTCTTAGTTTCTGGGATCTTCAAATTAGTCAAACTTTCAATTCTGTCTGGATTCATCTTTATCTTACCAGACCCAACCACATGACCGATAAACCTTACCTCACTCTTACCAAATATGCATTTTTTCAAATTCAAAGTAACGTTATGCAATCTCATTTGCATCAAAAATGCATCTAGATGCTGCAAGTGAACTTTCCAACTGTCAGAATGCACAGCAATGTCATCAACATACGGTTCTGCAAAGTCACTTATAGGCTGTAAAACTAAATTTATCGCCTTAACAAAAGTTCGGCCTGAATTTATCATTCCAAAAGGAACACGAGTAAATTCATACAGTCCATTATGTGTTACAAAAGCTGTCTTCCATTGATCAGATTGTTTTACAGGACAAGTCCAATAAGCACTTCGACAGTCCAAAATGGAAATCACATTAGACTTTCCAACTTTGTTCAAAACGTCTCTGACAATCGGCATAGGATATTTACAATCCACTGTGAATGAGTTAATGTATCTGTAGTCACAGGCAAGTCTCAAAGATCCGTCTTTCTTTTTAACAATAACCAAAGGGCTTGCCATTCTGCTCGATGATGGTTTGATAATGTTTGTTTTTAACATTTCTTTGATCTGACGTTCCACTTCTAATCGATAAATCAAAGGAATTCGGTATGCTGCAAATTCCTTTGTGCCTTGCTCTCTTGTTATACTGATTTGTGTATTGCAACTGCTTTTCTTGAGAGTAAGATTCTGCAAACAATAATGCTTTCTCCGTATTTTCTTTGAGTTCTTTCAAATGATTTTCGTGAAAAGGAATTATCTTGTGCCATTTCCTCGGGTTGTCTATTAGGTCCCTTGTCATTCTCCTGAAGGCGACCTCTTCTCTTGAGACTGGAGTGATAGGCACTCTATCCATCACCAGACTCCTTGCCTTTAGTTGACACTTCTCGCAAGACTTACAAAATTTCACAATGTCTCTTCTCATCTTTGGCCATACAAAAGATAATTTTATTCGTTCTCTTGTTTTCTCTTCTCCTAGATGTCCTCCAAATACCGACTCATGCGCCAATTCCATCACTTTTATTCGTCTCTCTTTTGGTAACACTAGTTGATATATCGTCTGGTCTAATATCTGATATTTCTTATGCAATAAACCGTTGATCACACAGAATTCAGATTCTTTCTCTCGTGCTAACTTCCACCACGGCTTCAACGATTCATCCTTTCTCTGTTGCTCTTCGAACTTCTTCGAATCGGCAATCTGCACCTTTTGTTCTTCATCCATCTCTTCATCTCTATACAAGTCTCCTATCCCCACATCACATTCATTGTCTTCTTCAGTTTCATTTAATGTGCCATTCTCACATGCAGCCATCTCTTGCTCGTTCATCTCTGCTATTACACCATCTCGCGATAAGCTTCGTTGCTCATTACTTTCGTTTTCCTCATCACTTGAACTTTCAGTTTCACTCTTCTCATCAACATCTACCATTTCCTGTTTCCGACTCTGCGCTCTCGTCATTACATTTGCTCGTACACTCACATCTCCTTGTATCGTTTTGACCTTCATCTGTGGCACGGCTTTTAATTCGGCAATTATCTCTGGATGCAACAAGAATCTTTCAGTACTGCCCATCTTTGCAATACTAGCACACATCAAGGTGACATAAGGTGTAAGTGAACACTGGATTTTACGCGGAAATCCCTCTTCTTCCACGTCACTACCACACAATCTAACATCCACTTTCACTAACTTCGCAGGAATGGCATCTCCTGCCACACATTGCAAATTCACTTTTCCAATTTGTTCCACCTTCATGCCTTCCAGTAATTCTTCACTAATCACCGGAATTTCTGCTCCCGAGTCGCTCAGTGCTTTGACTTTCACTGGCTCTTTACCGTCTACTGCACGAATTTCAACCTCGACATATTGCAAGAACGATTTCTTCAATATTCGACTGTCATCTTTTCCTATGACTTCTCTCTGAATTTCAGCATCCAATAGAATTTCGTTTTGAATACCACATTTCATTACTGACTTTACTTCAGTCTCTTGGTTTTCTTGACTCGCGGTTTGATTATCTGTATCACTAACCACTTGAATCAAATTCACCCTTGTGTGTTCTTGATTTCTGCTAGAACTAGTTGCTGCCACTGGAACTGGACAAAATTTAACCAAATGTTTGTCTGAACCACAGTTGTGACAACGCTTCACCACCATACCTCGTTGTTCATTGCCTTCATATCTCTTATACTGCGTAAACGATGTGTTGCCTTCCCTCTTGGCAAACGGCGCTGACGATTTGTTAAATCCCTGACGACCAAACGTCACTTCTCTGGTCTCATTGGGTACAGGGACATTAGCCTTGACTTCTTTACCTTTGAACTGATTCCCTGTTTCTGGATTACTTTTCCACTTTCCACTCTGGCTTTGGTTTACGGAACGTTGAGAAGGATAACTGTTTATATTTGGGATCGCAAACCCAATTCGATTGTTTACATGAATGTCTGCTAGGTCTGCCACTGCACTAGCTTGGAGACAGTCAGTTCCTTCCTTCGACAATACAAACTGTAGTGGACCTGGCGGTAAACATTCTTTTAGCTTATCCGCTACCAGCAAATCAAAGAGCGTATCATACTCTCTGTTCACGTTTCGACTTCTCACGTAATAGTTTAGCAAGTTCTTCAGTCTTGCCGTAAACATCGTATAAGTCTCTTCTGTTGTCTTCTTAGCATCCACAAATCTGGCTCTGTATTCTCTCGAAGTCAACTTAAATTCTTTTAATAAGTGCTGCTTGACTCTATCATAATTGTCTAGATCATCGTATGACAATCTATTCAGAACGGTTCGAGCTTTCGGCGTCATCAATGGTAGTAATAATTTAACCCAAAACGGCTTTTCCACAGCAAAACTACGAAACGCGTTCTCGACTGTTTCAAAATATAATGGCACCTCCATCATATCAGTTGGCATTTGAGGCAATACATGCTTCATTGCATCACCTATTTTCTTAATTTTTGACACCAAAGTTTCACTTTCTTGCTGTTTCCTTCTTTCAGCTTCCCGTTCTTCTCTCATTTGCGTTTCTTTCAATGTCAATTTTGATTTCTCCAGTTTCAGACGTTCCTGTCTTTCTGCCTCTGCCTTTTCCAAACTTTCTTTCTGAAATTTGAGTTCTTCCTGTCTGATCTGTTCTGCACGTTCCAACTCTAACGTTCGTGCTTTTTCTTTTTCTTCTTCACGCATTCTCTTTGCTTCAATCTGTTGCTGACGAACCTCTTCATCACTTTTTCTAGCTTTTTCAGATTCAATCATCTGCTCCAGTCTTCTTCTTTCAGCATCTTCCCTATCTCGTTTCAACTGTTCTAATTGAATCTCAAACTGATGCTTTTGCAATTCCAGTTCTGCCTTACGCACTTGTTCTGCTTTATCTTCTCTCTCTCTCTGCAAGCGCAATTCTTCTTGCCTTGCAAGTTCCGCTTTCTCTTCTTTCTCTCTCTGCAGACGTTCTGCTTTCTCTTCTTTCTCTCTCTGCAAGCGCAATTCGTCTTGTCTTACACGTTCTGCTTCTTGTCTCAACTCTTTCTCTTCTTGTCTTCGTCTATCTTCTCTTTCTTTCTCTTCTTGTCTCAGTTCTTTCTCTTCTTGTCTCCGTTTCTCCTCTCTTTCTTTCTCTTCTTGTCTCCGTTTCTCCTCCCTATCTTTCTCTTCTTGTCTCCGTTTCTCCTCTCTATCTTCTTTCATCATCATCCACTGCATCAACATCTCCATAGACATAGGCGCAGGAGGTTTTTCAATAGCCTTTTCTACGGCACCGCCAACGGCACCTTCTTCTTCGACTTCTTCTTTAACCCACACTTCAGCGAGTTCATGTATCATGTCACCACGTGACATACCTTCTAATTGTTCTTCCTTAAAACCGGCTTTCAACAAACGCTGTTTTAGCCTTTCCGTAGACATCTTCTTAATATCTGCTTGTCTTTCAGCACTTAGTTTCTCCATCTTACTTGTTTACTTCGGTGATTTCTCTTTTCAAAGAAGTCACGGTTTTTCTTGTTGTGTGAATCGATAAACAAACGGGATTTCTTTTATATTTGTTCGTGGAAAACAACGAAATTTTTATACCGTTTCTCGTGTTCCACCGTCGTTGATATCGTAGACACGTCACACAGCAACAACGCGTAAATTCTTTTATCACCGTCGTAGATTCTTCAAACACCGTTGTAAATTCTTTTATCACCGTCGTAGATTTTTCTATCCGCCGAAGGAGGTGATAACGTGAATTTTAATCCACTGAGTTTATATCCACCGTGAGTATTTATTCCACCGTGAGTATATATTCCACCGTGAGTATTTATCCACCGTGAGTATTTATCCACCGTGAGTTATTTATCCACCGTGAGTTCTTATCCACACCGTAACTGCCACCAATAATGTCAACCCAATCCTTCCGTTGACAATCCTTCTGATTAAATCCTTGTTCTCTTCGTACTTAACGCCTATTTAACGTTCACCTTTTGAACACTAATTCTACGTATAAGTATAACCTGAATTAATCAGCAACACAGTTTAATATCTTTTAGTTTAATAAGAAACAAACAGACAGAACTCAATTCGATTACAACTCAACTAGTCAGCCACACTACTACAGCGAACATCGAATTCAAACTTCTCCAGTCAGCATAATTCTTCGCGCCCCTTGACACACCTGTCTTCTGTGCGCATAAACGAACTCTAATAATATACATATAGCGCGCCGCTGCCGATATCGGCCGGCCGCGCGTGTCACTAAGACTAAACGTTATACATCTATCATATATACATATACACGTGAAACTAAAGTAAGCGCACTTAATATATACGCTAAATATCTCGCACTGCAAGACTGTACACAAAACTCAGTTCACAGTCACAAATAAGATCTTCATTGCCGAGTCTTTGAAATCGTCTGTTGTGGCTAATACTCGGTAATGTCGCATTTTTTTAAAATCCAGGCTAAACAATTTGACGACTTGTAAGTTTGGATATGAAAAGACTGCAGCTACAGATAATCAAGCGACCATTAACTTCGGCTCAGTGATCGGAAGTGGGTATGGAGGAAGATCACCTAACCTACTGAACTTCAGTTTCACTTCATGGCCGGTATGCTACACGTGTACATCTTAAGATCCCTAACTTGGATTACCTAGGTACATTGGCGTCATCCATTCTCGACTTTGGGGCACAAATAAAAATGCTATGATATATACATACACCCGCATCATAAAAACCTGAATGCGTTCATATATAGATACACACATGCATACATGTAATGGATGTGAGAAGATGGCTCGGATCTTCTATGACAGACAAACGAGTTCGAATTTCTTCATACCATCAGCGCGTCGTCCGTGTAGCTTTGAAAGTGTGGCTCCATCGGGACTTCAGGCATCATCTACAGCGTTCGACTTCCAATTCTCAGCTCGACTTACTTGACTTATTTATGCTGTTTGTGTGATTCATAGTACTCAATCTAAGTCCCGCGATGAATGTTTGGGTTTGGCCTGTAGATCAAGGAATGAATAGGCTTGAGCAATAACAGACTGATCGCTGCTGCATTTCCTCAGTCCTGGTACACCAAACTTCATTCGGATCCTAACACATAGCTTTCGTCTCACCGTTTTGTCTCTCTCCGTCTGTCTATCTGTTTCACTCTATTTCTGTCTGTTTCACTGTAAAATGAGTCATTACCAAGCGCCAACTCCTTCCAACATAATCGTCAGTATGCATACATATATATCTTTCATAAATACACCTCATGCATCACGCGCCACTTCACGCTTACATTCACTGTACATCATTACTGCGGCTAAGTGGGCAGCCCAACTGCGCTGGTTGAATTCACCCGGATTCGAAATCCAGCACCTCTGAGTTGAGTTCGACTATCTGATCTATGAATCCGCCACCTAAAGGAGAAGACCAGTCACCTAATGTGATGGTTGAACGGTAACACGCCGTCAAGAAGATCAGAAGGACGCGGGTTCGATGCCCTCTACCGCCATGGGGTCGACTCAGCCTTCCACTCCCTAGGGTTCGACTGTAAAATGAGGACAGAAGGGAGCATTGCAACCTGCCATACGGTTAAATTCGACTCCTGTTAAACTTATTATCATCTGTATACCTACTACATCATGTAATCTTACTGCTTACTTGTCAGTTTGAATTAATAAACGATTACTATTACAGATATAAAATATATACCTACGTACGTACATAGTGAGTATACATACATACATACATACATACATACATACATACATACATACATACATACATACATACATACATACATACATACATACATACATACATACATACATACATACATACATACATACATACATACATACACACATACATACATACAAGGCGTGGCTCGGTAGCCGATTGTGAGAGCGATCGGGTTGCAGCGCAGTGTGTGGATTCGATTCTTGAGTAAGTCCTTCGCCCACATTTATTGCTCAGCACCATCGCTTATCTGTCCTATGGTCGTTTGTGCACTTCTGAGCATTGTAAGAAGGGCATTATCAAATACAGTTGTATAATTGTACGCATACAATTCCATACAAATATAATGACAGCATGCTTGAATATGTAATTATATATACTGCGCTGAAGCATTGCATCGCCTACCAGTTAATTATTAAACTATATGCTAATCAGCATGCAAACCATCTTAGTAAAACTCTAAGCAGATAGGACAGGACCAGGACTGTACGTGATGTTATTGTTTCTGGTGTTAGGACGAAGTCTTGGTGAAGGTCCAGGTGTGGGATTGGGATCCTCGCTATAACCATGACGAAAAAGTTGACTTCATGCTGTCAGATACGCCGCTGAGAACATCTGATGCCAAGGTTACTGATGTAAACGCTCCATGGACAAGAGCAACCGTCCGGAATCGGACAACGTCAGTAGTCAACTCTGCTCTTGTGGTGACATGACTTGACGTCGCGTGACACAACATGACATAACATCTTGTATTAGTTAGTCGGTTAATCAGTCAGATTATCACTCATTCATTCAGTCAATCAGTCAATCAGCCAATCCATCAGTCAGTCAGTCGGTGAGTCAGTCACTATAGTTACCGATAGACGTCCATTTGCCTGGCGAATGAACAGTCAATAAGACGGGCTCTCAGAAGAAAGGACGAACAGCCGCAAAAGTCGGTTGTCCGTTGTTTTAACTTATTTTTTGTTTAACCGTCATCTTGCCTTTGTACCTCTTTCAAAACAGTACAATCAGCAATCACCACCATCATCACCTCGCCATGCAGCATCACTACCTCCATCGTCAACACTGCTATCTCAACCGCTGGTGTGTCCATCACTGGATCCATCACCAGCACCATCACGACAATCGCTATCAGTCACTAGACACCATCAGCGACTAGAAGCCACCACTTTAACGTCGTTATCATGCAAAAAGCGAAGAGTAAAAAGCTTTACACTTCGCGTAGTATGAGATGATTGTCTTTGATGCAATAGCCTGACAATGGAATGGCGCGTCTTTTGCGGAGAAAATTGGTACGGCGACCGCTGCAACATCTTTTGCCAAACAAATCGTACTTCCACCTACATGTGTGGCAATTCCAGCCTAATGATCTGGAAGACAGGTTTGCATCTTATATCAGACGATTATTTCTTAGGACAAACAATAAAGAAGACCCATCGGGCTCTTACTTAACGATTTTCACACATGCTAGATATGATTATTAATTAGTAACTTATAGAACGCTTGTGTCTAATGCATCAACCGATGGCGCACCAAACCTAAGCTATAACCATTGGCATCCTGAAGGTTTTGTGTTGAGACAATGCAGCAGCCTGTGGCGGATTAGCATATTGAAACAAATGAGTTTAAAGTAGAATACAAAAAAATGACACAAATGACGGAGTAGAAACAACAGAAGCAGGGAAAGAATTCGAGCATTTAAATCCAGCAGTCGAAATAGATAGTTCATGAAGCACAGTTCTAGTTTGAGATATGACTAAATAAAGGTGATCAGACGTCCTTAGTGAATAGTTATAAAAGTAACAATGTCTTATTTTAAATTTTACTGTGGCTATAGCCAGCAGAGTTTATATTTATAACCACGAGCCACACTTTGAAAGAGATTATCTTCTGAACAGGACACCAATGCAGTGGTATATGTACTATGTTGATGTATTAGTTTTGACAGTAGCCAAAGATTTCTTGACACTGTGGAGTTTTTGCAAGTTAGCCTCAGTGATACCGATAAGAAGCGAGTTACAGTAATCCAGGCAACTGCATATCAATGCATTCGCCAGAGATATCCTAGCGGCCATAGGTACATGACCCTTAATTCTGAATAAATCACGAATATGTATGTATGACAATTTACATATACCACTCACAATCATACCTCACAGTCAGTCCTGGGTTTATTGCCATAATCACACCCCATGAATTCAGCTTCAACTAGGGGTCAATCATTGTCACATACTGCGATACTGGGCACTACCAAATTTACATCTTGCTGTGTTGCATAGTTTTGCTTTTTATTTGGAAACTGATATCTTGATCTAGTTTAAAATTATTTTCTTAAATAAGTTTACTATAAGTGTAATGCTCATCTACACATCATACGTTCTGCCAGCGAACTCGGGGTGCCCCATCTAGCGGGACTCCTCCCGTAGGGTTATCCCATTAAATACACCCAAGCCTACATTGTGTAAATCTGCCTGTCAAATTGTTAACTGTGCGTGTTCAATAAATCGGATTGATTGATTGATCCCTCTGACCAGTGCTTACTATAGGAAATAGTAGATTTGAAACAACACCCAGATTACGAGCAGAATCAGCAAATTCAACAAATGAGTCTTCCACTTTGAAAGATTTAAACCAAGTGCAGAAACTATTTAAACAGCAGGATCCCAGTTTGCTTTGAGTTAAGGAAGAATTCATTGGCCTCGATCCAAGACTGCATCTCATTGAAAGGCACAGAGAACAACAGTGACTGCTGTACAGATGAATCGCGAGATGAACTGTCACGCGAAAATGTAAATCTGAGTATCATCCACATAAAAATGATATCCAAGCGAATGGCTGCCAAGTAATTTATCTAGTGGTGCGGAGTACATTGTGAGCAAGAGCAAAAGCAAGTGAAACACTGAGCCATCAGAGAAGCCACAAGATAGCAACGTTTGGACGAATGGTTGCCATCTAAGTACATTGACTGTGTGCGCGAACAGATATAAGTCGCAAACCAACCAACTGACGGCAGCATCAGAAACCCCAAACCAATGCTGGAGGCGATTCAACACAAGTGAATTGTCCACAGTATCAAGAGCAACAGGGAGCATCAAGAGCTCGTAATATCATTACAATTGTATAAAGTGTAGACTCCGCGGAATGAAACTTACAAAAGTGCTGACTCAAGTGGGGATATTAGCAGACAGGAGAAAGTGCGAGACTTCCTACGAATCAGGAGCAACCGTTCAAGAATTCTCGATACAAAATTCAAAGTTGAGATGAACTCCTGGCACGAGCACAGATTGACAGAAATGATCCTTCATGCAACGAGGCATGGCTCATTGAAGTTACTTCCTCCTTTCTGCTAATATCTCCACTTGAGTCAGTAAGTTTCACTGTGCAACAGTCACTGTTGTCCTCTGCCTTTGACGATTTGCAGTCTTGGATGGTGGCCAATAAACTCCTTCTTGATCTGTTACCTTTCCGTCCGTTCGTCCCGAAGCAGATGTCAAAATTATATGACGATCAGATAAACCTGTATGACTGTCTATCTCTGTGCGTTTGCTTCATCGGTATGCCACGAGGTAGTCAATCACCAAGCATGCAAATTTTGTTACTTATAGGCCTTTTGTGCCATTTCTATCTATCCTTCTATAATGAACTTATATAGCGCCCCTTGAAGAAATCTACTCTGTGGCGCTCCGACCCAGGCCCGTTCAAAAAGAAAGAT
This sequence comes from Allolobophora icterica, assembly GCA_963556255.1. NCBI lineage: Eukaryota > Metazoa > Annelida > Clitellata > Crassiclitellata > Lumbricidae > Allolobophora > Allolobophora icterica. The sequence continues at coordinate 29,113,225 of OY744614.1, forward strand.
CTTAAGAAGGCCATAGAAAGTACCTGAGAGGTCCCAAGGGAGGGAACGAAGCGAGAGATGGAGGCCATTTGCCACTTGTGGACGTTATACATGTAGCTGCTGTTTGTGTTTTCTAGTGATCACTAAAATTAATAGTATCGGTGCGTTTACACAGTTTGTACGGGCTGTTATGTTCAGACAAAGACAGCGTCTGGACCTTTCAAGGACGACTGAGTGACGTGGACATCTCGTACCTCCTGAACTTGATCAGCAACATGACACTTGCAGCATACACCGACAGCGACCAGTCGACAAATTACATCTTTATACACTACCAAGTCCGCAACCACAATTTTCAATCTCTAGGGTAAGGCATATATAATATTCGGTTGTCAAACCTACTACATTAATTATTTTTAGATGTTTAGTAATCAACATTTTCGGTCTACCGGTGACTCATATCGAACTATGCACTTCTTAACACGGCCACTGAAAAAAGACGCGTTTACACGTAGGCGCACTAGGCGCGCGCCTAGGGCCCCAAATCTCGGAGGGCCCCAAACGAATGAAGATATTTTTGCAATTATAAAATATAACATCAAACCAAATAACTTCACATTCCTTGAAATAGCTTCTATAAGTCATCATAATTATACAGGATCAATAACACTGACAAAAAAGGCTTTAAGTTCAACTTCGTGGGCTCTTGTACATGATTGGTTAAACACCACCAGAGTTTCAGACTCTCAGTCTCATGGGCGGCGATCCTGGGGGGATCGAGGGGGAAAAGACCCTCACCTTTAACAGTGGGGGACACAGCATACAGTTGTCCCCCTCACATTTTGAAGAAACACCAAAAAAGGTCAAAAAATTTTCACCTCTTTTTTGACCAGATCAGTTCAAAAGTGTCCTGTGTCTCCCCACTTGTCAAACAAGATCGCCGCCGCTGCTCAGTCTACACGTTCAGAAGGGCCCCAAAAACGTTTGCGCCTAGGGCCCCATTTCCTGTAAACGCGCCTCTGGCCACTGCCGTTTCTCGGTGGCACCAGTCCGATAGCTGGATACATGAGTTCAAGCGGCGAGGGGGATAAGGGGAAGAGGAGCAATCGGGATAGGATTTGCGAAAGAGCAGTGTTTTCAGTTCTGATTGAACCCCTTTGATTTAGCAAGAGCAGTGCTTTTTTCTAGAAAAAGGTTCCGGAATTGACAAATAGGTTCCAGAACTGAACAATTATGGAAGGGATAAAATCGAGGGCTGGGATGGTTCTCAATAAAACACTGAAAACCGTTCAAGACACTGGAATTAAATTAAAATAACAATATTATTTTTTGTTAAAATAAATAATTTTTGAAGAGCTAAAAAAAGGTTCCGGAACACTGTTCCGGAGCGTTCCGGCTGAAAAAAGCACTGAGCAAGAGGTTTTGGTTAATACTGCATAAATAGATCAAATGCCCGCCACAAGAGATTAGTGTAAGAGATCTGGTGGATTTTAGATCTGTTGGATTTTAGATTTTACACAGAGCTACTGATGAGGAAAATTGTTTTTTTTAATTTGTTTATCTATCACCAGAGAAGTAACCGTTCTTTTGTTTCGAGTGACGAGAGGAGGGAGGCCGATTCCAACGCAAATAATGGAGAGTCTTGCCAAAAGAAGCGACTTCCGTTCTCAGTTTCTAACGTTACCGTTGCTGTCGACAGATGATAGAAAATACGTTGAGGTAGGACGTCCTAATGTAGCTGCCGAAACGCAGTCCGAGAAAATAAGTTCGGAGTCAGTGTATATATAGCCTATATGTATGTCCAAATGCATATAGACTTCTGTGCAAATTTTCCCTTGAAGTAGGCCCTACCATTATTGCATCATCACATGGGTATAGTGTGTATCTGCACAGAACATAACGCAAAGGATCATCGATTGATGTCATAGAGGTCCCTATATTGCGAGTGGGAAGCTGGAGGATATAGAGCAAGCGGAGGAGAGGTGAGATTGACAGACGAGAGAAAAGGATGCGCGAAAACAGGGTCTAACATAGTAATCTAGTCTACCGAGACCAACCCATACTAGATTATTATTGCATGTACTAAAAAGGCTTATAGAAAACGCCAGTTCCGTTTGACTGTTCATAGGGCCGTTCATTTATTAGAGGTCTGTGACGTGCGAGTACCGTTACCTACTCATACGTCAACAAACATTCCCACAGGAAATTAACTAAATATGCAAAACTAATTAAAATGAAATGACATGCCTTGGCTCTACAGCAGATTGTATTTCGTTGAAGCCTCAGATGTCTGTTCTCCATCGCCGGCTGGACCTCGGTGCAGTCGTCGTCATTGGTGTCATCATCGCTGGGCTTATAGTCGGCGTTCTTATCCTCTGCATAAGGTGGGTACACCATGGTCAATGCTCTTGCTGCGATGTTGTACCCCCTACTCCTAAAGTGCCACCTTAAAGCCAAGCGCAAGGCACCTTCTTATTCACGAGCGCAGGTCTAGTACTGCATCAGGGTGTTCGCTTGTTTGGATCATTCGCCTAAGGCCCTAAGCAGTGTCTTACTTGTCAAAAAAAACAACTGGGACGGGGTAGAAAAGTTTACAGATTACTACGGTACACGACCGCAGGTCAAAATCTAATGTTGCTAATATGTTGCACACAAAACAACTGACGACTCATGAGATATTTTAGCTCCATGACCCCCAGCATCTTTGAAGTTATTTAGCTGCGAGGTTAGAAGAAAAGCTGGGGATTCTACCTCCCAACTCCGACAACTAAAACACTGCTCCTGGGTATAGATAGCTTATCTATTGCAGGGACTGGCATTTACAATCGGGACTACTTGCAACAAATTGATTAAAACCTGTTCTTTAAATGAGGCACATTCTACTGCTTCACACAATCTACTGTCTGCGATGTTAACATACTATACATATTCATTTCTTATTAGATTTTTTTATTCGCGCTGTCAGCTCGACCGAACTGTTATCTTCAAACGAAAATCGTAATCGTAATCTCGAAATTTCTAAAGGGCCCAAAAAGCGAAGTCGCGGGACCACCTGATTCACAGGCTCTTAGTCAAATCATAATCGATTTCCAGGTCAAGATCAAAAGGGGTCACGCAGGCAGACAGTCAGATGGCTAATTAAGGTGGGTGGTGCTCACAGTTAAAAACTGTGAGGGAGGTAAAAGGATAAGATGGAGTCGGGATAAGATTTGTGAAAGAGCAGAGTGGAGAGATAGCAAGAGGCGAGGTTTTGGCGAGTTCGTAGGATGGATCAGAAATTTGTCGTAGTACTGGCGGGAGTTTGTTCCAGACAGGTGGAACAGCTATGGCTATGAAGCGATTTGCAAATTTTAGTGATGAGGTGACAGAAGGGCGGAGAAGTCTTAGGGCGGAAGAGGAGCGGGTTGAGGGAAGTGGTTGAATCGTGAACAGCTGACGGAGATAGGAGGGCTGGGAGGATTGAAGTGTATTGTAGCGAGTGATATGACTTTACAATGTATATTTGATTCGTTCGGGTCATTTGAGGTCAGGAGTTATGTAGTGGGGTTTTAGTCACAGCACGGTCGAGGGCATTCTGAATAGCTTGGAGGCGATTTACATGTATTTGGGTGATGTCTATGTTCAGAGAGAGCGAGTTGCAGTAGTCAAAACCTTTTTGTAGGAAACCGAAACAAAAGTGGGAAATCGAATCACAGGAGATGGACCCGGTCACCACACCAGCGACAATAGAGGTCACACTCGAAGGAGGAGAATGTGGAGGCGTTGTGGAGGTCGAGCAGCCGACGGGACCCACTATATATGTGATAACCAGTCACAATCACGGCCACAGCGAAGGCCACCACAGCAGCAGTAGCAGCAGCAGTAGTAGCAGCAGCAGTAGCAGCAGTAGCAGCCACAAGTAAAGGTGTCGCTGCTGCTGAAAAATCAACGCGCACCATAAGTACATTTCATCCGTGTAAATCACATAAATCGTGCAGCTTGATTAGGCCTAACAGTGTCACAGTTAGGCCCAACACGTTTTCATAAAGATAGGATATACAAGCTAATGATTATTTGTATAATAGCAAACTCCAGATTTTTAGAGCGCTATCCCTACTTTAAAGTTAAGTGCAGAGCACCAGCTTATTCACGAGTGCTTACAATAACAGTTAACATCGTGCTCTATAGGCCTATGCAATATATTTACAAGCTATATCTCCGTACACTCACTCACTCACACACACTCATAATATATATATATGTGTGTGCATATAAAATTATATATATATATATATTAGGGTGTCTCTTAAAAATGAAAGTTGAAAATGTCAATCTCTCACCCCTTCAAGTTGTTAGGTTCATGGATAAAAAATGTACAAAAAAATTTGGTGGAAATCGGATAATATTTAGAGGTGGCCCTTTGATGTCAAAGTTTTAGCATCGTAGGCCTATTGGTTACAACCATGTTATATAGTTCTCAGTGTTAAAAGAAGGACAGATTGCCTTATTAATTTGCCAATTTCAATCCATAGAAGCAGGGGAGCAGAGTCTTAGCTCCTGTTCAATTTATAAACAAGTTGCAGGCAACAAATTTGAAAATTCAAATTTAAAATGTTTCAAACAAATTTGTAATAAATGCACTTTCGCGGCAAGTAAGTGGAAAATTACTGAATTACACCACCTGCATGATTTGTGTAGTAGGGACAAAGCCATTGCTTATTTTGCAATCAATTACCTTATTCATAGCATTGTCCTACATAAAGTCAACATGGTAAGTAAGTAAGTATATTCTTTATTAACCAATTGCTAATCGCACTTTGTTGTACAGACATCCCAGTAAAAAGTATATAACATCCTAACAATAAATTGTTTACATATCAGGCTGTCGGCTGGGGGAATAATGCAGTCATGGGCACGGGGACAGAGGTAGTAGGTAGGTTTGGTTGGAGGTAGTAGTTGGTGCAGGACATGGCCCGGTTACATCAGGACAGCCCCAAGGAGGCGAGCATCAACCCGAGATGATAAATTCTTAACTTTGCTCAAGTAAACTTGGAAGAAAAGCAACCACGAGATGACTATATATCATGAACTGGAATTCCTGCACGAGGTGTTCTTCACCAGGTGCCAGGCGCTACGCATCGTGCAAATTGGATGGTCAAGGTTATGACATGCAATTAAGATCTGGCTCTTTCATGACCAGTTCCAGATGACTGCTTGAGAGAAGAGAGGAATTCGTGATCTGGCAACTTTTGCAGTTATCATTCACCTCTAGGCCTGGATTACTGCCCCAATCGTAGTTGAAGTACCTCTGAGCGACTTCCAACTAATGGTTGAATTCTAAAATACTCACATGAAGCCATTTCCAGCACAACAAGGAATGAACTTGGACTTCATCTATGGTACCTTTCTGAGGAGCTGGTCGGACTGACTCTTTTTGATTCAAGAGTGTCTGTGGAGATGAAGAGACTGATGTTAGCCACCATGGAAGATCCAGCCCCGGATCATCCACCAAAGTGACCAAAAGTGCACCGTGACCCTGGAGCAGTTCTGCATGATAAACATAAAACGACTCTTTTCCATGCTTGGCCTTCCTCAGACTTTCCTTGCACTGGGCCCGTCTGAATAGGATGAAGAGGAAACGAAATATTCCATAGGCTCTGCACATCATCAACGGGTTGGCAGTCGTCAATGACATGGCCGAGTGACCCTCATTCAGGAACGAATGAGAGTATGTTTCTGGACATTAGATATTAATTTTAACATAAATATACACGCAGAAAGTAGAAATTCTGTTTCATAAACAATACAAATTGATTAACTAGTACTACAACTGACGATTAATTATTATGCAACATTACATTTCCCATTGTACGAAGTATCATTAATTTTCTAAACTTTAAAGCTCGAGGGCCACCTCTAAATATTATCCAATTTTAATGAAATTTTTTGTAGAATTTTATTTCTATGAACCTAACAACATGGGAGGGTGAGAAGGAGAAAAATGTAAAAAAATTTTTTTGCACTATGCTAAGAGACACCCTAATATATATATATCACCCAAATAAATCGCCTCCAAGCTATTCAGAATGCCCTCGCCCGTGCTGTGACTAAAAACCCCAAACGCAACCACATCACCTCTGACCTCATATCACCCGAACGAATCAAATATAAAGCCATATCTAATCAAGCATTCAAAGCTGTGATTTACACGGATGAAATATACTTATGGTGCGCGTGAACCAGATTAACCCGAAATTTGTATGTGTACACATTATATATATATATATATATATATACATTATATATATAATGTGTACAAATACAAATTTCGGGTTAATCTGGTTCACTCAGTGTGGGAATTGTAGACAAAAGACTGGGAGGGGGTTGAACATTTTATCCGTATTTTGCAAACTGATGTCAACGAAATTTGAAAGCATCTTATTTCAACGCTAGCAATTTTGCAAATCAGACTCGAATCAAAATCGCCTTATTCACGAGCACAGGTCTACTGCAGCCAGATGTTCGCTGTGTGGATCAATCTCCTGTTTTCCTTGTCAGAAAAGAGGTGGGACGGGATAGAAAATTTTACAGATCACTATCGTACACGACCGCATGTCAAAATCTAATGTTGTTAATATGCTGTACACCTGTACACGAAACAACTGAAGACTCATAAGATATTTTAGCTCCATGACCCCCAGCATCCTTTCAGTTTTTTTTAACTGAGGCGTAACTCCGGCCTGAAAAGTGGGGGTACCAATTTCTTACCTACACGAAGCAAGGCGGAGACTGCGATCTCAGGGAAGGCACAATAATAAAATATTGATTGGCATTGTTCAAAAAGTAGGGGGCACGGTACCTCACTCCAAAAAGTGGGGGTACGGGTACCCCTCGTGCCCCACAAATTACGCCTATGTGACTTTATATTTTATTCGTTCGGGTGTTTTGAGCCAGTGGAGTGATTTGAGATCAGAAGTGATGTGGTGATGTTTGGGGGTTTTAGTCACAGCACGGGTGAGGGCATTCTGAATAGCTTGGGAGGCGATTTATTTGGGTGATGTCTATGTTCAGAAAGAGCGAGTTGCAATAGTCAAAACCCTTTTGCAGGAAACCGAGACAAAAGTGGGAATTTGAATCACAGAAGATGGACCCGGTCACCCCCACCAGAGGGCACACTTACAGCCCTTACGCTTACAGCCCTTTGCATATTTTGCATATCGTGTTTTGCTCAGAAGACGTACATGGTTACATTTTAAACAGCTGATGTTGCTGTTAATTTCGATCTCGTAAATAGTTCTCATCTTTTTACTCAGCAGCAGATTGAGGCAATGTCTACTGGTATCCCGCAAGACAATGACATCAGCAGGCGCCAATGATACATCACTGTCATTGTATCTATGTGCTCTATACGGGTCACATATGGGAATATGGGTGCGACATAGGATCCATGTGGGCATGCTGGCAGAGTCGAGCACATACAGTGGCGGCGATCTTTTCCGAGAGGTGGGGGGAGGGACAAAGTCGGCCGTGGTCTGGTCGATGACCTTTTTGTAGGAATTCTTCTCCCCCTCAAATTTTTTTTTACTTTGTAGGAATTCATCTCTCCACAAAAACTTTTCTACGAATTCATACCACTTCGTCTAGGCAATATGTCTGTGACTCTGTGTGTGTCTGATTACCTTTTTTAGATTCATCCTCCAAATTTATTCTTTTTCTGAGAATTTTCGGGGGGACACTTCTGCTAAAAAATTCAGTTTTTACCTCATCTTGTCAAAAAAGCAGTGAAAACCCTCACGCGCAATTACATTTCTTGGCCTTTTTTCGTGTTTCTTCAAAATTTGGGGGGGACAAATGTATGGCGTGTCCCCCTCGACCCCTCCTAGATCGCCGCCCATGAGCACATATATAGGCATACTCGATGAACTACGCTTGCTTTTACATTGCTCAGAAGACGTGCAAGGGTGCATTTTAAAGTTTTAAACGGATGATGTTGCTATGTTAATTTTAAGTAAACTTGACATTATTATTCAAGACTGTTGATTTAAGTGATCTTGTTACATGGTAGTTCAAATAAGAACACAAGTAGGCCATAATAGTTTAGATTTGGCTTTAACAATAAAAATGTATTATTAATCAGAGATTGATAACGAGCTAATGTATGAATCCAAGCAGGGGCGGTGATCCCGGGGGACGAGTGCATGATCAATGTATTCGTTATGGCTGAGTTGACTATGGGGTGCAGGTGGAGCAGAAACAGCCCAGCATGCCAACCATTACACTATATTATAGAGCAGCCCTTATATATTAAATATTAGGAACAAAGCAAATCACAATAACTGAAGACATCTGAATGACAGTTTAAATGCACAATTACACTTAATGTCAGCAAGCTTCTTAATGCTAAAAGTTTTATTTCACTAAAAAAACTCCTGGGTTGGTATCGAACCCGGAACTCGGCAAACACATGTCACGAAACATAATGATAAACCCATAGCACAGTATAAATAATTATTTATACTGTAGGCCTATAAATAATTATTTATACTGTGCCCATAGGCTACAGTAATCACTCGTTTGAGTAGTTTTAAAACTCGATAATGTGCGTCAACATGATGAATTTCATACCCTTTCAGTTGTCCATATGTTTAATTATGATTATAAAAGTATGTTGGCTTTTTCTGTCTACATGCGTGTATTAGCTTGGAAATTTGCATTTGCGGCGAATGTCTTGGTAAAATATAGGGCATAGCCGGGTACTGACCCGGATACCCGGAAATTCCGGGTGTTGAACACCCGGAAGACACCCGGACCCGGAGCTGAAAGGTCATCCGGGTCCGGGTGGGTAATTTTTTTTATCAAAACAAATTTATGAATGACGAAATCACAAAACATTAAAACCACTTTTTTTAGTAAGCCCAAGTCACCCGGCCCGTTCCAGAGGTGTAGAATTGCGACAGTTTAGGTGCGCTCACTAAAGCCGACAACCGTGGGAAACCAGCGGTCTTTCTGTGTAAATAAGAGCACCGTTAATGAGAGCAATAAATGGGCTGTAAGTTCTCATGGTCAGTTTTTACAAACGTCGTATAGTTGGGGAGGTAATAGACCCGGTCGACGGTCGAGCGAGAGTCGTTAGCCTTTGAAGTCCTTCGGCCTGTAGCTGGCGTGTCATTGAAACAAGGCAGCTTCTAAAGTCCCCGTTTGTGTCCCCCCTTCCTTCCTCCTTCGGCCGGTAGGCGGCGTGTCCTTAAAGCCGTGAAAGACAGTTTCTTAGCTCTCTTTCATGGCTATAGTTCCCTTCTCCCATGCCATGCTCTGTATAGTTCCCGAAACGACATATAGCCTATATTGGTTTTGGTAGATCAACACTCAACAGACGTCATTATAATAGTAGACGGTAGCATACACTTTGGTGCATATATCTGAATGTCCGCTTTTAGTTTTAATACCTGGACCCGGCAGATTTTATTCAAACTACCCGGACCCGGTACCCGTTTGAAAAACGGCACCCGGCTATGCCCTAGTAAAATATCGCATGGCCATCCAGCGGCCATTCTTATTCACAATACACCGTGAATTCACCAACGACCACACATCCTCATTCGTCACTAACATTGTCTAAAATGCTGTTCAGAAAGTTGTGAACTTGTTATAGTAATTTTTCACATTTATTTTCATTTGTAAACAACACTGGATAATAGATATTACAGAATATTTAATTACCTTTTATTAATTAAATTTGCACTTGATATTCGCTATATTGTATGCTGTACTAGAGGCTAAAGCTACAAAATGTTTATGCATATCGCGCCCGAAACGTGACAAGATCACCTACACCTAGATCAGGTGTAGGCCCTATGCTATTCCCAATGCAACATCTGACATATGAGAGCTTATTTATTTTATTTATATTTCGGGCCCCGTTCAGAGTGTACTGTACGGGCCCCCATAACACAAGTAATGTTCCCTCTCATTTTTTAGAGTCTGTGTGTGCATAAAATTTCTTTTGTGCAAAACTGTACAAGGAGAGTATAACTTTGTGCGCATTGCGGATAATAATTCCCAGATATTCGAATGCGTAGTTTTTACTCCGCCAACTTTCAGGTATGCGTAGGCTACATACTTTGCCATCAGCTCATTAATATCTTCGACCGAAAGCAATGAATTATTCATTTTTAGGGCTAATTTAGGCCTATTTCAGGGCTATTTCATCGGGTTTTAACCTCTTACGTTCAAGAACCGTTTCCCGCATGTCTTTTTCAGCTGGGGTTTCAAGGGCTATGGTAATTAACCCAACACGAACTCGAAGAACAGGATTTTTGTTTCTTAGTTTTTGAATGCTTGATAGATGCATCTTACTTGAAAGATGGCATTCAAGAAATCTAGCTTCCATGCAGACTCCCACACTCTTCCAGGTGAAAAATCTCCTGCAGTTTTCGCATCACGGCAAACCAAGCAGACGACTCCAATGTCTTCATCGAACGAGAATATTTCGCGAATTTTATATCGCACCGTGCATGACGATGGTGTTGACTATGTTTAAACGACCTCATCCAGCCGTTCACTTTTAAATGAATTCGCAGTTCGTTCGCTTCAGACCTTTATTCTGCAGCATTTTGTGTCGATACAATTTCGACTGAATTTATGTGACTGACAATATTATTTTAAATATTATCTCATAAGCCGCAAGCGCGCGTCTTGCAAAATCGTAACAGGAAGAACGAGACCGGAAGTTGGCCATTGCATAGATCTATTCAGAGTTCGGATGAAAGCGCTGAAGAATTATGTGGCGCCATGCTTCATCTGCATTTAGAACGACGTGTATGAAATGTGCAAAAAACAATTTTTTGGAGAGAAATTCGAGGAAGCACAGAGAACGACGTGTATGCAAAGAACATATTTAGGATGAAAAGTTGTGTGCCCTCCATGTTTTCTTGTGTGCGCTCGCCTCACCACCTGTGTGCGGACACACGCGCACAGCTTAGAGGGAACTGTGGCCACAAATCATGTTTTTCATTGCTAATGGTTATATTGTAGTGATTGTTAACAAGTACAAGTCAAACTTAAGTATAATATTATACGAGAATTCTAAGAATTAGAGGAAGTTGACTTTTATTTCATTGACAAAGGAGAAAATTTAATCGAAACCATAATTCTATTATTAAGGTGTCTTGCTCATGTTAATTTTCTGACATTTTCGGCCCCCCACCCCCCCCCCAAGATCCGGGCCCCGTGCGAAAGCACGGTTCGCACGCCCATAAGGCCGGTACTGCTATTCCCCATCAAAGTGGCAACAGCATCGATGATCATCGAACAACAACCACTACTAAACATAATAAATTGGTCGCTATAGGTTACAAGAGTTTATAAAATACACAATAGATTACACCTGTATTCTGGACATTGACCGCCTTCCAAAGTTCAGATGTGCACACATTATAACCATACGACAAAGCTTCAATGGTGCTAAGCAATTGTGTGTGAAGGACTTGCTCAAAGTCCCTACACAATGACTGCATCAGTGAAGGTTTCTAGTTGTACTCTCTGCATCACAGAGTGCTCTAACGAACTGATCACAAATACATCTGAAAATGTTTGATTTGCCGCTTTTGAATTCAGACGAAGTTTTAAAAACACTTGTGACAGGTAGTTTAATCATAAGCATATCAAAAACAACAAAGCCAAACTTCTTCTATGAGCTCTCGTCCAGTGTAAACAGTCACTTCTGAACGTTTCACAAATTCCTGGGTTAAGAAACCAACCAAAGGAAATTTAATTGTCTAAGCCAATAACACAATATTAGGCCTACCAGAGTACAGGGAAATAGGATTCTGAACGCATGCCATATAACACTTTAACGCATTGGTTTCACATTCGCTTTTAGAACACTTGTCGTTAAAGTGTTCAATTCATATCTATAACATTAAGTGTCACAAGAACAAACATGGAGAAGTAACCCTGGCAGTGGTCTTCAGATAACAACTTCCTGAAAGTTGGTTTAAAGTATTTTAAGTATGGTCATATAATTAAGACTCTGCGAGGTGCGAGTTCCTTTGGAAGTTCTTGAAAGGCACAAATATTATCGTAATCGTAATCTAGAAATTTCTACAGCGCCCACAAAAGCGAAGTCGTGGGAACCAGCTTATTCACAGGTGCTCAATCAAATCAGAATCGTTAGGCGGGGTGGGTGGGTGAAATCAGTTCCAGGTCAAGATCCAAAGGGTCAATATTAAATACATTAAATCCAAATTGAGCCATAAAATAGATTACAAGCAATAACGATCCATGACCTATATAAGTCACACTGCACAAAGTGAAACTGCAACAATTATGTAAGTATATATACTCTGAAGAATGAAGGAGGATTTCAGAAACGACAAGAAATAACTGCAACAGTAGATATTAATTAATAATTATGGTCAGACATAAAGCCAAAGAAAATGAAGGAGGATCATTTTAAAAAGTTGGACATTCCAGGCCGGTAGGACACATCAAAGGAATGCAAAAAGCAGTAGTTGTTTATATATAGTTTGAATACTGTCAACGTCCATTATTAAAACAGAAATAAACAAAATCACCTAAAATGAATTTAAGCCAAACAAAGATGTCATACTATCCGGGAACTGTTGTACTTATTTGAGGTAGGGAGGGTCCATGAAAGCAGTCAATTTTCTTTGAGCCTTCGTTCACATTCTTCTTGATTAACGGAGTCTGTGGCCCATGCAACTGACTCTGAAGAAATTCTGTAATCTTTGCCACTGTTCTGTCTAGCTCCTCATGCAGTTCGACCAACTGAATGCCGTTGTTCTTCGACTCTCCCTTCATGCGTTTCAACTCGGAAGTGCTGTACAGATAACGATACTTGTAATAGTGCTGGAGTGCTGCATGGATGCGTGTCTGCACACCCAACATCTGCAAAATAATGAGGAAAAAATCTGACATCTTTCAAATAAAATGACAGAACAGACCATGCATCTGAAAATGAAAACCAAACAGTAAACTGCTTTTCATTTAATCCTACATTAGTGATGCATTAATCGTATAGAAATATCTGGAATAAATAAATAAAATAAATAAAATATATTAATGATAGATCTTTTCAGTGTTTCTTATGAAAAGAACAAGCATAAAAGATTCTGTTTACCTGTTTCACATCTTTGATGTCATTTTCTATTTTTACCCGCTCTTCAAACTTCCGAAGAAATTCAGTTTTCTTGCGAATCACATCATTCTGAAGATGACGGTAACAGGAAGCTAAGGACTTGTTCAGGTTCTTGCTTTCATTCAGATCCACCTATAAAAAGGAATACATGATAGAAATCCCAGCAGGGCTGTCTAACAATGATTAATATCATACAATACTAGTTCAGATGCCTTGCATGCCTCTTTCACCTTTGCTGACCATATGCATAGGTAAGAAACTGAGATTTTAAAGTTTCCTGAAAGCCAGATTGCAGCATGGGTAGAGCTGAGGATGGTTCCATCTATAGTTCCAGTTAGCCTTGGAGGGTGGCCAGTCCTTCCTAGGGGTCTTCCCATCGACAATGTGGAGTCGATGTACTCATTTCATTCTGCTGAATGCTGTAGTGTATGCAAGTGGAACAGACATCTTACCACTCTTGATGTGATTTACCTCTGACCAGAAGGTTGATCACTAGACTAGGCAAAACGACACCAACAGATGTTTCAAGTGTAACTGCAAGTAGAATTGAACATAAAGAGCAGTACAAAACAGATGCAGAAACAATAAACCTTGAGTTTATGAAGGATCTCTTGCCGTTTTACCATGATCTCACGATGCTTCATCTCCAGCGTCATATCTCTGGCTGAAGAAAACAAAAATAATCGCCACATGTCATTAATTAAGCATATGTAAGGCTCTGTAAGCCAGTAGGTATATACATGTATGTTGTTGCCTAAGGCATGTAGTTTGTACCGTGTGCAGTAAATTATAAGTTGTATGACGTCTAATGAGTGGCGAGAAATCTAAATGCTGTATAAAGGTTGTGTGTTAGATTTGAAGCCAGACCAGTTTTTGGTGTTTGTACTGTGAGGCTTTTGTTTTCGCCAGTATAAGGTTTGCCTTTGCCTGCGGATGACACGTGTTAGTTTCTAAACCAATTATATGTTCTTTAGAAATGTTTTGTTGGTGTTGGGCTGTAAGACTTATTTGCAGCCGCATGTTTGAGTTACATTTTGCTTTATATAGTGCCTTTAAAATAACCCAGGGTAAGAATTGTTACAAGCCTAGCGCTCTATCCATGATGATGCTCACACTGATGGAAATTGTGCTTCCACTGGTCATGACAAGTACACATCGCCCGACTAAAACTCCTCACAGTCTCTCAAAGAAACTTTTCAGGCTGGCTAATAAGCAGAGTCTCACTCACCACAGATATCGCTCAGAGACTTTAACAAACTGGTCTTCAGACGTTCTGCAGAAGACAACTGCACAGTCAACTCCTCAAGTTCAGCTCTGAAACGGTCCAGCAAATGAAACAAACACGTAATGGTACAATGGTACATGTAATTCGATGTTAGCATGTTCAATTTCAGAATTTCATTTTGGTAAAAGTGTCAAACCAGTATTCTTAAGTCAAAGAGACTGCACACCAGATAAATAATAAAACTGATCAAAACAGATTGTCAAGAAAGAATACATATTTAGAAGTTTGTATGAGCGAGAGGAGAGTGAAAATAAAATGCAAAAGACACAAAAATTAAGATTATAGTTTGGACATCATTTAGGTCAATTCATACTGCACTTTGAGGAAGACTGTGATTGATGGTCCACATGAAAGTGGAAAACAATGACATGTTGGTCTTTCCAAACGCTGCCACGATCACAAAATATGTCAACAGTGATACAGATTACATATAGTAGCACGAGGCTAGCATAAACTTATCCTTCAAACCACAATTCATCAATTTTAAATTGAACAGCCCAAATAGTTATAATCAATAAATATTAGATTTCTCTTTTTGAACACCTTTCCTTCTCAATCTCTCCAAACAAATACAACTGTTGTTGTTGTTGTCATATGGGAAAGGTGAAGGGCTGAAGGCCACTTACTGGAGTTTGTCCACATTGACCTTGGCTGTTTCATTTGATCTCTTAATCATGACCGATGCAGTTTCCATGCCTTCTATTTCTTTAGTCATCTCATCAGTCTTTGCTACCATCTCATTATGCTGAGCCTCAAACCTCCTCAGCTCATCCTGAAAAACATCATCCAATCAAAACAAACAATGTACTGATCATTCCACTGACAGACTGATCATAAAGTTGGTAATCTTTGTCTTTTAATAATTTGTATTCTTTCATAATCATGAGCATCAATGGGTGCAACATTAAAAAAAGAAATTAATACAAGAGTTTCATAAAAAAAGTTTTGAGAAATATGAGGACAGCAAACGAAGGAAATGGCATCAACCTACAGACACCTTGTGATTGTGCAGCTCTTAACCTGTAAACACCACCATAATATTTTCATGAAACAACGATTGACCTGGGAAACGTGAATGGTGTCATCTAAGGTTCTGTTAAAATTTATGTGATATGCCAATCATGTCATATTCCCCAGGAAATTAAATACTGGTAAGCTTCACACTGTAAGGTATAAGATAAGAATATTATTTATTCAACCAACTGAACCAATTCAATGGGGACAGCAACCACTTATTTAACCAATTCGACCAATTAAACTCAACCAGTAAACTGTTGTGACAAACTATTCTGTATTGTAGTTATAAACTGTTTGATGTTCGTAATAAACAGATTTTTGATTTGATCTGATTTGAACTGCTATCCGAATTTTTTTACAACCGTATGTATACATCTTACCACTAACCATATACATCTATTCGCTACCCGCGACATAGCTAAAGCTAACAGCTTTGTGTGAAGATTTTAAAACATCAATCATAGAAAACTTAAAGTTAATCTCTAATGGTACTGTATCTGATTCATACAAAGAAAACAGGTTCAAACAGCTTCACTGGCTTAAAGTGGAAGAGTTGAGTGGTATCTGAGAGGTTAGATTTTGCCCATGGTTGAAGTTTGACTGGCATGAGACTTGGAGACCAACCCGCTTCTCATCTCGTGCAGGAACCAACTCTTGAAGGGATGTATCTGACTGCAGAATCAACTGCTGCTTCTGCCGCTTTTTCTCCTCCAGTTTGCTATTCAGTGTACTTGTCGCCTAAAATTTAAAGATCAGACGTCACACATCCAATATATAGAGGTTCTGCCAATTTGGAAACTTCTCAAGCACCTAAACTGTGATAGTCACTTCCAAGTAAAACCATATTTCACAATCATAATTTCAATCTAATCAAAAATTTACATTTATTTTGCACTCTGTCTACATTATACTTCACAGGCACTGTAATTAATTATATCCTCACTGAAAAGTAATAATAATAATAATTATTATTATTATTATTATCATTATTATTATTATTATTATTATTATTATCTTCGTTCATTAATTCAAACTAACAAGTACGCAGTAAGATTACATGATATAGTAGTAACAAACGATAATAAGTTTAACAGGAGTCGAATTTAACTGTATGGCAGCCATGCAAGGTGCCCATCTGTACTACTGCTCATTTTACAATTGCCACCAAGGGAATGAAGGCCGAGCCAACCTTGTGGGGCTAGCGGGTATCGAACCGCGTCCTTCTGATCTTCGTGTTACCATTCAACCATCTTCCCGCCCCATGTGTGATAACTGGGTCAGTAGTCTAATGACCCAGGGTTGAAGCTTGTCAAACAGACTGTGTAACAACCCTAGACACGTTGTTTGCATACAACCACCTTGCACTTTGCATTCAGATTAACTGATGCTGCAATCATAAAAATACAATAAACAGATAACAATAAACAGTTACAAAACAAATATCAACCTGTTTTGAACATTAAGCATCTGTCCTAAAATGTCACATGAAAATGATATTCGCAGACAATGTGACAATCAAAGCAAGAAAGCAAATCAAACGAAAAATCAGACGCTTCTGAAAGAGTATAAACGATAGTTTACTCTGTGCGTCAACAAACCTGCTTAGTTTCTTCATGCTGCATGTTCAGATCGTTTACTTTCTTTGTGACTTCGTCGACAGCTTTTTTCACCTCTTTTACCTTCCGCTCAGACTACAACAGAGCCAACCAATGAAATAAAAGCGTTAATTGACATTTTAAACGTATCTGAGTCGGCACTTGGCAAGTATATTTAAACAGTCAATTCATCAAGAACAGTTTGCAGGTTATAGAAACTGCAAATGCTGTTAAGGTTTAATTAAAAAATAACCAAAATTCTTCCTGAATGTAAATAAACTGATTACTTCTTCAATATACTGATAAATTCTGTGCCTCCCCATCATATCAGTTTTACTTATCTCTAAAAATTGATTTTCTCTAGAAATTGAAATTCTCAGTCTATGGAGACAGGGAGAAAATATATTCATTCACACTGTCTATATATAGACAGTTAGTCACAGGGAGAATTTATCAATTTTGTTAATAAACCGATCAATTTCTATGCCTCTACCAGCTTCAAGACTATTTTGTGAGAATATTGTCCATCACCCACAGAAATTCAGACACACTCACTGAATGCGGTCTCTGATGAACTCCACATACGTACCAGTTCCAGTCGAGTCTTGGAGTCCTCTTGGGTCTTCTCAAATTCCACGTGGTCTGCCTCAATGCGACCTCTGAGAACCATCTTACGATGAAGCTCCTCCTTGACTGTCTTCTTCAGAATATCAACTGTCGACTGAAATTAAAGGAACGCCTTAGAATCAACAAGAAAACATAACCTATGCAAACTTCATTTACAGACTTCTAGTGTTGTTAGGGCAATAAAATTGATAACACATATGCCTTTTCAAAGAAAATCCTCTGCAAGCATGGCAACTTCCAAACCTTGCTTGAAATTATCACTGACTGAGATTAAATAAATCAATGGATTGATAACATAAAGTCAAGGACTGAATTATCACTTGACTGATAACTGAAAGAGACAAAAAACAAAAGGGATGGAACAAAACTGTCCGCAGCGTTGGCCAACCTTCGGATCGAGAACAGTTAACGACAAGACAAACAGGTTAAATACTGGAGCCTGACAAAATTGTTAAACACTTTAACGACAAAAGTGTACTAAAAATGACTGGGAAATCAATGCAGCTTGATGTTGAAGCGTTAAAAAGATCCGAAGTTCCAAGGCAGTTCCCTTTAAAGACCTCTCAATGTATTAACCTTCTGTGCATCTTCTTCCATCTGACAGCGTTTGTTTTCCTTTTCCAGCTTTTCTGTTGCCACAAGGTGATCCTCCGAAACAGTGCCCAGCTCCTTGGCAATGGTTTTGATCATTTCAGCCGTGCTCTCCAGCTCCCTCTGCATTCTCTCCATATTCTTCTCATCTGAGGTCCTCTTATCATCGCTGTTCAAAATCAGTACAAATGCATCTTCAGTGCACAATCCTACGCACCCAAGCCACCATAACCACCAATACCATCATCATCATCATCATCAGTTCCTGACGCCAGCCATTTGGGGGCAATGGGTACAAATAAATTAACATTGGCGCCCACAATGAAATCAACAAACATAAGTACAATACAATTTATTATCTGTTGCCACCAACATGAGACTCTCATGACAACCACCAATCCTTAGTTTTAAATCACCAATTGATTTCTCATTTTAAGTGCAAAAATACTCGGGTAATACAAACAATATATTCCAATTCCATAAACATGGAAGATTTTGCTACAAAATTCAAATTCAGACAAATATTAACAGCCCAACATCAAAATTTGAGCTGGAAATATTTGCAATGTCAGGTCAAATATTTGTTTGATACAAATTCTTTATTAATTTCTCTTATTTCTTTCTCTATATTATGTTGCACCTTAATCGAATGGAAAGCATTGATCCACCTGTGGTTCAAAGTACTCACGTGCTAATACCTGGCACACTGCCTGCCCCAGAGAAAGCTCGGAATGACACAATCCACAGTATGCACAAATGCTCAACCAATTATTCACATGTGAAGAAGAAGAAGAAGAATGTGAAGAATAAGAATGCAAAGAAGAATAATTCAAAGAAGAATGCAAAGAAGAAGAAGCAAAGCAAAAAAAACAATGTGAAGAAGAATGTGAAGAATGCAAAACAGAAGAATGCAAAAAAGGTGAATGAAAAAAGAAGAATTTGACGAAGAATGGGAAGAAGAAAAGCAAAGAAGAATGTGAAGAAGAATGCAAAGTAGAATTCAAAGAATGCAAAGAAGAAGAATGCCAAAATGAAAATTAGACTGAGAAAGAAGAGTCAATCATAAAAGGTTATTAAAACGTTAGTCGCAATGTATGACTGTACCCATGTGTCCGTATGTCTGTGTACCTTTCAAGATATAAAGATAAACAAAGCATAAAATACACAGACTGAAATGAGCTCAAGAAATCTTTCAAGTGGTCTGTACTAAATGACCTCACCAATTCTGGATTTTTCTGCTCAGTGCATCTCGATCCATTTCCAGTTCCCTGTTGCTGCGCTTTAACAGACGCACTGATTCCTCTTTCGACTCCAGCTCTTCAACGAGTGCCTTCTCTTCGTTAACAAATGCTTCTTTCTGAATAGCAAAGGAAACTTCATAGATCTATAATTCATTTATTAAAAGCGTTACTTATCTCCTCAAGCAGCACCAAATTACATTGCTGTTAACAGTGTTACTACAGGAGTGGCCCAGTTAGCTACAACAGTAAGGGCAGTATAGGCTGCATCCCATACTCCTCTGTGTAAGAGAGCATGTGGATCGCGGTTCGCTTCCCAAAGATGGTTTATTTCAGAGATTTAAATCTCAGGCTAGCATGATGCGTACACAGGGACCTTAAATGGTGTGGCGCCTATTCAAACCAGGGACGTATCTAGCGTTGGGCTTGGGGGGGCTTAAGCCCCCCCAAACAAAGTTGAAGCCCCCCAAACAAGTCAGGCCGTTGTATGCTTACGGCTAAAAGTCGTATGAACACTGTATAAATGTTGCCATGCTCAAGGCTTAAGCCCCCCAAACGAAAAATCCTAGTTACGTTGCTGATTCAAACGCGTAGCAGTGGTGAAGGATCTCACCCGATCAATTAACTGAAAAATGAGCAGGGTCAAGGCCATACAGTCACCATAGAAAATCGTGCACATTTACAAGAGTAGCATCACTTGGTCTCTAGCAGTAATGGAGAAGCTGAAAGTTGGAACTAGAGACACAGTCAGGGACAAACAGCAGACAGACATTAGCTACAAAACTGTCATTGAAGATCTACTTTAATCTAACTATCACTGCCACACAAAAGCTTCACTAGGGAGACCAGCTTAGTCACCAGTACAACTTCAGTGCCATGGTCAAAATTCCGATAGGGCAGACCAACATGGAAGACTTCACGCAGCCTTTCATGCAAGAAGCAGAGATAGGTAGCTCACCTGACTGGCAAACTGAACTTCCAATTTCTCTCGTAACAGCTCAAATTCTTCAAAGTTCTTCTCTGCGGCAGACAGCTTCTGTTCCAAATTCTCTACCTATAAAAAAACAGGTTTGGTTACTTCACATAATTACCTGTCTCACATTCCTATCAAAGGGAAAATTGACAACTACAAGAGCCAATTTGAGATTGACACTACATACGTAAAATTAATTTGATATCTTAGATCTTATACTCAGCTACCTCACATTAAAACTGCACCCGAGCATCCAGTCAGTTCACAACAGAATGGCATGTATATGGGAAGCATGTAAACGAGTTCACAATATATTTGCATCAATTTATTAGATTTCGTCAATTTAAAATTAAAACTGTCTTCATGTCACCATGCTTATTTAAATTCATCTTTTAAGCAGAATGTACAGGAAATAAATAAATTAAAACTTCTGCTAAGCATGACTACGGCTGTGTCAGAGTATTTGTAAAGAAAATGAAAATCAACAGTTAAACCTTTTTCTTTTGACTTTTTTCTAGTTCCTTTTCTGTGGCATTTCTTTGTATTTCAAGAGGCAAATCGGAACGCTGTTGTTTAATTGTTTCTGTATAGTTCCTACAGTTGGCGATGTAGGAGATATACAGGTTCTGAACATTCTCTAAATCTTTTCTGCAAACAGTTTTCAAAATGCTTGCTTAAATGTCAATATATGTCTTTATTTAATAGAGTTGGTAACAAGGCACGGTTTACCTGGAAACACTCACTCAATCACTTATTCATTCCCCATTTATTCACTGATCCATTCATTCATTCATTCACTCATTCCTTCATTGATTTATTCATTCAGTCATTCAGTCAGACAGTAAATATACATAGTTCCTTATTACGACACCTATTCAGAAACTTTTGCAAAACAGAACAGTGTTCACGCACTGTGTAGAAATAAGTGTCGCAAGCCAAGAGAAGATTCAAATCCAGAGAAAAATCATTTCCGATAGATGGTCAAACAAGTGCATGCAAAGAGTGCTTGGTCCAGGTCAGCAAGTGAAGAGATAAGCAGCCAGCCAAATCTGAAACCATTCAACCAATCGGTTGCTCATGCAGTTAATACATGTAACACATTCTAGTCTGATCTGAATGTTACATCCATCGTTTCTGGTCAAAACGACACTGAATGAGAAAGACATGACATAACAGAATGCAACTAAAGTGGTACATCACACAAGAAAACACATTCCAATCCATAAAACCAGACCTGTATAAAACATTAACAGTCAAAAGGTCAGTGTTGATCAAGGTCCATTTGACTCAAGAACATGCAACAATCACAAGTTGTGGAAACTGTTCAATGACTCGCAGCTATGCTCTACTGAGATCAACATCAAGCAATGGTCTGTGACTTACAGCATGTTGTTACCAGCAAAGCAGGCCACAAATCATTGACCACAAAACATGTTACACAGATGTTAGTATGAGCAAATATTACACATAGCTCATGTTTACTTCTACTTTAAATAGTTCTAGAAAGATCTTTTGATTATCTAAAGTTCGTCTCATGGCTGGATCCTCCGAAGAACAGGCAGTAATGAAAAGTGCTTGACCAACAACAACAATGTGTAGGCAATGTATGTATGTATGAATGCCTGCATGTAAGTATGCATGTATGAAGAGACGTAATATAGCACCTTTTAAGTACCTTAAAGAGGCACTCCCTGCCCTAGCTTAAATGATGTTAAAGTCTTTAAGAACAAAGATGGGGCAGGGAGATGTAATGTAATAGATGGTTGAATTGTAACACGCTGGCACAAAGATCAGAAGGACGCTGGTTCGATAACCGCTAGCCCCATAAAGGTTGACTCAGCCTTTTCACTCCCTACATTTCCTAGGGGGCGACTGCAAAATGAACAGTAGGTCAGATGGGCACCTTGCAGGCTGCCATACAGTTAAATTCGACTCCTGTTACACTTGTTATCATCTGTTACTACTATATCATGTAATCTTACTGCATACTTGTCAGTTTGAATTTAATAAACGAATATTATTATTATTATTATTATTAAAATGTTGGTACGATAGTGTATCAACAAGCGGACAGCGCTCTCTGATAACCAGAAGAGTCATCACTGGCAAGCTCTCTTTAGTGCCCGTAAGTGCTTATATATGACCTCGGAGTAGTTATCTTGAAGGGGCGCCATATAAATCCCTTGAATGAATGAATGAATGAATAAACATGTAATTCAATGTGACAGGGTCTTACGTTGCTTGAGCAAGGTCATTTCGAACATCGTCCAGATCCTTCTTCAGACTCAACCTCTCCTGTTCTGCCTTTGCAAAAGCTATATTTGATTTTGCCGTTACTTCTCTGCATTGGTCAAGCGCTGATTTCAACTCAACATCAGTCTATAATAACAATGATAAAATAATAAATAAGATCACCATAACAACAGTTACAGTTGACATGAGAAAAATGTTTTTAAGAACCAATAAGAACACTAATTGGAGAGATGCAGAATTTCACCAGTGTGTCTAAGGTTGGAAGCCTAGTGGATCATGTGAAGCTGCAAATACTTACAAACTAAGTGAACATCAACTTTTAAAATGTTACGCAGTGTACCACAAAACTTCATCTATCATTTTCTGATACAATATCATACTAATATTACGTTAGAACTATCGAAGCTGAAAACAAAAAATTGTTTATAATGATTTAACACAGTGCCATAATGTCATGATTTTATTCTAGGAATCAATATGTTGAGTTTTTAATTAGTTAAATGATAAAAGTTCATCAATTTATGTTAGTAAATTTTCTAAGGCACCCTTGAATAAACTCTCCAAGGTGTACCTCAACAGCCTAAATGATATTAAAGTGAGAAAGTTATCCTGCGTAAGCATAATCATTCATATACACTCACTTCAGATACTTTGAGTGAAGCTTTAGAAATATGGAGTTTATGATTACGATTACGACTTCAGATACAACTGGAAGCCAAGAAAAGAAAAACAGCCATATTACATCCTTCTGTTCTGATTCTATCCTTTGCATAGTTTGCTTCTCCATTTCCAGCTTTTCTTCCACCAAAGGTCTAGTAAAATAAAACAAACAACCCATTTGTGACAGCCTTCATTTGACACAAGAATGCCAAGCTAATCCCTGAGTCAATTTTACTACGACAAATATCTGATCGATCATACGAACTCATCAAAACCTCACTTCTTGCTATCTCTCCGCAGGTCTTTCACTCAAAACTGAAAACACTGCTCTGTCACGCATCCTATCCTGAATCCTCCTCTTCCCCTTACCTCCCTCCAGGGCTGTAGTCGAGCGTATACGCGGGTATACAGCGTATACTTACCTCTAGAGAAATTTGAGAGCGTATACTCATGAGGGTATACGCGGGTATACAGCGTATACTTACCTCTGTAGATGAAATTTTCCGAAAAAGAGAGGTTTTCAACGGTTTTTAGGGCGAATGACTAAAAAAAAAAAGGTCATCAACTTTTTCAGAGACGAAATCGTAAAAAGTCTGAAAATTTTCTCAGAATTGGTGAAAAGTCTGAAATTTTTCCTAAAAAAAGGTCTTCAAATTTTTTTTTACGCCGCTGGTCACCGGTAGCGTATACTCACCTCAAATTTTACCACTACAGCCCTGCCTCCCTCGCCATTTCAACTCCAAACACCATCCACCTCAGCCATTTGACTGCCTGGCCCCTTTGGATCTTGACCTGGAACCGATTTCACCTCACCCTCTCTACTGATCATGTTTAGACTAAGTGCCTGTGAATAAGCTGGTTTCCGCGACTTCACTTTTTGGGGCACTGTAGAAATTTCGAGATTACGATTACATTACTGACCCAGGTTCGTCTTACAAAACAACAGACTCACATGTGCTTCTTGTTGTGATCGATTTCTTCCAAGAGGCTTGTGTTCAGGCTCTGAGCCTTGCCAACCTGGCTCCTGAGTCTAGCCAAGCGTCGCCCTCTGTACACAACATGCCAGTTGAGCTCATTTATGTCGGAGGCACATGCTTCATGCTCTGCAAACAATGAAATAGTCTTTCACATCTGACCAAATATCTCCAAGATACATAAGAAGCGGCTACCATGATCAAGTTCACTGGCACCGTTAGTCATCCCTTATGTGGCATAGATGCCAGATGCCAATGGGGGCCCTTTCACCATTGCACTGAGACTTCCAACGTTCATCATGGGATGTGACCATTTGTTTCGAACAGTGTAACTCACACAAAAGTTAATCAACGATTGGATCTTGTTTCAGGCAGTGATCATTCCTTCCAAATTTATCCTTCAGAACACTATATATGGTAATGACCTGTAGCGACCTTACGTTATTTAATTTTACTGTACCACATTCATATTTTCTAATATCAGACACTTTTTCGGTAACATAAGGCAAGGCAGGCAGCCTCCAAAGAACCTCTAGGGCACTAGGCATCCATGCTCTGTGGTGCAATGCCCTACTGCTCTTCTTATGACATAAAGGTACAGACAAACTATGCTGGAGAGAAAAGAAGCTGACCAAAACTCAGTTTCAAATACATCTGACACGCTGGTTCTTCCCAGAAAAACCTGTTAAATTCTGAATATTTTGAGTTGGATCCACATGGTTTTACTATAGCAGCTAATTTCATCAGCAAACTATGCAATAGTCCAATCACCTCAAACTCCCTGACTTAGAATGCTGTCACACAGTGTCACTGCTACTATCCCAATCCCTCCCCTATTGACTTTCATCCGGTTCACTTGTGCATACACCACATCACCACTATTGTGCAGTATTATTATTACAAACGTTTTTAACACATGCAAGGTCACACTGAAATGTGAATCCGAGTCAGTCGCCCGGCGAAAAGCTGTTAGACATCCAGACGTGAACAATGGACACATACTGGTAGTTGGTTCCATTACTTTGGGGCAGTAACATGGAATGAACGAGAGCCCATGATAGTGCCACATCGAGGCTTAACCAAAAGACCCATTCATTCATACTGAAAATTTATATAGCACCTTTTCAAGAGGCCTACTCAGAGGCACTAACCAGAAGGTTGTACACTGCGTGACAGAATGTACAGAGATAGTAGTGGTTGAAGGTGGTTGATGGAGTTTTATCGATGAGACATGGCAGTATGTCAAACAGTAAGATATTTCAAGAACTTAAACACAGGACAGGTAATACTAACCCCTCTGGACAGCCACTGGGAAGGTGACCATTCTTTCAAACGCCAGCTGGGCAATCTTCTGGCCGAGTAGAGTGACCAGGTCTCGTTGTGACCTTAGACTGACCAGCGTCTCTTGCCTGTCTTTCTCAAGATGTGCCAGCAACGTAATTGTCTCTTCGATGACGTCATCGTGACCCAAACACGGCAGCTGCTCTGCTAAGCAAAACCCAAACTGGCATTTGATTAAGCACAAAATGATAATTGATCAAATGCAACAAATGTCATGAGGCAAAGGATTAATCACAGAACAGTATATTAAAAAATATTCATAGTACAATGTATGCAAATCATGGGAATTCATACCTTCCATACATCTCCTTTGTAAAACAATCTCACTCCAAATAAAATCCATAATGACGAATAGAAGTCCTATTTAATTCTCTGTGTATTGCAGGCTGTCTGTTCTGTTAGTAGTTAAGATTTATTGCATAACCATGTACTGATTTGTAATCATACTGCGTTGTTGTCAGTTTGAAGATATTAAACGAAGATTATTATATTATTATATATTATTATTGTTAATAAATTTGGTGGTTTGGTTCCTCTGCTGTATAGACATCCCAACCAACACCTTCTACTTCTTCATCACCCTTTGGTGTCAATTGCATACCTCGCCGTCTTTCTCCACTCGTTTCAATCCTGTGTCACCAGACTCAGCCTTTGCACAATGCACATCCAGTCTGGCCCAATCTCTGACATCATCAAGCCATTTGGTCTGCCTCTGATTCATGTGCCATCAATCATTCTGAACATGACACCATACAACACATTAATGTTGTAAAAGTAAACAGCTGAGTGGAATTCCTCACCCGCTGGTCGTTTCTGTCCAACGCCAAAGATCTGCAGACTGGTATCAGGGTGACTACCAGTCACATTTCTTTGTGGTTCTGGCAAAGGCAGGACGACTGACTTTGCCACTGCAGCAGGACCAGTCTTTCCTACCAGATCATCATATCACACGAATGTCAATCAATGAACAACACCAAGTAAACATCATGAAAACTTGTCAAACAAACCTCTTAATAAGACCACTACCGCATTAAGCATCACCACAGGCAACACAAGATATGAACACTGTAGTAGGAACATAGCCACAGACACAGAAACTTCATCATAAAGTTATTTCTTAACGAATGACGTAAGTACTGCCTTCTCATATTCACAGGGAAGCATCGCACTTTCTACAATAAAAACCTATTAGTTTGACTTCTTTACTGGAACACCCTTGGCTAATCTACCAGTCTGTGTAATCACATAGATCTGTTAATCTTTTCTCTCAATACAATAGTATAAGTAAGGTCTGTGTTGGTTGGCTTGGAACCATTTGAATTTTAGACAAAAAAAGTTCAATATATTTCGTCGCATCACAGTCACTTGTAAAACTGGGGTCAATATCCTGAGGCCCAAGACAGTGTTGGGCTGAAAAGTAGTCTGTTGTACCAGTGACTGACACCTTCCATGCTGGCCCAAGTCAATGGAACCATTAACTGTACCTGGTGCACTTTTAATTGATGCACAAGTTACGGACATCATTGTCTTGGAATTATTATCAAAATTATCGTCACTTTCGGTCTAAACGTCAAAATTACAGGCTTCACTAATAATCCTCTCCTTTCTGAACTGTGCTACAATATTGAACTTTTCCTTTGTTTGCACTGAACTTTCACAACCTTGACTCCATATGTTACTCATCTTTTTCTTAATCACTCTCAACAAAGTAACAGACTATTCATCAACAAGCAATGACTTTGTAGTACTTACTAAATTCATACCAATCACCTAAGCAAGTGAAACTGGTCCACATGTCCTTGGGAATACGACATCCCTGTTGAAACCGGTAAACCAGCACTTTCTTAGGATATGGTAAAGTAAAGTACATGTAAACTGGTAGTCTAGTTTCTCGGGTCAAAAGGTTAACCTCAAAATGTGTCTAATTGGCACAAGCAAAATGGCTGACCAATGGTAGAGTAAAATCTGTGCAATCATAAAAAACATTACGATTACATACGCAGACGGTTCGTTGAGTATCCACAATCAGATGACGGAAGCATGAGGTGTTCAGTGGCTGCCTGCTCTTTCTCTGCCAGATACCAGTCTTCCAGTGCCATCTGTAGAAGATCCAGGTGTGACATGGCCTTATTAACACTTGGATGAATTGCACTTGTGAAATCCCAGCTGTGTCTGATCAGCAGTTGCTCGATGTTTGGCCAACCAGCAGGCATCTGGACCACTGAATCTGGAAACGCATAACAAACAGCAACAACCAGCTTCATCAATTGCATCACCTGTATTGCCACAACTTTGTATGATAAGAAAGAAGATACCCCATTAGGCCCATAGCTAACCCACAGTCAAAAACAGCAAGAAATAAGAGCTCACATAAAATTTGTCAACAGTAGAAGGCACGGTTTAAATTTAAAATTATCTTATTTTATTCTACCAGGTATTTTATCTGTAAATTAAACAAAATATTTTTTCCAATTTGCTTATTTTTATAGTTAGCTTTATAATTTATAACATTATATTCCTTTTTCGTCACAAATGTGTGGTGCAATATCTCATTAACGGGTGTGTCATCATACCCTGATTCACGTGTCATGCAATCACCAGTGGATGAATCTAGCAATCTTTGCTAGACCCTCGTATAAGGTGACCTGCCAAATTTAGACCTTAAGAACTGTCCAAAATTTTGCGACATATTGCCGAGTATTTATGGTACCTCCCAGGCTTACAGTAAATTCTTGTAAGAATGTTTCGTTAAGTTGGTACCACAAATACCTAAATGCAGAGACTTTCAAACTACACTTCATTCATGACTGTAAGTTAATGTATATTAATGTGACACTGTAAGTTAATGTACATTAGTGTGACATTGTAAGTTACCGATAATGTACATTAGTGTGACATGATGTTCAAACCAGTAATTGATATGCTCACTGAACAAGTTTCACTCTGCATTAAAGTTCGAGCATGGAATTTGGACAGCATAAACACAACTGTCTCTTTCACCAGCACCAGCACCAGCACAAGCACCTTGCACAGAGGTCAAAGGGCAAGTCACAAAGTTAACCTGGAAGTTTTTCCTATGTCTCAGAAGCATTTTCAGCCTTGTCTAATCGAATGGTTTGACAGCATCACAACAAGATCTACATGAAGATGATTTCAGTTCACATATGATTCGCATTTCGGCATGACTTTGTACGCGTTAAACATGTTTGTAATAATAATAATAATATCAATCATGACTGTGTTCAAAAGATCTTAGCTAGCAAGGTCTGTATCTAAAATGCTATAGCACAATCGGGGTGCCCCATCTAGCGGGACTCCTCCCTTAGGGGCATCCCATTAAATACACCTATGTTGAAAAATCTGCCTGTTAAATGCATTTTTCGTGTGTTTTAATAAATCGGATTGATTGATTGACTGACTGACTGACTGACTGATTGATTGATTGATTGATTGATTGATTGATTGATTGATTGATTGATTGAATCCAACACGGGCACTGATGGCACAGGATCTCACAAAATAAAATTACTAAAAACTGATGTTAAAAACTGAGGGTTGAGGATACCCTATATGGCTGCCATAAAATTGAACACACATACAACTTTACCTTTATCCTGGAAAGCTAGATGTACAATGTAGATTGAAACATATCAAACAGGAACTTTGTCAATGGACTGAAGAATATTCGACTTACCTGACATAACATCTGAACTGAAATCGTCCAGCTCAGTAAAGCTGCTCGTCGCCACCAAGAGGCCATTGTCACTCTCGTCAATCAGATCATTAAAAGGAATCAAGTCTGCAAATTCCATACAACAATGATAGAAACACATTTACAGGATAAAACATCAAGGAACAGAGCCCTTGGTATTAGATGCAATGCAAAGTTATGTAATCTAACGGGACAGTTCATAGTGTCTATTAGCACTTTAACAATGACAGCGTACTCAAAGTGACTGGGAAACCAATGCAGCTCGTCGTTAAAGCGCTAAGTCCTGGTTTGGCAGGTTTGAAGCATAAACATGCCAAGCACTCCAAAAAAACAATACTCTATTTAACTTCTGTAAGTGTTAATACTCGTTAGCAAACCCAAAAAGAATGAAGAAAATGCTGAGTTAGTTGGGGTCAGTATTGTATAGATGAATAGGCTGGAGCCACGGCGCATGGCCTTCGCGTGGCACTTTAGAAGTCGGGAGGTTACGATTATGATTATGATAGTCCCTTTTGGCTATAAAGCATAGCGAATATTGACCTAGATAACAGTAACAAACGACTGTAGTCAAGGCCATTCTGGCTACAGAGGCCGCCATCTGACAGCCATTCACATGCCCTCATACTTTAATTAAACACTAATGTCAAAGTACGGTTAGAGAAGAAGAAACTAGCAGTAAACATGGTAAACTTTCTGATGTTTTGGATTAGAATGAGATCTTAGTATTTATATAAAATGGTCATTAAATTTTTACGTAAAGGGGTTAGAAATGCTTGAAATAATTATATAACTGAGATAACTACAGAATCACAACATGATTCTGGCAAGGTCTAGAATGGCCGATGAAAATATTACCTTGAACAGTATTCATTTCTTGTCAACAAATCCAGTACGGTACAGTTGCAAATCCAGCACGACCAAAAATCCACCACAGCATCAAGATTCAGATATGCTTCTTTAAAAATCACTCAGCACACAGTTTGATGAATCCGAGCCTGAAAAAAACTGTATGCATGTATGAATGTATGTATGTATGTAAGCGTGTAAGTATGCATGCATGCATGCATGTAAAAAGCCATTTAATATGGTGCATGTTAAGTACCTAAAAAGGTGCTACATAAATGACCATCTAACTGGTCTAAATAAGTTCCTTTTAAAGACACTTAGAAAATGTTTACTGAATGGAGTATGAAACATGTCCAGTGGAAGACTGTACCAAAAGGAAGGTCCGAGACATGATAAGATACAAAGGGCTCAGTGACTTGAGACTGAAACATAAAGCTCCCCGGTTTTCTGCCGGGTTGATGCCAACCAACAAGACTCACCCAGGAAGAAGAATCTAGAATTTTGTTCTCTCCTCAACTGGAAGCCAGAGGAGCATTCCCTCATATAATCCGATATATGGGAGAACTTCGATATACTGGCCATGCAGCTGAGGACAGATTGAAGCTGATATATTTCTTTTAGATAATCCTTTTCTCTTTCTACTAAAGTATTCTGGAAACCTCTTGTGGTGCTTTGTTACTTTTGACAACTTATTTATTATTTTATTGGATAATTGGATAAAGCTCTATTTTTCTGGCAATCTAGGGTAGTCAGATTGGGTAATCTATCATTTTAGCATCCCCGATTATTTGCCCATTATACAGGGGCATCTACTCCATAGAAACCTTGGAGCAAATGCTCCATCCATAAAATAGGGGGAAGATCTGTCAGTGTATGTGCCATCATTATTGGGGGGAAGAAGGAAAAGGAGGGGAGGGGAGGGGAGGGGAGGGGAGGGGAGGGGAGGGGAGGGGAGGGGAGGGGAGGTTGCTCCAATGACTTTGGGGGGATAGACGCCCTGTCATTAGGGGGGTCCGTAGAGTAATGGATAACACACTTAAGTCACCCGCTCATTTTACTGCTGCCCCATAGGGAGTTATGACGATGAAACGATAGGCTATGTATAATGGTGGAATAATCGGAGACTCTAAACGACAGATAACTGTCAGCTTGCTAAGCTGGCGGCCGCAAGTGAAAGACGCCCCCAAAATACGTTACTACAGCAGCGCGATAACAATTCCATCATTCGCTGTCTCTGCGTGTAACGTTAAGAACAGAACCAGTGTGCTAGGTACGCGCTGTGGCAACAAAGTAGTTCTTCTTCCTCAGATTCAAAATAATCATAGAGGACAGAATTATTATTCTGTATTTAATGTCATTATTATTATCTTACCTGTAATTCTGAGGTGTGTCACTTCCTTGACTGGCATTTAATCGGTTTAATACGTTTTGTAAATAACAACACATACTTCGTAAAGCGTCGCCATTTTATAACCGATCGCTATAGCAACTGCAGCATTTCGTACGATGGCTCCGAGCATGCTCGAAGTATACTCCGTTGAGTTCCGCAATGGAAGTCAATCAGTCGGTAACGTATGGTGTGTTTACAACATGACTAGCTCACAGTATAAATAATTACACAGTACGTCGACTCCCGGCCTCTGCAGCAGTCAGAATGTGTGACCGACCGCCATCTTGAAAGAAACCGTTTACCATGCCGATACACCGGAAACAATCACATCAAATATTTTTTAAACGTTAAAACAACATTGAGGACTACACGCCGATACACCGGAATCCATCAAATAAAATATTTTTTAAACGTTGCAACAACATTGAGGACTTCATTAGAATTAACAATATTATTTTTAACGTTAATTTCAGCTTAAATCTATAATTCAAAAGCTATGTTTCAAGATGGCGTCGTAATCACGTGACCAGAAAAACTAGTCAACAGCCAGCAATGAGAGTCGACGTACTGTGTAATTATTTATACTGTGACTAGCTGATACACTTCTAAATGTAAAATTCTTATTAGCCTATGTAAATGCAAATCTCCGAAATTTCTCAGCGTTACACAAAAGCCACGTCAGATAGACCACCTTATCAACCACCAGCGCTATATCAAATCAAGTCCGTCGACCATAGCCAGCTAGGCTGCCTTGTCCATTTCGGTGCCAGATCAGAGTCCGGGGAGGTCAAGCCGAGATCGTGGGTCTAACGTCAATATTTTGTCTGCATCCACTAATGCCAAATTCATCAATAATCACACTTGTCCGACTAAAGCCACGCTGCGCATGTCCGACCGAAAAGAGCCGAGAAGTGAAAACCCTGGATCGGAATGCTGACTGCTACAGTTACATGCAGACATCATCGCACACAAATAGAGTTCAATGAAACATTCCATGTTTCCGAGCACCGAATCTATCCATGGCATCGACATAATAATGCCGTCGTTTTTACCTGTTGCGCATACCTGCCAGCATGCCCATACAGAACCCATCTAAAATTTGGTGGCCTCATGGGCATGGGCTGCCTGGTCGCTGCCATATCAGCCCCATGTGGGCGCGAGGTGAGGAGCACGTTATCCGAATAAAATTTCATGTGGACGACAAATGGGCTCATGGGGTTGGGATGCCCACATCGAGACCATCTAGGCTTGAGGTCAGAAACCCACTAACCGACACTAATCTTGCAATATCTAACTTTTCGGTGGGCGATAAGTTGGCTCCTGGGCTTGGTTTGCCCACATTGAGCCCAGCCCATTAACCGATATTTGTGATCTCCAACTTAAAGATATATGCGATAACTTTGCTTATGGGCTTAGGCTGCCCACGTCGATCTCATCTGGGATTGATGTCAGAAGCCCATTAAACGACATTTGCAATATCCGACTTTTGGATGGGCGACATGGCTATGGGCTCATATGGGTTTGCACTGCTCACGCCGCACGAACTTGGCGCCCATTGACCGGGGTGGAAAATTTAAAAAAACGAGATTTGTGAAAATTTTCCACCTTCAATAACTTTAGGGTGAATTTTGTTTATAATATTCATGTTATGAATATGATATCTGTTTTAATATTTTTGTCGTTCGCATGTTAGACTGTCCTCCTGCAGATTCTGTAATTACATTAGGCCTACATTACATTTTCTCAGTGATTTTTCATTCGGAAAGTTCCGACAACTTTTTCAGCTACTAAAAATAATTTATTTATTTTAATAATAAAGACAATAATTAGTTATTTTAATTTGACTTCAGTGTTGTGAACTGTTTTCAGTGTTTATTGAGACACTCCCAACCCCTAATCCCGTTTTTCTCTGGATTTTAGTCTTTCCATAATTGTTCAGTTCCAGAACCTATTGATCAGTTCTGGAATCTTTTTCTAGAAGCTTAGATTTCGTTATCCTGTTCATATTTGCAAGGCTAACAATTCCACGGGGGTAGACTGATATTGCCGCGTCCGGTCTCTAATTAGGCCCTAGATCGACGCTGCAGAGACAATATGCTGTTTGACTATAGATTTGGTGTTTAATGCACGAGATCCCTTAAATAAACACGTACCAAATATACATGCGGACGTTCGCAATCGCATAACCTTTGCACTCCCCTGTTCCGAATCTGGGTGAATTCTCGTCCTCTGTGCGGACATCGCTTTTGGGTGACCCCATGCAACTCCAGGCTTAACGTTGTCCACATCATTCTAGTTGCATAAGGCACGTCAAAACTGAACAGTAGCCTAAAGCCGCCATATCAACCCCAACGGTGGCATACAGGAGGAATGAATAGCTGGTATATCCAGTCTCGTTGTCCTCGAGACCAAGGTCTTGGTCTCGAGTGCACTTGAGTTCGTTTTTAAAAGTCTTGGTCTTGGTCTTGAGACCAAAGGTCTTGGTCTTGGTCTCGAGGTTCAAGGTCTTGGTCTTGGTCTTGAGGTTCGAAGTCTTGGTCTTGGTTTTGCAAGACCAAGACCAAGACTTTTGTCAATATGAACAGTCTTTAATTTTAACAAACGGCAAGAATTTTAAAAATTTATCCAATAATTACTCATACAGTTATTGCTTTAGTATTTACACGGTGTGAATGAGGCTTCACTGTTGTTTGAACAATGATTTTGACTTCCGGTTATTTACCATGGAATGATTTCAAAACAGACTCATGATTAATTTGTACATACATCCGGTTCTTGAAAAGCTGCTTTGTGTGCTAGCAATTTCAGCACTTGTAGACCGTGTTTTTTCACATGGCAAAATTTTTATGAGGCCCACAAGTCTTGGTCAGAAAATTCTGAGCAAATTGGTTTTTATAAAATTCAACAGGCATTTGGAATAACATTGCGCATGAAGGACTTTTGTAAATACGAATTCGGAATTCTCTGCAGTCTCCATTTAGAGTTGTTTTGCTTGAATAAAAGAAACACTCATGTTTTCATTAAACTAACGAGTAGTCCGACTGGACAATTTTTAGTAAGGAATAGAAGTCTGGATACGACTGTGAAATTTGTGGGTCTTGGTCTCGGTCTTGAGGTTCAAGGTCTTGGTCTTGGTCTTGAGGTTCAAGGTCTTGGTCTTGGTCTTGAGGTTCAAGGTCTTGGTCTTGGTCTTGAGGTTCAAGGTCTTGGTCTTGGTCTTGAGGTTTAAGGTCTTGACAACAAGACTGGGTATATCGTATCGCATTTGGCGATTTGCATAGCGCCGCTCGATCACCACTCAGCAGCGCTCCCAGTGCGAAGGCACGGAGAGAAGAAAAAGGTTTTAAGCACGGAAAGGGATGTACGAAGAGATGCAGAAAGCAAGGTTACCCGTAGAGAGGAGAGAAGGGCATTCCACAGGGGAGTGCCCTATGTTGGCAAAAGATCTAGTTTGAGCTAGACTGATTCTGGCACGCGGAACAGAGGACATGCCGGTCGCGAGAGCGGCGAGGTCGCTGAGAAGCTGCAGAAAGAGGGGAGCAGATGAGGTCCCTGAGATACTTAGGAGTAGTACCCAGTTTAGACTTAAGGACAAGAACAAGAAATTTAAATTGAATGCGGGCTAGGAGAGGGAGCCAGTGAAATTGATCGACCATAAACGAAGAGATATGGGAAAATTTAAGAAGACGAGCAATCAGACTGGCAGCTGCACTTTTTTTTTTTTTTTTTTTTTTTTGACAATGACAAATCATTTATTGAAACCATAACTCAAAGCAAAACATGATAGCGTCTTATAACATAAACTGGTGACAAAAGGAAGTCCCTAAAGGGATGAACTCCCGCTTCCAGGGACACCTTATTGCCAAGATTATTAACGTGGCGCAAAAACCAAACTTAAAGTCTTAACTAATTCCTCTAAAATAAGAAAAACGGGAAAATCCACATATCTTAACTATACTGCCGACTCTTGGACAGTTAGAAAGAAAAACCAGAGAAATAAAGATGAAAAAGAAAACTGTAAACGGAAGGAGGAGAACAAAGTAATCCGTAGATTAATCAGAAGGTCGATACTCACGGGAGACTCAAACGCGAGAGAAACACACCAAAACTCGGGGGGGGGGCAGGGTAATATAATTCATCATCCCCGAGGGATACAAAGTAAAAAACAATAGTCCAACGTCTATAGAAAGTAAGTGCTAGCTATCAATGATAATAAGGTGTTGTCGCAGTAAGTTTTTAAATAGCAAAAAAGATCCCACTTGTGTAAGGGAAGGAGGCAAGCCGTTCCACACGTGCGGGCCCGTGACCGCAATACAAAATTTCCTGGTATTTGTACGCGCCCAACCTGGCCTATAATTACCAGCCATCCTCGTGTTGTGGTGGTGGATGTCAGAGCCCACATTAAAGGAAATTTTGAAATTGGTAGGCAAGAGATTTCTTGAGAGTTTATACATGAATTGGCCAATCTGGTATTTCTTTATCTGTTCAAGTTTTAGGATCTTATAATTAATAAAAATGGGATAAGTGTGAGAGCCCCATGGGGCCCCACTAATAATACGTATGGCTCTTTTCTGGAGTATTTCTAGTTTACGAAGTCTAAATGGATAGGTTGAGGCCCATACAATGCAACAGTAAGAGAGGTAAGGATAAACCAGCGAATAGTACAACTGTGTTCGTATTGCCAACGGAAGCTTGTTCGCAGCACGATAGATTACTCCACAACTCTTTGCTATCTTCGTTGCAATACTCTTAACATGCGACTCCCAAGTTAAATGTTGGTCAATAATAACTCCTAGGAATGTAGTGCTATTGACTCGATTAATACTATGATCGTTTATTAAGAGATGAACTGCAGTATCAGGTGGTTCAACTTTCCTGTGTGATTTGAATATCATAAACGCCGTCTTATTAGCATTGAGGGACAATTTATTGGCCAAGAACCATTCGGATATGAGACGTAGTTCAGTATTAATCGTGTGTATAAGGTTGCAGTAAGATTTATCCGAATGGAAAACAGTCGTATCGTCAGCAAAAAGTATGAAAGACAGGATGGTCGAGGCGTTAGGCAAATCGTTAATATAGAGCAAGAAAAGCAAGGGTCCAAGATTAGAGCCCTGAGGAACGCCATGTCTTATTATCCTAATGCCAGAAGAGACGCCATTGCAGTAAACATATTGTGAACGCCCGCTTAGATAATTAGTGAACCATTCCAGTTGTATACCTCTAATGCCATAGTTAGATAATTTACTAAGGAGTATAGCATGATTTACAGTATCAAAAGCCTTAGTAAGATCTAAAAAGATACCTATAGAGTATTCATTATTATCTATGGTGTGAGATATTTTATCATATAAGTTGAGAAGGGCAAGGGAGGGAGATTGCTCAGGTTGAAAGCCGTGTTGGGAGTGAAAGATTATATGCGATTTATTTATGAAACTAAGAAGTCTATTAGCCATAGATTTTTCGTAGAATTTTGCAAAATAAGGAAGAATTGAAATAGGCCTATAATTGGAAATTTCATTCCTATTGCCTTTTTTAAAGATTGGGATAATTTTAGCTGTTTTAATACTGATTTAGCACTGAGAACTGACTGGAGAGGAGACAGGCGGTCCCTAGGAAGACCAATAAGAATTGAATTGCAATAGTCGATTCTAGGTATAGTGTATACCTTAAGCCTAGACATTAATGAAATAAGACTAGACGAGAATCAAACATATTCTTAAAACTGGTGTAAAGTCAACTGTCAACAGACTTGGAAACTCATCTGTTTTTTGTTCTAGGAAATTAACTAAACCCATGCATTTAAATTAAATATTTCAAGAAATATATCTGTCTGTGCAGCACCATAATTATTAGTGATGATAACATAAGGATACTGTTCTGTTCATAACATAAAATGATGTTCCATAGAATCCTTCTCAATTTCAAACATGTCGTCACACATTCCACATCCAAATGGTCTAAGCAATTAAATGTGTAATAACATCAGACATTATTCTAGAATAGCTCCAGAAAATCGTATTCAATTCGTCCTCTGTTTAAGGAGACCTTGCAGGAATTCTGTAGTTGACAACTGTTTTCCATCAACACAGTGCTCAGTCAGTATATGTACTGAATCTCACATAAAGTGCTTGCATGGCATATTTGTGCCAATGTGCCATGTTCGGTACAACGAATTCATAGAATTCACTCTCACGTAATTTTTTACCAATATGGGATCTTGCATGGGAACTGAGACACTCATTCCGTGCAATGTTGCATCACATAATTTACATTTCTGCGGCTTTTACCAAGTGTCTTCTTGACTGCATTTTGAGAGCGTCATTCCGTGTAAATGCTTTGTTACACAAAGTGCATTTGTACAGTTTTTCTCCATTGTGGGTTCATGCTTAGCGTTTCTGAGGACATGTCTGTGTACCGGTTAAAAGATTTTTGACATACATTGCATGTGTATAGTTTCTTACATGGCATTTGAGAGCAACGCTATGTGCAAATCGTTTGAGTGAAATAGCACTTGTACGGGGTTCTCTGGTGTGGGTTCTTATGTGGCGATCTATAACGCTCTTCGATGCAAATGCTTGGTAACATAAATTGCAAATGTATGGTTTTCCCTAGTGTACGTTCGTTATAAGTATTCTAGATCAGTTTTCTCTACAAATGCTTTGATATAAAGTACATTTTTATGATTTTTCTCCAGTGTGGGCTCTTTTATGGCATTCCAGTTGAGTTTTCTCTGCAAATGCTTTGTGACATAAAGTACATTTTTATGGTCTTTCTCATGTGTGTTTTTTTTGGCATTTCTGATGAGTTTTCTCTGAAAAATGCTTCGTGACATAGCGCACGTTTATGGTTTTTCTCCAGTGTGGGTTCTTCTACGGTATTCCATATGAGTCTTCTGTGCAAAATCTTTGGAACATAAATTGCACATATATGGTTTCTCTCCAGCATGGGTTTTTATATGGCGTCCCAGAGTACCCTTACATGCAAATTCTTTGTGACATAAATTGCACTTGAATGGTTTTTCTCCAGTGTGGGTTTTTGCATGGTAGTCTAGAGCACTTTTCTGTGTAAATGATTTGCGACATAAATTGCACTTGTATGATTTTTCTCCAGAGTGTGTTCTTCTGTGGCATTTCAGAGTAGTATGCCACGCAAATGCTTTGTCACATGAATTGCACAAGTACGGTTTTTCTCCAGTATGGGTTCTTTTATGGCATTCCAAATAAGTCTTCTGCGCAAATTCTTTGTGACATAAATTGCACTTGTATGGTGTTTCTCCAGTGTGGGTTTTTGTATGTTGATCTAGACTATGGCGTTCCAGAGTAGTATTCCGTGAAAATGCTTTGTGACATAAATTGCACATAAATGGTTTTTCTCCTGTGTGGGTTCTTCTATGGCGTTCCAGAGTAGTATTCCATGCATATGCTTTGTGACATAAATTGCATATAAATGGTTTTTCTCCAGTGTGGGTTCTTCTATGGCATTCCAGAGTATCCTTCCGTGCAAATGCTTTGTGACATAAACTGCACAAGTACGGTTTTTCTCCAGTATGGGTTCTTTTATGGCATTCCAGTTGAGTCTTCTGTGCAAATTCTTTGTGACATAAATTGCACTTGTATGGTTTTTCTCCAGTGTGTGTTTTTGCATGGTAGTCTAGAGCACTTTTCTGTATAAATGATTTGCGACATAAATTGCACTTGTATGGTTTTTCTCCAGTGTGGGTTCTTCTGTGGCGTTTCAGAGTAGTAGGCCATGCAAATGCTTTGTGACATAAACTGCACAAGTACGGTGTTTCTCCAGTGTGGGTTCTTTTATGGCATTCCAGTTGAGTTTTCGCTGCAAATGCTTTGTGACATAAATTGCACTTGAATGGTTTTTCTCCAGTGTGGGTTTTTGTATGGTAGTCTAGAGCACTTTTCTGTGTAAATGATTTGCGACATAAATTGCACTTGTATGGTTTTTCTCCAGTGTGTGTTCTTCTGTGGCGTTTTAGAGTAGTATGCGATGCAAATGCGTTGTGACATAAATTGCACAAGTACGGTTTTTCTCCTATGTGGGTTCTTTTATGGCATTCCAGATAAGCCTTCTCTGCAAATTCTTTGTGACATAAATTGCACTTGTATGGTGTTTCTCCTGTGTGGGTTTTTGTATGGTGGTCTAGAGCACTCTTCCAAGCAAATGATTTGTGACATAAATTGCACATAAAAGGTTTTTCCCCAGTGTGGGTTCTTCTATGGCGTTCCAGAGTAGTATTCCGTGCAAATGCTTTGTGACATAAATTGCACATAACTGATTTTTCTCCAGTGTGGGTTCTTTTATGACGTTCCAGAGTAGTATTACATGCAAATGCTTTGTGACATAAATTGCATTTGTATGGTTTTTCTCCAGTGTGGATTCTTTTATGGCTTTTCAGACTGGATTTCCATGTAAAGGTTTTGTTACAGAAGTCACATATGTATGTGTTTGGTTTGTTGCCGCTACTTGTGTGCATCTTGAGATCTTGAACACAACCCAAATATTGGACTTATTTATAGGTTGAATTTATTTATGCTTTTTCATGTTATTGCAAACCTGTCCTGTATTAGAAAATGCAACTATTAAAATAAAATTATTAAAGCTAGGTGGGATGCAATATGAATTGAAGACAAGGAATAATGAAGCCCTAAATGCAAAAGTCATGAACTACAAGTATGCGGAGGTGTCACCAGGATCATATTAGAGGGTGCATGGTAGACTGGTGGTGCTGCCAAGAAATTACTGGACAGATGACTTAAACACTGGAAACACTTTTCTGTTACCATTGGTAAATCTGAGATCACTGAAATAATATGGTAATAGAAAGTTTGGAATAGGCAGTCTAGCAACACAAATTCGTGATAGAATAAGATTGCTTTCTTGTGCTGATGTTAAATATGACAAAAAAGGCCAGGAAGCTAGAGTAGCCACCTTTCATATATATGGATATTACAACTATTGGAAAAATCAATAGCCATGATCCTAGCCATAAAACAGCATAAAACAAACGATAATATGCTGCATAAGGCGGACGAAGAAAGATCTCTTCCCAATATACGAGAGAGACACTGGTAAGCGGATTGGTCACCTATTGAGGGGGTAACCCTATACTGAGAACTATCACAGAGAAAAGAATGGGAAAAGAGAATGACTGGAAGACCTGGATGGATGCTGCAGACTGGATGATGGTGGATGGATACTGTAGGGACCTGCGAAGATTCGATATTCGATTCGAAAACGAATCGGACGGCGGTATTCGATTCGATGCAATGATTCGAAAAATTTCGAATCTTTTTTGGGAACATGATTAGCCCTTGACGCACTTTGTTGTAAATTTGTTGTTTTAGTTGTTTACTGCTCGTGGACTTGTTGTTGAATTATTGCGTGCACCGGCGGCACGCGACAACAGCAAACCCTCTAGCAAGAA
Organism: Allolobophora icterica; assembly: GCA_963556255.1. Lineage (NCBI taxonomy): Eukaryota > Metazoa > Annelida > Clitellata > Crassiclitellata > Lumbricidae > Allolobophora > Allolobophora icterica. The sequence goes on from OY744614.1 coordinate 29,154,286, forward strand.
AAGGGTTTATAGTTAGAATGCTATACTCAGAGCTTCCCATCTGAAAATAGTAGGCGGTTTGAAAATCGATCGCGCTGGATTGAGTAGGCAAGCTTTGTGTACAGAGTATTTTGTCACTTTTTTGTGTATCGTATTTGTATAACTGCATATAATTAGTGACTTTACAAATGATGTAACGCGGCGTGAGGTGTCGGCCGTGTTGTTATGGCCAATCATATTGCACGAAATTAGAGCGATCACACAGTAGTCATAATGATTAGGTCACAGCACGCATTCACCGCTACCGCAAGTAAGTAAATTAATACAAATTATGTAAATAAAATAATGGTCTGGTTCCAGTTCCGTCTATCGTCTTGGAGTTTAACTTAAACTCATCGAGCGACAACCGACGGTGCGACGCCTTCGGCTAGGCGAGCGATTAACCGCTCGCCCGTACCTTTGCACAGGGGCGTAACTTTGGTCTAAAAAGTGGGAGGGAGGTACCAATTTCTTACATACACAAAGCAAGGCGGAGACTGCGATCTCTGGGAAGGGCACAATAATAAAATATTGATTGGCATTGTTCAAAAGTGGAGGTATAGGTAGCCCTCGTAACCCTCACTGAGTACGCCTATGCAGGCTCTGCAAGACGAGCGACCAAGGAGAGCGATCGATGGATCGCTCGCCTCAAACGAGGTTTTGTTATACTCCGGTAGATATATGTAGGCCTACACCAAATTGGTTCAATAAAGAATATACTTACTTACTAAACTAATAAATTATTTGTGCTATTCTTAATTCTGTTAATTAGCTTAATGTTTAGTTTAATTGATTTTAAACTGCAGAACAGATATTGATAAAATTATATTGATACTGTGGTACGCCTGTGCAATCAAGCTTCATGAATATCAAACTGGTACCCACTGATTCGATTCGAGATTCGATTCGAATTCGAACCTTTACCCCGATTCGATTCGAGATTCGATTCGACTGAAAATTTGTGATTCGCAGGGTCCTAGGATACAGTAAACTGAAAAGCAGGAAGCCCAGCATCGAGAATGGAGGAGCCACTGGACGTTTGAACCTGCCCAAAAGCAGATCGAGAATATGAAGAACAAGATTCTTGCCACATCTAACTCTGTTTGTAATTCCAGAGTGCAATAAAAGCTCTGCACATAGTGGTTTTATTAGACTGCTTTTTTGAGTGTTTGCTAAATTGCAAAACAATATTGTATTTCGCTGCAATTTACAAATTTACTATGTCTAAACCTCCAGAAGTAGGCCTATACCCAGGCCCGCCGAGAGGGGGGGCAGGGGGGCAAGTGCCCAGGGGCCCGGCGACTTTTAGGGGCCCGGGCCGGGCCCGCAATCAACTTGTGAAAAATATTATATTCAGTTATACACAGTTTATGATTAATGCTTTTTTAAATATGTTATCTGATGCTTAACTACAATCAGTTTAAACTTCAAGCATCTGAATAAAATCGTAGTTGTATATAACATATATATATATAAATATGATATTGTACGGTCGCATACACGCACTTTTATTATTTAAATGTTTTTTTATTTTTTCGTACGACCGTACGATATTATATTTATATAAAGCCTAAAGATAGTTTAGAGGCCCATAACTGTTCTGCCTAGGGGCCCGTGACTTTTCTGCCTATAGGGGCCCACGACTGCTCTGCCTAGGGGCCCGTGACTGCTCTGCCTAGGGGCCCGGAATTTCTGTCGGCGGCCCTGCGTATACCATTGTAACTTTAGGAGCTATTTCTATATTTTCTGCAGAATTGTAATTAGGCCATATAATTTCACACAGACTGCAAAACAATTACGAAAAACAGTAAGATCTTGAAAACAGCAGAGATAACTGTGTGGTTACGTTTCGTTGAATTAAAAAAAATAGTAGGCCTATGCGTAATATGCGGGCGTATTAAGATAAGATTACAAATCTAAGGCAATGGTCAATTAAATAAACGATTGATATACTATAATATATAGAAATATATAGATTCCTTAGTTTAAATATAGAACGAAATATGTTTCACCAGGAAACAAACGCAGGAGGAGAAATTAACGTATCAAATATAATATAATAACGAAAAGAATAGTTAGCTATCGTTTTCTTTATGAAGCCACTAATAGAGGTCCAACCGTTTTACAAAATTTCGTTCCAAATGCGAAAATACTAATCGTAACCGTAAACTGAAAACTTACAAAGCTCCACTCGAAATCCAAGCAAAGCACCAGCTTATTCACGAGCGTTGCGTCATGCACGGGCGGCGATCTTGTTTCACAGGTGGGGGGGACACTGTTGAACTGATCTGGTGAAAAGAGTTTTGAACTGATCTGCTCAAAAAAGAGGTCAACAAGCTCATGCGCGAAATTTTGTCTACCATTTCTGGGAAGAAATGTGACGACCTTTTTGGGGTTTCTTCAAAAAGTGGGGAGGGGACAAATGTATGGTGTGTCCCCCCCACTCTTAAAGGTGGGGGACTTGTCCCCCTCGACCCCCCCCCAATGATCGCCTCCCACGGCGTTAAGTCAGATGGTTTCCAGAGGGTAGTCAAGGGAGGTCCGAGTCGGGGGTCGAGATCTCAAGAGAGGAGGCAGAGCAGCCGTTAAGGCGGGGTCGTTTAGGTCGAGAAGAATTGGAAGGCGGATGATCAGATGAGTCGGAGTAAGAATTCTTGAAAAGGGGAGACTTGATCCTTCTCTAACCACACCTTCAACCTCTGGCGCTCCTGATTCATGCCATTCGCTCCTGCGCCGATTCAGTCCCATGCTCGACTTCAAAACTGCCTCCGTCTTTGCATGCTACAGCCATAATAATGTAGGCCTAATTAAATTAAGTGTAATGTAAATCTCCGAAAATGTTCAGGCCCCACACAAAAGTCAGGTGAAGGAGGTCAGCTTAACGCAGGCGCTACATCAAATCAAGTCCACTGTAGCCATGCAGCTTGTTTTGTCCTTTCCAGTGTTAGGTCGACAATCCGGGGATGTCAAGCCGAGGAGACAGCATATGATGCTACGATGGAAATAGTTGACGATGACGGTCGTGTGATCGTTATCGTAGTCTATAAATTTCTACAGCGCCCCAAAGAGCGAAGTCGCGGGAACCAGCTTATTCACAGCCTCTTAATTACTGTATAGTCAAAACATAATCGATAGGTGGGAGGTGAAATCTGTTCCAGGTCAAGATACAAACTGGTCAGGCAGGCGGACAGTCAGACTGTGTGGTGGCGCAGGAGTATCGTAATCGCATCGTAATCTCGAGATTCTACAGCGCCCAAAAATGCGAAATCGCGAGAACCAACTTATTCACAGGCGCTCAGTCAAATCATGATCGATAGGCGGGGTAGGTTGAAATCGGTTCCAGGTCAAGATCCAAAGGGGTCAGTCAGGCAGACAGTCAGACGGCTAAGGTGGGTAGTGTTTACTATTTAGGATCGAAAAGGTAAGGGAGGTAAGGGGAAGAGGAGCAGTGTTTTCAGTTTTAAGGGAAAGACCTGTGGAATAACGGATCGGACCTATCTATCGTATAACTAAGTCTTATAAGACTGAGTTGTCTTAGTTTGAATTCTCGACTTATAATTTGTGACCAGCTGGCGTTTATGACCTTAATAATATGCCCTAATTTTTAATGGTTAATTGGATACATTGTGCCACATTGTATCGTTTTCTTCGTTTCTGAGAAAACTGAGTTTAAAAACTGCGATGGCATATGTTTAATAAAACCAACAAAAGTCATACATAGTCATACTGCTAAACGTTTTAATGTAGACCTAGTGAAAGTATTTCTTTCTTAACAAGCATTCGATCATAATGTTTGAGGCATATAATAATTATATTAAGTATTTATTCACTTTCAAGTCATTGAATTATGTCACATAAAGCAATAGGCATTTAGGCAGCAATAAACAGTTTGTTATAAGACGGGAATACAGTCGTAAAGCTATTATGATGATTTCAGAATTGAATTAGTGAAGTTACATTTCAATATATATTAGAACAGTTCCACTGCCAGGAATGTTCTACTATAAAACCTGCGAGAAAATGACAATTCTTCCATCGGATGCCTTTTTTGCTAGTAGCCTGTTATCAGTAGCGAATAGTTTGTTGGACGTCTTGTCGAAGCAGATTCTTCTCGGCTTGCGTAGGTTACCCGCGATTTCGCCTACAAACTCCAGGTTTTCATCCAGTACCACGATTCTACCATTATTGCAGTCAGCAATAAACAGTTTGTTTTCGTCGGTCATACATAGATGGTACGGGCCCCAGAGACTGGTGTTGCCTCGACCTCTGAGACCTCCGAATGACTTAATGATCTGGCCGTCAGAATCTACTAAGCACACTCGATGAAGCGCTGTATCGGAACTACTGCCATGACTGACAATGAACTTTTCCGAAGCCAGTTTAACGGCGTGCCATGGACGAATGCTTTCACTGATGTCGGACTTCAGCTTCACGGTTCTATTCAACGTTCCACGTGTCGTGTACTCCTTCAGCGAGTTTGTCTCATGGCCGGCGAGAATAACAGTACCGTCCCCGCTTGCAGACAAGCCTCCGAACTCTCCGTCTGTACCCCAGCTGGTTATTTCCTTGACCCCTTCGATTTCTACGCGGAAAATGGAGCGAACCAACCAGTCAATCAGGTAGAGACAGCTATTACGACGGCAGAAGGTCAAGTCGCTGGCTTGTTTTAGTCCGGGCACAACCAATGTGTGCAGCAAACTGTGTTCGTTTGAGCTGTAGACGGTGATGTCGGGACTGTTTTCAGTTGCAACGTACACCTTTTGTTTGTGGACAGCAACCCCAAATACGGCCGATCCAGCTCCGACAGTAAAACTGGATACCGAAGATCCGATGTTTGTCGTAACAGGAAGGCCTGCATGTACACAAAACTCACTGTTAATATTTGGAAGCAGCTTGATAAATGCTATGTACAAGAGTAGTGAACAATAAGTGTACACTTGGTCCAGCTTTCTGTGCGTCTCCTTGTACGTGTGCTTATGCATGATGCAGCTTCCTGTACTTCTCTTTGTATGTGTGCGTATGCTTGGTCCAGCTTTCTGTGCGTCTCTTTGTATGTGTGCGTATGCATGATGCAGCTTTCTGTACGTCTCTTTGTATGTGTGCGTATACGTGTTCCAGCTCCCCGTGAATGGGTGGAGGAGGGTGAGGGTGAGAAGACCTACAATTATTGTTCTAGCTTCATTAACCCAGGACTGTTTCCTTGTTCACTACTTAGGCTATACGTTTTTATATCGAGACCATAATATGGTCTCGACCCTGCTCATTTTTCAATTAATTGATCGGGTGAGATCCATCACCACCGATGCCCGTTTGAATGGGCGCCACGCCAATTAAGGTCTCATACATGTACGGACCGTGCTAGCCCGAGGTTTAAATCTCTGAAACAAGTCAGCATCGAGAGGCGAACCGCGATCCCCATGTGCACATACTCTCTCACAGAGGCGCATGAGACGCAGCCTACGCTCTAACCAATGTAGCTAATTGGGCCAACTATAGGAACATTCTTGCTTCATAATTAGACGCAAAGATCAGAATGATTACAATAGGTAGTGCCTACATACAGGATGAGTGGAGGAGTGGTTTATAAGACCACGTGTAGGGGGTTATAAGTTTTATATATATACTGGTCATTTAGATGTGTATACAATTGGCCTTGGCCCTATGGTATTGGGCCTAATCAAAGGGCATTGATTTGCATTTCTTAAAAAACGCATTGTAAGAGAAGCAATATGTTATGTTAAAATTTAACTTTGAACTGTTAAACAAGATGAGTAGAGCAGGGAAGTCATCATGGCAGACCAGACCATCTGTTTCTGGTTAACATAGCCTACTATATCTGTTAGGCCATTAGTATGCACTTATTAAGCGCCACTATCCATAGGCGTAATTTTCGGCGGTACGAAGGATACTTGTGCCCCCACTTTTGGAACTAGAAGGTACCTTATTACGATGTGATGCTGACGATCATCATCATCATCATCGTGATCACCATCATGATATCATCGTCATCTTCTTTGCTATTATTATTATTATTATTATTACTATTATTACTATTAGGTATGGCGCATAAACATCGCCATTATAATCATTATACTTATTTTACAGTTGCGCAGGGGAAGCGATGCGACATTTGGTACCCGCACTTTCTAGACCAAAGTTACGCCTCTGCCACTAACTATAGTGACCAAGTATCAATCGATGGCGCTGAGCAACTGTGATTGAAGGACTTGCTCAAGGTCCCTACACAGTGAGCGTCTCAGAGGAGATTCGAACCCATACTCTTCGCGTTACAGACCGAGCTCTCCAATGAATCTCCAACCACCGTATCCCGCGGTTCAATCTGTCAAACGTGAGCTAACCTTTTGCATATGGTTGCTGTTCGGTCGACTTTATGCTCTGGATGTTTCTGTCTGTTGCAGACGGAGTTGACGGCAAATTCGCGCGAGGTGGAAGTTGTGGCGGAGGAGAAGTCACAGGTGGTAAATTACTGTAGAATCCAGGAGTAGGTGCATCAGGAGATGCTGCATACGCTGTATATATATATAAAAAAGATAAATGAACTCCAAAAACGACCAACACATTTGTAAAATCATTCAGATGGGCCCCTATGCATGAATCAAGAGGGAAAAGATGAGTGATATGATCGGAGAAGCTGAAATTTCGGTTGATCACAGAGCCAACAGAGGACCAGCAAATGGACCTCTACATGGACTAGTGTAATGTGTGCCATGTTAGGTTTTAGGAAAGGTCTTTGGACTGCGATGGTTTTGTCAACTTCTGGGGCTGTATAGATTTCAGACGTGATATCCTTTGATGGTTTGGTCTACTAGTCATTTTGGCCCGCAATTTTCTGCAGCCCGTGGATAGGCCTATCGTTTTAAATTTATACCGTACGAAGACTCTCGGTCAATGCTTCATCCATTAGAACTATAATATTTGAATTCAGGAGCGTCTACACCATAGAAACCGTGGAGCAAATGCTCCATCCAAGAAATAGGGGGGAGATCTGTCAGTGTGTTCCACCATTTTAGGGGGAGGAAGGGGGAGAGAGGAAAAAGAGGGAGAAGGGGAAGTTGTTCCAATGTCTTAGGGGGATAGACGCCCCTGTTTGAATTAGGTCCCTATTTAGAAATGTTGGCAAATGTGCAGCGGCGGCCATCTTGTTTGACAGGTGGGGACACGGGACACTTTGGAACTGAGCTGGTCAAAAAAGAGGTGAAATAGTTTTTTCACCTTTTTTGGTGTTTCATCAAACTGTATGCTGTGTCGTGTCCCTCCCCCCCCCCCACTGTTAAAGGTGAGAGTCTTGTGCCCCTCGACCCCCCGCCCGGATCGCCGCCCATGCAAATGTGCGTGTAAATTATTTGAGAGTAGCTTCTTGCAGTAACTTGTAGATCACTGATAAACCAATGAAAATCAAAGACACACAATGCATTTTACCTGCGGCGTTCATGTTCGTATCATCTGGAGACGGAGTCCGAAGTGATAGCGATGGTTTCCGCTCAGGCTTCTTAAGAGTCGCTGGCGGTAGGCCTAGGGATTTACCTTTGGAGTTGGTACCAGTATTAGTTTGCGATGTTGACGTGGCTGTAGATTTCAAAGAAGATACACTCGAAGTAATTAGGACAGTAAATGATAAATGTTTATAATGTACCAAATATCTATTTCAAAACTGACCATCATTGAAATCTGCTTTGTTGTTTTTCAAAACCTAGAATCTTTCTAGAAGAATTTTAGTCTCTTATCTTCATTGCTGCCATCGCAATCGATTCTAATAGCAAAATGCTGATGCCATTCTGAGCTACTATCAGTAGGGCTTATCGTTTTCATTCCTCAGCTAGATCAATCGAGTTTCATATTACAACACCAGTCTTGATATTTCAGCACTGCTGAAGACGGATTAAATTTGGCAAGAAGAATAAATGCACCAAGTAGATATTTTTCATTAATGTAGATAATTGTGTAGCACCATATATAAACAGAGCCAATCTAATTTGAACTTCAAAGAATGTATATATTACTCAGAGTAGGTGGAAATCTCCAACATTTATCAGCACCACATAAATAGCCGTGACAGAGACCAGCTCAATTCAAATTAAGTATACGCAAGGGCCAGGTCGTTGTGTCAGTCTCGGCGACAGGTCCGAATACCGAGGCTGGTCAAGCTGAGGAAGTACTGTAACATGGTGGAATGGAATCGTTGGTGTTGGTGTTCATGGGACGTGAAGAAGCAGAACCATGATACGAGAGCTTGAAAACATCGGCTTTTCAGTCTTGAATGAAATGCTGCAGAAAGAGGGCAATTGAGGAGTGCTGAGATAGACAGACGAGAAGGGGAATAGGCCTAAACGAACTCTCTGTGCATGGTCTTGTCGGAAGTTCTTTCCAAAGAATTGGAGCTGCGAAGATCAAGAAGCGGTTGCAGGCTTAGAGAGAGGGGGAGACTGGGTGCTGACATAAAGAAACGTGTGAGGATTTGGGAGTTGGATTATGGACTGTTGAATAGTGAAGCTCTTGGGAAGAAGAGCAAATACGTAAAGCAGAAGGTCATTTCACTAGCATCACTTCCAAAAATTAGACACAGGCTTAAAGAAATTAATGACAACAAACGGCACTGTCTTGTACACAGCGTCCTTATTCCTCTCACGCTTCTCTATGTCAGCATCCAGTCTCCTTAAAACTTAAGTTGACCTAATTTTAATCAGAGTGCCTAACAAATATGTGGCTAAGTAGGCCTAACCTGTTAAATTCAACTGCGTTGTTTTCGTCTGGCTACTTCCCATTCCCTCTGGCAGACGAGTTCCAGGGTTCCCTGTTTCATTATGTATGAAACGATTGTAGTCAGATGAAGATCGTCTAACGTCAGCGAAACCTAACAAAGTGTTGCAATTTTAGACACAGGGTGGGAATTGACTGGGGATTGGGGTTCTACTCCCTAGTCTTTCATAGGACCCCACATTTAAGTCTTCATTGCACACCCTAGGAAGTCGAGTCCAACCCCCTCAGTTGTGCTAATGTGATTAGCATTATTTGACTGAGTCACTGACAGAGTGAAGACATTTCCATAGTGTAGGCCTATCATATATGCATTTTTGAATTTTCTCAGCAAAGGATTTTTATTCGAGTCTGACTTGCAAAACTGCTAGCGTTTAAATCAGCTGCTTTCAAATTTCGTTGACATCAGGTTGCAAAATATGGATAAAATGTTCAACCCCAAGTCCTTTTTCTACAATTCCCACACTGAATACATGTCTTTCATTAGTTTATTGTTTAAAGTTTTTTGTTCAAACTGGTTAGACATAATAGTTATATATTATTAATATATTTTATTGTGGATCCAAGTTTCTTCCATTGCATTTAATAGTTGTTTGGAAGACAGAATAACTGTTCAGAAATACAAGTGGGCATAGGACTAGAGGAGGTGAAAGGTAGGGGCCTATCGACTGTGTTTTCTATACTCTGTATAGCCTACAGTAACAGGTCACTGTTGCGGAACTGACGAGATAAAAAGTTGGCGAGGAATCGATTATGTCGCCATTCCTAACTTGACTCAACAGTGAAGGCCTCTATTGTCTGCATCCTTTGTGTGCGCTTGAATGTGACCGAGAAAAAGAACTTAGATAAATGGCATTGTTCGCGTTAAAGCTCGTCTCATATACAGTTAGAAGTTTTCCTGTTTCTGCGTATGGATTGACATTGTGGACAAATGATTAAACTATAAGCCTCAATTGTAAGAACAGAATTACACAAAAGAACAGCTAAGTGGTAGTTCTTGCGTAGAGCGTGATAGCAAGGCTTACCGTTAGTAGCAGCGACATTAGAACCGATCAGTTGCTTTTTTATTTCAGATTCGGTCAGGTATGATAGAATAGGTTCATTGATGCTAATGATGCTCACAGAGAACAGTTGATCCGCTGTGCTGTGAAGTTCCGCCGTTCTTTTAAGTATTTCATGTGAATTTCCACTATCCTTCAGTTGATTCACCAAAGCCTTATGCTGCTTCAGGGAATCCATCTGTGCCTGAACTTGCTTTTTGTGCGGCTGAAGTGCGTTTAGATTTTTCTGTAACGCGGACTCCATCTGCCGTATTAGCTTCTCCTCGTTAGTTACAACGCTGCGAATTAGTTCTGATGCTGTCTTAGACACGCTCGCTTTCTCCTTCACAAAGTTGTCTTCGTACTGTTTCTCCTGGTCCTTTATGTTCTCGACTACTTTGGAGAGGACCGACAGGCGGGAGTCTATTTCTTCAATGTTGCTCTGCAGTTGTTCGCAGCAGCCATCGGCGATATCTTTCATGTCAGCGGCTCTGTGGTCTGCGTGACTTAGAGATCGACACTTCCAGCAAATGGTCTTGTCACAGTCGTTACACATCAACTCTAACGTATACTCAGGGTGGTCCTCGCAGTAATAACTTCTTCTGGCAAAGTCTTTGAATTGTGAATTGTTCTTAGAGACTGGCACTATGTGATGAGCAGCTGACACCTTCAGCCTCCCGTGGAGCTTTTCACATTCACCGCATAAGCTTTGGTCGCACTCGATGCAGTGAACGACGGCATTGGTTTGGTTCTCATTCTCGCATGTATCACACATTCTCACGTGGTTCTCGTCCTTGCTTTGGTTCTCAACCTCCAGCAGCTTCTCAACTATGATATTCTTCGGAAACATGGTACAACCACCTTTGGGTATTCCAAATTCTTTTCTGCATACTGGACAAGACAATGACTTTCCTTTGGCTTTTGATGATCTTTTGTATTTTTCAAGACATCCGAGGCAGAATGTATGACCACATGGCAGCAACCTGTTATTCTTAATCTTGTCTGTGCAAATTGGACATTCTGCAATTTCAGCAAGCTGTTCATTTAAGTCTCCACCTCTTCTCTCAGCCATAATGCGATAAGCAGCTGCAAAAAAATTATTGCTTTTTTTTAGGAAAAACAGCATTCAAAACACGTTAGTTCTATAGCTACAATTATTTGATTGTTATAAATTTTTCTAAAAATTCTAAAAGAAAACCATTGAAGATTAACATTCAGTGTGAGGGTAGGCCTAGGCCTAGGCCTATTGCTTACACAAGGGGTTTTAATTAAAGTTCAACTAATCTTATAGCCTATATCGTCAGAGTGTGATTATATTGAAACAGAACAGTCAACTGTGATTGGAATTGTAACTCTTTCTATATTCTTTTTCTGTCTATGCCTCATAGACACATAGACAGACATCGTAGACTAATTCGCTACACGAAAAATTAAAGCGCCTAAAAGACAAGTTCTAGTTTATAGAACATGCTTACGTGCTTCTTTTAGATTGTCGCATTATGTCTTATACATGTCGACTCAGAACCAAAACTGGCTTTGTCTTCGCTTTACAGTTTTGCCTGGGCTGAACCATGTACTAAATACTCTGGATATGTAATTATTATGTCTGGTTTGGCGCAACAAAATGTTGACTATAGGCAGGGACGTAACTAGCGTTGGGCTTGGGGGGGGGCTTAAGCCCCCCAAACGAAGTTGAAGCCCCCCAAACAAGTCAAGCCGTTGTATGCTTACGGCTAAAATTCGTATGAACACTGTATAAATGTTGCCATGTTCAAGGTTTAAGCCCCCCCCAAACGAAAAATCCTAGTTACGTGCCTGACTATAGGCCTACTATTCCGTTACTTGAATTTGATTAGTTAATGTACATCCATATTAAGTGTCTATGAGCAGGCCCTCATTGCAGCATTACTTGGCTTGAGTTAGTAGGCCTATACAAGATGGCTTCCTTATTTAAAAACCTAGTTTCAGTGCCTTTAAGCCATAGATATTGATCTTCTTATTTCAGCCCCTGTAGCACAACAACTATGCAAATCATTTTAAACTGAATTCATGAAATCAGACTTACCTGTTTATCGCGATTACAAACGTTAATCCAAATCTAACAAAGTTACTATAAAAACCTAACACTATGGTTTCTTATTCTGACCTAATTCTGCTTGATCCCTGCGGTGTGGTCCTTCACTACGTTTGTCGTAGCATATTATCATATGCTGTTGTTTGCTCACTGAGTTGGCCACTTGAGCAAAGGCTGCTTAGAGACGTACAGCGTTAAGTTGACTAGGAAGCACTCGAGCAAATATGCAAGTATTCACTGACTGCACGCACACTTCGCCGCAGGACGAGTCTGTACACGCAACAACTTCAAATGTCCTTTTCTTGAATAGTGGTCGTGACCACAGAAAGGTTTATGCATCGATATGAATGCAATTGCCCAAGAAGAAGAAGAAAGAAGAAGAGCAGCACGAAGAAGAAGAAGAAGAAGAAGAAGAAGAAGAAGAAGAAGAAGAAGAAGAAGAAGAAGAAGAAGAAGAAGAAGAAGGAGGAGGAGGAGGAGGAGGAGGAGGAGGAGGAGGAGAAGAAGAAGACGAAGAAGAAGAAGAAGAAGAAGAAGAAGAAGAAGAAGAAGAAGAAGAAGAAGAAGAAGACAGTTTTGATTTGCTCGATAATTCTTGTTTGCTCAGACTTATATAAATTATACTGCGATTGATTTCTGCGTTTCGGTGTGTATCTCCATTCCGGCATGGTTTTATTGCGCTGTTTGAACGGTGTGTCGATCAAAACATCACCCATTTGGACCCCTATACCATTAGGGGAGACGGGTTCCCGGCTGGATAGTTGAGAGTCTTGAGACTGAGACCTGTATGCCGTCAACAACCGGGAAAACGACGCCATAAATTCCGTTGGTTGGGCTCGGCATGTGCGCTATCATGGAGACCACCGCCAGTGACTTTCCTAGTTGACAGAGAATTGCTTGCTAGTTAATGAACTTACGAACTTATGGACTTTTGAACTCTGTTCTTGATGACATTTAACATCGTTTAGGCTGGCTCAGATAACGTCTCGGGGTATAGTTTCCTTTGGGCGGCGCTGTATAAATTTCCAATTACAATTATAATTACTGCGTTGCATGCACAAAGCCGCTATCCAGGTATGAATTAATTCAGCCACCTGTGCCCGGTGTAGGAATAGGAAATTCATGCATTTGATAATAGCTTTAGACATTTGCAAAAGTAAGAAGAAGAAGTGCAGCCGTTTAAGATAGCCGCGAGAGGCAACCATGAGTATGAAATGTTAGTGACTGTATTTATCTTAGCCTCAACATCTGATGGTGATTGGCCAACCATCTCCCTCGTCGTCTGATCTTCCTACAGAGATTCTCAATTTTAGACCTACTCGTTATAACGGAGTAGACTAGAAGAACGCACTAGTGGAGTATAGGTATCTCCAAACAAATTTCTACTTTTTGAACTCCCGGGGGTGGGATAGATTAATGGTAGTATGTTATGATCTTATGTTCTTCTGGCATGAAGAACATAAGATCTTGAAAGACGCGGTTCGATACCTGCAAGTCTCTCTAGGTTGCCTCAGCCTTCCACTCATTGGAGTAGCAGTAAAGTAAGCGGGCGCCTAACAGGCTATCAAGACCTGTGTTCAATAAGATCTTCATACAGATTGTACCGTCGTGTTTCAACGTAACGTACTGCAGTTTGTCAGTGAACAAATACAAATATACACTGTGTCCCGATGAAAAGTGGACCCCAAGAAAAAGTGTCATAATTCGGTCAAAACTGTTAGCATTTGCCTGAAATTTTAAAAACATCAAGAGTAGCCATATTGCCACCCAAATCCTAGCGTCGTTTGGAAATGTTGGCGAGTTTGTCAAGTTTATGAACGTTTGAGATGTAGCCCTGAAAATGGGAAATTTCCAACATACAAGAGCCACAAGGAAATGAAGTTCAGCTACAGCTGGTGTTCAAAATGTCTTCCTTGTTCACGGACACACGACCGTAGACGTGGACGCCACTGTTTGATGTCCCGATTGATGATCACGTGGTCAAACAGCTGCCACTCTTCATTCAGACGCGAAATCCAAACCTAGTGTACTGGAGGAGCGCGTTTATCGTTCCCGCATTCGTGACGTCGATCACCTGATTGAAGAGTGTCTAACTGAAGAGTGGCAGCTGTTTCACCACGTGATCATCGATCGGGCCATCAAACAGTGGCGTCCACGTCTACGGTCGTGTGTCCGTGAACAAAAAGGACATTTTGAACACCAGCTGCAGCTGAACTTCACTTCCTTATGGCTCTTGTATGTTGGAAATTTGCCATTTTCAGGGCTGCGTCTCAAACGTTCACAAACTTGACAAACTCGCCAACATTTCCAAACGGCGTTAGGATTTGGTGGCAATATGGCTACCCGTGCTGTTTTTAAAATTTCAGGCAAATGCTAAAAGTTTTGACCGAGTTATGACGCTCTTTCTTGGGGTCCACTTTTCATCGGGACACAGTGCATATATATATATATATATCGTTTGAAAGTCCAGCACTCTATAACCATGGGCGGCGATCCCGGGGGTCGAGGGGGACAAGACCCCCAACTTTAACAGTGATGGAAACACTGTACAGTCGTCCTCCCCCAAATTTTGAAGAGACACCAAAAGAAGGTCATCAAATTTGTCTCTTTTCACCTCTTTTTTGACCAGATTATTTCAAAAGTGTCCCGTATTCCCCAACCTGTGAAACAAGATCGGCCCCAGTGTGTAACCACTAGATATCGCGCACCCTCTGAAAAAGTAAAGTTGAAGGAGAATGGAGACTAGTAAATTCATCTACATGTACAGGGGCCTGTTGCCTTCTGTGTCTTTCTTTCAAACGAGTTCGGCGTCTGGGTTAAGTGGCTCATCCAGGTGACTATCATGAACTATCCATTTATCTGTCAGACCATCTATTATCTGTCCAAATTAAGATACTCGTTTAGCGTTCTTAATACTGGCGAAAGTTACAATTGAATCACTGTTTACATGGAGAAGTGGAAGCCTAAGCCTTCAATTGTGTGACACGATGGTCAATTGGGTCAGCTGACTCGCGTTGTAAGGTGGAGTGTGTGGGCGAGGGACTGTCACTGTTTGTGTACCTCGAGTAAGTACTTCATGCATCATGTGGCACGGTGACTGTTTGGTTAGAGCGCTCGCCTATAACGCCAAGACTACTAGTTCGAGCCTCGTCAGAGAAAATTACTGTAGGCCTATAGGGACCTTGAGCAAGTCCTTCGCTTACAAATGCTGTGCGCTATCGATGTTCTGTCGTATGGTCGTGTGCACTTCTGAACTCTGGGCGGAGGGCAATATCAAATACAGTTGTACTGTATATTGTAAGCTTATATGTAATTCATTCATTCATTCATTCATTCATTCATTCATTCATTCATTAGGACATTTATATAGCGCCCCTTCAAGAGGGCTACTCAGAGGCGCTCCCGACTCCAGCACGACTAAACAGTACAGTTTTTATTCATTTATTCATTCTTGTCACTGTCTACGAATACAGGAAAATTAAATAGACGTTTTCATCAGGGCCAGGGGTAACGTGTGCTTACACGCATGTGCGTAGCACCCATGTGAGCTTCTCAGCAATTGATCTGCAAATATCCAGACACATGTAAAAATACATGTGTGCATCAATACATGTAATATAACGCATTTGCTATAGGTATACCCTACGAGAACGCTGCCATGTCGATAACGCACCCAGATCGTAAGGTTGACTTCAATGTGTTGCGATTTCTATACTTTGCATCTAAGGCCATTTATTTAAGGGAGGCCCTACTGACATTCAGCTCCAAGACATAAAAATTATATCGACACATTTAGCTGTGTGTAAGCCCAGCGGGAAATATCTTAGCCATTCCGAATCTACAATTTCCCCAGGCAACAAACAAATGTAAGGACAATGTTGGACAACGTGTGTGTGTGTGTGTGTGTGTGTGTGTGTGTGTGTGTGTGTGTGTGTGTGTGTGTGTGTAGGTGTAGGTGTAGGTGTAGGTGTAGGTGTAGGTGTAGGGGTGTGTGTTTGTAGGTGTGTGTGTGTGTGTGTGTGTGTGTGTGTGTGTGTGTGTGTGTGTGTGTGTGTGTGTGTAGGTGTGTGTAGGTGTGTGTGTGTAGGTGTGTGTATTGTATTGTATTGTATCTATGAATTTATAAAGCGCCTCTCGCAGAATAACTATTCAGAGGCGCTCTCAGCACAGAATCCCCGGGGAACAGAAATAGCAAATGATTAGAATCTGCCAACAATAATGAAAGACAAGAAGGAACTTTTATTCAAAACAATGGCAATATATTCTGAGATTTGAAATGTCTCAAAATGTCATAAGTGTAAATTCATTGCAAGCATTTATTCTAGTTAATTTTTGAGACCATGTAAATTGTTTTTGATGTATTAAAAACATCAAATATTAACATGTTAAACGTTAAGGCCATGACTGTCAAGATATGTCAGAAACCTATGGACCATCGTTGTAGAGTTTGTTCATTCGAAGCTCATCGTAGATTGAATTTATTAGATCAGTTTGCATTAAATGCTTTAAGTGGCTGATATAAGACACAATTAAACATAAAAATCACTGGTTTCCATAAAGAGCTTTGAGAAAAACAAATTCTTGTCTTATAGACATAAGTCTTCACGTGTTTTGGCAATAGGCAACGTATATGCTTAAGCGCAACATTAAGATTGGCCTAGAGTTAGGCCTATATTGATGTAATGCTTTGCGAGTGGTTTTAATTACGATTCTCTAGTTACGAGCAGAGTCTGGATCTCCAGCATTTTCGTTCACGAAGCTTGCTTCGACATCTGGTTTATCCTTGGCTTGATTTTCCGTCCGATTCCTTTCTAAAAGTCTTCGTTTCTTACTCCTATAGAATAGTAGTAAAGAGACAAAAGATAACATGTTAACATGATAACATGATAACATGTTGACATCATAACATAGTAACACGAAGACATGGTAACATGTTAATGTAAGTGCGAATACTATTCTTGGTTTTTGTCATTTCTGAAGTGAAGACCTATAAGCAACATTTCTTTTCTGACCAACTGACGCAAGACTATCTAAACATAATCTGATCTAACAACTTCTTGGCACCGTAATCAGAATTCACAATGCATAAACGGTTGGTCGCTTCGTGTAATGTCGTAATCGAAGTGCTTATAATTATTGAAGCGATGCTACAGGAAACTTTTAGAACCGTCAACAGACTGTAAGAAGTACTTTTCAGTTCAGTGCGAAGGGTAGTCACCGCAGAAGAGTTGCGGATATGAGGACGTTGAGTGTCCAATATGGATCAGCAACAGTACTGTGAATGAACGCCAGACAAAGAAAAGATGTCTACTAGGAGGCAGATGATTTGCACTTGTTCTGTACGGTACATAAGGAGTGCCAGCTTGCGTCGTATACGCTCACATACAGGAAGCCATTGTAGACACATACACAGAAAATAAATAAATACATACACACATAGACATAGGCGTAGACTCTGGGGGCAGCCGGGGCACGTGCCCACCCCCCAATAATTGAGGAGCCGGGGCAATGCTCCCCCCCCCAAAATCGAGATGAAAATTTCTTAAAATACAAAGGTATTTAATTGTATGAATTTTTCGAGACGAATTGTTAAAAGCGGTGTGAGGACGAATTCCGAAAAAAGGTCATGACTGTGTTGTGCAGTGTTGTGAGCCCCTAAAAGAGGCGAAAGACTAAAAAATAAAGTCATCAACTTTTTTCAAGATGAAATTCCCAAAAAGGTGCATGTCGAAATTCTGAAATTTGTCGACAAATCGTCCCCCTCCCCCAATATTTTTGACAAGTTTACGCCAGTGCACATAGATACATACTACATACATGTACATGCATACAAGCACACAGGCATGCGTGCACGTGCATACATACATTTGGTGAATACACTAGCCAATGTGTTTCGGATCTGTGCTTACCACAGGTTTTTGAAAATGCGTAGAGCGATTATGGCGCTTGCTGCTGCAACAACTGCGAATGTTGCAACGACCACCACCACAACTATAACTGTATTACTTGGCGACACTGGAATCTCTGAAAAGAGACATACATTTCATGCATTTTATATGTACACTTATGCACATATATAAAATATAATATAATGTACTATCTAAAGGCGATAAACATAATTATATTATTACAAAATCATATAGAATATACCCAGGGGCGTCTATCCCCCCCTACCCTAAGTCATTGGAGAAACTTCTTCTTCCCCCTCTTTCCCCCTCCCTCTTCCTTCCCCTCCCCTAAAATGGTGGCACACACACTGACAGATCTCCCCCCTTCTATTTCTTGGATGGAGCATTTGCTCCACGGTTTCTATGGTGTAGACGCCCCTGAATATACCGGTGCATGCATAGGCCTATATACGTAGGCTACGTATAGGTATCAACTTGAGAGAAAACATTATCTACAGAGTTTATGTGAACATATTGGTTATTTGTTAGATTCAATCACTGGGACACGATTGAGTTGATACATGTACGTTCATATTTGAGTTAATTTTAAAGATCAATCTATAAACAGCACATGATTAAAAGGCCTACTTTTATGACTTCTATCCAATAATCTAAATAATTTAGTGTCCTTGCAAAAATAGATAGCATTGTTTAATAGCATGAGGAGTGTTGGATAAGTTACTGACCACATGAGTACTCGTTGAAGATTTTGTTGTAAGTCTTGCTCTGATCGTTGTAGACTGCCAGGCATTGGCATGTGTTGTCAGGTGTCTTTTGCACTTTGTAGGTGCAGTTTGGATTGCAAACGGGAATCAGTGCGCTGCTCTGACACTCCTCGACACTTCCAAACATCATTTGAACGTCTAAAAAAGTTAAGCAATCGTTTGAATGTTAATCGATGCACAAGATTCAGACGATATAGATTTGTGCCCTACACATATAGGCCTGCCAACGTGTCAGTGACAATAATCATGGTTCAAATCTCTGTCAGGGCAGAAATTTGTGTCGAGATTTCTGCGGTACCTGCGCCCCCTAGCCAACCCAGCTATGATTAGTATACTAACAGCACACGGTCGGTGACAAGATGAGACGGAAACTGACAGGACTGGTCACCGGCCTCGTATGTCGATGCTAAGAAAAATGAAGTCGCTATCACCATCATATCAGTGGCTGGCTCTTGGAGTTAGCTTTATGGACTGCTCTTCTTCTATACATGTTTGTGGCAAACGATCAATAATTACCTTACCTTATGCAGTAAAGCCTCCGTTATGTTCTGCATAATTAAACACGTATAAATTTTATCTTATAAGATAATTATATACATACACTCATACAGTGAAATAGGCATATAATTTATGCTTTGGTGTAAGGTGTCCAACGCAAAAGAGGCAGTTGTCTTAAAGTCTGAACCTCAGAACACCAGTAAGTAGCTCAGGACAGGGGCGTAACTTTGGTCTAAAAAGTGGAGACTACCAATTTCTCACATACACGAAGCGAGGCGGAGACTGCGATCTCCGAAAAAAAGGCACAGTAATAAAGTATTGTTCAAAAAGTGGGGGTACGGGTCCCCTCGTAGCCCCCACAAATTACCCCTATGGCTCAGGAAAACTTGCCAACTGACGCTGACTAATGTGGCCGCATTGAAAGTTCATAATAAATAGATAAAATGCTTACATCGCACGATCACCGACTCTGATATCCACCGCAGAGAGTCATCAGATGCGGCTGCAGCTGTTGAGACGATGGGGAGACAGGTGAGCCTGGCACCGTTCATGTCATGCGTAGCGCGCAGCGTCATAGATGACGTGACAGTGGAGTCATTGATGAACGTTGGTGCCACAAGGAGAGTCACCTTACCCCAGGTCCATTGAAAGCGAGGAACTACGTTTCCACGAAACCCAAGGCGACAGGTAGACTCCACTGGCTCTTCAGGTATATCGAAAATGTTTTCTCCCATGAACCCATTGCGAGGAACTGGCATCTCGCATGTGAAATGATCTATAGACATCAATTGTTGTAATAGGTAAATTAGTCCTAATTATTATGTTGTCTAAAGCAGCAGTACATGTAAACTAAATTATACCAATCTGTTTTATATCAATCAAAAACATATGTACTTTCTCAACGAATTTCATATCTGAATTTAAATGAAGGAACAATAAATCTCGTCGCATTTTCTGAAAACACGTAAAAGAGGTTAAGCAAAAAGCTTAAGCAATAAGGCGAAAATTTAGGCATTAAGTTCAGCGTATCCATTTTCACAAGCTGTTCACAGCATTTTAAGTATCTCCTAAATTAGTCAAGTTTCCTTTAGTCTTTAAGGTAACGTGGGTTATCTTTCCAAAACAATCACATAGTCTGCATGCTTTCATTGTCAAAATAGTCAGGTCGTGGACGAAAATACAGACTTATATATAGAATATAGTCTTTCTGCGAAACAATGATTAGCCGTAAAATAGTGTCTTACCCGAAACCACGAGTTCAGCTCTATACGCTTCTCCAATTCCCGCGTCGTCGATGCATCTATACATCCCTGCGTCTTCGAGCTGGACGTTCCTAATGACCAGATCATAGCGACCTCTGGTGGAGTCCCCGTCGACGCTGAATCGATCACCAGCAACCCTGACCATTCCGTTCTTGCCGTAGTAGATTGTCTCCTGTTCATCGGATCCGAAAAGTACTCGATCCCAGTAAACTGGACTCGAGTAATCCGTCGAACAGCGCAGACGAGCGATCGATCCAGTCAGAGCAAGGACGTCTCCAGGAGGAACAGTCAGCGTTCCTTCGACACCTGTTTGATTGACACAATAATCTCCTGATTCAATGTGATATTCTATTGTATACTGTATAAGGTTATTTAGCATAAACAGTACTTCTTATAAATTCAGCCATAGGGTTGCACAATCGTTGTTTTAAAGTTCTAAATAATCAAAAACAAATCTAAAAACTGAAAACCTGTATAAACATTCTGAAATTCTATAGCATGACGCGTCAAGAATATGTTCGTGGAAACAGTAGCAGGATCTCCCAAGGATGAGTGTCTGCAACTAGTTAACAGCCTATTCTACAGAACATTAATTTCACTAAAAGATTGCCATTCCTAACAATCTATTCTGAAAGTTTCAGCTTTATGTCAGTATATCACCTGCATAATTTCTCAGAAGTAGATCTTAGGAGTGGCTAGTTGTGATCTCAGAATTTTTCGGCCCAATGAACTAAAACTCCCGGCAAGGACAATTGAAGGTGAAACTGGCCAGTTCCTTGGCTGAGATATTGATCTGTGTGATAACCAGGCCCGTAGCCAGTATGAGGCAAGACGAGGCGAGTGCCTCGTCGTAATTTTCAAGACGAGGCAAGACGAGGCAACCTCTCCCTCTCTGCCTCGTCTTACTTCGACACGATAATTAAGATATCGTGTGAGAATAATAGAGTATTTTAATCTCTTCTATAGACACATTTGCCTCCTCCAGCACTGACTCACCCTCTTCTATCATCCCTGCCCCTAACCAAAGTGCGACCGTACGTTACTAACCAGAATAACGTAGGCGTACCGTATAGGTCTACGTACCTTATCGAAAAAAATAACGTACGCGTACGTTAAAAATGCCACAAGTTTATCTGATCATTCCCAAAGAACCTCAATATAACTATAGTCTTGTAATGTCCGCGTACCGTACGCGTACATGACAAATGATCAGTTTAGCTCTACAATATTAGTCTTCCCGTACGCAGGCCTAATTATTTACGAACGGTACCGAAGCTTAGTATTGCCAATAAAATGACCACTGGCACTGACCATCCTATAAAGTGTGCCGTAAAATCTTAATTATCTTCATATTATACATTAGACAGAATATTAGTAATTTGAAATTTAAAAGGAGGAAGAGAGGAAATGGAGGGAGGTAGAGAGCGAATGGAGGGTAGAAGGAAGAGACTATACAGGGTTTAAAGTGGGTGGGAACGCGTGGGAACGGCGTTCCCACTGCTCTCGAAATTCGTTGCTTGCGTTCCCACTGCTCACAATGAAAGAACCCTGGTAACGCATGCGTTCCAATAAAACTCTACTTTGGCGTTCCCACTGCTCACCCAAACCACTTTAACCACTTAGGAAGACATGAAATGGAGGGTAGGAGGAACAGAGGGAATGGAGGGTAGTAGGCAGAAAGGAATGGAGGGTAGTAGGCAGAAAGGGAGTGGAGGGCAGGAGGAAGAGAGTGAATGGAGGGTAGAAGGAAGAGAGGGAATGGAGGGTAGAAGCAAGAGAGGAAATGGAAGGTTGGAGGAAGAGAGGAAATGGAGGGTTGGAGGAAGAGAGGAAATGGAGGGTGGTGGAAGAGAGGAAATGGAGGGTTGGAGGAAGAGAGGGAATGGAGGGTTGGAGGAAGAGAGGAAATGGAGGTTAGGAGGAAGAGAGGAAATGGAGGGTTGGAGGAAGAGAGGAAATGGAGGGTTGGAGGAAGAGAGGAAATGGAGGGTTGGAGGAAGAGAGGGAATGGAGGGTTGGAGGAAGAGAGGAAATGGAGGTTAGGAGGAAGAGAGGAAATGGAGGGTTGGAGGAAGAGAGGAAATGGAGGGTTGGAGGAAGAGAGGGATGGAGGGTTGGAGGAAGAGAGGAAATGGAGGGTTGGAGGAAGAGAGGAAATGGAGGGTTGGAGGAAGAGAGGAAATGGAGGGTTGGAGGAAGAGAGGAAATGGAGGGTTGGAGGAAGAGAGGAAATGGAGGGTTGGAGGAAGAGAGGAAATGGAGGTTTGGAGGAAGAGAGGAAATGGAGGGTTGGAGGAAGAGAGGAAATGGAGGGTTGGAGGAAGAGAGGAAATGGAGGTTAGGAGGAAGAGAGGAAATGGAGGGTTCGAGGAAGAGAGGAAATGGAGGGTTCGAGGAAGAGGGGAAATGGAGGGTTGGAGGAAGAGAGGGAATGGAGGGTTGGAGGAAGAGAGGGAATGGAGGGTTGGAGGAAGAGAGGAAATGGAGGGTTGGAGGAAGAGAGGAAATGGAGGGTTGGAGGAAGAGAGGAAATGGAGGGTTGGAGGAAGAGAGGAAATGGAGGGTTGGAGGAAGAGAGGAAATGGAGGGTTGGAGGAAGAGAGGGAATGGAGGGTTGGAGGAAGAGAGGAAATGGAGGGTAGGAGAAAGGAAGTGAAGTCGTATTTGTAGGGTCAGTGCTTATGTTTCTTGTCTTTAATCGTCGTCAATCCGACGATTGGTCACACATGGACAATTTTATTCCACCCACTTTTGTTTCCTGTCTTTTTCGATAATTGGGCGAATCCAATCCTAGTTATCAATCCATACCATTTGAGATCTTCCCTCAGCTCTTAATCCAGGGAGTGTGCCTTGGATTATCTCCTTCTCCAGACAATCTCCACTCTTCTCCAACACATGCCCGAAATATGAAGCTTCTTCTGCTGGATTAATCCAAGGATACTTATTTGTAGGCTACTCCAGTGGTCTTCAAAACCCATTCGATTGTCTGCCTCGACGTTCATGATTTCCCGAGGGTCTGCTGCATATAATTATTGCATTTCAATGCGACTTCCTTCTATTTGACAACCTCACAAGCTTCGACAATTATTGCATTATTATTGTGCATGAGATTTCAAAGAATGTTCTTTACAATGTCGTAGTTTGTGGCGCTTGATGTCATTGTGAGTAAAGCGCCACATTGTGACTTGAATCAAAGTGCGACCGTACGTTACTTACCGGAATAACGTACGCGTACCGTAATTACGTTAAAAAATAACGTACACGGTACACGCACCGTAGGCGTACGTTAAAAATGCCACAAGTTTATCTGATCATTCCCAAAGAACCTCAATATAACTATAGTCTTCTAACGTACGCGTACCGCGCACGTAGGCTACGTAACAAATGATCAGTTTAGCTCTACAATAATAGTCTCCCCGTACGCTGGCCTAATTATGTATTTACGAATAGTACCGAAGTTTAGTATTGCCAATTAAATGACCACTGGCACTGACCATCCTATAAAGTGTGCCGTAAAATCTTAATTATCTTCATATTATACATTAGACAGAATATTAGCAATTTGGAATTTAATAGTTTAAAATATTATAGCAGAATATTAGCAATTTGGAATTTAATAGTTTAAAAGTAGAGATAATTGAACAGCCTGATGTAGGTAATGGTTAAAATAGTTTACGACCGCGTCTGGCCTAAATAACATTATTAAGCTATCCCTGCTGACCTTTATGTGTACGAAGGGCCGAAGGCAATCGAGGCACAGTAACAAACTTGGATTAGAAGACTTATAGTCGGCTACAGAACAAGATTATGATGAGTCGACAACCTGTAAAACGATTAGGCCTAGGCCTACTTTTCTGTTTTTTGTTGTCGAATATTAAGAACTAACTTTTCATTCTATTACATTACATATATCCTCTTATGTAACATAACTTGTAGGCCCTATAGTGTTTGTTATAGAGTAAACTGAAATGTGTTAATACAATGTATTAACACATTTCAGTTTACTCTATAACAAGAGTAATATAATATGATCTTATAGAAGTTAGAACAAGTTGAACAACACAATTAGAGTCCTGCAAAAATCCACAAAAATGTAACGTTCACTTCAAAAATTTGCTTCGGCTTCAGGTATGATTATAATTTCAGACAAACTTTTACACAGCATTCCAAAACATATTTAAGCACCACAAAATGCTGCTTTTATTGGCTTTAAGATGTTCTACAACTCAAGTACGAGCATCTACAATATAAACATTTTTTCGAGGGTAATACTCCCGAACCCTCACAGTTCTCACTTAAAGGGAAGGGGCTGGGGACGGGTGGGAAGGGTTTTGGAAGGGGAAGGCAGGGAAAAGGGTGGGGACGGGGCGGAACGGGAAGGCAGAGAATGGGAAGGTAAAAGTAAGTAAGTAAGTAAGCATATCCTTTATTAAGGTGAGGGGAATGGGCAAAAAGGGAGGGGAGGTAAGGACAGGGAAGCGGAGGACGGAAGGCATGGGCGGCGATCCCGGGGGGGTCGAGGGGGACAAGACCCCCACCTTTAAGAGTGGGGGGGACACGCCATACATCGGACCCCCCCAAATTTTGAAGAAACCCCAAAAAAAGGTCATCAACTTTTTCGCGTTCACAGTATAAAATTTTTTCGCGCGTGAGCGCGAAAAATTTTTTGACCTATTTTGTGACCAGATCAGTTCAAAACTCTTTTTGACCATATCACTTCAAAAATGTCCCCCCCCCACCTGTCAAACAAGATCGCCGCCACTGACGGAAGGGGAGGGGACGGTACGTGGATGGGAGGGATTTGCCTCGTCTTGATTTTGCCTCTGGCTACGGGCCTGGTGATAACTACCTAGTAAAGCTGTTATCAAACTCTAATTCTTAGACCGTTAATTCCTCAGAGTCATTATAACAGAACTGCAGCTTACCTCGATTGGAAGCAAAGCTACAAAAGTAAATCAAAATCATTGTCAGAAAGTTCAGCTTGGTTGAAGTGCTCGATACTTTCGCGAACTTTGCTGAACGGTTGTCAACAGGTGATCCACAGTCTGCGACATCTGAAAGTCCTTCTCCCGTTTGCCTGGTTATCTTTCTCGCACTGCTATCTTGATGAATCAAATCGAAGGATCCCTTTCTGCCATCTCTGCTAGGACCAGGATCGAACCCTTCTGTGCCTCCGTCAGGTAGAACCGGCAACTTTCTTCCACTAGGCGACGTATCTTCTATTCCGGTAGCAGCTGGAAGAACTTCGGTGACTTTGTCCAAGAAATCAACTTCCATGCATTCGCCAGTCTGTTGCTCGTAAGTGTTAGTTTCATCGTCCGATGTCTTCTGTGTTAGGCTACGTTCATCGTCCGGTGTCTTCTCTGAGACTCTAATACATTCTTCGCTATCAATTTCATCGCTCGGTGGTTGGCGCGAGCCCTCTTCTCCTTTTTCTAGAAATTCCCAGTCTTTGAACTCCTCTTGGAATGAACTGAACTCCTCAGGTTCATCACAGTTGGCTGCATCGACGGATTCTTCAACCGTAACGTGGTTCTTAGTGTCATCTTGGTTGCTGCTTCCACCTGTCCAAGTGATAGGACGCTCTGCTCCACAGTCGTCAGCTCCACAGAAGAATTTGCCTTGTCTTTCCACTGCAAGACTCACGTAATCTCCGTACGAGGTCGCTGCAGACTGTCTTTCATCCAGTTTGCTGGTGTTATCCTGTTCATAAAAATCTTGTATTGTTCCTCCCGAATCTTCGGGTTTTTCTCGAGTAGAACTCTGAAGTTTGGTCGTATTGCTGTCGTCTTCACGTATGAAGTTTAAATCGACGCCATTGTCGTCTTCTTCCTGTTTTAGCGAGAGGCAGTTTTCTTCATCGCCGTCATTGCAACCCTCTATGCCCCTAGCATGCAATAAACTCTGAACCTCGGGAACCTGAGATGACGGATCGTAACTCGGAATTCCGTTGTCATCGAAGTCTTCGTCCTCCATCTCGGCTAACTCAGCTTGATTGTCCTCTATCTCCGCTGACTCAGCTCCCAAAGCCGAAACCATCGGAATACTTTTCACGAAATTCGATCAATTTGATTAAGCAACGTTTCTCTACTTTCTTTTCTTCGCCTTCCAACTGCGCAGCTTAGACTCAAGACAAACGACCTTACCTGTCTCTGTCCTAGTAACTAAGGACTCTTCCTTGTCGACGAAGCAAGTTATAAGCTGAACAGATAAATGTGGACTTAAACACACTTGAGCATTGCACAAACACGCCGTGTCAACTCAAATGTTGACCTATAGCGTGGTTACTGCTCGGTTATATGGTATTCTATTATATATGGACTCTTCAACTCTCTGGTAAAAAAAATATTGACATAGGCTTTACCTGCTCTACATGAGCAGTTTTGAATCCATTTCTGCTGCGCATAAGAGTATAGCCTGCTTATGTGAAAATATGCTTGAGAAGTTGCTACTAGTGTCTACATAATGCTTTTCCTGCTCGTACAAACTAACCAATTGAACTATAATGGCCTATAGACGATATATGGGACTTTTAATTGTCGTATCTCTAAGCTTTACAGAGTTGAGGAAATCACAGTCATTGCGAAATTTGTAACTACTGGCCCTTTGTCAGGTACTGTAAGTCACCCGTTCAGAATGTATATTTCTATACTCTATTTGTACATGCTGCCGTATAAACTACCTTCAATAACCTCAACATTTAATGGAGGGAACAGTTTGCTAACGTAGGACTTCAGAACGAATTAAAGTCAAAATTAGAAGACGACAAGTAGGCTTATCTTCGTAGGTTTACAATATGGAACATATAATATGTTGTTAATATTGCAGCAACGACAATGGAGTACTTGAACTTCGTGTGTGTATTAGATACAAGTGTCCTTGTGAAAACTGGCTACGCCTGGTTTGCTTAAATAAAGAGTCTCTCAAATGCCTGCAGGTACTTAAGATAGTGGCCGACACCCTGCGTTACGTTGGCAAGTCACGTCCTAACTTAATAAATTAATAAGCAAAAGCGTTTTGGTTCAGGTGAAATCGATGGACTATGGCCAAGAGGATTGTTTTCGTTTGTCGATGAAATGTTCACAAAGTCTAAACCTTGAAGTGTTCAATACAACAAATGTAATTAACCAAAACTTTTATGTGGTACCTCCAACTGATTTTTAAACAAGTGCGACTGACATTATGCAGAAAGTGTACGTTAAGCTGAATCAATTTAAATTGTGCCGAAATATTATTATTATTAATTTTTGTGCTCCAAGGTGCATTATGATCCATCAGGGATTTAAATCGTAATTAAAAGAGAGAGAAGCAATTATTTTTTTTTAACCCGAGGTATCAATAATCCCTCAGGATTTGGAAAAACTTATTTAGGAACAGAGCAAATGTCTGGAGGGTCAGGCTTCGTCTTCAGGGTTTGAAGGAAAGGCACCTTTAAAAGAGACCAGATTGTAGCGTTGAATGCTTATTATTATTATTATTATTATTATTATTATTATTATTATTATTATTATTATTATTATTATTATTATTATTATTATTATTATTATTATTATTATTATTATTATCATTATTATTAAAATAATTGTTAGGCTTATTATTTTCTCCGAGGTACCTGATCCCTCGGAGTTCAAAAATGAAGGGGGCATTGTTCTGGAATGGCTAGTCTTCGCAGATGGTTTTATTATTATGATTATGATTATTATTATTATTTTTTTTTTTTCTCGGAAAATCAAGCCTCGTCGTCCGGAGGCTCTGGGAATGTCTAAACCTTATTATTATTATTAAACCTTAAATTATTATGAAACCTTATTATTATTATTATTATTATTATTATTATTATTATTATTATTATTATTATTATTATTATTATTATTATTATTATTATTATTATTATTATTATTATTATTATTATTATTATTATTATTATTATTATTATTATTATTATTATTATTATTGGTGTTGTTGTTGTTGTTAGTTTACACCTGATATAGCTATATAACAGTGTAGTGCACAAAGCAACAACTGATGGCGCACCAAAACCAAACCGTAATCAGGTCATCATCCAGAAGATATGGCAGCCAGAAGAGAAAGAAGCAGTCTCTAGCTATGATCGATATAAAAATCATAATAGATAGGCCTTAAGCAGAGAACAAATGACACAAAAGTGACTAAGCTGAACGAACTGAAACGGGAGGAAATTCCAAACTCTAGGCTCAGCAATCGAAAAAGCTCGTTCGTCAAGAACAGATTTAGTTTTAGATACGACCAGAGAAAGACAGTCACGTGGTCTTGTTGAATCGTAATGACACCGAGCAATTAATGCTGCTGCTCGGCTTATAGGTGACATTCCTGAGTTTGCCCACATTTCTGCCTTTTTCCGTGTTTCTCTTCACTGGCTCCCTGCTCAACAGCAAATTCAAACCCTCACTCTCATACGCAACTGCCTAACTGCCTCTGCTCCGTCTTACCTAATGAATTTTTGCAACCCAGTGTCTTCCTTGCCTGCGAGGGCTTCGGCTCGCGGCCTTATGGTTCTCCCTCGAATGCGCTCTTCCACGGCACTATCCAGGAGTTTTGCCCTGTGTTGGCCCCTCTGCTTGGAACTGTCTTCCTTGTTTCTCCGCCAAGAGCTTCTTGCCCTCTCTCCTCTCCAGTTCCGTAGACGCCTGAAAACTCTCATTTTTGCCAAGGTTGTCGAGTTCATATGAGTCTCGGGCGCTGACACATTGAGTTGCGTGCGAGATGAAGGGGAAACATGAGACTGGTGCACAGTTGACAGCGGAGAGAAGCAGATGCATGGATACGATGGCTTCTTTGCGATTCCAATAAACGAAATGGTGAAGTTATGGTATTTGTGGCACGATGGGTGCCATTATTGGTAAGGAGATTTCACCGGCTTTACTCTACCGGATCCCCGTCAGGGAGAGATTGAAGTTTAAGAGCATCCTTTTGGGACGGGTCTCTGGGACGGGTCTCGTTGGTCGGCGCCGCACCAAACAGTTCAAGGAGCTTTATGATCCAATTTCAAGTCAACCGTGTCGTCGATCATTGTCTAATCGTGAAGATATGCAGGATTGCGCATCCGTACATCAACTCTGGCCCATTATACCTTCCCAGGACTTGGAGCTTCCTCTTGGAAGTCTTCCGCTGCAGACTGTTTCAAGCAGCAGAGCGCGGTTTCCACTTTCTCGTTCAGCGGTCGTTAATAATAATAAGCTGGTGCCCTGCGCTTAGCTTTAGAGTATAATTGTAATTAGTAACTTCTATTGCGCCGGTGTCTAATGCACAAGGCATCAACCGATGGCACACCAAAACCAAGCCGTAATCAGGTCAAAATCCGGCAGGTCAGTCCGTAAGACAGAGAGGCAGCCTATGGTGGATAAGCAATTTGAAAGAGGTAAGTCTTAAGTTGAGAACGAAATGACAAAAGCGACTGAGCAGAGCGAACAGACACATGAAGAGAGTTCCAAAAAGTAAGTCCAGCAACCGAAAAAGCTCGTTCACCAAGAACAGTTCTAGATTTAGGTATAACCAGACAAAGATAATCAGATGACCTTGTTGAATAATGATAAGTCTGGGGAGTAAGAACTGATTTTAAGTATTGTGAGCATACATAGCGCTTTAGAAATTTGGAGGTTACGATTGCGAGAGCTTGTCTAGAAATCTCCAATGGAGATCGGAGTCGGGTGTCAGAGACTTGTTATGGCTGAGTTCGTCAGGCCTTTCCTAGTTTAGCAGAGCAAACATGCAGCGTCAGCAGAATGCACAGTCTATAGGCTTAAAACAGACGACGCAGTTAGCATATGCTAATTAATTTTAAATTATGCTGCGGTTCGCAGTCTTCAGTTTCTGAGTTAAGACAAAAGCTTCTGCCTGTCGTCGCTCTCAACCCACAGGTGACTCTCAAAAACAATCTCGCATCAGGTTACGCCACCTGCTCATTCACCTTCCGACAGCCTGACCCATGCAGGCAATAACGGAATCGGATCGAGATGTCGTGCAACAGACTGCAGGCCTCCGTGCCTGTAGTAAGCAGCCTGTCGAACGATCGTTGATGTCGCAGCTTGTATGCAAAATCGACAACGCATTGTCTCGACTCACCCTGAAACAATTGAAACGGACAAGATATGCAGCGAAGCGTCTGTTTACCGGCTGGAATTACCTCGAATGGCGCACCTCTACATCGCCAAAACAATGCCACCCACCCACCCACTCACTCACCCACCCATACAGCCACCCAGGCGACTATAGATAGGGTTGAAATAGACGCCGTGCACAGTAGATGCAGCTGCATGGAGCCTGAAATGATACTCGACGATATATGGTTTCTGCGAATGATGAGCCAGCTGTATACAGCAGCATGGACGGAGATTTTGTTGCAGGTAGACTTCGTAATGCGGCGATCTGTTAAGCACAGGCTTTCTGATCCGATTAAACTAGATATAGACGTGTAAACTATACAGGTCCAGGTGTGCGAGAGGCGGATCACTTCAAAGCATGTCTCGGAATGGACGGACGACAGGTGACGACCCATGACAGGATCATGCGAGGACCAGCATCGCAGTCACGGCCTTAATTACAATCACAATATACAATTAACGATCGCTCCGTTGCATTCCATTGCATTGCGGCTTATGATGACACAACTTGCAGCATAAAGAGTCACAGAGATAAAAGATGTTACGACACGGTTTCCTGAGCACCACTTTCCACTAACTCCTCCCCCACCCCAAAATAAAATAGATCAGAAATGCTTCTTCGTGGTATCTCGGTGGAAAACTGTTTAAACTGCCTCTACCATGGCTATACCTCCGTTGTCCAATCCAAGCTTAACTACTGTAATTCCCTTTCGGTAACCTTGAATCCACTCAAGTTAAGCGTCTTCAACTAATCCAACATTTAGGCCTACTGGCCAGATCTGTAGCCAGGACATCCAAGCATCATCGTATTACTATTGTAATTAGGATCCTATTATTATTCGACTACTGTTACTATTACTATACGATGCTAGTCGTTGCATAAGTCTGGCCTGGGTTGAATTTCCCGAACGCTATCATTTCAAACTTATAATCTAAAACTTAAACTCTCTGCAGTCTGCACAGACTGCACTGCAGCCTATACATAAACTCACCTTCGGAAAATCTTCACCAACTATTCACCCGCTCTTTATCCGATCATCCTCTTACCTTACTCGTCCGTCCCTCAGAATATAGAGCTTACTCATCTTGGTATAACTTAGTTAATAAGTTTCCCAACCCTTATCACCATCCTCCTCCTCCTTCTCCACATCATCATCATCACCCTCCTCCTCATCATCGTCCTCCTCCTCCTCCTCCTTCTCCTCCTCATCTCACCATCATCATCATCATCATCATCATCATCATCACCATCATCATCATCATCATCATCATCATCATCATCATCGTTGTCGCGTGAGGAGATCGACGACAACGACGAGATGTCATCATCATCACGATGGAGTCGTCGTTGGCGGTCGAGATAGAATGATGACGGACGAAAGCCAGTCTCCACTTGGTCAACAACGAAGGCAGCGAGGCCGAGGTGTAATCGGACACCACACAGCCAAGGTGTAATAGGACACCTCGCGGCTAAGGTGAAACCAGACACCGCCCGCGCTGCAGGCGAGCGACGACCCGCGTCTCGAAGAGCAATCTGACACTAATTGACGATAGCTTGACGTGGGGAGGGGGCTGACCGATGCACGCTGAAGTTCCTACTTAACGGAAGGAAAAGGAGAATACGGGACTTATACTACTGACGAGCGCGACGTGGGAACATCGGTCGAGCGATCAACATCGAGAGGAACGACCAGCGGCGGCGGCAGAGTATAGTCCGTCAGATTCAGAGACTGACGCGAAGAGCGATCTGTAGTTAGGCTGTACGAAGCAACATTGAGATAGTCCGATTTAATATCTAAACGCTTTAATACTACGTGGAAGCTCCCGTAGAGTTATTGTATATATTTGTTTCTTTAATTAAATTCATTTATTAATTAAACAAAGTTCGTCGTGAATCTTCTATAGAAAAGTTAGGCACGTTAAATAAAAGTGCAAGTAAAAGAACAAGCAGTCGAGGGTCGACATCAACACACGGCAAACACACGACAGGGCGACCTTCGATTGCGACAATCGTCGTCGTCGTCGTCGTCGTCGTCGTCGTCATCATCATCATCATCATCATCATCATCATTGTTCACGTCGTTGCCGTCGTAGCTGTCCAAGTGTCCTGATTCCAGACACTTGTAACTGTATCACCTACCATCACGCCTTGCCATCAGACGTGATTACAATTAGTTGATTATAGGCCTAATTGTCCGCCCCCTAGCGAACTAGGCTATAGAATGAGTTCATCGACCGCACACCAGCGAAATAAAGGACCGGCCTGAAGTCTATGCATTTTCTTAGCCTCATTTTCTTTAACCCTTGGTCGCCTCTCAGACCTGGATTGAAAAGACTAGTTTTCGACAAGCGAAGTAAACTCTGACTGGGCAGTTATAAACTTTTTCATTTGGGATGTTGAACTAACTTCCTCTAAAATCTTGACCTGGTACCGATTTTGAACCTACCTGCCTATCGACTTTGTTTTGACTAAGCGCCTGTGAATAAGCTGGTTCCCGCGACTTCACTTTTGTGGGCGCTGTAGAAATCCCGAGATTACGATAAACAGAGAGAACTCAGGCTACCCGTGGTTTCATGCTGTGATCAAATGTCAGGCAGAATTGGTCTCAACTCGATCGGCGCCACGAGGTACCGAAAGCCAGGGTTGTCTCAGTTGTCTGCCACCTTCTTGATGGTCCGATGACATTTATCGGCGAAGATCAGCCTCTGCCAAAACTGTAATTCGATCAACGCGCGAGGCATCTCTAATGCAATGTATGATGGCAATTAAGCCGATCATATGCGTTGCTGTACCTGGCTTACTTCTCCCGGAACGCCCGATTCCAGTGGGCGGGGCTATGTGCGATTGACGACTTAAACCACGCCCACTTCAATCGGATCTGCTTCTTTGAATGACAGTATAGTAAAAGGAAAAGTCAAACCAACTGGGATCTCTAATACATCTATGTTGGCTATTATCTCACGTCTGCGTTAATTAATTGTCAGTGTAAGCTATTATTCGAATGGTCTTGTTAGCACCTTTGGCGCAAACGGGTGCATAGGTGAGCTATCCGGCGATCTGAATGCGGAGAAGATTTTCATTGCAAGAATGGCGGGAAAAGAGAATGACAGAAGTAGCAGAAGAGGAAATCGAAAGATGCGAATCTGTTTTGACAGTCTCCAGCAGCTGGTGCCAACTATTCCGAACGGTGCCAGGTTGAATCGCGTCCAACTGATTCAGCACGTGATCGATTACATTGCAGACTTGGAACTGATTCTGAGACACACGCAGGGGTGGTGCCGTGTCCCACCACCACCACCGCCTGCAGACTGTTGCCGTCAACTGGTGTGTCACGGCCCTCCACCGTCCTTAGAGGCGACTGGCTGCAGAACAACTCGCCTCCCTACAGCAACAAGAGACTGCGCCCCAACAAATTACCCTCTGAGGGGCGTTCAAAATATTTCGGTCGACGATACCGAGGAAACTCTCTACATTTCCAAAGGCGACCTTCTATAAGTAAGTTCACTGCTGTTTTTGCGCTTGTTAGTCGTAATCGCAATCGTTATCTCCAACCTTCTAAACTCTAAAGCGTCACTCTAAGGCCAAGCGCAGGGCACCAGCCGATTCACGAGCGCTGCGTCAAATAGGAGGGTTTTCCAAAGAGTAGGCCTATCCCAAAGGAGGTCCGAGTCCGGTAACGGGTTGCGGGGGTATATCAAGAGAGGAGACAGAGCAGCCGTTAAGGCGGGTGTCGTTTAGGGCGAGAATTGGAAGGCCGAGGATTAGACGAGTCAGGGTAAAAGTATACTTGAGCAGGTGAGACTTCAGTTTCGAGTAGAAAGCCCGGGAGGTGATAGATAGATGAGCATGAGAAGGAGGATGGAGGAACCGAGAATCTGCAGAACTCAAGGAGGAGATCATTCCAGAGGCGTGGAGGAGGTCTGCGTGTATCTCAGTTTTAAGCCTGTAATGTAATCGATTACGTGCTTAATCAGGCTTCGGAGCGCAGCCCGTAAGGACTAGTGAACATATATAAGGGAGCTTCGTAAGTTTAAACAACAGATGGCTACGTATTGTATGGAGCTTAGAAAGCCATATTTTGTGCAGGAATAGAGTAAATGTAAATGTACACGTTTTAATAGGCCTACTTTCGACTCGCAACTGGTTCATTTTCCACTGCAAACTCGTCTTTTGAGGCCCTTGATCTACGCTGACTACGTAGGAGCCACACAGATTGCATGGCTTTGACTTCTGACTACATACGTGCCGCATAGATTGTATGGCTTTGACTTCTGACTACATAAGAGCCACAAAGATTGTATGGCTTTGACTTCTGACTACATAAGAGCCACAAAGATTGTATGGCTTTTACTTCTGACTACATAAGAGCCACAAAGATTGTATGGCTTTTACTTCTGACTACATAAGAGGCTTTGTATGGCTTTGACTTCTGAGTACATAAGAGCCAAAAAGATTACATGGCTTTAAATTTTTGACTTCATAATATCCACACAAATTGTATGGTTTTGACTTCTGACTACATAAGAGCCACAAAGATTGTATGGCTTTGACTTCTGACTACATAAGAGCCACAAAGATTGTATGGCTTTTACTTCTGACTACATAAGAGCCACAAAGATTGTATGGCTTTTACTTCTGACTACATAAGAGCCACAAAGATTGTATGGCTTTGACTTCTGACTACATAAGAGCCACAAAGATTGTATGGCTTTTACTTCTGACTACATAAGAGCCACAAAGATTGTATGGCTTTTACTTCTGACTACATAAGAGGCTTTGTATGGCTTTGACTTCTGAGTACATAAGAGCCAAAAAGATTACATGGCTTTAAATTTTTGACTTCATAATATCCACACAAATTGTATGGTTTTGACTTCTGACTGTATAAGATCCACACAGATTATGGTTTTGACTTGTGACTACATAAGAGTCACACAGATTGTATGGCTAGACTGGTGACTACATAAGAGCCACGCAGATTGTACGGTTTTGACTTGTGACTAAATAAGAGCCACATAGATTTCATGAATTTGACTTCTGACTACATAAGAGCCAAATAGATTGTACGGCTTTGACTTCTGACTACATAAGAACCAAACAGGTTGTATGGCTTTGACTTCTGACAACATCCACACAAATTGTATGGCTTAACTTATGACTACATAAGAGCCACACACATATATAGCTTTGACTTATGACTACATAAGAGTCACACAGATTGTATGGCTAGACTGGTGACTACATAAGAGCCACACAGGTTGTATGGCTTTGACTTCTGATTACATAAAAACCACACAGATTGTATGGCTACACTTGTGACTTCATAAGAACCACACAGATTGTATGGCTTCGACTTCTGATTACATACGAACCACACAGATTGTATGGCTTTGACTTCTGATTGCATTAGATTCACACAGATTGTATGGCTAGACTGGTGACTACATAAGAGTCACACAGATTGTATGGCTAGACTTGTGACTACTTAAGAGCCACATAGATTGTATGGCTTTGACGTCTGATTACATAAAAACCACACAGATTGTATGGCTACACTTGTGACTTCATAAGAACCACACAGATTGTATGGCTTCGACTTCTGATTACATACGAACCACACAGATTGTATGGCTTTGACTTCTGATTGCATTAGATTCACACAGATTGTATGGCTAGACTGGTGACTACATAAGAGTCACACAGATTGTATGGCTAGACTTGTGACTACTTAAGAGCCACATAGATTGTATGGCTTTGACGTCTGATTACATAAGAACCACACAGATTGTATGACTAGACTTGTGACTAAATAAGAACCACACAGATTGTATGGCTTCGACTTCTGATCACATAAGAACCACACAGATTGTAGTATGGCTTTGACTTCTGACTGCATAAGAGCCACACAGATTGCGTGGCTTTGAACCGTTTGGCATGGATTACAGTTCCTGGTGAGAAAGCTAAGCAGATAGAAGGCCTGTCTTGTGGCGCCGCCTGGTGCATCAACTCTACTTCGTTGGTGAGTGGAAGCGTTGAAATGTATAATTTGGCTGAAATAATCTAATCTGCTGCACGTGGCAGTATAGTCTGTCTGCCTGCCTGCCTGCCTGCCTGTCTGTCTGTCTGTCTGTCTGTCTGTCTGTCTGTCTGTCTGTCTGTCTGTCCGTACCACACTATCTTGCCTATATGACGAGCACTGGTGTGTTGGTTTAAGTAACACCTGCTGAAGGGAGTCAGATGTCCACGAGAAACGTTAATCATTGTCTGTAGTCAGCAGAGCCGCTGCTGTAGCTGATGCTGTGAAAGAGGGAAATCATCTCCACGTCTTAAGGTCAGAAGGCATCAGCCCTCTCTATGCAGAGGGTAATTCTACACCAGGGAATGACCTCGCCATCAGCAGCTGCGCAGATCAGGCCATGGATGGATGGATCTATGGCAGGGATAAAGTCCAGGCCCCCAGTCAATGTCTTGTTCAGAAAGAAAACTATTAGATCCCTGAGCCAAACCACACTTCAATATCATATACATACATACATGTAAACATACATTATATACAAATGCACCGGATACACGTGCATGGGGATGATACAACCTTTAACCTTGCCCTCTATCAGTTGTAACTGGATCTGTTACACATGTGCATCCTGATAACAGTTGACTTAGGTGTGCTAGGCTGATAGAAACTGCCAAATGTGATAGCAATCTTAAATGATAATAATAAACACAATAGTAGTAGTAGTAGCAGTAGTAGTAGCAGTAGTAGTACTAGTAGTAGTAGTAGTAGTAGTAGCAGCAGTAGTAGTAGTAGTAGCAGTAGTAGTAGTAGTAGTAGTAGTAGTAGTAGTAGTAGTAGTAGTAGTAGTAGTAGTAGTAGTAGTAGTAGTAGTAGTAGTAGTAGTAGTAGTAGTAGTAGTAGTAGTAGTAGTAGTAGTAGTAGTAGTAGTAGTAGTAGTAGTATCTATCTATCTATAATGAACTTCTATAGCGCCCCTTCAAGAAATCTACTCAGTGGCGCTCCCGACCCAGGCCCGGTCAAAAAGAAAGGTCTTAAGAAGGCCATAGAAAGTACCTGAGAGGTCTCTAGGGAGAGAGCGAAGGGAGAGAGGGAGGTCGTTCCAAGCGGTAGGACCCACCACGGAGAATGCCCTACGCTGCGCCATAGCAGTACGCGCATAAATTATGGGACAGCAAAATCACCCCGGGAGGCCGAGCGCAAGGCACGGCGCCCCGCACAAGCGGAAGTTAAAGTAAAGAGCTCGCAGAGGTAGGCCGGGGCCCGCCCTAGGACACAATGCCACGCCATGGTGGAGACCCTTTAATGAATGCGATGCTGGACAGGAAGCCAATGGAGAACGTCTCGCATAAATTCAGAGACGTGGTCAAACCTGGAGATACCGCCAACCAAGCGTGCAGCCGACCGCAAAACCCTCTCTAGACAAACAATGCGAGTCTGAGGAAGTCCAACAAAGAGAGAGGAGCAATAATCCAAACGATTGACAATAAATGCATGTATACCAGAGTGGAAGCCGCGGAGAATGAAAGAGAGCGGGATACGACACGCAGCTGGCGCAGTTGATAGTAGCAAGCACGAGTCAGTTCATGAATGTGCTTAGAAAAGGAGAGTTCTTGGTCAAGAATGACACCTAGGTCACGAACAGAAGTAGAAAAGGTAAAGGAGGGGAATTCAGTGGCAAGAAACGTCAAATCAAGCTTGGCCAGCTGTTGACGAGTGCCAAACCATATGTACTGAGTCTTCGAAGGATTGAGACGCAGACGATTAGATGACATCCAGGCATTAAGGGTGGAAGTAGCATCAGACATACATGTAAGCTGAACAGCAGCAGCACACCTTAGTTGCAGAGCAGTGAGTGTAAGATTGGAGGTCATCGGCATAGCTGTGACTCGAAAGCGAGCAGGATGCAAGAAGAGAGCCTAGATCAGCTGTGAAGAGAATGTAGAGTAGAGGACCAAGAACAGAGCCTTGGGGGAGGCCAAAAGGAGCAGGAAGCCAGAGGGAACGAGAAGAGCCAAAGACAACAGAGGAGGAACGATCAGAGAGGTAGGATGCGAGCCAGGCTAAAGGTAAGGCCGTGATTCCAAACGATAAAGAAAGGCGGCGCAAGAGAATATCATGATCGACGGAGTCGAAGGCGGCGCTCACGTCGTAAAGGGCCAGAAGAGTAACCTCGGATCTGTCAATGGCACAATAGATATCAGAGAGAAGATGAAGAAGAAGGGTCTCAGTAGAGTGCCCCTTGCGAAAGCCAGATTGGCATGGAGGGAGTAGCTTGTTAGAATCGAGATAGTTAAACAATTGCCTAGCTACCAACTTTTCAACAATTTTAGATATGAAAGTAACATTAGCTATAGGCCTATAGCTAGATGCCGTAGACGGGTCAAGACCCGACTGCGTAATAGTAGTAGTAGTAGTAGTAGTAGTAGTAGTAGTAGTAGTAGTAGTAGTAGTAGTAGTAGTAGTAGTAGTAGTAGTAGTAGTAGTAGTAGTAGTAGTAGTAGTAGTAGTAGTAGTAGTAGTAGTAGTAGTAGTAGTAGTAGTAGTAGTACTAGTAGTAGTAGTAGTAGTAGTAGTAGTAGTAGTAGTAGTAGTAGTAGTAGTAGTAGTAGTAGTAGTAATAATAATAATAATAATAATAATAATAATAATAATAATAATAATAATAATAATAATAATAATAATAATAATAATAATAATAATAATAATAATAATAATAATAATAAACCTTTTCAGACAATAATAACAATGAGAGCAGTAATAGTAATAATAATATTTTTAGCTCATGCATGCATTGATTTTTTTAATTCCTAAGGGATCATTTATCCTCGGGCTAAAAAGTAATAGTAATAGTAATAATTCTATCCATATGAAGTTTAAAATGCGTAGATTACTCAAAGCATTATACTGTAAGCCAACAAGTGTAAAATATTCCAAATGCATTTTAAGCTATACGAATCAAGCAAGATGACGGTAGGCCTATATTAGTAATGGAATTTGATTTGAATTCTGGATTGTTTAACCCTATGACGCACACCTGGGGTCTACTGGACCCCAGCGATGGCAGTTTCTTAATAACTACGTCGATACAAATAGTAAAAATCTGATATATTTTTAATTCCTCAGATATTCATCCCCCTACATTTGTGGATAACTTTGAAGAGATTTATGTTTTTGGTTAAAGAGTAAAAAAAATCAAATAGACACCTCGGGCATATTTAGCATACCTGGGGTCCAACAGACCCCACGCTGTAACATTGATAGTCTCATGACGCATTGACTATTGCATAATCCCGGTTACATCAATAATGGAAAGACTTGTACTCCCATGGAACAAAACTGGAGGAAACATAACGATAGACAACTCGGCTTTGACCAGCAATCAAAATTTCAGGCAGCACCTCAAGCCCGGTAAAAGCGCTGTTTAATCTGTCTGCAGTACGTTTGAATAACTGATCATTGTTCATCACAATAAAAAATTTCTTACAGTGAATATAACATCATACCATGATCCAAACATGTTGCATAACTGCATGCACTCTCTCTCATCTAAACTAGGATCATTCATTTCCATGTTCTATTAAAATTGTAGAAATGGGGGCCGTGTTATCGATGGGGTCCATTAGACCCCAGGTGTGCTAAATGTGTTGGATCGGAAGGTGTGCGTCATAGGGTTAAAAACAAAGGTGAAGACTGTCTTAGAATAGGCCTAATGCTAAATTTACGTGATGTGTTTCTTGGAAGAAGAAGAAGAAGAAGAAGAAGAAGAAGAAGAAGAAGAAGAAGAAGAAGAAGAAGAAGAAGAAGAAGAAGAAGAAGAAGAAGAAGAAGAAGAAGAGGAAGAGGAAGAGGAAGAGGAAGAGGAAGAGGAAGAGGAAGAGGAAGAGGAAGAGGAAGAGGAAGAGGAAGAGGAAGAGGAAGAGGAAGAGGAAGAGGAAGAGGAAGAGGAAGAGGAAGAGGAAGAGGAAGAGGAAGAGGAAGAGGAAGAGGAAGAGGAAGAGGAAGAGGAAGAGGAGGAGGAGGAGGAGGAGGAGGAAGAGGAAGAGGAAGAGGATGAGGAGGAGGAGGAGGAGGAGGAGGAAGAAGAAGAAGAGCAGTCCCTTAAGCTAGCCCTGAGGCATCAATGGGTATGGTGTTGGTGACCATTTTCTTAGCCTCGGCATATGAGGGCGGGTGGCCAGTGCTCTCCCTCGCCATCTCATCTTCCCGCTGACAGTGTACGGTCAGTGTACTCATTATAGTTGAGCTGGCTAGGGATGCAGGTGGAGCAGAAATCTCGAGCAAATTTCTACCCAAGGGGGGATTTGACCCCCAATTTCTCGTTTGACAGTCCAGCACGCTAACCTCTACTGTTTACACTATCGAGTTCATGGATGAACTGCCTAAATGTCATATCTCTGTCTGTATGTCTGTCTTGTCTCTCTGTATGTCTGTCTGTCTGTGTGTCTCTGTCTGTCTGTCTGTCTGTCTGTCTGTCTGTCTGTCTGTCTGTCTGTCTGTCTGTCTGTCTGTCTGTCTGTCTGTCTGTCTGTCTCTCTCTCTCTCTCTCTCTCTCTCTCTCTCTCTCTCTCTCTCTCTCTCTCTCTCTCTCTCTCTCAGTGCATCATCACCGACTGTATAGCCTCGGTCCTGCTAATTTCTTCATCATCGTTTCTTAGTACATATTTATATAGCGCCTCTTCAAGAAAAGTCAATACAGGTTCTCCCCCAACCTGGTAATACAAGACCACAGTCGAACATAACGGTCTTCAGCTGCTTACGAAATAGGGGAACAGAAAGACGCTTCAGTCGCAGATTGCGTGATCCTGGACTAACACTATGATTGAAGGATATCTAGAGGCTGCTGTTCCAGAGATAGGGGCTGAACATGGCAAAGCTTCCATATTGTACTGGGCAGGATGGGAGAACAATCAAATCACCATGTGTTGCAAAGTGGAGATCTATACCCTGCCAGCATCCCTACATGGAGCCCATATTCATGGGCGTCCGCAGGAATTTTTGTGGTGGGGGCAAAGTTTTTGTAGGGGGAGCAAAATGACGTTTTTGCATAGAATAGCAAACACAGAACACGTGACAACTTTAAAAAAAATAATGGTCAAGGACTTACCTACATAATTAAGTGGTTTTTTGTTCGAATCTTGCATGTAACGCATTGTGTGGCATACGGTGTGGATTCGTTAAAGATGGCGGGGACAATCGTCTATAATTCTTCTGAGGCTTGGATAAGGCTTCAGCAGTGTGCTTGAAGACTGACAGAATGGCACACCAATAACATCACTTAGATGGCATCATCTACACTAAAGTGCGATTAGCAATTGGTTAATAAAGAATATACTCTTATCTTATCTCAGTCTAAGTTGTTTAATATTCAGTGTCACAGACAGCGGTTTCAGAACACCTCGCTTCTGCCACTCCTGCGTCGAGCACTTTCTTGTCTCTGGTCCTCTGCTTCTCCAAGGTATCGCTTCCTGAGTCTTTGCCTAACGTGCTTCCATTGGTGCTTAGCTTCACCTGTGAAAGAGGGCTTGTTTCTACCTATCAGACTTCTACTTTAGAATCTGACTCAGATCAGAGCATGGAGAACTGACTCCAACATCCTGGACTTGGACACAACCCTTGTAGGCGATATGCGATATTCCAACAACTAGCCTATGATTACAACATACCTGGGATAATAACTATGATTACCAAAGTGCGACCGTATACTTTATTTACCGGAATAACGTACGCGTTCCGTACGTATACGTTATCGAAAAAATAACGTACGCGTACGTTAAAAATGCCACAAGTTTATCTGATCATACACAAAGAACCTCAATAAAACTATAGTCTTCTAACGTACGCGTACGTAGAAAATGATCAGTTTAGTTCTACAATATAAGTCTCGCCGTACGCACCCTAATTATTTACGAACGGTATCGAAGGTTAGTATTGCCAATAAAATGACCACTGGCACTGACCATCCTATAAAGTGTGCCGTAAAATCCTATTATCTTCATAGAGAATATTAGCAATTTGGAATTTAAAAGGAGGAAGAGAGGAATGGAAGGAGGAAGAGAGCGAATGGAGGGCAGGAGGAAGAGAGTGAATGGAGGGTAGGAGGAAGAGAGCGAATGGAGGGTAGGAGGAAGAGAGCGAATGGAGGGTAGGAGGAAGAGAGGGAATGGAGGGTAGGAGGAAGAGAGGGAATGGAGGGTAGGAGGAAGAGGGAAAGCAGGGTTGGAGGAAGAGAGGGAAAGGAGGGTTGGAGGAAGAGAGGGAAAGGAGGGTTGGAGGAAGAGAGGGAATGGAGGGTTGGAGGAAGAGAGGTAATGGAGGGTTGGAGGAAGAGAGGTAATGGAGGGTTGGAGGAAGAGAGGTAATGGAGGGTTGGAGGAAGAGAGGGAATGGAGGGTTGGAGGAAGAGAGGGAAAGGAGGGTTGGAGGAAGAGAGGGAAAGGAGGGTTGGAGGAAGAGAGGGAAAGGAGGGTTGGAGGAAGAGAGCGAATGGAGGCTAGGAGGAAGAGAGCGAATGGAGGCTAGGAGGAAGAGAGGGAATGGAGGGTTGGAGGAAGAGACGGAAACGAGGGTTGGAGGAAGAGAGGAAAGGAGGGTTGGAGGAAGAGAGGGAAAGGAGGGCTGGAGGAAGAGAGGGAATGGAGGGTTGGAGGAAGAGAGGTAATGGAGGGTTGGAGGAAGAGAGGTAATGGAGGGTTGGAGGAAGAGAGGGAAAGGAGGGTTGGAGGAAGAGAGGGAATGGAGGGTTGGAGGAAGAGAGGGAAAGGAGGGTTGGAGGAAGAGAGGGAAAGGAGGGTTGGAGGAAGAGAGGGAATGGAGGGTTGGAGGAAGAGAGGGAATGGAGGGTTGGAGGAAGAGAGGGAAAGGAGGGTTGGAGGAAGAGAGGGAATGGAGGGTTGGAGGAAGAGAGGGAATGGAGGGTTGTGGAAGAGAGGGAAAGGAGGGTTGGAGGAAGAGAGGGAATGGAGGTTTGGAGGAAGAGAGGGAATGGAGGGTTGGAGGAAGAGAGGGAAAGGAGGGTTGGAGGAAGAGAGGGAATGGAGGGTTGGAGGAAGAGAGGGAAAGGAGGGTTGGAGGAAGAGAGGGAATGGAGGGTTGGAGGAAGAGAGGGAATGGAGGGTTGGAGGAAGAGGGAATGGAGGGTTGGAGGAAGAGAGGGAATGGAGGGTTGGAGGAAGAGAGGGAATGGAGGGTTGGAGGAAGAGAGGGAATGGAGGGTTGGAGGCAGAGAGGGAATGGAGGGTTGGAGGAAGAGAGGGAATGGAGGGTTGGAGGAAGAGAGGGAATGGAGGGTTGGAGGAAGAGAGGGAAAGGAGGGTTGGAGGAAGAGAGGGAAAGGAGGGTTGGAGGAAGAGAGGGAATGGAGGGTTGGAGGAAGAGAGGGAAAGGAGGGTTGGAGGAAGAGAGGGAATGGAGGGTTGGAGGAAGAGAGGGAATGGAGGGTTGGAGGAAGAGAGGGAATGGAGGGTTGGAGGAAGAGAGCGAATGGAGGCTAGGAGGAAGAGAGCGAATGGAGGCTAGGAGGAAGAGAGGGAATGGAGGGTTGGAGGAAGAGAGGGAATGGAGGATTGGAGGAAGAGAGGGAATGGAGGGTTGGAGGAAGAGAGGGAAAGGAGGGTTGGAGGAAGAGAGGGAATGGAGGGTTGGAGGAAGAGAGGGAATGGAGGGTTGGAGGAAGAGAGGGAAAGGAGGGTTGGAGGAAGAGAGGGCAAGGAGGGTTGGAGGAAGAGAGGGAATGGAGGGCTGGAGGAAGAGAGGTAATGGAGGGTTGGAGGAAGAGAGGGAAAGGAGGGTTGGAGGAAGAGAGGGAATGGAGGGTTGGAGGAAGAGAGGGAATGGAGGGTTGGAGGAAGAGAGGGAATGGAGGGTTGGAGGAAGAGAGGGAATGGAGGGTTGGAGGAAGAGAGGGAAAGGAGGGTTGGAGGAAGAGAGGGAATGGAGGGTTGGAGGAAGAGAGGGAATGGAGGGTTGGAGGAAGAGAGGGAATGGAGGGTTGGAGGAAGAGAGGGAAAGGAGGGTTGGAGGAAGAGAGGGAAAGGAGGGTTGGAGGAAGAGAGGGAATGGAGGGTTGGAGGAAGAGAGGGAAAGGAGGGTTGGAGGAAGAGAGGGAAAGGAGGGTTGGAGGAAGAGAGGGAAAGGAGGGTTG
This sequence comes from Allolobophora icterica, assembly GCA_963556255.1. Classification (NCBI taxonomy): domain Eukaryota; kingdom Metazoa; phylum Annelida; class Clitellata; order Crassiclitellata; family Lumbricidae; genus Allolobophora; species Allolobophora icterica. The sequence continues at coordinate 29,198,922 of OY744614.1, forward strand.
GAGGAAGAGAGGGAATGGAGGGTTGGAGGAAGAGAGGGAATGGAGGTTTGGAGGAAGAGAGGGAAAGGAGGGTTGGAGGAAGAGAGGGAAAGGAGGGTTGGAGGAAGAGAGGGAATGGAGGGTTGGAGGAAGAGAGGGAATGGAGGGTTGGAGGAAGAGAGGGAATGGAGGGTTGGAGGATGTGGGATCGGAATGAAGTCTGATTTGTAGGGTTAGTGCTTAGGTTTCTTGTATTTAATCGTCCTCAATCTGACGCTTGGCGACAGCACGGGCAATTTTATTCCACCGACTTTTGTTTCCTGTCTCTTTCGATAATTGGGCGACTGATGATCCAGTCCTAGACTTTGAGTTATCAATCCATTCCATTTTAGGTTTTCCCTAAAATCCAGGGATTGTGCCTTGGATTATCTCCTTCTCCAGACAATCTCCATTCTTCTCCAACACATGCCCCAAATATGAAGCTTCTGCTGGATTAATCCAAGGAGAATTGTTTCTACTCCAGCGGTCTCCAACGCCCACTCGCTTGTCTTCCTCGAAGTTCATGATTCCTCGAGGATCTGCTGCATACACTGCATTTCAATGCGACTTCCTTCTATTTGACAACCTCACAAACTTCGACAATTATTGCATTATTATTGTACTTGAGATTTCAAAGAATTTACTTTACAATGTCGTAAAAATAACTTTCTTGTATAAAAATTATCTGTAGTTTGTGGCGCTTGATGTCATTGTGAGTAAAGCGCCACATTGTGACTTGAAATTCATTACAACAGACCTGGGATAATAACTGCCAGAAGTCTCAGGTCCTCACTCTCGGTCCATCACCTAGTGATCCTTAATTTCAGAATGTCTTTCTGCTGTTCTGATTCCTACTGTCTACTGCAAGAGTGCCTTCTGAAGTTCACCATCTGTCAATAGTGGCTAGAAAAACTGTTTGAGGGATATTAGTGTCTCACCTTTTCAAATACTCCTACCCTGACTCATCTGATACTCCGCCTTCCAATTATTCTCACCGTAAATGACACCCGCCTTGACAGCTGCTCTGCCTCTCCTGCACTGGTACCCTGGAAATATGACTTGGACCTCTTTTGGACTACTCTCTGGAAACCCCCTTAGATTTGGTTTGGCCTCCTGGAAATCGGACTTGGACCTCTTTTGGACTACTCTCTGGAAACTCCCTTTGATTTGGTTTGGCCTCCTGGAAATCAGACTTGGACCTCTTTTGGACCACTCTCTGGAAACCCTCTGATCTGGTACCCTGGAAATCAGACTTGGACCTCTTTTGGACCACTCTCTGGAAACCCTCTGATCTGGTACCCTGGAAATCGGACTTGGACCTCTTTTGGACTACTCTCTGGAAACTGATCCCTTTGATTTGGTTTGGCCTCCTGGAAATCGGACTTGGACCTCTTTTGGACTACTCTCTGGAAACCCCCTCTGATCTGGCGTATCGCTCGTGAATAGGCTGGTGTCCTGCGCTTGGCCTTCGAGTGGCGCTTTAGAAGTTTGGAGATTACGATTACGATCTTAAAATTAAACTGCTTACCCAATAAAACTTCATTACCACTCTTGATGCACAAATAGTCTGACGTCAAGTTAATTATATATATTTCCAAATGGAGTTGTGCTTCATTCTTCAACTCTGTATTTAAAGTCATCTGCATTGTGACTCACCACTTGCATGTCTGCTCAACGGATAGTTGTAAACATATCCCATTCAACACTTGTGATCCAAAGTGCACATCTTCACAGACTTCACTCAAGCATTAACTTCGCCATGGCCCTGTCACTTTCCGAGGCCAAAGGTCATGCTAGCAAAATATTTATTATCATATTACGTAAGAAGAGTTAATCTAAAAATAATAACAAATAATCAACAAATGTGTTTTGTTTCACAGGAAATAAAAAAGTTCTTCAGCCAACTTCCATCAGAAGAGACTGGCTCCATGCAACTGATCTAATGATCAAGTGACTCTGATGGCTCCTAATGTGAGTCTGGCGCTGATCCATCATCGGATACCACTTAGCTATCCCTGAGATCATTGGACTGCCTGAAAACAGATATCTGCATGAACCATTAAACCAGTTATCTTTATAATTGGTAACTTTTGCTAAGAAGCGTGCATGGACAAGAACCGTAGAATGGTAGCGCTTCAAGTCGTATGGAAAACAGCATTAATTAAACTTAGCTCAAAACAAGTTTATACAGAATTATCATGATGCCATTGTACAAGTAAGTTTTCCAGATCTGGAAAACAGGAATGGCCACGAAAAACCACGGAAAAAGAAGATGGCTACAAAACAAGAGCAATTCTGTTTGCAAAATTTTTTATTTGAAAATAACGGTCTGTCATGTATAAATTGCACCTGTCCAATAACCAAGGAATTCTGCATGTATCTAACATCTATTTAATGTATAAAACTGCCAGTGGGCATGTATGTATCTACAATATTTGCCACCATATTTCGTTAGAAAGGACACCTAATCTACTCCATATATTTATGGTGTACCGAACTATATACTACTTATACATATGTATAAAAGGGCACAGAAGTTAAATAGATAGAGCGCTCAGCCTTTAACGTGGATTGAACCTCCAGTCATACCGCACTGTGTAAGGACCTCGATCAAGTCCATCATGCACATTTTGTATTGTATTGTATATGGGCATTTATAAAGCGCCTCTCGCGGTATAGACCATTCAGAGGCGGTATAGCACCATCGATATTCTGTCATATGGTTGTATGTGCAGTTCTGAACTTTGGAAAGAGGGCAGTGTTAAATGCAGATTATATCATATTGCAAAGCATTATTATCTATTGACAAAGATCAATCTGTTGTGCTAATGTGTTATGCTTGAAGAACTCATTTACGTTTCATAAATACTAACTATCTTACATCAGGCTTGCACCTGAAGACTCTGAGTTACAAGGCTAGCACTAAACTGTGTGGCTACCAACAGGCCAAAATAACTTATAGCAATGCCAGGTTCTTATAGCAATGCACGCATGGTGTACAGAAAAAAGAAATCTAAGAAAAATTACAATAAAGTACGGCCTATACTTTGAACTTTTTAAAGACATTTGAATTATCCTATTATATCAATCCTTTGCAAGGGTTTGCTATGTCTGCCTAGTGTCCATCCATCACCTAGATATTCTTTAAGAAAACTTATTTGGACAAAATCAATAACAGTTCTGAAAAACTGAAGACTGAAAGTTATTATGTGTTACAGCAATTAAAAATAATTCTCCATGACATCAACTCATGTCAAATAAAACGTCTACAAATACTCCAGAACAATCTGGTCGTGCAAACACCACAACTCCCAAACACCACCACGTAAGCCCAGTTCTCAAATCACTTCACTGGCAAAAAGTCCTCCTGCACAGCCATTACAAAATTGAATCTCTTACCTACGATGCCTTTCAAACCTCTCAACTCTCTTGCATTCACCAGCTATTCACTATCCAACCACTCATTCTTCAATCTCAACTCTCCACTGCCCGACCTTCTCTCCTGCTGCTTTCCACTCATGACTGAAAACCAAACTTTTCAGGCTGTCCTATCTTGATTCTACTCTTGCGCCATCCCATGACCACCACAACCACAACCAGTTTCCACTATAGCACCATTCTGTCTCCTCGGCTTCACCTGTCCTTGATTCTGACCGGACACTGAAACGAACCAAACAATCTGGCTCTTGTGCACTTGATATGACACAGCGCCAATGAATTAGAACATTTGGATTGCATTACATTATTATACCAATATGACATTATTTTAAATCAGTGGTGCACAACCTTTTACGGCCAAGGACCACTAAACAATTTCTTAAACCTTTCGGAGACCAAACAAGTGTGACAACTCAGCTTAGTTCAGATGAATGCATGTCAAAGTTTACGAAGATGACGTACGCAGTAAAACACAAATAAAAGTAAACATAAAGGGGACTCATAGTACTTTTATTTTACTACAATACTGATATACTTTTTCCCACTGACCACAGTGCGCAAGTCACTGTAGACTTAATGCCAGTGCCTGTTCTTAGTCTAAATAGTCGCTTTTCCTCCTGGACATCCACATGACGATTCATGGCAAGCTGGATTTGGTCCGCAGGCTGGACATTGTGTACCACTGTCTTAAATGGACCGTTTATAAACTGAAAAGTTAATTGCTATGTTATTATATGGCTAGTCACTAATAGGAAAAAATCCCATTATCAATTATCTTTGTCTTCCACTCCTTTCTGTGACATGTGACATGTAATTACATGTATATAGAATTTTTTTTTTATTTCATAAACTTTCCTCAAGTCAAGTTGTGCAAGGGTACATTTTGCCTGTACAGAATATTAGTAGCCAGTTAGGGCATTTATAGCCACATGAGGCATATTGAATGCTTGTGTGGAGTCTGCAGTTGTAGGAAAGATACCAGTTCATTGACTGGACTTCACCTCCTTTCACTAAAATAAGGTCGGGAGATTCTACGGCTTTGTTCAATCAGAAACATTACACAAGAATTTGACTGGTAAAACCACACCATACACTTATGAACACAATGTAAAATTTCCTAGATCTTTTCACATACATGTAATTGCATGTCACATAACATAGAAAGAAGGAGTAAATAACAAAGAAGAAGAGCAGAACTTTCATGTACACCAAAGTGCGGTTAGCAGTTGGTTCAATAAAGGACATACTTACTTACTTACTTACTTACTTACTTACTTACTTACTTACTTACTTACTTACTTACTTACTTACAGTCCCTTTAGCTAACCTGCAGAGGTAGCAATAGACATGAGGGAAACGACTTCAGTTTCTTATCATTAGCACACGATGGCCAGTGGCAGTCCTCTCCCTTGCCGTCTGATCTTCCCACCAACAGTGTATGATCAGTGTACTAATTTTATAGCTAGGGATGCAAGTGGAGCAGACATTTTGAAATAGCTTTATTCCCAGGTGTGGATTTGAACCACTTAACTATCCATGCCAAATGACAGTAGGTGCTGGCACCTACAGCCGTGTCTGCTGCCATACAGCTAATCAAAAGCATTCAAACCTACCAGCCTACCAGGTAAGTAAGCAGACTGGCACTTAGTATGGGGCCTATTATTTCACTTGGGGTGCTCGATAGTGTAGTGGTTAGCGTGCTGGACTGTCAATTGAGAGGTCGGGGGTTCAAATCACCGCTATGGCGAATTTTGGTTCAAGATTTATGCCCCATGTGCGCCCCCTAACCAACTCAGCTATACTGAGTACACTAACCGTACACTGTCGGTGGGAAGATGAGATGGTGGGGAGAGGACTGGCCAGCCGCTCTCATATGCAGAGGCTAAGAAAATGAAGTCGCTAACACTTAATACCCATGGTTGCCTCAGGGCTAGCTTACAGGACAGATCTTCTCTTCTTCTTCTATAGTTGACTGCGAATCAGAACCACAGCAGACGGACATCCGCTTTTTTGTGATACTGGAAATCAATCAAGAGTAATTATTATTATCAGGAAGCAAGTTTCCTGTCAGATACCTCTCTAGATTTCCTGTTTCCATCCAATCCTCCACCCCCAAGCTTTCTCGTTTTCAAAGAAACCAACCTTAGCAGCTCCTTTGCCTCCATCTCTGGCAACTGGACTCAGAATTTCACATGACAACCTCTGGACAACCTATCTGACTTGACGCAGCTTTCGTGAAGTAGCTGGTGCTAAGCGCTTAGGAGTAGTTCTTTAGAAATTTGGAGTTTACGATTATGAATGTGAAAATGTCACAACTAGAGCAGGTGAGCCATGCAGTCGTCTAAAGCCATAAACAATTCGATCAGAGCAATATATGATGACCAGTCCCATTTCACAGATTAAAATTCAGGAAGTTTATTTTTATTTATTTATTTATTCCGGATATTTCTATAGCGCCTCTCGAAATCAACTACTACTCAGAGGTGCTCCTGACTACAGCATTTGATACTGTGCCGGAATGTTCACGCCGAAGCGCCACGAGCAATTGCGAGTGAAGGACTTGCCCAAGGTCTGTACGCAGCGGCTAGAGTGGGATTCGAACCTGCAACCCTCCGGTCACAAGGCGCCGAACTTATCACTGAGCCACCACGCCCCACAAATATTGGGGGGCAGGAAGTGCATCACAGACATATGTAGACTCTGGGGGGCCAGCCGGGGCACGTGACCCCCCAATAATTGAGATGGACTGTACACCCAATGCAACAAGTGTAGAATGAATAACCAAATGCCCCCAATATTTTGGGCAAGTTTATGCCAGTGATCACAGAGAAAGGCACCAAACAAACTGATGCATAGCTTGACAACAGCAAAAACTCCTCTAGATTCTGAGAAGCTAACACTGCAAATATAAAACTCTTCCTGGTCATGACAGCAACGTTAACCTTAACACAGACAATTTTCAAAAAAGAGCTGCTATACTCTGGTTTAACAGCACCATTACCTTTCAGCTATACACATAAGTAAGAGTTTATAACAGTTCATGAACACTGCATTGTGCCAAAAAATTATATGCTTAGTAACTGGAACATAAACGTTGAGGGAATGCTTTGATCGCTTTAACTCCAGCAGAATTAATTAAAATGGGAACTTTGACAGTTCAAACCAATAAACACTGAAACGAAGTGAAACAAAAAGTTGTCGGTACACAGTTGTAAAAAGGCTTTGTTCTTGACAGGTGATGATGAATAGTTCATGTGAAGGTAGAATCGTCAGAGATCCCTGCGATGCTTCCGGACCAAGTAGTCCATGTAACCGACCACAGGATACTTGGCCTTATAAGTACTAGTGAAGATCTGGTCAAGTGATTCCAGATGGCTATCAGCGAGGCCAGTCTGAAAACAGTCAAAAAGCTTATATAAGCAGTCAAACTCCTAAATACAACAAATGATTCTTCATACATGTATAAAAGACTTTTGTGCAAGTGGCCAACTGCTCCATTATTACAACTTTCATCTTAACACTTTAATGATGGAATCAACTCTACTGCTCGATTACAGAGGGCAGTCACACATGAAAAGCTTGCCAACTGTTATGCAGAGTCCACCTAGCATCAAACTCACAATAGTTGATCAAGAGGGGAGCACATTCCTGGTTGAGTTACACGTCACAAACATGCACATAATACGACTTCCTTCGAGAGCTTTTTACCTTGACCTCGGCCTGCTCTGGTCGCCGATCTCTGCGCTCGGCTACAAGAGGTGACTTTGTGGTTCCACATGCATGCACTGCCACTAGACAGCATAGGGCTTTCTCGGTCGTAGGTCCCTCTCTGAGGAATGGCTTACCCTCTGACCTGCGCTCTCTCCCTCGGGTCGTGTCTAGTACCTTTTATAAGAACCTTAAGACTTTCCTTTTTGACCGGGCTTGGGTCGGGAGTGCCTCTGAGTAGTTGCCTTGAAGGGGCGCTATATAAATTCCGTTGATTGATTGATTGATTGATGACTGACGCAGTAGCTCATATCACAGAAATCTTGATCCTGTCTGACAGAAACAAGTGCACACAATCTACACATGTATATACCCAGGGCTTTTTTTCAGCCGGAACGCGCCGGTACGGCGTTCCGGCACCTTTTTCAGCTCGTAAAAAATAATTTATTTATTTTAATAATTAAAACAATAATTTATTTATTTTAATTTAATTTAAGTGTTTTTGAACTGTTTTCAGTGTTCATTGAGACCCCTCCCAACCCCCAATCCCGTTTTTCTCATGATTTTAACCCGCCCATAATTGTTGCGTTCCGGCACCTATTGTTCCGTTCCGGAACCTTTTTTTTAGAAAAAAAGCACTGTATATACCAGTAAATGCTTGACTTCATGGGGGTTGCTCGAAAGTATAGTGGTTAGCGTGCTAGACTGTCGGTCGAGTTCGGGGTTCAAATCCCTGCCACGGCAGACATTTGATTCGAGATATCTGCTCCACCTACACCGCCTAGCAAACTCCACTATAATGAGTATATTGGCTGTATGCCATTGATGGAAAGATGAGACAACGAGGGAGGGGACTGGCCACCCACCCTCAAATGCTGAGGCTAAGAAAATGAAGTTGATAACACTTGAAACTCATGGCTGCCTCAGGGCTAGCTTAAGAGACTGCTTGACTTCATGCAATTATTCATTCATTCATTCATAACGGACATTTATATAGCGCCTCTTCAAGGAGTACTACTCAGAGGTGCTCTCGACTCCAGCACGGCTGAATAGAGTGGTATGCATTTGAAAACTTACAGGCCCTGTAAATATCCATAGATTGATTTTTCAGTCCCTGTCAGATACAAGTGCACAAAACCAAAGTATCGGTGACAGTATATGCTCTGCAGTTGACACTTAAAGCTCCACTCAAAGCTTCCAATCTTTCACATCAGTTCATTGGTGCACTGAAATGGTCTCCACAACCAACCCATCCCCAACCATTGAAATATTTCCAGCTGACACTTAATCATCATCATCATCATCAGTTCCTGACGCCAGCCATTTGGTGGCGATGGGTACGAATAAATGATCTCCATTGTCCTCGGTCATTTGTCAAGTCTATTGCCTCCGTTAATGTTAGTCCAAGTGATGTTATGTCCTCAGTTATATTATCTATCCAGCGTAGTCTTGGTCTGCCTTTGTGTCTTTTCCCTTCGAATCTTGCATGTAGTGCACTGTGTGGGATTCGGTCAACTGGCATTCTCTCTACATGTCCAAACCATCGGAATTTTCGTTGAACGACTTTGTCTAGCAGAGTTGTTTTGATGCCTAATGGCTGTCTTATGTCATCGTTTCTTATTTTCTGCAGTCTTGAAATCCCTGCGATCTTCCTCAGCCAATTCATTTCTGCTGTAAGAATTCTTCTTTCGTCTTGCTGACACTTAATAACTCTCTTTCTCTCTAGTGGCTGAGCTGAACCACGACAATGAGGCTGCACCATGCTGATCTATCCTAGGCATTCTTCCTTACTAATAATATGACTAATAATACGAATAATAACATGAATAATAATAATATGAATATCAATATGAATAATAATATGAATAACATGAGATTATCGTTCCCGATGTCAATACAGCTGACAAGACCAAACAAATGCAGCTTTTAACTGTGATATCAGTTAGCTACATTAGTTATATAGCATTTGTTCCAAGCGCCTCTGTGTGAACCACAATCTGATGTCCAAGATGATCAACATTGACTTATGGAATTGGTATAAAAAATGGAGTAAAAGCAGTCAAGATAGTGAAATAGCAGAGTAATAAACAAGTTGAAAATGCATTTCCTCATTTGTGCATTGCAGTGCTCAAGTTTTCCAGAATATCTCAGAGCAGCCCCATTGTTCTGAGGTTTAAAGATGTTCTAATAGACAAATAATCTATCTACCGTCTTTGACTAAAGTCCGATATAAATATTCAATTACGTTATGAATATTCATTTTCTCGTTAAATATTGAAAATCTGTTGCTTATGAATATTCAGACATTTTGACTTTTCGTTATACATGTGCTGCACTGTTTCAATTGAATCTAAGGAGCAGCTAGTGAAAGGTTGCAATAAACCATTCAATTTTTCAGTAATCGACTACCAGATTATCTCTGAAAAGACTCTATAAGAAAAACCCTTTGTGCCGAGCAGTTCTGGCACAAGCAGTCAACAACTGCATCTCATTTGACTTTCACAGAGACTGATAAGACAAGCTCACCGTATCACTGATCAAGTCTTCTGGATCGAGTGACATTTTAGCAACAGCCCTTGTGCAATCCTTGCCGGCCAAGGCATTGTAACTAGAACCAGCGCCATAATATTCTGTAATGGAACAAATTATTTAGGATATAGCAATAAAACACAGAGCTAGTTAAGTATTGCAAGTAAAAAACAAAAGGTATTAATGATCTAATTTGGAAAGCAGTCTGTAGGAATGTTTATACATTACCCCTGTAAGACTCATGAGTGCTCTGGGCAGCAAAAAAGCTACATATTTGGTTGGAAATGCATGATAAGGTATCTGTCATTCTACTTCCAATACTCAGAGCTTCGGTGCTTTAACCTGTAATGAGATACTTCTTGTAAATTTGATTCTAAAGTATTTAAATGAAGAGGAAGTACAATTCACCTAGTCATATCCTGAATACAATGTCCTTTGCATTTTTTTAAATTTCATAATATAGGGCATGACTCTGGCAGTCAAAAGATGTCACAAAACACTGAAACTATCCTCCATGTTAATCAGTGATCACCAAAACTTTTACCACGAAACAGTGGACGGAAGGCTGGCTAAAGGCCTGGCATCAGTGAGAAGCTGCTACCTGACGTGATAATAATATAACACGCTCAATGACAACCTGCAGTAAGTTACATTGAAACATTCAAACATTATGATACAATTATCAAGATCTCATTGTTAGGCACCCGCTCATTTCACTGTTGCTCCCTAGGTAGTGGAAGGTTGAGTCGAAATAGAAGGGGCTTGCGGTTATCAAACCACGTCTTTAAAGATTTTGTGTTTTTCATGCAAGAGTATTACCATTCACCTATCCCCCTCCCCATGACGCTATTTGTCTAACAAAGCTGCCTGAGAATAAATGTAATTGAACAATGAATGCACCTTTTCCTGATGTCACATCGAATACGACTCCTTTGACAGCCATGTAAATTGGTTTATTACTCTACAACAGATTGCAATAGCAAATTATCATTCATAAAAAACAGTGGTATTAGTGGTGCTTTGTGCTGCTATGGATGATGTTGGTGATGACATAATACCCGTATAGTATGGTGGTGGAGCAGGCAGGGGCGTCTATCCCCCCTAAGTCACTGGAGCAACTTCCCTTCCCCCATCTTTTCCCCCCTCGCCCTTCCTTCCCCCCCTCTAAAATGGTGGCACACACACTGACAGATCTTCCCCCCTATTTCTTGGATGGAGCATTTGCTCCACGGTTTCTATGGTGTAGACGCCCCTGGGAGCAGGGTGGTGAAAGTTGTCAGATGTAATAAAGACATCTGTGTCAGAGCTCTTAGAAAGCCATGTCCTCATAGTTCTGAGAGATTCTTATAAGGTCTAAAAACAAACAAGTCACATACATCTGTACGCATGCATGTATACATGTACCTACACAAGCAAGTACATAATCATAATCTCCAAACTTCTAAAGTACCGCTTGAAGGTCAAGCGCAGGGCACCAGCCTATTCCAGCCTATGTGTGGCACGGTGGCCGACTGGTTCGAGCGGTTGACCTGTAACGCTGAGAGTACGGGTTCAACCCTCGTCCGGGGTGGTTTATTTGTGTAAGGACCTTGAGCAAGTTCCTCGCGCACCATTGCTCTGCAATATAATTGCTTCTGCGCCGCCGAGGCGTGAGCACTTCTGAGCTTGGGGCCACCTTAGGAAGAAGGGCGATATCAAAGGCAGTTGTATTGTATTGTATATTCATGAGCACTGCATCAAATCAAAGGAGGCTTCCAAAGAGTAGTCCAAAGGAGGTTTGAGTACAGTACCTGAGGAGCCAGATCAAGAGAGGAGGCAAAGCGACTGTTAAGGTGGGTGTCGTCTACAGTGAGAAGAATTGGAAGGCAGAGAATCAGATGAGTATGGGTAGGAGTTCTTGAAAGGTGAGGCTTCAGTTTTGAGTGCAAAGCTCAGAGGGTGATAAATAGAGGAGCATGAGGAGAAGGATGGAGGACGGGTTGCAATGATGATGGAGGAACCGAGAATCTGCGGAACTCAGAGGGAAGATCGTTCCAGAGGCGTGGTGCTGGAACGTACATACATCTATACATAAGAACTTGAAGTCAACCAACCCTGAGCCGCTCAACTGTATCGGGTATATCTGCTGCAGTGTATTTGTCACTAAGAAAGCCTATTGACTAAAACTCACAGAAAGCACACAAGGGATAGAATATAAACAAATGGGCAGCCTAAAAAATGTTCTGCCCAAAGGATGCTACAGACCACAGAAAAATGTTAATGTAAAGGGGTAAAAACTTAAGTCTCATCTTAAATGCTCCTAATACCGAAATGTTAGAATTGTTGACAAATTATTTAACCTACATGTGTGCCATCAAATTGGGCCAAAGCCTTGTTAGTGAAGACTTTAACCGAGTGGAGATCAGCAGGTAAATCGACCTCCTCGAGTTGATAAGCAGTCGCCGACAACGTCAGAAAGATAACAAATATCGACGAAAACAACTCTACGCAAATTCCAGTCATTTTATGATGACTGCGAATCACCTGCTAGACCTGACCAAGTTTTGCCGCAGAAATCACGAACTATTCCAGTGCCCCCTTTGATTAAAGTACGATATATTCGATTACCTTATGAATATTCATTTTCCTGCTAAATATTAAAATACTGTTTCTTATGAATATTCAGATATTTGGACTTGGGTGCGTTTTTAGATTTTTTCGGAAGACACACAAATTTGTTTTCTTTACGCGTAACTTTGATATTCTGGCTGCTTCACTCTTTGACGTCTTTCTTCAGGCAAGAGACCTTTCCAGTTACTTGTGAATCACTTACAAGGACCTGACGACTGCAATTTAGATTCGATGAATTGAGAAGATTTCTAGCATTGACACCCATAGGCGCCGACTTTGCTTTTGTCTCTGGGTGCCAGGGTGCCAGCCAAGGGCGGATCCAGAAGGTTTAGGAAATCATCTCCGAAAACAACTGATGACCTTTTTTTGTCGCCCGGAAAATTTTTACATTGGTCATTTTCCATCGTCTACTACGTGTTTAGACATAAACAAATTTAAAATGGGGGGCCATGTCTCCTAAAATTTGACGACTTTTTTTTAGGAATTCATCCCAAGAAAAACTTTGACGACCTTTTTTAGGAATACCCCAAAAAATTGAATTTAAGGTCCGAATTCTTCTGGGGGCCAGGCCCCCACTGAACTTTTTCTCTGGGTGCATTGGCATCCAAGGCCCCCAAGAAGTCGGCGCCTATGTTGACACCGTACGCAATAGTAATCGAAAACACAAGAGTTGCTCAAGCGTATCTTTAAAGTTAAAGATCCAAATGGCAACTGCAGCTGTTTCGTAATCGTAATCTCTAAACTTCTAAATCGCCACTCGAAGGCCAAGCGCAGGGCACCAGCCTATTCGCCAGCGCTGTGTCAACTTAGAGGGGTTTGCCGATTTGCCCAAGGCCGCCAAATGTCTTGAGCCGGGCCTGGAGCAGATATATATTATGCAATGTAAATGTAATACATGTAAGTTACATGAGAGAGAGAGAGAGAGAGAGAGAGAGAGAGAGAGAGAGAGAGAGAGAGAGAGAGAGAGAGAGAGAGAGAGAGAGAGAGAGAGAGAGAGAGAGAGAGAGAGAGAGAGACAGACAGACAGACAGACAGACAGACAGACAGACAGACAGACAGACAGACAGACAGACAGACAGACAGACAGACAGACAGACAGACATGGAGGGAGGGAGGGAGGGAGGGAGGGAGGGAGGGAGGGAGGGAGAGAGGCAGGCAGGCAGGCAGGCAGGCAGGCAGGCAGGCAGGCAGGCAGGCAGGCAGGCAGGCAGGACGCTAACTTATTATGTTAGGAAATCACTTGGAATGCTTTGTATGTTCTAGATATTTTCTTTTAAATTGGAAGTGAAAGAAAAATGCTTATGCGCCTTAGAAACGCCGACTTGTGTGTTGTCATGGTAGCCTATAACTAGGTCACAGAACAGGTGCGAACTGGGTAAAGGACGATCGCAATACGTGGAGTATTGTGTAGCAGCACTGCTGTAATACTTTAGAAAATATTCTAAAATTGCAACCTTCATTACGCACAGTAGCATGGTCAGCTACAGGTTTAGAATTCACAATTTTTGTGTGATAATTATTAATATCCTAGCTTCTCAATCTTACTGCACTCAGTACTGTGGAGAGTTGCATTGCTCGCCAGTCAGCTAGTAAAACCACCGTACGGCGCTCGCCAATAGAAGAAGGGCCTCGATGGAGTTTGAATTATGGAGATAAAGAAGTGGTCAGTATAACTCCGCACACCAGGTATCTTGACTGCATAAATTGTCTCGTTGCGTATTTAGCTGATAACTATTAATTGACGAGAGACAAAGGCTGTTCGGGCAATTGAACGAGCACAACGCAGCGAGGTGTCGACTTAGAGCAGCGGGTGACGTCGGCCTCTTGAGATACGCGAACACAGGTGCAATTGCAGCGGGTCGTTCGGTCAGTCGGTCGGCCTACGGGTCTTCTCCATTTATCTAATTCGATCTAATGTCGTGTGGGACGATTGAGAACAGGACAGAGAGTTACGAAACTAGAACTATTCGTTTTCCGTTGTTTGGCGTTAAACTGTAAGAGAAATTGGCGCTAACTTGCCTTACATTCCAGTGACTGGCGTTGGATTACTTCACTTTCATATTTCGTTGAGTCAGGCAAGATATAAAAAGATCAGCGATTTATCCGATAACAAGAAGTTGTTCTAGCTCGGCCATAGTGCTGTCGGCACGTATGTGTTTAGAGTTTGTTACTGTGGGTAATTTATCTGTTTAGCGTCCCTTATTATTTATGTTAGATGATCAATGAAAATATTTCATACTTAAATTCAAATTAGAAGTATGTTATAGGCCTATAGAATAAATGATAAGGGATGCTAAAACAATAAATTACCATACTGTGTTGTCTTTTAATATTTAAATGACTCTGACAATATGCGGTTATGACTTTAAGGGAAGTAGTGGGGAATGGATGGTTATGAATTTAAGGGAATTAGTGGAGAATGGATAAAACTAGCGAGTCACTTTTTGACAGTGTAATCTTGACATGTGTCGAATGTTTCAATGATCAAAATCAACTGGTTTGGACTCTGACTGACTTGACTGTGCTTTTCAGTTATCTTCTATATTTAACAAACTGTACTACCTATTCTGCTTTGCATTTCTTGTATTTCTTGCTTTAAACCTGTAACATATCCCAATTGCATGATCTGTTGCTAATACTGCCTTCTAAAATTGATTTTTGTTATAAAGTAGGATATAATTTCAATTTTTATCTGATAATAAATGATAAAGTAGTTTCATCTTGTAATAATGACATTGATTTTTCATGTTTATTTATGTCTTTGAACTTTTTGGAATTCATATGTTATGATCAATAGTATTATTTGAGTAAATAGGTCAAGTAGGAAAGTAGAAGGATCTGTATCTGTCTCTGACTCTGTGTGTTTGTGAGTGTGTGTGTCTGTCAGTCTGTCTGTCTGTCTGTGTGTGAGAGAATTTTGGAAGGCAGTATTAGCAACAGCTTATGCAATACAGGTTTAAAGCAGGAAATGCAAGAAATGCAGAGCAGAATAGTTCAGTGTGTCTGTCTGTCTGTCTGTCTGTCTGTCTGTCTGTCTGTCTGTCTGTCTGTCTCTCTCTCTCTCACTCACTCACTCACTCACACATACACACACGCACACACACACAGAGAAATTTTAATATGTGCTGTTACTAGTTATTCACATTAAATTAAATATTTTTTTGGGAAGAATTGAACTTAAATGAACTTCGGTGGAGTGAAATTAGTTGGTATTGTCATATGACCAGAATTGTTAGCAAGCCATTTTGTTGAAAATAGCTTAGATTCCAAATAGGATTCTGTGTTGTTGACGATATAGGTAACAGTCAAAACCTCCTCCTCTGTACAGAACTGTATATGTATGGATTTGAAATGCTGCCATGATGCTTAGTCAGACTTCATAGTTGTGCAATCCATGAGGCTGAATAAATATCCAACCTGTGCTGAAATGAAACTAAGTCTCTGAGGTTTAGTCACTTAGCAATCCTTTAAATACTACTAATTGTGCAGCTTCTCATTACTATGTCATGTAACAATACATTTCGGTTTTGACACTGATGCAGTCCATCATTCCAGGTAGCCATTGTGACTACTTATTTCTGTACCGATGTATGTAACTGGTGTGTGTTGTTGTGGTAATTAAGGTTTCAACTGAGACAAAAGATTAGTTGGGAATTCGATTTCTGAAGTAGGTAGTCAGATCAAACAGAAAGAGACTCTTCATGAAATGAGTCTGCTTTTGTTTGGTAGTTCTCCATAGAGCATCTTCAGTCATTTATAGCATGGAATCAGACCTAGATGTGCATTTAAGAGTACCTCTGCTATCAGCATTGGAGGATAATTATAGGCAACCTGAGAAGGAATTAATATGTGTCTGCTGTTCGGATAATAAATTTCCTTGACATTGAGTAATTTGTTAAAGAGAAGACTGGCTTGTTAATGAATTAGCAGAATGGTAGTTCAGATACTGACAATAGAACTAGGCAGTCAGTAATATATTAGTATTATAATTAAGTATAAGTATAAATACAGGCATTATAATTATTATTTATTTTTCTTTGTCAAGAAGCTCAGGTTGAATGTTTTGGTTTGGTTTTGTTCTGATTCTAAAGCCTCTCTTTCTAATGATTAGCAGAGAAATGGTATTTCAAATATTTTAAGTGAGAACAGAAACAGTCAGCCATATCCAACACAGCACCACTCCTCTGGAACGATCTGCCTTCTGAATTCCGCAGATTCTCGGTTCCTCCATCATCGTTGCAACCCATCACACCCCCTTCCACTCAAAACTGAAGTCTGACCTTTTCAAAACTCCTACCCTGACTCATCTGATCCTGGACCTTCCAGTTCTTCTCGCTCTAAATGACACTCCTCTTAACAGCTGCTCTGCCTGCTCTCTTGATCTGCTCCCCTGGAAACTGGACTCGGACCTCCTTTGGACTGCTGTCTGGAAACCCCCTCTGATTTGATGTAGCGCTCATGAGAAGGGTTGTGCCTTGTGCTTGGCCTTCGAGTGGCACTTTAGAAGTTTGAAGATTATGATTATGATTACATAAAATTATATGCAAGAACCAGTATATTTTTTTTTTACTTGACATGAAGATATATGGTTGTAATATTAAATTTTCTTTCTGAATTTTAGGAGGTTGTTTGGTAGCGGATTAGGGGAGAAATGGCAATTCCGTCAATTGTTTTAAAGACTTTATTTGCTCCGCCACATAAAACAAAAAACAATAACATGTCTGGTGATGTGACACCTACGTTACGACCTCGATCGTTGTCTTGTTGCATCGGGAATTTATTTCGCAAAAGGTTCCCATCGTCAAGTAAATTACATCTCCAGGGGGAAAAGCCAAAACTTCCAATTGAAGCGTACAGCGTCACTCCGGAAACTCGTCTTCCGTCCACATTTGCAACAGCTTCGGACGAACCTCCTCCTGTGTACAGAACTGCGCTTACGGACGATTTTGTGGAGCAGGTCCAGTATCCAAGACTGACTTTTGCTGAAGGCGTTCTGGCACCTGGGCTTGGCCTGAGTCAAGTTCCACGACAGGTTGTGCAGGGCGTCATAAATGTTCCGGACTCGCTAAGTCGTCGATTTGCGAAGGAAAAGGAAGCGTTGCAGTCACTTTGGCTTCATCAGCAACAGAGACAACAGACAACGATACAACATCCAAAGGCAATTGCTGATTCAAAGGATGCTAATTATGTTTACGACAACAACACCGGGACCACGTATAGGCGAGGAAAACTTCTCGGAAAGGTAAGATCTGCCTCTTTTGTTTTACTGTACTACCTGTTCTCCCCATGTCCTCTGCATTTTTGGTTTGCCATGAACTTTGTTATGTACACTTCTCTGTGCATGATCTGTAGCAGACAGTAAATATATTTAGAGATGTGGTGTTAAAAATATGGTCCATGGTCAAGTGTCCAGTTGGTTATTGTGGTCATCTAAGGAAGTCTTCACGAGACAGTTACGTAAGTATGATGACATGTGGAAGGAGCTGGAAAAGTTCTCTCTACAGTTCACAGTCTATGACAGATTTTCGGTCTAAGATGTTCTCTGTCGTGTAACCAGTATTTCCACATCGTCATTGATGTCCAAGCAGTGAACTTCTGTTACTTCTTTTGCTGTCACTAAAGGCACTTCTCTCAGCCTTACTGTCAGATGGCTTCCCTTCAATCTGAGGTACTTGTGTACTTCGTAAAATAAGGGGTTAATAGTCTTGGATGTTGATTGGTTTTTCACTTAATCCCAATCTTAATGTTAATTTAATTGATCTCTTTGTAATGGTGATTATTTTATTCATTTGTGTCCTTAATGACTATCTGAGCACTTTCAAGAATGACATTTTCTTTGTTGCTGTGTACACATTTGATTTTGCACAAATACTGCTTAAGAGTATGTATATAATTAGCCTCTCATTTGTAAAATGTAGTACTAATAATAAGATACTCAACTGAGAGAACTTAATTAATAATTCTGGAAATTGTTATTGTTTGCCTTGTTAAGAGAGTTTTGAAGCTGTTTCTATTATCAAACGCTGACAGGGCATAAATCTTTGTAGCCGTAAACAATCTGTTATGCAATGATCAGGATGCAAACATTGCCCCCTTTGCTCATCAGACTTTGCTTAATTGAATCACAAGACACCTACTTCCACTGTACATAGGCTTCCTAGATTCACAGACACAGGTGAGATTCTTCTTACACAGTGCCTTTTACCCCCTCCCCCACCCCAACCCAAACGCGTGGGTGGACTGACTACTGTGCTGGTCAGAAAAGCTCTTGTGTGTTTTCTTCTGAGTCAGCCATAAGCTTATGAGATGTTTGCTGTTCGTTTTGTGTGGTTGTCTTGTGTGATCTGCTATTTAAGGCTTGTGCTTACGCAGACTACGTGTACCAAAGTTTTTGTTTGACTAGTCCAAATGCACCTGCCTAGTGTTCTCTTTTTATTGCTAGGTAAGGACTAGTACTAGTATTACATGTAGTACTCCACCCAGTGAGAAAATAAGTAACCCATTTGTTAATTGATCCAATGGTTCTGCATTTGATTAATTAAAAATCTAAAACAGCTGAATGTTCAGCACTCATGAATAAGGCGATGATACTCTGCTATTAGCTTTAGAGTAGCATTTTCGAAATTTGGAATTTACGACTACCGTGGGTTTTGCAGAATTAATGCTTTCCATTTATGATCCCGCTACATCCGTTTTCCATTATGTAGTTTCTGTTGAGTGTTCAGTTGCAAGAATCTTCAAATTGAACAAGTTTCTTGTTGACTTTAATTAACATAATTCCGTTTTTGTATAAGTAAGTGTGCCCAGTAACTCGGAATTTCATTTTGTTATTATTCAATTAACCAGATGCTTACATCATGCTAATAATATGGATGCACCTCAAAGGCATGTGTGTAGCTAGAACAGAGGACTTGTTGCCATTGCCACTTGGAATTGAACAAAACCTGTTGCTTGGCTGGTGGATTCTGGTCTTTTGCAGATGTGTAGGACTCGTATATGAGTCTTATTTTTAAGGACTCGGACTTTGTCATAGCTTGGACTTGGACTTGAGGTGTCGAGGCTCAGATTTTGACTCAGATTTTGTTATACTAGTCTACTACTAGTAAAGGTCCTTACCTAGCACAAAATGTGAATACATGTCCTAATTTCAGCCAGAAGACACAAATGGTATGAGATATAACTACAAGAGCTAACTTTTGCATTGTGTGCATGTTGTGTATGGCTATTACGAATCTTCTCTTCAGCACACAGTCAGTGCATTCCTGTTTGCCCAGTTTGCATCAGTTTCACTAGCAACAGCTTGACTTTGGCTTGGGAATTCAGGACTTGAACAACCAGGACTTGGATACAAGTCTGGAGACACTGTTGTTTTCGCCAAGCATTAATAGAATTCTAGTTCATCCTTTTGAATCTGTTCCTTTCATCTTAATCGGTGTTATTTATTCTTCTCTTGTCTTACTTTGCAAATATTTTGTCCCATCAGTCTGTAGTCTTTCAAAAGGACTCTGTGCGTTGAGCCTTTGTGCAGCCACCCTCAAACTGATGTCAGTTGGCTGTGGCACCCCAGGCTTAGACCTTAGAAAAGAGTGATTCAGGTAAATGTGTCAAACCATTAAGCCAGTATGCTAAACCATTAAGCCAGTATGCTAAACCATTAAGCCAGTATGCTAAACCATTAAGCCAGTATGCTAAACCATTAAGCCAGTATGCTAAACCATTAAGCCAGTATGCTAAACCATTAAGCCAGTATGCATATGCTACACAGTATACATAAATTATGGATATACATCTTTGACAGAGATTGGCAGAGACAAACACATATGCACAGACACACAGACAGACAGTGTCCAAGAGCCATCAGTGTAGCTATGATTGGTGTTGAAGGGAACATTGTGTTGTATGGAATGGTGGCCTCCTGTGTGTGTGTTGTATGGAATGGTGACCTGCTGTGTGCATTATATGGAATAGTGGCCTCCCATGTGTGTTGTATGGAATGGTGGCCTACCATGTGTGTTGTATGGAATGGTGGCCTCCCATGTGTGTTGTATGGAATGGTGGCCTCCCATGTGTGTTGTATGGAATGGTGGTCTCCTGTGTGTGTGTTGTATGTAATAGTGGCCTCCCGTGTGTGGTGCATGGAATGGTGGCCTCCCATGTGTGTGTTTTGTATGGAATGGTGCGCCCCTTCACTTTGATTTTAAATACCTTGCTCTACTGACTATGAAAATGTGGTTGATATAAAACCATTGAGTAAGTGTAGTCATCAGTTGAAGTGAATTATATTATGTGTCAGAACGTCATGCCACCGTGTCCTTTTATTTTCAGTGTGAGTGGTTATTCAGT
Organism: Allolobophora icterica; assembly: GCA_963556255.1. NCBI lineage: Eukaryota > Metazoa > Annelida > Clitellata > Crassiclitellata > Lumbricidae > Allolobophora > Allolobophora icterica. The sequence goes on from OY744614.1 coordinate 29,219,568, forward strand.
GGAACGGCTGACAACATCTCCTCTTGAATATTTTTGCACGGCCATTAATTTTAAGCAGTCTGCACAACCTTTTGTCACCAATGACAGTTTGTCTGTCCCCTGCTCTTCAGCCAACTGCTTATTTTATCTCAATGATAATTATATTCAATTATGTAATGTACTGTAATCAAGGATTTATATAGCGCCGTTCACAGAAGACTCGTCACATTATAGATACTCTTTGTTAGTTATCGGCTTGCTGCCTTTTCAGTTTGGTTACTGGTCAATCAATCGATTTTGTTTATTCTCAAAAGCAAGTTGACAAAATTGCAACTTGTAACATAGTACAGTTCAACTAATTACAGCACAGGCCCATGTGTTGTTGGCTGCTAAGAGGTAGTGCATGTGACAGTGGTTCTGTGATTGATTGATTGATTGATTGATTGATCAATCAGTTTATTGATTGATTGACACTGCCAGGTTAGATGTGAGGTCGTCCTTGTCACACAGAAATTTGAGTTTGGGACTTGGGAGGTCTCGTAAGATGACAGCTGTGTAGGGACTTGAGCTAGTCCTTCATACACACTTACTGAACTCCATGATTAATGCTTTGTTGTTAGACACAAGGTAAATACAGGTATAATCATACAGTTTATTATTGGGTCAGTTATCAGTTGATTGATTGATTGGTTGATTGATTGATTGATTGATTGATTGATTGATTGATTGATTGATTGATTGATGGATTGATGGACTGGTAGCTTGTTTGTTGGTTTCATTAAGCTGGGCTGATGTTATTGCAAGACACATTCAGTAAGATAGAAATTTCCAATCAAATGTCTGTAATATCCAGAGTTTGAGGGTAGGTTATTAAAAAGGGTAAGATCTGGTGTTCAGAGACCTTGGTTTGAGGGCACGATTGATGGGAGTAGAAGATATTAAGGGTTACTGGAGACTGGGTTGCACTTTTAGCCAATGAGGTAAATTTATGCTTTGTTACCTGGGCCACATTTATTGCTAATCTGGAGTATCTTTAGATAGCTGTGATGCGCTTGGTCTAGATATCAAGACTTTCTGAAGTAGTCAATTAACTGATAAGGACAACCTTTGGAGGCTTAGACAGGTCTGACTATCACTGCAAGAGTTTTGTATTGCCTTGTAAGGGTGTTCAGGATAAAGATAATTTACAATGCACTCGATGGCCTTATCCCGGACTATATAGCTAGAACAGTTGTCGGCTGTGGTCTTATAAACTGAAAGTCCAGTGGTCTTCTAGGAGGTTTCTGTGGCTCTTCCTCCTCTGTCAATTGATGGATCCTCTGCGTGGAAGACCCACTGTAGAACAGTCCTCCCAACCACATGAAGAATGCACCATCTCTGGAGAGTTGAAATCATGACTCATGACCTGTCTTTTTAAAATGTCACATGACTGTCTCTGATTTTTGAACTCATGAGCAGCCCCTTTTTCTTCGGCCTCGGCGGCACTGCAGTGCTATATAAATCGTCTTATTTGTAATATTATTATTAGGGAATGACTAAAGATGGCCTCAGTCACTGACCTTCAGTTGTTTGATTAGGATCTTTGTGAGTGAGCTCAAACATGTTTCCCTTTGTCTCTGCTCTCATGTCCAGTTGCCAGTGGTCTGTTTTTTGTCCACTGCCAATGCTGTGTTTCATGTCCAGTTGTCAGCGGTCTGCTTCTTGTCCTATGCCAATTGTCTCATTCTTGTTTAGTTGGAAGTGGTCTGTTTTTGTCCAGCCCACATAGTCTTCTTTCTGTTAGGCCAAGTATTATTGTCACTTGAAGAGAATCTGATAGTGGCGTGGCATTGTAGTTTCGGAGTAAGGCCTAGTACAATAAATGAAATATGTGGGTTGGAAGGGAGATTGAATGGCTCTGTGATTGGGGGAGGTTGGTGAGTTCATAGGTCATAGGTTGTGCCCAATCTGTAGGAGGTGGCTATAATTATAGTTGGCTGATATTTGTGGCTGGCCGTGAGCCATCGGTACCTCAGGTAGCAGACCAGTGGACTACTCAAAGGACTGTTAGGACTGATAAAGGAAGGCCCTCCTATCAGTCCGGCTGAGTCATCATCACATCTGGTGGGCTCTCTCTTCGTAGGCAGCGGGTTGTCTGCTGTTTCATTACCCCTGGGTCAAGTTACTAGGGCAAAGGAGAGGTCATGCCCTCTCTTGGGACCAGCCTCAAGGAGTGCCGTTGTTTGTTGAAGTGCTGCCTCAGTCCTCTCCGCTTCGTATGGCACAAGGTGAACTCTTGAAAGAAAAGAGCACAGGTATTGGAGATTGGGGGAGGGAGTGAGTGGCAGGATGGAGGTTCTTTCTTCCACAATGACCCTTTGGGCTAGGGGAAGGAGAACAGGATGTGCTGTCCATAAGAAAGCCTGGAATAAGGCTAACATCACATACAGACTCAGAGGAATGAATTGGAGAGCACAGGATGCTGCATTTAGTATGTATGACCATCTAGGTCCTAGTCCCAACCAAATACATTCCTTTAGTTTGTTCAACCAGAGACTACTGGAGAAACACGAGGATTTGTTTTCAGGATGGAGAGCCAGTGTAGCAACTTCTGACATCATTCATGGTGGGCAATCTAGTAGTCCAAATTACTGCAGTGGTTGGTTGGTATGCCGAACTACAAAAACAGCTGGTATGTCCAATTATTTCCAAGGTGTGGGAGAGTGATTGTGAACAGTAGGAAGAGAAGGACTGTTGTAAGAAATAGTCAAGAACTTTGACACTTGCCTCTTATCTGACCGTTTTGCTTCAGTCCTTGAAAAAGAGCAGTTGCATAACACTTAACGACGAGCTGCATTGGTTTCCCAGTCAATTTAGTACCCTGTCGACATTAAAGTGGTAAATAAGTAAGTAAGTAAGTAAGTAAGTATAATAGTATATTCTTTATTACACCTTTAGCAAACGCACAATGGGACAGTAGCTAGAAGCATTGAATGTAAAACATAGAAGTAATAATTAAATTGAAATAAAAATTATAAAATAAGTAAGGCAGCCATGGGTATGAAGTTTGGTGACTGCAGTTTTCAGAGCCTCAAACTTTGAGAGTTGGTGGCCAGCCCTTTCCCTGCCTGCCTGATCTCCCCATCGACAGTGTACAGTCAATGTACTCGTTATAGCTGAGCTGGCCAAGGAGTTCAGATCTATGGAGCAGAAATCTTGAAGCAAATTTCTACCCTGGTGGGGTTTTTAACCTGTCCATGGACATTCCAGCACACTACATACAACTACACTATGGGACACCGTTCAATCCTAGACATAGGTCTTAGTTTATTAAGGAAGAGCAGCTGGATCTGCTTCAGATGCTTGGATCATCTGATGCTACAGTGCAATGGCCTCTGTATAATAACCCCTAATATAGGAGCCTCTGTGCAGTGTTTGGCCAGCTGGATACCCTCAGATCAATTTACTTTAGCTTGCTGTTACAAGAGGGCAGTACAACATTTTAACTGCCCTTGGCATCTGTTCCTGCCTACTCTTATATCTGTGCCCTGTCTGTCTGTCTGTATGTCTGTTTCTGCCTCTTTGTCTACCAGCCTATCCTGGTTATCCAGCTCTCTGCTCTGTGTTTTCCTACATGCTTAGGGCTGTATGGTATTACTCACCATCATGATCTTCTTCATCAGTCAAAGATTTGGATGTAAGCCAGTGACCTCGTTTCTTCAGTGTGCTGGAGTTGTTATCAGTCATGTCCAGTAGTCATGTTTTCTTATCTCTTCTGCTGATCATTTCCGTGTTTGCAGGTACCATATACTGTTAGAAGAAGAGCAGTCCCTTAAGCTAGCTCTGTGGCATCCATGGGTATGAAGTGTTAGCGACTTCATTTTCTTAGCCTCGGCATATGAGGGCGGGTGGCCAGTCCTCTCCCTCGCCCTCTCATCTTCCTACTGCTAGTGTACGGCCAGTGTACTCATTTTAGCAACTTCGTGAGGTTCTTGTAAGGCACTATGTAAATGGCCATATACATACATACATACACATTTTAACACACATACATACATAGATACATACATACATACATACATACATACACACATTCACACATACATACATACATACACACATTCACACATACATACATATATACATACGTACATACATACATACATGCACACGTACATACAACATAGCTGAGTGGGCTATGGGGGCACAGGTGGAGCAGAAATCTAGAACCAAATCGTTGCTGTGGCGGGGATTTTAACCATCGACCCCTTGATTGACAGTCCAGCACGCTAGCCACTAAGCTATCTGTCGAGCACCTGCTGAATACTTTCGACTACATGCAAAAGAGTTGTGTGATTATTAGTCAGCAGCCGTAATGATGTTAAAGTGATTAAGAACAAAGGGTTCCTTTGTAAGTGAACAGTAGATTGAGCATACACCGTCAGTAGCAAGAACAGTCAGCGAGGAAGCGGGCTGGACATGCGCCCTTATATGCCAAGGCTAAGAAAAATGAAGTCGCTAACACCTCAAACCTATGGCTGCCTCTAGGCTAGCTTAGCTCTTTAACGACGAGAGTGTGCTAGAGGCGACTGGGAAACCAGTGTAACTCGTCGTTAAAGTGTTAGGGACTGTTCTTCTTCAGTAGGCTTCTGGCCAAACCAAACAAGTATTCATTGACGTTTATTGGTTGCGTTTGTCACACTTGATTGTGGGCTTTTAGATAATGAATGTGTTTCGTTGAATTGAACTTAGAAATCAATATCATCTGTAACTACTCAAATTCTCTCTGCTGATGCTGTGTAAGAGATCTTGCAAGCCTTGTATCTTTTATTAGTATCCATCAGTTTTCTTGTCCAGATAAATGAAAAGTGAACGATATATTTTAAACAAAGAGACCCTGTTGCATTTTACTGTCAGTTAGAATGGTGAATTTTTTTCACTTGTACTATAGGCTTAGAACAGTGAGTTTCTTTTTCACTTTTACTATAGTCTTAGAACAGTGAATTTATTTTTCACTTTTACTATAGTCTTAGAACAGTGAATTTCTTTTTCACTTTTGCTATAGGCGTAGAACAGTGAATTTCTTTTCCACTTTTGCTATAGGCGTAGAACAGTGAATTTCTTTTCCACTTTTGCTATAGGCTGAGTACAGTGAATTTCTTCTCCACTTTTGCTATAGGCTGTTAAGTGAATTTCTTGTTCACTTTTCTATAGACTTAGAGTAGTAAATATCTTTCCCACATTTACTATAGGCTTAGCACACTGAATTTTACCATTGGTTCAGAATCGTGAATTTTTCTTTCTTGCTATTTGTCTCGTTGACTTACTAAAAATAAGGGACATTTTTGTCACAAAAGCATTTTTGTGATTTGTTTAACTATTTCATTCCAGGATTTCAGCCTGAAATTAGTCTTGGTGAATAAATTGTGTCAGGTGCTGTTGTAGATACAGTAGAATATTAGCCTATATACCTAATGCCGACTCAGCCCGTAAAACCTTTGTCATTCGGATGTTATATGCTTAAATTAATTTGATGAACTACAGTGTGTTGGTTTTAATAAAGGATATACTTACTAACTTACTTGCTTATTTGTGTCCTAGTGCCCAGGATTTGAGTTCTTTGAGAAAAATGACTTTCTACAACAGACAATTTTATTCCGTTTGTAATATTTTGAAAACTGAGCCTTTGCTGGCACTGTACTCGCACCTGTTGCTTGCAATTAAGCGTACATTTGAAATAGTTTGACTATGCCACCTATTGTCACTGAGTTAAGGCAGTGACACTTGGAGTTTGGATATAAATTAACCCTTTTAACTCCACCACTGCTCATACTCTGGTAGTGCCAGTCCCAAGCCTGGAGAAAGAAGGAGGGCAACGCTAATCATCTTTGTTATGACACTGTCTTTAAACAGCAACTAACCAACTAACCAATTAGCCCTTTCTGGCAGTTTGGAGCAGATGCCTTGAAGCTGTATGACTGGCTGTGGTGACTCAAGTCTGTGCATATGGCAATTAAAAACAATTAAAAATGCCTGGTATCAATTAAAATGCTAACAATGTTTTCCCTGGAGCTCTAACTAAGGACATCTGCGGTCAGTTGAAGTATGATCTGTGATACCAGCTGTTATGGTGGACTTCCGGGCGTTTGCAAGTGTAAGGAATTTCAATCTTGTGAGCCATGGAAACAGATGGAAAGGAGTGGAAAAATGTCTGTGCCAGACAAAGAGACTCCAATTAAGAGTTGGCATTAAATCGATATTAAACCATAATCTGCAAATAGCATGGTGCATGCAGTTTTGTCTTGCATGTGTGTATGTAATTTTAGACTTTTATGGAGTGCATTTTATGAAGAAGGCTGTCTAAGGGAGGTGTTGTCTCTGTGGAGGTTGTTTCTGGCTCTGCTTCTGACGGAGGACAGAAACCAAACACGAATGCATTGTTTTATGTTGGATTGTTTAATACATGATGGAATGATGATTGATATGGAATTTCTCAGATCTCGGTTGCATGCTGTCCATAACCTTAGTCACTAAAGGCAAAAGGAACAGATCCTAATATGAAACTGGATATGAGTTACATGTCAATCAAAGCAAGGATAATCATATCACTGTGGCGCTGTCCCTTTGATGTGAAGAAACTATTTGTTCCTGGTATATCCCCTTGGAAGGCAGAAATGAAGGGCTTTCAAATGTCTGCTGATGTTAGAAATGCCAACCAGGCTTTGGATTAGTCATCATATTTGTGAACTTCCTGCACCAGTTAATTTGGTCTGATGGAGAGTTGATTGAATAATTATAATTCCTTTTTTGAAACAGTTTTCTTTTTATCATAATATGATTAATTTTTTTAGAATTAGTATTGTAGATTTTGAAGTTTGGATTGAAACAGATTAAAATTTGTTGTTCTATAAAACTTCTAAAGGTCCCTTCACTATACGCATTGGTTACTTTACTCCTGGAATGGAAGGGGGAATAGATTAATGGTAACACTCGTGCTCGAAGAACATAAGATCTTGAGAGATGCGGCTTGATACCTGTAAGCCGGGTCGACTCAGCCTTCCACTCCCTGAGGGCAGCTGTAAAATGAGCGGGTGCCTAACAGGCTGCCAAGACGTGTGTTCTGTAAGATCTGGATAATTGTACTGTCATATGTTTCAATGTTACTTGCTGAGGTTTGGCAGTGAGCTTGTCAATAAAACGAATAATATTATTATTATTACAATGTGTAGTGTATGGGTTACGCTACTCAATGTCTTACACGTCTCTAGATTGAGCTTTTTAGTTAATTTCTTTGAAGGGAGAGTAATTACGGAGTGACTTGATTATCATTCTGCTGTTGGTTTGTCTAGGGTGGTTTTGCCAAGTGCTATGAACTGATCGACGTCAAGTCGAACAAGACCTATGCGGGGAAGATCATCTCCAAGAATCGTTTAACTCGTCCCAGGCAAATGGAAAAGGTAGGCACAGCTGCATTAATTTTTCAAGCATTTTAGGTAATCAGAGAAATGTGAGATTAATTCATTCTAGACTTATCCAGTTTCTGCGGACATTTTATGTCAAGTGTTTGAGACAGGACTCACATTTTTTGTGCTTTTCCAGGACCCTCTAAATCAGTGGTGCACAACCTTTTTCGGCCAAGGGCCACTAAACGATTTCTTAAACCCTTTGGGGGCCAACCAAGTGTGACAGCTCAGTTTAGTTCAGATGAATGCATGAAGATGACGTGTGCATTAAAACACATAAAGTAAACATAAAGAGTTATAGAGAACGGGGTCTCATAGTACTTGTATATTACTACAATACTGAATTACTGATAGTTCTTTGCAATGATCACAGTGCACAAGTCACTGTAGACTTAATGTCAGTGCCAGTTCTTAAATAGGCTAAATAGTTGCTTTTCTTGTTGGACATCGAAGGCCACATGACGACTCGTCGCGGGCCGGTTTTGGCCCGCCGGCCGGATGTTGTGCATCATTGCTCTAAACAATGATTTTTTCTCATGTATCTGACATGTTTTCCCAATTCAGAAGAAATCTAGTGGCATTGAGTAGTGGCATTTTAACTTAAATTTTTATTTGAATGACAACTATGTAGGTCATAGTTCAATCATTTTTCAGATAATTCGTGAAGTGGAGTTGCACAGCTGCTTGCATCATCCAAATGTGGTGGAGTTCCGAAGTTTCTTTGAGGACCAGGACAATGTCTACATGGTCTTGGAAAATTGTAGTCGAAAGGTAGGTGATATTAATTTTGTCCACTGCTTCAGAAAACAAACGCTGTTTGAAAGAAGGAAAAGACGTTCTGTTTGAAAGAGTCTAGGCAGAAAAGAATTGCTAATGAATTGTATATTATATCAGGCAATTAGAAATGCATAGAATATAATAATTTTCTCTGATAGCTTTTGAGTGACAGACTTTCCGGGCCCCTAGGCAGAGCAGTCACGAGCCTCTAGTATTTATGAAAATATAAAAAAATTGAAATAATAAAAATGTAGATACGACCATACAATATTATTTTTATATATACAACTATGATTTTATTCAGTTGTTAATTTGAAAAATTTAATTTTCAAATTTATGCTAATCAGGAAGCAACTTATCTGAATTTAGCTGCAGCTAAATCGTTTATAATAGCCTCGTAGTTCAATGATTTTGCCAGATCATATTTGATTGCCAGATTTGCAAGACCATTCAGTCTGTTTTGCTTTATAACTTAAGTGTCAGTAATATTATATTTAAAAAGGCATAAATCATAAACTTGGTATAACTGATTATAATATATTTCATAAGTTGATTATGGGCCCAGCCCCTAAAAATCGCATTTTCTCCTTCTTCCAATCTCGGTAGGCCTGGTGACAGATAATAATTGTTGAGTTGCATCCATTCCTGATACAAATTGTCTTTTCTCTGCACTGATTTGACTTCGTCCTTATGTCTACAGTGCCTTAAATTTAAAAAGTTTTCTGCTGTTTAATTATTATTAAAATCAGTTCTTATTCCCCAGACTTATCATTATTCTGCAACGTCATCTGGTTATCACTGTCTGGTCATACCTAAATCAAGACCTGTTCTTGGTGAACAAGCTTTTTGGTTGCTGGACCTACCTTTTTGGAACTCTCTCCCTGTGTCTGTGCACTCTGCTCAGGTGCTTGTGTCATTTCGTTCTCAACTTAAAGTTACCTGTTGCAAATTGCATATCCACCATAGGCTGCCACTCTGTCTTACGGACTGATCTTCTGGGTATTGACCTGATTACGGCTTGGTTTTGGTGTGCCATCAGCTGATGCCTTTTGCGTCTGACACCGATGCAATAGAAGTTACTATTTATATACTATTAATATTAAAAATACAATTTATACACTATTTTGTTACGATATGTAATGAGTTACACTGAAATGTTATGTTAAATACAATTTTCCTGCTCAACTATGATGAGACTGGTTATCTTCACATTTCAAAGTGATTTACAAATAGAAATTAAGGAATCTAAGTAAAATGTGCACCTAGTTTTGTATGCTGTACATAGCAGTATGCTGATTTTTATGTTTGAAATGTTATGGCTTAATACTGGTATTCTAGCATTGTTGTGTGTGAAAATTTCTAAGGCTCTAAGCATAAAAGGCTTTTATTGTGAAGGCGAGGAGTAGGAGGGTGTTGCATGCACGTGTGCATTATGCTGTTTTATTTTCGTACAAATAAGGAATTTCCGATTGCTGTGCGTGGGTGCATTTTTATAGTTGGGCATGATGTATGCTCGAAACACGATTGTCAAAAACCTATGATTTTCTATTGTAAGATTTTTTTACATTTCTCAAATATATGTGTGTGTGTTTAATGTATATATATATATATATATATATATATATATATAATAGCGCATATATGTATGTATATAGCACTTTCATTATTTCTGTTTTGGAATGTGCAAAGATTGAATGCTTTTGTGTTATGGTTTAGACTATGATACATATGCTGAAGGCTCGCAAAGTCTTAACAGAGCCAGAAGTGCGCTATTACATGCGCCAGTTGGTCGAAGGGTGCCAGTACGTTCATTCCAAGCGAGTCATCCACCGCGACCTCAAGCTTGGAAACATGCTTGTCAACGAGAACATGCAGCTGAAGGTTGCAGACTTTGGTCTGGCCACTCGTGTCGAATACGAGGGAGAGAAAAAGATGTAAGCTGTCCAATGGATGGAGCCACCAGTCGATTGAATAATAATAATAATAATAATAATCTTCGTTTAATATTTTCAAACTGACAATTACGCAGTATGATTACAGATCAGTATGAACGGATGATCACAAGTTATTACAGGAGTCGAATTTTAACTGTATACGGGCAGCCTTGCAAGGCGCCCATCACGTCGTTGATTGGCATCTCAGCCTATCCTTACCTATTCCAGTTTTTTTAATCACCAGATTTCTACTAGGCCTCTTAAGTCAGATCATGATTTTTGACTACACTTTTGCTTGAAGTGACCACCTGTTGATTAGCTTAGATTAGATTAATAGATTAGATTAGATAAGATTAGACTCTCTGCTTTACAGGCCGAGTGCTCGTACTAATTGACTACCACGCCCCTACAATGTGATGACTGTCCAAACCCCAGAGATAATAATTTTGTGTACCGGGTAATAGAAACACGTTACCTTCGATGGAATGTTGCTGGTCCGTTCCCAGTAGCAATACAATACAATACAATACAACTGTATTTGATACAATACAACTGTATTTGTTATTGCCCTCCACACAATGCTCAGAAGTGCACACAACCATACGACAGAACATTGATGGCACTGAGCAATTGTGAGTGAAGGACTTCCTCAAGGTCCTCACACAGAGACCATCTCGATGAAGGCTTGAACCTGTACTCTCCATATTACAGGCCAAACGCTCTTACTAATCAACTACCATGCCCCTACAATGTTAGACTGACTCCCATTGCTCACTGATTAGTAGCAGAGCATGAGATACTTCTATTCTGTTTATTACTGTTTTCATAATATGATGAATTTTATTTTGTTGATAGGACTGTTTGTGGCACTCCTAATTATATAGCACCGGAAGTTCTGGAGAAGAAAGGGCACAGCTATGAGGCTGATACTTGGGCCTTGGGATGCATTATGTGAGTATCAGGGTCACATGATAATCCATGGATTGTGCAGCCTTTCTTAATATTAACTTTTGAAGCTGAAGGTCATTTCAGTATTTCTCTGAATTTTCCAGAAATAATGAAACAATACATGGAAAGACAAATGACAGCTTGAATAATTTTTCGAAAAAATTCATAAAATTTGTTATCTTTGACTAGTTTTGACTTAAATTACAAGTACTACCATATGTCTAATAAGTATTTCTGATTCTGCAAATATCTCTTTTACTTCATTGACTGTGGTTGACTGATAACATGTATTGATTTCTTCATTGATTGCTGAAGATTCAAATATTTACATTTTTAGTTACAGTTGAACTATTTTACCAGGTATCAGCTGTCTGTACTCAATAGTGCAGTGGTTAACGTGCTGGACTGACAACTGAGAGGTCATGGGTTCAAATCCCCACAGGGCAGAAATTTGGTTCGAGATTTCTACACCCCCAGCCAACTCAGCTATGACGAGTACACTGATTGCACACTGTCGGTGGAAAGATGAGACGGCGAGGGAGAGGACTAGCCACCCGCCCTTATATGCCAAGACTAAGAAAATTAAGTCCGCTTACACTTCATATGCATGTCTGCCTCAGGGCTAGTGCTTAAGGGACTGCTATTCTTCTGTTAAGCTGTCCATTTGATTTGACATCACCTTTAGAAAGTTGTTGATTGGTCTGTTGACAGGTATGCACTGCTCTGTGGTCGTCCACCATTTGAGACGACATCCTTAAAAGAGACGTATGCGCGCATAACTACCAATAAGTTCCATGTTCCGAGTCATATTTCAACGACTGCACGAGACCTCATATGCAAGCTGCTGCACCCTGAACCTCGGCATCGGCCGAAACTGGACCGGATCCTTGACGAACCTTTCTTCACGACCGGCTTTACTCCTCCGTGCCTGCCTACGTCCTGCTGCGAATTTGAACCAAAGTTCACAGTAACGCGCAATATAAGGTCAGTGCTTTCATTAGGACCAATCTATTGTAGTGACTTCTGTTGTGCCATTGTCATAATGAGTAAAGCATTAATCAATGGTTGCTTCAAGTAAAGTCAAAGTCATAGCCTAAAAGAGAAGATGGGTTGAAATCTGACAAGGCAGAGAAATGAGAAGTCAAGCTGTTGAAGGTAAGCATACTGAAACAGATGAGTTTCGGTTGTGAAACAGATGAGTTTTGGTTGTGAAAGTGATCTATGAGTTTCGGTTGTGAAACAGATGAGTTTTGGTTGTGAAACAGATGAGTTTTGGTTGTGAAACATGTGTTTTGGTTGCGAAGTAGATGGTTTTTGGTTTTAGTTGTGGAACAGATGAGTTTTAGTTGTGAAAAAGATGAGTTTTTGTTGCGACACAGATGAGTTTTTGTTGCGACACAGATGAGTTTTTGTTGCAAAACAGATGAGTTTTTGTTGCAAAACAGATGAGTTTTGGTTGTGAAAGACCCCAAAGAACTGACAGAGCACACAGTTCACTGGGGAGTGAATTCTAAAGCTTCAGATCAGCCACTGAGAACACCTGAGAGCCCAACACCGTTTTGGTGCACGGCATAGCAAGAGTCAGGATATTTGTTGATTGAGTGCTGTATTTATAGCATGAGGGGTGAGCAAGAGGCAGTGATATGTTGGCTGATCTGAGTGCAATGTTTGCAAACTAAAGACAGTTTTTAAACTGAATTCTTTGCTTGATGGGCAGCTAGTGTAGTGAGAGCAATATTAGTGTTGCTTCTTGTTTTTTTTTGGTTATGGCTCTTGCCAGAGAATTATGGACCATCTCTAGTTTTTGCAAATATTATTATTAAGGAGCTTTTATATAGCGCCCCTTCAAGGCTATCTACTCAGGAGCGCTCCTAGTCCAACCACGGCTAAAGAGACTAGTTTCAAGATTGCAAGAAACAAGGTAGAATGAGTCATAGGGACCAGGCGAAGTGCAACAGGAAGGCCATTCCAGGTTGTGGGACCAGCGACCGAAAAAGAACGGCGCTGCATAATGCCTGTCCGAGTTGTTGTACCTAAGAGATTCAGTCTTAGGATGGATTCAGAAAGTCACTGGCCGTCCAAGTCTTAATTAACATCAACAAAGCAGAAGCAAGTACTTGGACAGCTGAGGTAGACTAGAAGCAATTGAATGAAAGAAGTACCTGGATATGATGGAAACAAATACAGTTCAGCCAGCTCTAGCAAATGGGTGATCTATGATTCGGGATCAGAATAATGTGGAGATAAACACCAATGTGAGCAGTGGACTTGACTTGTTTGGGTACTGAAGTAAGCTCAGGTTGTCTATTAGGAGATTTTGTTACAACGACGTTGTTTTGTTGTTCCTGAGGATTTTGTTTCTCATGTTGATTCACCGAGAGTCATGTGCTTGAGCTGTTTTGTCAACTGCAGGCATAAACTTATCAAATGCAATGACATGCCTTCTTACCTTGTCTGCTACATTTATGCATATTTAATGTAGTGGTGCATTGTTTTGATATATTTGTGTTTATAGGCCAGAGTCCTGTGCACCACCTGTTCCGCAGAGAAGTGAAATGAGAGCAATTGTGTCTTCCATTGAGCAGGCAGTCTCCTTGAAACCAAAGACTTTGGCCACTCAGGTATGAAATGATCATTCCTTTGTCGTCTAGTGTCTACTCATCATCCGTTTCATGTCTGAAATACTTAGCATCTGCTTTGTGGCGGGAAACACAATGCCATTTTCAAACTAGCTACTGTGTCTTTGCCAGTGATTTATATTCATGTGCGACGTGAAATGTTCAGGTATGAGTATATTTCTATATTTCATACAAGCTTGTGATTTGTTTAATGTTTGAGTGCATCAGTTGGCCAGTTACAGAATACTTGGATGAAGTAATGTTTAAAATGGTGTTTCATTTCTACTATATTTGTTTAATTGTATTCTTTAGTCTAAACTGGAGGCTGTTGTGTTGTTGACTGGATGTTTCTGCTTGATATTCTGAGTGCAGCTGGCTTGCATGATGCTGCTTGTATCTTCTCACATAGGCTTCTAAACCCTACTTGGTCAGCTGCATTGCCTTCCTGTAGAATTCAGAATAAGATTGAAACTGACCTGGCTATTAAATCCTTACAACCCGCCTTCAACCACATCTTTCTCCTTATTTCCCTGCCACAGCATGCGATCTTCGGGTAAGCGTCTTTTGGCTGAGCCATGATGCAGAACTGTTGTGGGCTCTTATGCATTGCCTGTTGATGCCCCAAGGAATTAAATCAATAACCAATATTTCTCTGATGCTTGAACTCTTTTTTCTTCCTTCAAGAAATGCCCTGGAACTTACTATTTGGCTTTTAAACATATGGATATGTATCCACTCTTCACCTGGCAACTGACTAACCATGCCTTAGATTTGCATTTCTGTATGACTTTTTGCTAATTACAAGATTTTGTAATAACAAAACTAATAACTGTTTTTTTTGGTAACTGATCAAGAGTAGCAGACATTTGTAGCCATGACCTTTTAAATTTTGATTTTAAAGATTATTTTGCTTGTCTGTGCAGCGAACATCAAGGCCTGAAATCAACGTGCCTGTATCGTCCGATGTTTCACGCTCTCAGTCCTTAAGGTCAGAGGTTGCACCACCGTTTGTGCAGCCCAGGAAGAAGCTGCTTTACCAGAAGCAGACAGGGTTGTGGCCTGAGAAAGCGAATGCTGTTGCAGAGACGGGAACAGGAGCTGATGTTGAACTACTCCATCAACAGGTCGTTAGCCTCCAGAGAAAAGAAATTCGAAGGGCAGCTGCAAAACAATTCATTCCGGAGTTTCTTGAGGCAGCAGAGAGAAAACAACTGAATTTTGTGAAGGGTTATGCTTGCTACGAACAACAACCTGAGCTTCTAGCGACCAAAGACCAGCTGGCATATCCCAGAAAGTGTCCTTCCATGGAAAACGGGTACAGTACGCCGAAGCAAAACTGGATTAGTCCAAAGAACTTGAAGCAGGAAAAAGGTATTTTATATTTATTAATTTATGAGCTGTCTTTTGGTTAATAATGATAACTAAAATTTCTTCATCCAGAAGGAACTGCAATAGTCCTTTGTATTTATGTATCTGGATTTTATAAGGTGCAGTTTAGGATTCCCTCAAAAGCACAAAACTATGGCTGTATAAAGGATCTGAGCAGGAGTGTCTTAACATAACTAGAAAAAATAATTTGAGCAGAGTTTAAAGGGATAACTCGAATGTCAATGGGAAGATTGTTCCAAAGCGATGGACCAATGCACAAGAGTGCACGGTGCAGTTTTGTTGATGTGTGGTATCGCCGGACTGGATGATCTCCACTGGCGGCAGAATGAAGGGACCGGTGACCTGACGGGAAACCAACACAGGTAACTCTCGTATGTATGATGGTACAGAGCAAACCAATGAAACCTGACTGAGAAGGAGGATCTTGAATTTGATTCTATCCTTGACAGGGAACCAGTGGAGTGTATATGCTGAGATGAGTATTTTGGTAGATTGTCCACTAGTCAGGCACGCTGGAGTTCAAGATGAACTGGAGCTGATTTCTTTACTGGTTGTTGGCCACCTTCCTGGCATTCATTCATTCGTTTTCATTCTCAGTTCTTCTGTCAATCCCAATGGCATTCGAATAAGGTTGCCTTAGCTTGAAATAATGCTATATTGTTCTGAAGTAATATCATGGTCACTGTTCTAGAATTTGTTCATATTTAAGCAATGTGGTTCAATGGAATTTATTAAAAATTAGTTAGAACAGACTAGACAGGAAGGGCTTCTGATATAAAACTGGTCTATAGCACTGCAAGGTTGTTCCATAAGATTATTGTTGTGAGCCAAGAGTACATTGAAAGTAGTTGCTGAGCAGTGTGTGTTTATGATATGTTGTTTATTGCACAAAAACAGGTATTACAGTTACAGGCATGAGTCAACAAGTACAGTGCAATAGGAGCCAAGAGAAGCTAATAGCTTATCCTAACCTTATCCCCTCTTTCCTGAGTATCATTCATACAAGAGTTTATTACTTAATTAATACTTAAACCTTAGTAATAATAAGCTGCTGACAATAACAGTCACGACATCACAGCTACACTAGCATCAGTACCAATAATAATAATAATAATAATAATAATAATAATAATAATAATAACCGGCGACCCTCGCGAGACCGCACATTTATTCCAGCGCCTTTCAATCTGCACACAACGTTACAATGCAATTGCATTCAGAGGCACATTCACGCACAACACCGGGGACGAGGACCACGAGCCCCAGTAGCACAGTAATTCTTCGGAATTGCTTCTAGGCGCCTGAGGGATTATCCTACCTCGGGCAAATTTATAATAATAATAATAATAATAATAATAATAATAATAATAATAATAATAAAAAATAAAATAAATATATATACGGTTTGCTTGTTTTTACCAAGGTTTGCTTGCATGAGTGTGTACATACTCGCTGTGCTAGACATTGGTATTTTTGTGTGTATCTGTGCGTTTGTAATCCATATCATATGTATGGTCTGTGACAGTGGCTTAGTTTCATGCACCATGTGAACCAGGTTTTCCTTTGTCTCCTGGGTTTAGTGCACTGCTTCTGGCCTGGCATTATTTGGTTTGACTGTGTATTTGCTCTGGGCAGGGTCTTGTATTCTGAGGACGTTTTCTTCTGAATGGACCGTGTTACGCTCTAACGACTTCGGTTTAATTTTGCATTCAGTCTACGTGAGTGTAAACATGGTGCTCTGAAGTTTGTTTGAAGAGAAGATATTCAGCCAGTTGTCGTACTTGATGTCTTACTTAAAGTTATGATACATATCCAGGACTAAAAATGTCTTGGCCCAGCACCGGGCGTTTGCTGTAGTGGGTCCCACGATCTGTAGTGACCTTCCCCTCTGCTCAAGGTCAAACTAATGACTGGCTTTTCCTCATTGGTCTCACGTTCCCTAAAGACATTTCTGTTTTCCCGGGGCTTCTGTGCTTAGAGCGCCTCTGAATAGTTATTCTTGAAAAGGCACTTTATAAATTTCTAGATATACAATGCAGTACATGAAGGAAACTGAGTGAATTTAATCTTTGTTGATTTGTGGTCTTCTGAATCGTGTTTTTCCACGGGATCAGCCAGTGTTAAAATATATTCGTGCTTTTGCAGGGTTTACTTTGGTCTGTGTCATATAGAGCAAGATCTGTCTGACTTTGAGTGATGAGTTTGTTGACTGGCTTTATATAGCACACAGTCATGGGATATCGTGAGGGTTATTGATCGTGAGGGTTATTGATCGTGAGGGTTATTGATCGTGAGGGTTATTGAGGCAACAAGGACAACACTAGGCCATAGTACTCTCAGAAAAGATATCATCGTTGTTGTTTAATACTGAAACAAGGACAGCTAAGACACTCTGTATAGAAGCATGGACATTGAAATCACATGACCTCTTGGTCATTATTTCAGAATAAAATGAAACTGGTATCATTATTTTCAAAAATATCGTCATAATGCAGATCTAGGGGCAAGTTTGGCTATGCCTTCATTTGATTTAAGGGGCAAGCTGGCCAGTGAGTTTGGGTGTAGGTTGCATACTCTCAGAAAAGATATCATCGTTGTTGCTTAATACTGAAAGATTGACAGCTAGGACAGTCTGTATAGAAGCATGGACACTGAAATCACATGACCTATTGGTCATTACTTTAGAACAAAATGAAACTGGCATCATTATTTTTCAAAAGGCCCTTATCAGGGCAGATCTGGGGGCAAGTTTGGCTATTACTTCATTTGATTCTTCAAAGTCTTGATGACCGAAAAAGAGTCTTCATAATGTATTTTTCAAAACAAGGCTAATAATGCAATATAATACTGGATTATAACTGTAATCTATTCTAATTTAGTAAGGTATTAAGTACGATGTCTGTAGTGCATTTATCATTGTGCCCAAGGCATACAATGATCACATCAGGTGAAATCGTAATAGAAAATCATTACACATTGAAGCCAGTTTGATTGGTTCGAATTCAGAAGATAAGCTGTCGTGGTAGAGTAAGTAAGAGATGAATCTTAAGCGTAGACCTGGATGACATCAAAGAATTAGGAGAAGGAATGGAACTGGTCAGTGAATTTCAAATCCTAGCACCAGCAGCTAAGCATACTGAAGAACGCAACACTGTCGTGAAACTCCTGGCTGTGTCGATTAGGCGAACTGGGTTAGCAAGTCACTGGTGCAGATCCGAGGTATTGGACGATGGCCCTCAAACAACAATCTCCATTTTTTTGCAATCAGCAGCTGTCGTGGTTCGTCGATTGTGGTCTTCAGTTGTTGACTTCTTGTTTTAACACTGTGTGGTCACATGGTCCAGGAAGGGGATTTTCAAGAACTTTGTATGTCAATTTTGTATGATGATTGTTCTTGGCGGCGATGGCTACGAATAAACGATTGCCATTGTCCTCAGTCATTTGTCAAGTCCATTGTTCCCCTTCGTGTTAGTCCAAATGATGTTAAATCCTCATTTATATTGTTTGAAGCATAGCATTGAGATTATACGAAGAACAATCATTAGGTATCCAAACAACTCTGCTACACAAAGTCGTTCAATGAAGACTCTGATGGTTTGGATATATGGAGAGAATGCCATTTGACCGAATTCCACAAGAAATCACTACATGCAAGATTCAAAAGAAAAAGAAACAAAGGCAGACCAAGACTACGCTGGATATATAATATAAATGAGGACTTAACATCGCTTGGACTAAGAGTAAGGGGAAAAGGACTTGACAAATGACCAAAGACAATAGATATAATTAATTCGTACCCATCGCCGCCAAATGGCTGGCGTAGGGAACTGATGGTGGTGATGATGTATGTGTAAACTATCCAGCATTAAGCTAGGACCCTTCTTCATAGGACTATCAGAGTAATATGTGTAATTTTTTTTAAAGTAGCACTAACTTTCAAAGTTTGGGTTGAAACAGAATAAAATTTGTTGTTCTATAAAATTTGAAAGGTCCCTTCACTATGTGCATGGGTTACTTTACTGAATTGAAAGGATAAATTACTCTCGTAACCCTGCAGCAATGCTAGCTTGGTGCATAGTTGATGAACCTTACAAAGCTGTTGTGACAAAGTTACTGAGGTCAAACTGTTCAGCGAAGCGATAACAAGGCCGCTGTATAGCATATATGTACTATATGGTCACTGACAGAATCATGTTATACTGTGATTTTGTTATTCGCAGAGTCAGATTGTTTGAGAATATAGGTCAGAGCCACTCTTTGTCAGAACAAGGAGCCCTGCCAACAGAGCCACACTGCAGAACATTATACCGGTACCAGCTTATTAAGGCACTGACAGAACTACTGTTACATTTCTGAACAAGGACACTGACAGAGCCACATTATGCCATAAGAAGCCACATTATATCAAGAACCACATTATACCAGAAGAAGCCACATTATATGAAGAAAGACATTGACACAGACACATTATGCCAGAAAGTAGCCACATTATACCAAGAAAGACACTGACAGAGCCACATTATGCCATAAGAAGCCACATTATATCAAGAAAGACACTGACAGAGCCACATATGCCATAAGAAGCCACATTATATCAAGAAAGACACTGACAGAGTCACGTTATACCAGAAGAAGCCACGTTATACCAGAAGAAGCCACATTATACCAGAAGAAGCCACGTTATACCAGAAGAAGCCACATTATATCAAGAAAGACATTGCCAGAGTGACAGTATACCTGCATAAGGCTACTGACCGCTGTACATTCCTGAACAAGGACAGAGCCACATGATACCAGAATAAGGTTACAAACATGGCCAGAACAAAACAATTGATCGATCTAAATCCATAGATCTAAATCCACAGATCTAAAGCCATGGATCTAAATCCATAGATCTAAATCCATTGATAGATCTAAATAGTTAGTTTATGTTGTTGCATTCTGATGACCTTGTGTGTATATCTTTCTTTGTTTTTCTGTTTCATAGTTTTCTCCGCCTGCTCACCAATCCGCCTTTTTCAGGCGTTGTCACGGTGTCTCGAGGTTATGCCACCAGGTATTCAGTCCTGCACTCATTTATTCTGGGATGTGTTCAGGGAAAATATATCAGATTTTTTAGCATTTCCTCTAAGCATTATTATTTCTGAAGTATCAGATGCTGTTGACTACTGTTGTAAAGGTTAGAATAAAAAAATTCAGAAGATAAATGATGACATTTTGTAACTTGTGTAAGTTAGATATTAGTTTTGTTGTATTTTAACATTAGTGGTGGTATTTTAATATTAATTGTAGCATTTTAACATTATTTATAGCATTTAAACATCAATTGTAGCATTTTAACATTAATTGTAGCATTTTATCATTAATTTTTGTATTTTTCATTAATGTAGCATTTTGACATTAATTTTAGTATTCCAACATTAATTGTAGCATTGTAATGTTAATTTTAGCATTTTAATATTAATTGTAACATTGTACAATGTTAATTTTATCATTTTAATATTGCAGCATTGTAACATTAATTGTAGCATTTTAACACTGATTTTAGCATTTTTACAGTAATTATGACATTTTAACATTAATTTCACTTTGTCATTGTCATTTAGTTTTTCTAAGTTTGGTTGTGGCATCAGCACAATCGAAGATGCTGGTAGTCCAAGTCATGACTGCTGACATTTGTTTATGTTTCTAAATTTAGATTTTAATCCAACGCCCGTTCAAAACTGCAAGCCCCTCTGGGTGACAAAGTGGGTCGACTATTCCAACAAATACGGCTTTGGATTCCAGTTGTCCGACAGAACTGTCGGAATTCTGTTCAACGACACAACTCGAATGATTCTGTCAAATGACAGCAAGTAAGCCTTTAATGTTGCTAACAAAATGTTCCATTTTAGGAAGATTAAAGAATTTAAAGGTTTTCAGAATATGGCAATCTGATTAAAGAGATTGGAAATCTAAAGAAGCATGACAATGTTGGAAAACTGAGGCTTACTATCAATCAATCAATATTAGTTTATTCGGAGGTCAAGGATGTAACTTATTTATGACATTATCTTGTAATTCCATCGATCACACCTTTACAAACATCATCTGCAAGAGCAGCCATCATTTCTGTTGCTAAGTGTTATAACCAATAAATTTTGAAAAGTCTGTCAGACAAATTAATAATTTCACAATTTTTCTGTGACTTTCCACTAGGCTTATTTTTCGATAAATAGAACAGAGAATACAAATGTATTTGATTGGGAAAAATGAATTTGAATTTTCTCGTTGAGAATGCACTTTCAGCAAACACTAGCAGTCGTGTTGCATCATATACGAGTTGGCGAAACTGAAAAATAAAAACAGAAGTCATAATTTTTTGTTTCTTTCAGGACTTTAGTCTACAACGATCTTAGCAACAAGATTGTGACATTTACGACCGAAAGTGCACCTCCTGAGCAGCGTAAGAAGGTGACACTTCTGCTCTACTTCATCCAGTACATGAACGAACACTTGATCAACAGCGAGGAACTCACCAGTTCAGTCGCTTCATCCTACTCCAATGCAGTATTTATGAAGAAATGGTTTCGAACAGACAAAGCTGTTGTCATGTACCTCAACAATGGAACGCTGCAGGTTATTGCATTTGACTTAGAGATTCATCGTTACTTTTAAATGGCACAGAAGATATTGCTAGGCAGTTAAAGTCAATTCCTAAATTGCTGCTGGTTAGTTTCTCTTCACAGTGCATTATTGTGACTTGGATTGTATTCATTAATTTTATCTGTGTTGTGACCATGTCCTTGATAAGACCCCTCTTTTATCATGCCAGACCAATAGAAAATGCTAGAAAATGAAGGAGATAATTCCGCTGAGCCATGAATTTGAGAAGGCTGTGACGGGAACTTTGGTACTGCAAAAAGTCAAATGCAAGATCCAGCAGGCATCTCCAGACCTAAGATGTTAACAACATCTTTCACTGTTAAAACAGGTGTCAACAAATAATAACACAAAGTCATGGGCAGGATTACCTTGTGACATATATTCAGAGCATATAGAGTCTGCTCCTACCAGATACTCTGTGTGCAAATGTAATAGAAGTTTAAATTGAGATCACTTAATTGTAATCTCCAATTTTTTTAAATGCCACTTTAAAGCTAAGTGCAAAGCACCAGCTTATTCACTTAAACGATATTGGAACATTTGTTGTGGTGATATAGTGTTGGATATGGTTTGCGATAATTAACGGTCATGACGGTAGCAGTAATGATGACGACACCTTGTCGACGAAAACTATAAATAGAAAGGGAGGTTAGTATATTTCTCATTGTCATTTTGTCAATTTTATTTTAGGTGAACTTTCTGGTGGACCACACAAAGTTGATAATTGGTGTTGATGGGCAGGATTACCTCGTGACGTACATTGATGCCGAGCGTCAGGTATTGTCCTATCGACTGCTGCAGCTGAGCCACTTTGGTTGCAGCATCCAGCTCGATGAGAGGCTGCGTTATGCGAGGCGCATGCTTGAGAATGTCATGAATCTGAAGGGTGAGGCAGTATAAAGTGGCACTTAACAACTCCTTCGAAAAACTGCAACAACAGACTAAAACTGCATCCAAATGGTCTGAGTTTTGGACGAAGTCTTTACCGACATATGTCTTATGCTTTGATTCCAGTCTTTTTGTACAGTTGTCTTATGCTGGGCTCTGTAAGCCCTCTTTCCATTCATTTAAACATCTTTTGGTATGATGTCAGGTTATGGCTCTGTTGTGAAACTTTTTAACAAACGTAACAAGCCTTGAACGAGCCTTACGAGTTTCATTAAGGTTGGCAACCGTCCAATGACGTTTTACTTGTTTTATGAGATTTTTATATCATAGGAAATAATCAGTATCTTAGTTAGAACAATAGTTTTAGTTTTAGCTGTAGATTTTGTGCTTCTTATGCAGTGCCGGATTTAGGCATAAACTAAAACAGCTACAGCTTAGGGCTCACAATCCCCAGGGGCCTAAAAATTCAGAATTTTGGGGGTTTACATTTTATGTGCACTGTATATATTTTATGTAGAACCTTTAAAAATGGCTTGTGTTGCATATTCCATCTTGCCTGAGTAAATGCATTCAATTGAAAATAATTTGAATTTTTCACTTTAAATGCCTTGCTATTAAATAATTAAAAGGCATATATGTTGTCAAGTTTTGTGAGACCTACTGGTGTAATTTTTTAACAAGGGGCCTCCAACCTTATATAGCTTAGGGCTTTGCCAAGTCTAAATCCGTCACTGTCTCATGCCAAAACAGTTTTACAAGATTATTTAATTTTGTTTGACTGGATTTTCCACCCAGGATTCCGTTTGTCTCATCGTGTTTCTAGGCTGATGTCTGAGGCACAAAATACTAGAATATTCCAACTCTTGATTAATTTACTCCAACAAGAGATTTTATAATGTTGTAAACTTTTACTATCAATTCCTTATTTGTCCTTGGTATCTGTGATCATGCAGAAAACAAGTTTAACAAGTAGGAAAGAATTCCAGTCTTATCTTTGAAAGCTTAGCGCAGGGCACCAGATTATTCACGCACGTTGCTGTACCCCTAAGTTTGCATACGATGATGAATAGCTAACGAGGCTAGTTTTTTTAACTTCTGATATATGAAGAAGCTCTTAAATTCAGCTGATCCAATTATGAATTGAAATGAAGAATTCTAAATGATATAATTATGTTGGAAATGGTAGATAAATGCTTATAAAAATGCTGTGCATATTAACTGTTTTTTTGTCTTTGGAAACATGCTGCATATATCACCTGCTGTTGTTTTCTTTCTTTACTGAGAGCTTGATTCCATGTAAAAAGAAGTACGTGTTCCATTCTGAGGTTCCAATTGCTAAAAATTGTGCCACTTTGATAAAATGTTAGCTGGATTGTAACTGTTTTGAGTTTCAAGGTGTTATGGAATTGTTTAGTTACACCTAACCAAATGGCATTAGACTTGAGGCACAAGTGGCTTTCAGTTCATTATTTCTTAGCATCATGCATGTTCATACATGTGTGATCTATCTCTTTCTCACGTAAGCTTGTGGCAGTTACCCTGTGGTCTTTGCAATGAAAATTGTTGTTTACATTGTTAAACTAATGGGCAATTGCACTGTATCAAAGAGACCAGATGCTTCTCAGTGAATTGTGATGTGGCTTTACTCTGCAATTTATAAGACTTTTCATTCTACAAGTAACTACTAATTTAATGCATATTTCTGTTGTTATTTAACTTTATTTTTACTGACACTGCTGCTATTGGTGATAATGATGATTAATGATAACAATGATTAGTAATGATAAAGTTCATTTTTATTATTGTTATGATTGTTGTTAATCCGGCTGGTGATTTTTGCGTTAAGTATGTTCTAAGGTACATGTTTTAGAAGCAGGTAACACTTTCTGCGTATGAGATGAAGTGATGACTTCCATCAGGCCCATTTCAGGCGCTAATCACTGCAGTGTGAATTTTCTAGTATTAATTTGTTCTGATGTTTTGTGTTTTTCATAAACTGGGAGCTTCAAACGTTCCAGATTTTTCTTGTTTCTTTCCATGCAGTTGGTTTATTACAGCTAATTATCTAATGGAAATGTTTATTCCTTTTCATCGGGATTTTGAATGTGGTGTGCCATTAATCGCATTTTGCTTGAGAGACTAGATTAAAGTAGCTGCCTTTCTGTGCCATGTGAATTATTTAGACCTTGTAGTCAATGCCATCGATTTACCTGCTAGAAGTGGCTTCTAAAAATAAATTGTGCGTTGTCAGGAATTTTAGTTTTTCATCCTAAGTCAATTTGTATGTTTTGCTGAAGGATAAGGTGGAGTCATTGGGGCTTGATGTGCGTACAGTGTAAGCTCAAGGATACACAGCACTTCGTTTATAGGAAGAACAGCGGGTGTTGTGGGGAGCTGTGGAAAGAGAATTAGAACTGACTGGTACAAAGAAACTGACTTACAAAGGTGTCAGTACAATAGTACAGTGTGAAAAAACTCATTCAGGTGATGCGGGGTGTCGCAAGTGACCATTAACACATTAACGATGAGAGTGTACTAAAATCGACTGGGAAACCAATGCAGCTTGTCGTTAAAGTGCTGAACTGCTGACCCACAAAGAGTAGGTGAAGAATACTGGCTAATTCTATGAGCAAGTGGAAGCAAGTGAAAAAGTTGAATTATTAAAATTAAGTCAGAGGTGTGAGAAAATGGGGAAGAAGAATCGTTTTGCTGGTTTTCGTAAAAGATGTTTGATTGACAGGCAAATGCTGTGGTCATGTAGGCAACCACATGTGCCTCCTTTGTGTTTGTGACCAATTGTGATTTGTGTTTTGGCGTGTGATGAGAGACTGTCCGATTGACAGACATCCAGCTCTGTCATCTTGGTCAGTTTTTCGAATTTTACGGAGCCATGCTTCAGTTTCTTCTCTGACTAAGATGCCACCATTTGGAGAGTGTCTGCGGCTTCTGTGGCTTTGTCTAGTCTTCTGTCCTGCTTCACCTCTGCCTCTTTTCTCATCTGTCCACCTGTAACTTCAGTGTGACAGATTTTTGACTGGAATGATAAACAGGTGAAACATTCCTTTGTAATATGCTGATGGTTAGGGATCTTTGTTATGGCTGTGGTAAGATCGCTTTGAACCAGTTTAGTTGGTGAAGATCTCACGTAGTCATGCCAGTGAGAAGCAGAAGTGAGTTACTGTAGTCAAGCCTGCTGGAAACCAGTGTATAAGGTATGGGATAAAAGACAGTATGAAGCAAAGGAGATCTTATTTTACGGATATCTTATATTTGAAAGTGAGCTGATCTACAAATGCCCAAATGTGGGTAGAAAATGACATGGTGGAGTCAAACGCCATGCCCAAACTGCGTACTTATTGAGTAGGGTTAATAAGAATGCCACCCAACTGAACAGACCTAAACTAATCAGTTTGCAGAGGGTTTGACATGAGCCTAGAAGAATAAATTTAGTTTTCTAAGGATTCAGAAGTGGTTTATTACTAGCATCCGAGATCAACTATCCCCCCCCTCCAAAGCGAAGCAGGGTAGAAGTAGCGCAGGAGGTTAGGTTGAAATGAAGAATTACATCATATTTACAAAGAATGTAATTCTCCATTTCTATGTGTAGCTGGTGTAAATATATTTTATAGATTATGTTTGTAGACAATTTCTAACAACCAAATGTCTTACACAGAGTGACTACGTTTTGCCATTGTTTTTTTGCCTGGCGATATGTTCCAAAGCCAAATTCTAATTTCATATACATAAAAAAGTGTTTGGCTCATAGACTTGGATTTACCAAGATAATCATTCTCAGTTTTTTATGCCATGTTGTGAAATATTTTGTGTTAAAATTCTAGTATTTAATACTCAAAATATTTTTGTACAGAAATTTCTTAGGGCTTGGTTCTGTAGTGTAGTGTGCAGTTTGAATATCAAAATTGGCGAGTTCAGGTCATAAATTATTTTAAGTATCGAGTTCTTAGTTCCGTTGCTGGCTAAGCAGGATTGGTTTTCTAGATGTTGCATGTTTATAGCTTTCCATTTAGTTACATTTTATCTTTTACTGCTTAACGTTGAAGACAATATCGAGTTTCTGTCTCGAAGCATTTCCATTAGTTACGAATGTATTCATCGATGACCTTTCTGTTCGATTGTGGTTCATTGTGTTAGGTCGGGAGCGCCTCTGATGAATCTAGCTTGAAGTGGCGCTATATAAATTTGCAATTACAATTACTGTTGCTATAGAGACGTGGCTATGCAAAGCTGATGATTATGTTTAATTAATGTACAGAGATGTGCGTTGACTCTTACTTGGATGTGCTTTAAAAAAACATATCATTTTGTATTCGACTATATTTTATTGAGGCAGAGAAGACACAGGCTGTGAACCAGTGTAAAACGGTTGTGGCCTCTCATAATTTGGTTAGTAGGTGGCCCGCCTTCATTGTACCTGCCAGATGGATCTGAATCACTGTGTGTCAGTTATTTCCTAGCAACATATCCAGTAAGGAAAAGCTATCAGATTGCAGTTGCCACTGTGTTGTCCTGTTGCCATTGCTTGCAACCGAAAGTATGTCATGGTGGTTGAAATAGATCAAAACCAGTTTTGACTTTTAGCAGGAACTGGGTCATATAATAAGAATGTCATCAAAATGGGATGAAGAAGGGGTTATACCAAGTATGTAAAACCACATTACGTTTGGTAAATATAGTTATCCAAGGTATGGCAGATGTACCAGGACTTAGTAGTAGGAGGCATATCGTTGAGAGACTGGTTCTTCCTCATCTGCAGTCATAATACTGGGGATGGATACCAGCAGCAGGCACCGTTATATATTATAACAGCATACCTTTTGCTCGACACCCCATCCAAGAGCACAGTTAGCCCTGAAGTGTGGTGATCGTAAAGGGGTAGAGGAAGGGAAATGCCAGATGTGGACAAGGGAAAGGAGGAGCAGTTCAAAACAGGTCATTTTGTGGACGTATTTTATGGATGACCCCAGTCTTCACATACACCCCACTTCAAACGTCACTAGTTCGAAATTGCGAGGGTCCTTTCTCTGGTATTTTCACGAACCGCCTGACAATTCTAGATATGATTTTTCAAAGGCGAGATAAAATTTGCGTAGGGGCCATCCATTTAGTACGTATGCATGGAGGGGGAGGCTGGGCTAACCCAAATGCGTATGCTTGCGTATGGGGGAGGGGGTCAACCGATAATGTACGTACGCATAGGAACCGGGGGAACCTTTAATTTGTCTATATTGGCCTTCAGATTGATTGGCCTTCAAATGAGCCACAGTTCAGTTCTTGCAGCTATCAGTCAAGTACTACCGGAAGAAGCAGGACTGTGGGAGAGGTGTCACTTGTATCCCACCCTACATCTGACTGCTATTATTAAACTATAACACAGCTCAGCAGTGAGTCAGACACAGCCTAGCCGCCTGCTCCATGGATTAAATATAGAGTTCTATGGGGAGGGGGTGCGTCAAGCGTACGTACGCAGGTGGAGGGGGGGTAAAAATTACACGTGCGTACAGGGAGGGGGTCAATTTTGTCCCGATTTCTGCGTGCGTACTAAATGGATGGCATCTTACAGGACTGTTGGCCAACTTCATGCAGTGGATTGGAAATATATCAATTATATCCTCATATCCTTTATTATTTCAAACCGACAGACACAGTAAGATTACATTGAAACATGAAAGTACAATCAAGATCTTAATTAAGCACACGGTTTGGCAGCCAAGAAAGGCGCCGCCCTAGAGGGGGTTACGGGAATCGATCCGCGTACCTGGCTATGAGTGTTACCACTACTCTATCCCCCCTCCCCTCCCTCAATAAGGAAAGCCAAACGCATAGCCCTACTGTTAAGGGTCTTCTTAGTATTATTACTTAATTTCTGTAGCGCCAGTGTGTAATCACAAGACCTCAATGGATGACGCACCAGAAGTAAGCCGTAATCCGCAATGACATTATTACATGACGTTTACAGCTGTCGTTGTGCTCAGTGGAATGATCTTCTTGACGATAATGACCTTTGGCCTGATCTTCTTCTTCTTTTTCTTCTTCTCCTGGTAACCATAACGACCGTGGTCATCATCGTCGTCATCTTCGTCGTTGTATCCGCCGCTGTGGCCTCTGGGTGATTTAGATTTCCGGTGGTAGACTGGTTCATAGTTGTCCCTGTGCGACGAGCGTGGCTCAGAAGACTGGTACCCGGCATGAGCATCGTTATCGGCTGCCTCTAAGGCATATGATCCCTGTTTCTCGGATCCGTCTTCGGCGTCCTGGTAGCCTCCCTCTCCGGCGTCTTCGTAGTCCCCCGCATCATAGGACCTGCCTCTGCCTTGCAAGTCCAGACCAACGTTGGATGCGGCTGAATAGTCATCGCTGGACGGACTGTCGTAGAACGTCTGACGAATGTGAAGGCCATCAACACCAGCTGCGCAAAGGAAACGATGAGAACGCGATAGTGTAAGAATCCTTTACGATTGGCTTGTTTCAAGCACTCCAATTAAGTACCAGTACAAGTACTAGAGTAGCAAGTACTCGTAGGCCCACTCAATTGTACTGTGATCCCAGCGAGAATATCAGAAGCACATGTATTAGGCCTAGTATGAACACAAAAGTTACCTGAACTTATACATTTTTACAAGTTGCAATGTCTGCAAAAATTATTCTACGACACAGCTGGAAAATCGACACACATGTTAAACAATAAGATGATGACACCTTTTTGTTGGACGATGTCTAGGTGAAATTTTTAAGCACACAAACCCAATGTTGAATCTATATGCAGCAATATTGCATGTACTGTACAATTAGTCAATTAAGTACCAGGTACGGCTGTAAGTAGGCCTACAAGTATGCTACTGTAGAATGATACTAGAGTACCAGATATCCCTCTTCCCTTGGCAGTGTGAACAGTATAGGCCTATGATCCGCACTATTGCTAATTAGCTTATGGTGTAATTAAGCTATTACCGGTACCACTGATGGCTAACAGTCGTCGTTTCTCGCTTAGGTCCTAGACCAGGCCATACGAAACTTGTTGGCGATGGGATGGTTCGGCGGAATACGTACTGGGGATTGAATGAGATGGCTCTGCGGAACATCTACTGGAGATCGAGTGATATGGTTCCGCAGAACACGTAGGGGCCTACTGGAGATTGAATGGGATGGTTCCGCGGAACACGTACTGGAGATGGAATGAGTACACGTACTGAAGATCGCATAGGCGTAATTTGTGGGGGGTACGAGGGGTACCCGTACCCCCCCCAATTTTTGGACTGGGGGGTACCGTACCCCCCACATTTTGAACAATGCCAATGAATATTTTATTATTGTGCCTTCCCATAGATCGCAGTCTCAGCCTTGTTTCGTGTATGCAAGAAATTGGTACCCCCACTTTTTAGACCAAAGTTACGCCCCTGATTATTATTATTATTTTTAAATTTCTCAGTCCCACTGTGCCACACAAAAGCTGCGTGATGTAAAAGCTGGTCTCTCTGACGTGGCTTTTGTGTGGCGCAGAGAAATTTAGATGATTTGTAATTGTAATTGTAATTGAACATTTATATAGCGCCACTCAAATCAGAGGCGCTCTCGACCCGCATCACTGCCAAAACCGGCAAAAAGAAAGGTTATCAAGCGTCTACGGAACTGAAGAGGAGAGAGGACAAGAAGGACAAGATTTACATTTAGGACCTACATTATATACAACGTCATTAGCGTCGCCACGGGGGGCAATGGGGGGCAGCTGCCCCCCATCCATGCCCAGGCTGGGTCGTGGGATTCGTGCAAATCCGTTGAGTTTTTTGGGGGGGGGGGTACCCTTATGTGGTTGGACATGTCTTTCCATTAGGTTTGAAAATATCCAAAGAGCTGTTGCACCGTAGATCAAGGAGATGGAAATACAGTACATTCTTACAGTTGAAGTTGGTGCGGAGCGCTGTAAGAAATTGGCTAGCAGATTGGCTGCGCTGTGTTGTGGCAGTTAGGCGTGAGTGAGGGAGCAGGGCCTTGTATGGAAGCAGCGAAGGCACAGAGGAGGAGGAGGCGGATAGAGGAGGATTGTGGCTGAGATGACCCGCTGGGGTGGCTGAGATGACCCGGCTGGGTCAAACCAGGTCACCACGCAGCTGGATAAATTTGGGCATAGGCCCCTCAGAAGCATGCCATTACAAGGGTGCGTGGCATAGCAAGCTAGTGTGAAAGCTGCACGAATTCGCCGGCTTGCAGGTCGCTACAAGGTGTTAGATACAAAGACAGGCTTCTATGCTGAGTCATATGCGGATAAGACGGTCAGTGTCTTCTATACAATACAATACAACTAAAGATTTATAGCGCGCTATAACAGGACTTTTGTACGACAGCGCGCTGCGCTGCATTCCTAGTCATAGTGCAATGTGAATAGATGACTTTTTAAATTTTGATTCACTTCTAACACCTAAAGTCTCGGTTTCCTCACGTAGGCTAAATATATAGTCACATTTTTTCACTGATCGAGATGATTTAGGAATTTTAGGTGGTTTGATTTATCACTGTTGTCCTGAAATCTCTTCACTGGCTTAAAATATCTGAACGAATAGAATAGTCGGGTTCGATACCCGTAAGCCCCTCTAAGTCGACTCAGCCTTCCACTCCCTAGGTGGCAGCAGTAAAATGCAGTAAAGCAGTAAAATTTCTATCTCGATTCCTCCTCTTTCGCCTATAGCGAATGTCAATTCAATTCTAAACACCACCCACCTGACTGCCTGATTGACCTTTTGAATCTTGACCTGGAACCGATTTCACCCCCACGCCTATCGATTTTGATTTGAATAAGCGCCCGTGAATAAGCTGGTTCCCGCGACTTCGCTTTTGTGGGCGCTTAGAAACCTCGAGATTATGATTACGATTAAAAATCATCGTTGAAAAATTTGAGGTAAACAAGAGACCAAAATGTACTCCATTTGGCATCAAATGCTTAAAATTGTGTCGGCTTCTGGGGCTCCGCCCCAGACCCCGCTGGAATGGATGAGTTTTCAGTTATGATTTCTAACATCTGAAATCTCAGTTTCTTTACATACATGTATAATATAGTCACATTTTTTCACAGATCGAGATGGTTTAGGTAGTTTTATTTCGAACTCATCATTGAAAAATTGGAGGTAAAAATGAGCCCAAAATGTACTCCATTTGGCAGCAAATGCTCAAAATTGCGTCGGCTTCTGGGGCTCCGCCCCAGACCCCGCTGGGGGAGCTCACGACGCTCCCCCAGACCCCCTAGTCGTTAGGGGCTTCTTGCCTTCGGCAATCGCGGCTTCGCGCCTTCGGCGCTCGCAATGCTTTTGTTACGTATTTCTTGCCCCCCCAACCTCGTAGCCCTGGCGACGCCACTGTGTAACAACGTAGGGCCTACATAATGGTAGGCCTACATCGTTGTAGGCCTATATATCTAAACTATCATGAATGTTGCTTTGTCAATATAGGCCTATTGTGGTGCTATGCAAATTAGCAAACGGTCTCGCAGAAATAGCTCTCGCAAACATAATTTAATTAATTATATTGGATATTTCATTTCTAATAATATTACCGCTACGGCGCTACCTTATTTTATTATTTTAATAAGCGCTGTAATCGGTATTTATAAATGAGTTGACCCAGGTTTTTCGAGTTTTAAAAATAAATGACGTCATTTCAATGTTTGTTCATATATTTCCGATGACGTCATCGTCTCTATAGTTTCCGCGGCTTTGTTGCAATAATTATTGTTAATTTGCTCCGGGTGTTTTCTCGGGGACGGACGTCTGCGGTGGACGCGGCGCTTTCTCGTTTCGACGACGGAGGTTTTGCCTGTTAACATGTGTCAGTAGTTTGTTATACTTTTCCCTGCTGAGCCTCTGGCGTGGCGTAAAACCCCGTAAGCTCACTGTTTAGCAGGAGGGCCTCTGGCGTGGCGTAAAACCCCGTAAGCCAATACTTTGTCAGTAGTTATACTTTTCCCTGCTGAGCTTCTGGCGTGGCGTAAAACCCCGTAAGCTCATTTGTTTGGCAGGAGGGCCTCTGGCGTGGCGTAAAACCCCGTAAGCCAATACTTTGTCAGTAGTTATACTTTTCCCTGCTGAGCCTCTGGCGTGGCGTAAAACCCCGTAAGCTCATTTGTTTGGCAGGAGGGCCTCTGGCGTGGCGTAAAACCCCGTAAGCCAATACTTTGTCAGTAGTTATACTTTTCCCTGCTGAGCCTCTGGCGTGGCGTAAAACCCCGTAAGCTCATTTGTTTGGCAGGAGGGCCTCTGGCGTGGAGTAAAACCCCGTAAGCCAATACTTTGTCAGTAGTTATACTTTTCCCTGCTGAGCCTCTGGCGTGGCGTAAAACCCCGTAAGCTCATTTGTTTGGCAGGAGGGCCTCTGGCGTGGCGTAAAACCCCGTAAGCCAATACTTTGTCAGTAGTTATACTTTTCCCTGCTGAGCCTCTGGCGTGGCGTAAAACCCCGTAAGCTCATTTGTTTGGCAGGAGGGCCTCTGGCGTGGAGTAAAACCCCGTAAGCCAATACTTTGTCAGTAGTTTGTTATACTTTCCCTGCTGAGCCTCTGGCGTGGCGTAAAAGCCCGTAAGCTCATTTGTTTGGCAGGAGGGCCTCTGGCGTGGAGTAAAACCCCGTAAGCCAATACTTTGTCAGTAGTTTGTTATACTTTCCCTGCTGAGCCTCTGGCGTGGCGTAAAACCCCGTAAGCTCATTGTTTGGCAGGAGGGCCTCTGGCGTGGCGTAAAACCCCGTAAGCCAATACTTTGTACGTAGTTATACTTTTCCCTGCTGAGCCTCTGCATGGCGTGGCGTAAAACCCCGTAAGCTCATTTGTTTGGCATGGCGTAAAACCCCGTAAGCCAATACTTTGTCAATTGTTTGTTATACTTTTCCCTGATGAGCCTCTGGCGTGGCGTAAAACCCCGTAAGCTCATTGTTTGGCAGGAGGGCCTCTGGCGTGGCGTAAAACCCGTAAGCCAATACTTTTTTGGTGTTTTGTGTTGTGTATTTCGGTCACTTCAATCATGCACAGATCTACACGGGCGTTTAATGCCTCAAGTTCATAGGCGTAATTTGGGGGGTACGAGGGGTACCCGTATCCCCACTTTTTAGACTGGGGGCACCATACTCCCCACATTTTGAACAATTTCAATCAATATTTTATTATTGTGCCTTCCCAGAGATCGCAGTCTCAGCCTTGTTTCGTGTATGCAAGAAATTGGTACCCCCACTCTTTAGACCAAAGTTACGCCCCTGGGAGATCGAGTAAAGTGGTTCCACATAACACGTACTGGAGATTGAATGGGATGGTTCTGCGGAACATCTACTGGAGATCGAGTGATATGGTTCCGCAGAACACGTACTGGAGATTGAATGGGATGGTTCCGCGGAACACGTACTGGGGATTGAATTAGATGGTTCCACGGAACACGTACTGGAGATTGAACGAGATGGTTCCGCGGAACATCTACTGGAGATTCGCAGAACACGTACTGGAGATTGAATGAGATGGTTCCGCAGAACACGTACTGGAGATCGAGTAAAGTGGTTCCACAGAACACGTACTGGAGATTGAATGGGATGTTTCCACGGAACACGTACTGGGGATCGAGTGGGATGGTTCCGTGAAACACGTACTGGGGATTGAATGAGATGGTTCCGTGGAACATGTACTGGGGCTTGAGTGGGATGGTTCCGTTAAACACGTACTGGAATCGAGTGGGATGGTTCCGCGGAACACGTACTGGGGCTCGATACCAAAACTGACCCTTCCTCAACATTTTCTCAGTTACGTAGCTGAATAGATTAGAAGAGCTAGAGGGGGATTGAACCCCCCCCCCACCCGGAAAAGAAACACTGGTCTAACCCGAAATGACGTCATCGCTTATAGTATGCCTACGGCCCTACACCTCATAATTACTTGGCCTATTCTGCTTACCTTGAATGTTGAAGCTGACCAAATCGAGTAACAGCAGTAAGATCGAAACGAGTATTGGTGGCCCGATGTAGTCACCCATCGTCAGGCTCTGTATCAAGCAACTGTCGCTTGATGCACACGTACAACTGCCTTTAAACACCGACTGATGACAATAGAATAGGCCAGGAAATGACGATAACTTTACGATCGAACGTGATGAAGGCCTCTCGAGACGTCACGGGTCTCCTCCACCCAACCCACTCACGTACACATGTATAGTGTGCATCGCTTACAACTAGTTCGTGTCACATCGGAAGATTCCAGTGGCGGATCCAGGATTTGAAGTTAATGGAAAACAGTGCGGTACGTTTGGGTCCATAATGGGAACAAAATCACGTCAAATGCGCTTTTAGCAATTAATATGCCCACCCCAGTTTTTCTGCCCCTAATAGCTATATATGCTCCTAAGTTTTAACTGTAACTAATATCATTTTAATTATATTTACTGTTGTCTTGCTCTTAGTTTAAAAATTTTAAATTTAATGTTCGATTTTTAACTTTTAAGTTTTGTCGTCCTCTGGAATGTGGCACCCCTAGGCCATGGCCCCGTCTGTCTGGGATCGTAAATCCGCCACAGAGGGATAGGGGACGGGCGTAGGTCTGTTCTTTGAACCATTGGCTACTAGCATGAGTACGTCGAAAAGGCACAATTCAACTCAAACAATGTCGTACATCATTCTTATTACAGTATGCTATTCAGTCATTCACTGATGAAGTTTATGTTTACAGTTTTGTCATCACAGTTCACGGCAGTTGGTTACGAGTCTTGCTTAACAGTGTCTAAGGATAATCTTTCTCTTCGTCAGTGAAGACACTGATCCGGGTCGGGAGAGCGTCTGACTTTGAGTGGCGCTATATAAGTTCTCGATTACAATAACGTATATTATTATTTTAGTAAACGAGATTTTCAACGTTACGAGCGATGGTACAATATATTGACGTCATTTCGTTTCCGCACGCTTGAGTGTTGATGATGTCATCGTCATTGTCTGCATATATATGAAGCGAGAGGTGGAAATGGCCTCTGCAGCTTTCTTTGTAGTTGAAGATTTGCGATTTTGTAACGATAGTTTGCGAATTTTTTCCGCGTTTATGCTTGATACCTGAGAGATTGTTTCGTAGGTTACGTTGCCATTTCGTAAGGCTTTTTGTGGATACGTCGACGCTCGATACGGTCCGTTCTTCTTGTCAAGTTCGACCGATGGGAGATGACTGAGAAGACGGAAGTCCAGCGCTGCCACCGGAAGCTCATCTTCGCCAGGAACAGGTATAACTTGAGGCTTCTGTTAGGGACGGTTTCTTGTCATATGATCCTGACCCTGCAGAGATCAAAATGCCGACCGCTGGGTGATGTCGACTGTGGAGAGGCGCTGGATGATGTCGCCTTTGTAAAGGTGCTGGGCCATTTCGGCGCAATTATTCGTAAGCTGGTTCGTCTTGGCTACCTCCCACCCTATTTTCCAACTTTTGAGGAACTCTGCCAAAAAGCTGATCGTGATCTCTTTAATAACATTCTTAAAAACCCGTCATCGCGTCCATGACCTTCTACCTCCCGTTCAACAGACCGGGTATGATTTCCACCCACGTTCTCATAATCTGGTTCTCACAACATTTGACTCCCTTACCCGAAGAGGTTTCCTGGGTAGGATACTGTACAGTTACGCTCTGTTGCTATTATTTCATTCATGATCTCACGTTATTACTGTTCTATTTTTCTTTCCTCTTTGTGTAATATTGAATGTAAAGCGCTGTGAGTTTGCTAGCGTTTATTAAAGAATATACTTACTTACCTACCTACTTATGTCGTATTTTCAAAGGTGCTGAATGATTTCGCCTTTGTAAAGGTGCTCGATGATGTCGCCTTTGTAAAGTGCTGGAGGGTGTCGCCTGTGAGGAGGCGCTGGTTTAGGTCGCCCTTATAAGGGTGCTGGATGATATCGCCTGAGAAGAGGCGCTGTGGTTGTCGCCTGTGAAGAGGCGCTGGATGATGTCGCCTGTGAAAAGGCGCTGGAGAGTGTCGCCTGTGAAGAGGTGCTGGATGATGTTGCCTGTGAAGAGGCGCTGAAGTGCTGTGAAGAGACGCTGGATGATGTCGCCTGTGAAGAGGCGCTGTATGATATCGCCTGTGAATAGGAGCTGGAAGGTGTCGCCTGCGAAAAGGAGCAGGATGATGTCGCCCTTACAAGGGTGCTTGATGATATCGCCTGTGAAGAGGCGCAGGAAGGTGTCGCCTGTGAAGAGGTGCTGGATGACATTGCCTGTGAAGAGGCGCTGCAAGGTGTCGCCTGCGAAGAGGCGCTGGAGGGTGTTGCCTGTGAAGAGGCGCCGGATGATGTCGCCCTTAAAAGGGTGCTGGATGATATCGCCTGTGAAGAGGTGCAGGAGGGTGTCGCCTGTGGAGAGGTGCTGGATGACATTGCCTGTGAAGAGGCGCTACAAGGTGTCGCCTGTGAAGAGGCGCTGGAGGGTGTTGCCTGTGAAGAGGCGCCGGATGATGTCGACCCTACAAGGGTGATGGATATCGTCTGTGAAGAGGCGCTGGAGGGTGTCGCCTGTGAATAGGTGCCTAATGATATTGCCTGTGAAGAGGCCCTGGATGATATCGCCTGTGAAGAGGCGCTGGATGATGTCGCCCTTATAAGGGTGCTGATGATATCGCCTACGAAGAGGCGCTGGATCATATCGCCTGTGAAGAGGCCCTGGATGATATCGCCTGTGAAGAGGCGCTGGATGATGTCGCCCTTGTAAGGGTGCTGGATGATATCGCCTGTGAAGAGGCGTTGGATGTTGTTGCCGGTGAAGAGGCGCTGGAGGGTGTCGCCTGCGAAGAGGCTCTGGATGATTGCGCTCTAATAAGGGTGCTGGATGATATCGCCTGCGAAAGGCTCTGGATATCGCCTGTGAAGAGGCGTTGGCTGATAGCGTCTGC
The DNA here is from genome assembly GCA_963556255.1 of Allolobophora icterica. Taxonomy (NCBI): domain Eukaryota; kingdom Metazoa; phylum Annelida; class Clitellata; order Crassiclitellata; family Lumbricidae; genus Allolobophora; species Allolobophora icterica. Next base: position 29,257,091 of record OY744614.1, read on the forward strand.
GAAGAGGCGCTGGATGATGTCGCCCTTGCAAGGGTGCAGGATGATGTTGCCTGTGAAGAGGCGCCAGAAGATATCGCCTGCGAAGAGGCTCTGGATATCGCCTGTGAAGAGGCGCTGGATCATATCGTCTGGGAAGAGGCGCTGGATGATGTCGCCTTTGGAAGGGGGCAGGACGATGTTGCCTGTGAAGAAGCGCCGGATGATGTCGCCCTTATAAGGGTGCTGGATGATATCGCCTGTGAAGGGCCACTGGATGATATCGCCTGTGAAGAGGTGCTGGATGAAATCGCCTGTGAAGAGGCGCTGGAGGGTGTCGCCTGTGAAGAGGCACCCGATGATGTCGCCCTTATAAGGGTTCTGGATGATATCGCCTGTGAAGAGGCGTTGCATTGCATGTTGTCGCCTGTGAAGTGGCGCTGGAGGGTGTCGCCTGCGAAGAGGCGCTGGAGGGTGTCGCCTGTGAAGAGTCGCCTGTGAAGAGGCACTGGATGGTGTCGCCTGTGAAGAAGCGCCGGATGATGTCGCCCTTATAAGGGTGCTGGATGATATCGCCTGTGAAGGCTCAGGATATCGCCTGTGAAGAGGCGCTGGATGATGGCGCCCTTGTAAGGGTGCTGGATGATGTCGCCTGTGAAGAGGCGCCGGATGATGTCACCCTTATAAGGGTCCTGGATGATGTCGTTTATGAAGAGGCTCTGGATGATGTCGCCTGTGAATAGGCACTGGATGATGTCGCCTGTGAAGAGGTGCTGGATGATATCGCCTGGGAAGAGGCGCTGGATGATATCGCCTGTGAAGAGGTGCTGGATGATATCGCCTGTGAAGAAGCGCTGGAGGGTGTCGCCTGCGAAGAGGCGCTGGAGGGTGTCGCCTGTGAAGAGTCGCCTGTGAAGAGGCACTGGAGGATGTCGCCTGTGAAGAAGCGCCGGATGATGTCGCCCTTGTAAGGGTGCTGGATGATATCGCCTGTGGAGGCTCAGGATATCGCCTGTGAAGAGGCGCTGGATGATGGTGCCCTTGTAAGGGTGCTGGATGATGTCGCCTGTGAAGAAGCGCCGGATGATGTCACCCTTATAAGGGTGCTGGATGATGTCGTTTAAGAAGAGGCTCTGGATGATGTTGCCTGTGAAGAGGCGCTGGATGATGTCGCCCTTGTAAACGTTCTGGATGATATCGCCTGGGAAGAGGCGCTGGATGATATCGCCTGTGAATAGGCGCTGGATTATATCGCCTGTGAAGAGGCGCTTGAGGGTGTCGCCTGTGAAGAGATGCAGGATGATGTCGCCCTTATAAGGGTGCTGGATGATATCGCCTGTGAAGAGGCGCTGGATGATGTCGCCTGTTAAGAGGTGCTGGGTGATGTCGCCCTTATAAGGGTGCTGGATGATGCCGCCTGTGAAGAGGCGCTGGATGATGCCGCCTGAGAAGAGGTGCTGGATGTTGCCCTTATAAAGGGTGCTGGAGGATGTCGTCTCTGTAAAGGTGCTGGATGATATCGCCTGTGAAGAGGCGCTGGATGATGTCGCCTGTGAAGAGGCGCTGGATGATGTGCTGGAGGATGTCGCTGTATTCTAGGGGACAAATGCCCCATTCCCCCTCCGGACGCCCATGCATACATGTCAATCAGTCTTGTTGGATAGCTGGAGGCATTTGGGCAATAAAGCATCTGTTAATTAATTATTCATCAGTCAGTATAACCAGGTCAACAGCACTGAGGGTTGCAGAGCGGCCCTCTAACTTTGATATATCTGCATGTCCATTGTTCGATAAGGACCGAACATAGCATTCGATAAAAGCGAGACTTCGATATAATCAGATTTGATAAAACAGCTATATTTGCATAAAACAGTTATATTAGCATGTGTTTGCATTGTTTGTGGCCAAGCCATTTACTGCTATTCGATATAACTGGAAGTTTGAAATACCAAAGTTCGATATACCGAAGTTTTGCTGTAATAAGGTTGTTAGCAAAATGGGTAATCTGAATGGGGATAAGAAGGGGTTATGCCCAATACGTAAAACCACATCACATTCGGTAAATATAGTTATTTAAAATTTGGCAGATGTACCAAAGTCTAGATTTGTGTTGATGCAGTAATGGCATTTCTTATGGTACATGCATGTTCAATACTATTATTCCAAAACATGCAAGATTGAATAAAGTATGTCCGAGAAATAGTCATGGTCATGTTCATCAAAGAAAAACATTTACTTTATGCCGGACATGTTTCCACAGCACATCATTCTCCCATTATAAAATTTACCCTAAAAGATTTACATAACGGTAATCTGCTGCACCAACTTAATGATGTGAATGAAATACAGTCCAGAAGCAGATGACATTTGACAACCAGATGAGTCATTTAATTGGCCTATTGCATCATTCTCCATCTCATTAGATTCCGTCCACACATCCTATATAACAGCACTGCTGGTTAACAAGGATGTTGATCGGACGTTCTGGCTATGTTACGTCAGAATTGCAGAGAAGTAGAGCAGTTCAAGAGGGGAAGTAGAGCGGGTCAAGAGGGCAAGTAGAGCAGGTCAAACGGTCAATCTCTGGTGTTCATGGGATCGATGCCAGAATGTGAAGCTGATCATTGCCGTCTGCCATGTGCTCTTCAGAAGTGTATCTTCCAGTCCTTTCTTATCTGCACAGTGATACCACTGAGACATATCACTGTTGCAGTCGCTGTCACTAGGGGGCGGCTTCACCTGGATGTTGCTCACACATCGACGACATTTGAACCTAAAATTACGCAACACAGTCACACCTGTACGAAGCAGTTAACAGTACATAATCTCTACGCACCTAATAAGAACAACAAAATAATATACATGATGGCCTGAAGTTGGGTTTTGTGTACTGGAAAAATGGTCTTTTATGTTCACTTGGACACTCCTGTAACTGGTCACTAGAATGTGACACGTAAACATGTGACATGCAAGGGTGCAGACATGCAAGGGGGCATCGATCCCATGAACACTTAAGCAAGTGACATATATCTTGAACACTTAAGCAAGTGACATATATCTTGAACATTTAAGCAAGTGACATATATCTTGAACATTTAAGCAAGTGACATATACCTTTCAAGACAAGTTACCAACAGCAGTGCTTTTGTGATGAGCTTAAAAGGCACCACAAGTGTCTAGATACATACACTCATACATACACATGTGTATGGGTACTGGTCTAGTAACATTGCTAAAGATTCAGATAATGCAATTTTTAATTAATGAGTGGTAACAATCAGTGACGCACTGATGGATGCACAGTGATACCATGGGGATATACAAGTGCATCCATCCTTTCATCAGCCTTTCAGCGTCTTTATCGGGTTCTTAATCCTTTAACGATGAGAGGGATTAGTTTTCCGTGCATTTTAGTACATGCTCGTCATTAAAGGATTAAAACAAACTACCATATATTAAGCGTTCAGATACGTATATGTATACATATGCCATTTGTTAATTGACCTATATATTCAAATGACCTACATATTCAAGTGACCTACATATTCAACTGATCTGCTTGCTCTTATGTCCTACATGTTTAACTGACTTACAAGGTCAACCAATGTACATGTTTAACTGACCGACATAACGTATTTTAGCACAATTCTTTTAAACGGCCTTTCAGAGGCTCATTATGCAGTGCACAAATTCTTATGCAGTTCCCTCTTGATTCAGACTTGTAGCAATCATATTTTTAGAAACAATTATATTAAGAAACAATCTTGTTAAGGAACAATCATATTAAGAAACAATCATATTAAGAAACAATACCATCTGCAACTGAATCGCTGAACAACTAAAAACAGACGAACCATCGACAGTAGATATCAGAAAAGGAATGAGCTTACTTGTCATGTGTGTCACTCAGCGTCTGTTCACTGAGCTTGAAGAGGTCACGAAGGTCACCGAGGCTGAAGTGTCTCTCGACGTCTTCCTCTTGGTCAACCACGCAGCTGCTAAGCGCCTTCTTATGTGTCTGCCTCTGCAACATCTTCTCTTCTATTGTCCCCGTCTACAAACAAACAAACGTCACTCATCAACACACAAACATAGCAACACAAGCAACCATAATGAACTAACCAAAGAAATACATTCTACATTTAAGGTTTGAATCCTGAGCAACTGCTACTAATGTTTTTTAGTCATTCTGCATAAATTTAATAAAGTCAGCAATGACTCATCATCCTAATTTGCACAAACAAATAGGATATTTCAGGCACATTGATAATTTGTTAGCCTTTCATTTCTGTATTTATGGTTTGAATCCTGGACAGTTACCAGTGCACAGAAGTGTCCAGTAAGGCAGTTCGGCTGTTGGACTCCTGTTGTGTCGACACTTCAGTATAAAATCCTTTAAACCAAGTATTATTACTGCAAAAGGCAAATGATAATTGAGCAACTGCTTCAGTTTACCTACATCTACAATCAATCAATCAAATAAATCAATCAATCAATATTCGTTTATTGGCTAACACAGACACAACTTGTCTAGCAAATCTAGCATTGCAGCATCATAGATAGATATCTTGGAACGTCTTTGCTGGAGAGAGAATGTGAACTCATGAAGCTTTGTGTTGTTAGTCTAGCCTGCTAACCATGACATGGCCGCATCACTAGGTTGGAATAAAATGTCAGAAAAACAAAAGACGTAAAATTTTTTCGTCTGCTGACTACAGCGTCGTCTGGTAAATGTGAGATGACTTACAGATATCAGTCGATAGATGTAGCACTGATTTTTCTGTCCATCTCTCCAGACTCTGGCCATAGCTTGATCGTCATTGGCGGGGTTCCAGTCAGGGTCGAACATGACGAGGCGGTTGGCTCCAATGAGATTCAGACCACAACCACCTGCCTTGCTGCTCAACATGAAGATGAAGTCGGTGCTCTGAACACAGAGTACATATCACCAAATGTTGTTAAGCAACAGCAATGGAACGAATACTGAACCAGAAAAAATATATGCACCAGAAAGTCATTATAAGTACGTCACTGTAATTAGTAATGTCATTGCAGCAGTGTATAATGCACATGGCATCAACCCATGGCACACAAAAACCAAACCGTAATCAGGTCAATATCCAGAAGATCAGTCCTCTAAGACAACGAGGCAGCCTATGGTGGATAAGCAAAGAGGCAGCCATAGTTCATCCTCTACTAAATATCTTTTGATCCCTGTGGTCTCTCTAATTACAGGCCCATCTCAGCTTGGATGGTGGCTAATCAGCTCCTTATCAACATGTTAAAAGCTGAACTGGTTTTACAAACTGGACGACTTGCTAATTAAGTTGGTTAATTCTGCTCATAACTTAGGTGTTGTATTTAACTAGAGCTGTGTTCTTTACTTATCACGTAGATGGTAGATGCAAACTGTCATATTAACATGTTAGTGACTCGCACAGAATTAGATCTTCTGGTGACGTGACTATGGCTTGACTTTGGTGTGCCATAGTTTCGTGAGCATTAGACACAGTTGCTAATTAATTAATAAGTAGTTAATTATTCACACTTACTTTATTCTTTAACTACAAGCACGACATTAAGTGAATGTTCATGACTGCTACAAGCTGTGTACATATCGGTATGTTAAGCAACAGCATTTGAACTTACATGCTGTGGAATATAGGCAGGCAGATATGCATGCATACATACATGTAAGAAATATTCCACAGCATGTAAGTCATCCATAAAATCGGTAAGAATAATAAAACTAAAAATAATAACAGCAAACAACACAATTATAAATATGACAGAAATCCACTGGGACCTACCGAAGGGTCGTTAAATCTATCGACAACTTTGGAACGTTTCTTAATAGACATTGACCCATCCAGACGAACATATAGGTATCTAAAAATAAAAAACATAGTACATTGTATTGCACAACTTAAAGAGAGCTTGGATGAAACATGTCCAACAAGATTCAAAATCATTAATGCCCCATTACTTCGTTCTAGGGTGTAACAAAATGACAGAAGTAAAGTTACGAGATACTTGGGAACTTCTGAGATCTAAAAAGTACTTGCAGATACTTGGAAACACAGAAATGAGAACACTTGGAAATGAGTAAAACTGACCGTCTCTGTCGACAGAGTTTCTCACAAAGATCGAGCGTCTGTGTGTAATTTGAAACGAGAACAACCTTATCCAGACTCGTCGACTTGACGACCGCAAGCAGGTAATCGAGCACCTGGAATTTACCTGCCAATTACAGAGACCTGTTAGCAATATTATTTCTCTTCAAAATTTACATGCAAAGTAAATGCTTCTAAAAACCATTATTCCACAGCATCAAACAAATAACCACAATAAGTGGAATGAAGAAGAGCAGTCCCTTAAGCAAGCCCTGAGTCAGCCACGGGTATGAAGTGTTAGCGACTTCATTTTCTTAGCCTCAGTATAGGAAGGCAGGTGGCCAGTCCTCTCCCTCACCGTCTCATCTTCCCACCGACAGTGTACGACCAGTGTACTCATTATAGCTGAATTTGCTAGGGGGTGCATGCAGAGCAGAAATCTCGAACCAAATCTCTGCCCTGGTGAGATTTGAAACCCCAATCTCTCGATATACAGTCCAGCATGCTAACCACTACAATATCAAGCATGCTGTGCAATGAAGCTGAAATAAAATGACTGCATTATGCAACCTGATAGTTCTGGAAGCAGTTGTCCAACTTTGTATCCAGGTGGAAAGATTTTCGCAGCATCTTCAAAGCCCTCTGCTCTCTGAAGACAAAGATCGTAGACAAGATCTGGATCTAAACAGGATCAAAGACAGATTATATATCATATATGTAATCTCAACAAGAAAAAAACATGAAGCATAACATAAACGGAAAAAAATTATCCTCGATACAATCCTTACCATGCAATCATCATAATCTTCATCAGTGCATTATAATATACAATATGGAATTCATTCATTCATTCTAAGGACTTGATATAGCGCCTCTTCAAGATACCTGATACCTACTCAGAGGAATTATCATCATCACAAGTGTCATCATCATCATCATCATCAAGATTATGAACATCCTCGTATCAAAACAAAGAACCCAGTTTTATTTAGAGGAATGTTAGAAGTGGTTTACGGTTGCAGATCTTCTTGAGTTGCATTATCGAAGCCAAGGATGAGACAGATCCGCCCTGGCCAGCCTTCAAAAGAGCACTCTGTGTTGCCTGGGAGTTTATGACAGCCTTGTACAGTGCTGTCTGGACTGGACTCAAACGACAGCAGACGACCTGTTCAACTGGAAATGTACAGCAGACAATGAAACTGACTCTCACAGTGGGATTGGACCAACTGACAGCAGTTATACATACATTGGTTGTGCAATGTGGCTGATTCATAACATGCTGGCCATTCTCATCCAATCCAGCACTGTTATCATAAAGCACAACGCATAAATTGATGATTGCTTCTAATGTAGTCAAAAAGCATAAGCAGTTGTAGAAGCTTGGTCAAATCCATTCACCAGTAAAATTCAGCCGACACTGATATTATATTTTCAAGCCATGTAACCTCTGGTGACAGGTGCTGCTAATCTTGATTTGCAATCCTTTCAGCCAAAAAATCATTTAAATCTATAACACACCGCAAAAATTTAAAGTATTATAACTGAAGGCACAGAGATCAAAGCATTGTTTGGAATGAAACATTCATAGACTTGTGTAGTCTATACTAGGTATTGCCTTCGAAGTCTCAGGCTTGAAGAAATGAGTCTGAACATCCAGGAACAAGAACAGCTGCATCACCAGACTTGTCATTTATTCCACAGCCGATCGACTGTACCAAAACGGCACTTGCTAAAAGAGGAACAATTAATAAAATCTGTGAATAATGATTATTGATACAGTGTTTTCTAATTATGTTTGCCATGTTGTGAGTTATGCAGACGGAGTTTGCCTGGCCTAAACAAACTAACACTGCATCAGGCATTCGGCTGCAGTTTCCATCACTGCATACAGCAGCAGTAAAATAATTACCATACAACTACAAGTACGGCTTACTTTTCACTGGAAGATATTGCGTAAGGAGACTCTGAGTACGTCGTATGATACAACGGTTCACGATTGCAACCAACTGAAACACAGCATAAACACAAATCACTTCAAATAATTACAGAAATAGATCTCATTAGCCAATTCATATTATCAGAAATACCAGTGTCATGTGATTTGGAATGTCTAGACAAGAATCTTTGATAAAGGCAGAATGAAGGTGGTATGTCAAATGAGTAACACTTTCAAGGAAGAGTTTTATTATATCAATTATTATTCCTAGACGGATCACTGAGTGTTAGTCTGAATCTTTTGCAAGCATCTGAAAACTGTTCGTCATCGCTGGAGTTAGGCTGGGAGCTCCTCTGAGTAGGTATCTTTGAGGGGCACTATTGAAGTCCTCTGAATGAATGAATCTGTAATAAAACTCTTTTACCTCTTGGAGTTTCTCTTTTCCTTTCTGGTGATCAGCATCTGAAGCATCGGCATCTCGTCCTCGTAAAATCGGAAGCTCAAACTTGCGCTTGAATTCGGAAGCAGTTCCTGAATTGAGAAAGAAATTAAATTCCATACATATTTACATTCAACGTGGTTTAGACGTGCTTTTGATGGGCTTGTTTCTCAACGACTGTGTTAATGGGTCCACACCCATACAAACACAAATTAATAACATAAATGAACAGAAATCAACATTTGCATGTTACGCTCCTCTCATTGGCCGCTTCCGACTAATGAATATTAATGACCAATGACGTCACTTTTTAAAATGGTGACCTACTGATGGACCTTCATTTAACACTTCATTCACTGCAGATTTCAATATAGCATAAATGGCTGCTCTTGCTTAAAATGGGCTTAAAATAATTTACTTAGGTGGCAAAAAGGCTAAACAGAACGAACGAAAATACACTTTAAAGCTGTCTTTTAACCGTGTTAGGACAGGCAAGGATATTCATGGCTTTTCGTCAACTGGCGCCACGCAACCGGGAACGATAATTTACTTACGTGGCGAAAAGGCTAAAACGAATGAACGAAAATACACTTTAAAATTGTTTTTAACAGTCTTAGGATGGGCAAACATCTAGTGCTAAATAATAGTGAGCTATGCTGAATGACTCAACTGAATTCTACAACAATGACATCATTGGTAAACTCACCGAGTAGATCCCGGTTGACAAAGTGAACTAGACTGTAATATTCGAGTAGATCGTTCTGGATTGGTGTGCCGGACAACAGGACTCGTCTCTGAGCATTTAACTCGATTAATGCTTGGTACGTTTGATTCTCATTGTTTTTTAACCTGTGCCCCTAAAATTCACAGAAACCAGCATAAACACTTTCAGACACACATTTACCAGTAAACAACCGTGACAGCCTTTTAAACCAAATGGACAAAGTGAATCTGAAAGATTTTAACGAGAAGCATGCCTCAAGCCTCAGCTGGGACCAAGAGAATACAAGTAATTGCTCATTTATTCCAAGATTTTGTAGAAAATACTCCTCACGAGTGAAAGGTAAATGCTTGAGCAATCAGGTGGTGCACAATCAGTGTACTCATTACAGCTGAGTTGGCTAGGGCACGGGTGAAGCAGAAATCACGAAACAAATTTCTGCCCTGGCGCGGCTTTGAACCTTGACCTCATTCCAACCACCACACTATTGTGCACCCTCAAATAAATGAGGTATTAGTGATATGTGTTGAACAGAAGGTCATTCTGCTGTTTCTTTGTCACCTGCTCTGCTCTTTCTGCCCTGACCAGTGACAACAACAGCTACTGGTCAACATATGCAGCTGCAACAAGTGGGGATTAAGAATAGAAAAGAGTAATGACCCGCCAGACACTAGCGCCTTACCTCATCACAAAGAACCAAACCAACAGTTCCTCTGTGCAGGACGCTAGCATGGAGTCGAAATGTTTCATATGATATGATGAGGACAGCTTGTGGATTGCGTCGCCCAGTAAACTTCATGTACTGCTCTAAAGTTACAAAAAAATGCTATAAATTCTGAAGTCTTATTTTTGCAACTTAAATACTACTTTTCTTTGAGTGTAAGGTAGCAGTTCCAACATACCACAGTGCTCACAGAGCGTAGAAAGTCAAGACCAGCCAATCGAAAGAAATCTGCAAGGCTTTTCAACCACCTGTCATTATGACTATTCCAGACGTTATCACTTGATGTTCGTTGTTACCTTGTTACTAAAAAGTTCTTGAGCGACTCTGCGGCAAGACAGAGTTCAGATGTCTCAGTAACATGGAAGCAAGGAAGTGCCTCTTGAATCTTTGCCTCTTCATGAAGCACAAGGTCAGTATTTGTGACCTCGGCCGAGAGAAGGGACCACTTGTCGCTTTCTAGATTAGCCGGAAAACGCTTTTTTACGCTAAACCATTATATTGATTTTTGCGTCGAATTAATCAATCTGTAGCTCAGACTCACAGTACTAAAAATAATCTTATGCTATTTGATGCGTTAAGGCTAAATTTAGGCATTAATGCATTGGGTAGATACACATTAAATTTTTTTTATGCTATTTCCCGCCAAATGATATTTAATATTTTTGTGAAAAAAGTGCATAAATTATGGACCAAACGCTCTGAAATTTTTTCCTCATTTTACCTAAGTGCTTGTGGAAACTGCCAATAAGTCCATTTGCGACAAGTGGTCCCTTCTCTCGGCCGAGGTCACATTTAGCAGCACTAATGGTTGAATTATTTTTATTTTGACAGGAAGGCACTTAATAACTTCACTTCTTTTGCAATTTGCATGGCATAAAAATCTGCTTGTTAAAACTAACATAGAGTAATAAGGAATGTTTACTTCTTCAATGACTAAGGAGTTACCAACGTAACTATGATTAACCTCTTGCCCTCAGTATAAAATTTAAAAGTATTTGGAGTATTTACTGCTTCTATTTCCACTGAGATGCAGTGCCATTACCTAAGGACTTGTCGATTTCTGCCTTTGTCCCTGAGTCAATGGCCAGAATACCAACTCTTGATCCCAGCCACTTGTTAATTTCTTTATACCAGTTCTAAAGAAACAAGGAAACGCAAAACTCTCAAGATTTCAACAAACACAATGCCTTCTGAGCTAATAACTAAATTATTACCAAAATAATTATTACCTACAACGATCTTGGACTAGAATTTGGTTGACAGATACAGCAAACTGAAGGAAGTGTCCAGCAGAGCAAAGGCTGGAGTTGTAGAAGGTATAAACTTTCTGAAGGTACAGCATCTGAAGATGTTTAATTAAGTACAACTAATCAAAGCCTAACTGATCCAATGACGTCCAATTATTTGGAGAACCACTTGAGATCGAAAACAAAGTAGAAACATAGAAATACACAGACAGAAAGAGAGACAATAGACAGGTAAAGAAACCAACATCAATCAGATTTAATTGACACAGCTCACTTTCAAATTCCAGTTCCTCACGTGAACTTCATTGTTCACCAATGTCACATGTGAAATAAAGCTAGATTCATGTTGGGATTCTTCTTCATCAGTGAAAAATTATGTTATCCCCAGACCTATTCTGACAAGCCGAGGATGCAGTTTTATATCCGACACTTCTCACAGCTTTTTAATTACTTCTGACAAGCTTTGCAATTGACCAACATGCTTACCTTGACAAGACTGCTGGGTGCAACAATCATAGCTTTATCAATTGATGGCTTGCCCTCAGGACCTTGTCGCTGAATAAAACAGCCACATTTTACAAGTTGTTAGTCACACTAGTGGATGTCAGAATACAGCAGAAAGTCATAATATAAAAGAATTGGTTTATTTAAGTTCGTTTAAACCTTTGCAAGCTCTTGCGCTTGTTACAAATGCAATTGAGCAGTCAGTGCTCCAAACCTACACAAGTTTCAAATCACAAGAAGTATGATATTGACATTCGAGTCCATCCTTTGCACTCGATTACTCAGGGTTCGTGAATAAGCCGGTACCCTGTGCTTAGCCTTTGAGTGGTGCTTTAGAAATTTTGAGTTTACGATTACGATTTGATAGGCTTGCAGATTTGTAGCTTGCAAAAGGTTAAAAGTACTGTTATTGATGTGTCAAGAAACAGAAAGACAAGTAGATAGGTTTCCCACAATGTGAACAGGATTATCAAGGTTGTGCAGAGAATGGACTCCAAAGCCACGGCCAAAGAAGGATCGGCCAATTACATTGCAGAGACCAGTCTTCAGAACCCTGGTGACAGAGGCAAGAAGCTGAGGATCTAGAATTGCATACAATCGCATACATGTTCAGCATTCTTTTTCATACTTTTGGGATTTTTAATGGGGGCACATAACTATTTTGCCCTTTTTGATGCGAGTGCAGTCTTCAGCACTGTCGACCATAGCATTCTATTGTAGCTCTTTGAAGGACTGTTTGACATCATGGCTTGCCCTGCGTCATGGTGGCATTCGTTCCTCTCTGGGGTGCACTCAGTTACAACCCTGATCTATGCATTCATGTGGATCAAAGACATTTATGCAGGCAGTAATTTTTGGTTCCATAGTCTTACAGAGCCATGGTCATGCTTGGTCTTCCATAGGTTCCGTCTTTGGACCCCTACTCTATACACTCCAAGTCACTGTTTTGAACAATTTTAAATAACTTGAGGGTTGCAGCTCATCATTATCAGATTGCAAGGGGAGTATGCAACCAAATGGGCATCAGAGTTACAAACACAGTCACCAGAGGATCAAACATTTACACATACTGATCATAATGCACCTCAAAATAAACCCTACACATACAACACACAACAGGTGAATAGGCAAATCCTCAAATTAAACAAAACACATGCATATAAAAGAGAATTGCATATTTAAACTCAACACACATCCAGCACACAGTAACTGAGATAAAATTATCATTCAAATCGTTTTCAACATGCATAAATATAAACAAACAGATTATAGCATTTAACGTAATATTACAAGCATAAAATATCTAAAATAGTCATTACACTTAGCAACTGTAGCACATGTAACAAAATCATATTTTTAATATAAAAAAACCCGCTGATGGAATGATCAGCACATACATTCATTCACTGAGAATCTTCAACTGAACTTCAATGAGCTAAAAATGAGAGGCACTAGCAATCAATGATTGCAAGAGCACACAGTGCAGCCAAACTCACCAGCAGAGTCCACAGCAGTGTGATGCACTGCAGTGTTTTACCCAAACCCTACAAAGCAAAACAGCTCCTTACAACTGCAGTACAAAACAGATAAAATGACAGTCTTAATACAAAAACTGAACAATAGATCAACATGAGCACTGAAACTATATAATAATAAAATATCTCAGTTTGTGGGCGTGGTGGCTCAGTGGTAAGTTCGGTGCCTTGTGACCGGAGGGTTGCAGGTTCGAATCCCAGTCTAGCCACTGCGTACGGACCTTGGGCAAGTCCTTCACTCGCGATTGCTCGTGGCGCTTCAGCGTGAAAACTCCAACACAGTATCAAATGCTGTAGTCGGGAGCGCCTCTGAGTAGCAGTAGACTAGAGGAGGCGCTATAGAAATATCCGAAATAAATAAATAAATTATATGAAGATGGAAATAGCTTAAATCAATTTTATCATTAACCTATTAAACTCAGAATCTGTTATGAGTCTGCGAATCAAATTATCGATCAGATCTATTCAATATATTCAGTCATTTATACAGATCAAAACAAGAATTTCTTCCCAGATTTCATTCTCTAATAAAGCCATATTCGAATAAAATATCTGTTTGTTAATTTGTGAAATGGCATTAAAAATCTTTAAGCGTGAAATGATGGCATGAATTACCTCGTCAAATTAGAAATACAATATCTTTTCGAACAATCTAAAGCTTGTTTAACACTTTCACGACAAAAGTGTACTAAAAGCTACTGGAAAAATAAGCCCTCACTCTTAAAGGATTAGCACTTCCCTATGTATCTATCATATTTTCTGGACTATAAGTAGCGGCTTTTACATGACAGTCGAAGGTAGCGACTTCTATAAAGGTGCTGAACCGATTAATCTGTTTAATATCTAACTACTTCACTATCAGTCAATATATTGTTGTTTGACGGGACCAATAAAATTTATGGTTACATATGGTTATATTATCCTTGGATTCCTTCAGCTATGTGAGGTATGGAGCCTAGTACTTACATCTGCCTATGTATTAAATTTTTTATCACTTTTGCATCACATTGCTTTATAGAAAGGTGCAACTTATAGTCTGGAAAATACAGTAGACAATTGTTTAACATTAAAATCTTTTATAAAATTACTTTGATCCTTCTACATAAAATTTCATTCAGATTATTACTTATACATAGTCTTCATTCTTTATACTATTAGTTTTCATACCAAGTTACAAAATTATTAGTGCAGTTACTACGTTGTCTTGGGTTTGACCACATCAGTTTTGCTGTTATTGACAGCCGAAGACATGAGCCATGTACGACTTCACTGGCAGCCTGCCACTGAATCTGTGTAAATTTTGTTCACGCATGTTTATTCTGTTTACTGAATGTGTAATTGTTATTATTTCATAATAGTAAAATTAATTGAATTACATGAATAAGTAATAAACTTGCCATTTCATCGGCCATGATGCATCCCGTGCTGCCCTCTATCTGCTTCCCCGTAACACAGTCGTACATGAATTTCACACCCTGAAGTCACACAACCATCGTGCATCAAAAGTCAGCATATAAATTATAAATAACAGATAACAAAAGGTTTAAAGACTTCAGAATTAGTCAAATTCATTTAGATTACTTATAACAATAGGTACTCTATTTCCACATCAATTAAAAAGTATTTAAAATCTTCTCTAAATCATTCCAATTTTAAGGTATGTACTTAAAATCAACTAAAATGGCCAAACCATTCAGTTCATTATATGTAAGATACAGAAAACTAAAAGCACAGGTTTTCAAACCCCTTAGCTTGGCAACTGCATCAAAGTGGCCAAACTAATGTCTGTGAAAGTGATTTAGTTAGCAAAATCTACCTCACGCTGATGAGGTCGAAGGACTTTGGTGAGGACTGGATCGACCACAACATATGTCAATTTCTCTCTGTTTCAGAAAAGAACTTCATATTAGAATCAACAAATGACAGTTACTTTTTCCATTAAATCTGCCCTTAAAACTTTGATAGAGATAAGTTACAGCAAAAATACTGCAACCAGAATTTAAGCTAAACGAAATCAAAATCACAATACATCTGAATGTGGTATACCAGTGAGATTGGCTCCAATTACTGCATCCACTCTGTGAGTTGACACTTTCAGCATGTTAAGAAAAGGACAAGCTGTTGGTTTCTGGACTGTGCTTCTACTTTGGAAGACAGATCCTGAAACTTGCAAAATAAATGAAAACGATCTTACTAATTCTCCTCCCCAGCTGTTATATCGTCGCAAGAAGACATACAAACACACTGCTTAACAGCCCTTTCTTTGTCAGTTGGACAAAAACATAAATGAAATCAGTGGCCACATCACTGCATCAAAACCGGTTGCCTATTTCTTTTGATACAACATGAACTAAAGCTGATTCCATGCAAGGTTGATGGTAGTGTTAACTTTGACAGAAAGACTCAACTGGTTTAGTTTCAGCTGGTCGTGAGCACTGAGTTTAGGAGGACTATAGAGGACCAAGGCTCCTTCTTCATCTGGATCATGCAGAGGCTGAAGGCCCCCAACGCGTCTCATCCCCAGTGCACGACCAGCCAAAGTCGGCCCTAAAGACACGCAAAAACAAGACCTCTCCGTATTATAACAATCTTCTGACTACATTTAAAAAACACTTCATCAACAATGGTCTCCGCAAAACATCCAAACATGTGTAAGTATTCACACATACTAGAGACAAAGCAGATAAAGCGTGTTTACATTACAGAAATGTTTCCATTGGCCACAGCAGACCTGACTAGATCAGATTACGTAATAACAAATTTCAGAACTCTTTTGAAACGTTGCAGAAGCAACCAATCCAGTTAAACCCTAAAGTAGTACTAGTCCTGTACCAGGAATTGTGCACAACTGGTTGTTTGGTAGGAAATGTTTGTTAATGTAATGTAAATGTAATGTAATTAATAACTTCTAATAAGTGCCTGTGTCTAATGCACAAGGCATCAACCGATGGCACATCAAAACCAAGTCGTAATCAGGTCAATATCCAGAAGATCAGTCCATAAGACTGTTAATAGCATCTTATTCTTAAGACTGAAATGACCAAAGAGCAAAGATTTAAGTCATGCTGTTGGAGAAAACATAAACAAAGGTGTTTTGAAAGACTTTGCCTTTCTTAGATCATCCAGCGAATTTATACACATTAAACTTCTAAAATCTAAAGATGACTTTTTCAAAAATGTTGTTCCTGATATAAACATTACAGACAAAACAAGCACAACTTCCATATATTAGCATAATTTTGCATCAACAGTTTCAGTTTATTATAAATTATACTTTACAAGATGTGGTCCTAAAACACATCTCACTACATTACACTGAACAGAATCCTAAATCTTCTGCTCTTTCTAAATGTGCTACTTAAACATACATTATACACTGGTGCAATGTAACATTTGCTAACTTTCTATGTCCAGTGTGGACCCATTAACACAACATCGTCAGGAGACAAGCCCATCGAAACCATACGTAAATCATGCTGCATGTAAAATAAGATAATGCTAACAATAACTTATTTCTTACATTCAGATATTTAGTGTTACACTGCAGTTCTTCTCACCGCTTGTCAACTAACACAGTGTGTGAAGTTAGTAGTTTTGGGGAACATGACACCACTTCGCTTTACGGGGAACAACGCGTAAACCGGCAGCGCATAAACGCATAATATACTGTACTATGCCAATTGTTCTATTCACTAGAATTAAGATGCTCACCATTGTAGTTGGCAATGGGTATCTTGAAAGGCTTTGATAAAACTTGCTTTATTAAGGCCTCCTAGAAACCAAATGAAAAACATAATGTCACATACATTTTGTCTCACTCATTTCCAGCCTCCAGGTAAAGTTTCATCAACAAAAGAATTTACCAAAATGACCATAAATTACCAATGGAATCTTTGTAAATCACCTGAAAACTGTTTCTATAATAAACTACACATTACTCATATGAATGTACAAAAATACTATTGCTGTCCAGTTTTGCCATCAAGCTGCTGTTGGATACTGAAATGATCAGCCAGAACATGAAAACAAATTAACTTACATGAGATTTGTGGCTGATGGTCATCTGATTGGCGATGCAAGCGAGAGGCTCGCGTAATGGCGAAACTGACTTCGCCAAAAGCTGCTTATCAGTTTCATCATCATCCTCATCACAGTCATTATCACTGCCATCAGCAGCCCTCTTACGTTTCCGAGAATTCCCAGCCAATGAAGAATTCTACAAGAAGGAAGAAATTAACTGCATTGTTAGCCACCATCTACCAGTAGTGTTCTCTGCTTAGGTCTCCTTGACCTACACTGCCTAAAAGATGGATTTACATTGGACTTCTCAAATGGATCACGATTGTGAATTATGATATTTTAGAAACACAAATATTAACTAATGGTCAAGTTAATCATGTTACGACAGCAACACTACACAAGTTCTTAGATAAAATTATGATCCATTGTAATCGTCATTGATCATCAGCTTCATCATTATCACATATTTCCATCACTAGAACCCAAACAATTTTTTACCTGGACATAAAACTTATCAAAGACTCAACTCTTGCCCACTTGACTAAGCCTGTTGATTAAGCTACTTCCCATGTTGCACGATATTTTTTCTGTAAATTTTTTTTTGATTTATATGACATTCAGAAAAGCCTTTCAAGAAGTATGTATTTAAAGGACTTTCTCAACTTGAAATAAAACAATCAGCTCCTTCCAAGAATAAACGAATAATTAGCAAAGCGTATGAGCAAGCTCCAAGTCAATGAAGAATTTACGTGGGTCAATAACAAGGATTGAAATGCATTGACTAATATAAAGCACAGAGCCAACTGTCGGTCCTCCGACCGACTGCCGACTCTCAGTTCTGCATGAGATCTCCTGCCTAGAGCTCCGTGGCGTCATCCTGGCATCAGCTGTGAAATCCTGCGAGCTTGACCCCCTTCCTCCCTTCTTGCTTCAGGATTACATCGACGTGCTTCTTCCCTTCCTGACCCTCCTGTGCAATTCTTCGCTCCGTGACGCCGATCTTCCGGTCTCGCAGAAGAGATCGATTGTCACGCCGATCCTCAAGAGAGCTGGACTCGACTCGTCAGATCCTGCTAACTTTAGGCCAATAGCCAATGTATCATTTATATCTAAAATTATTGAGAAATTGATTGCTCAGCAACTGTTAGCTTACCTTGATGGAAATAACCTACTTCCGGTGCATCAATCTGGCTTCCGTAAGGGTCACTCCACTGAAACCCTCCTCCTCCGGCTTCTTTCTGACTTCTATGGCGCCATTGACCGCTCCCAAGTCTCTCTGCTCGCACTCTTTGACGTCACAGCAGCCTTTGACTCGGTCGATCATGACATCCTCCTCCTCCGTCTATCCACATCTTTTGGCCTTTCTGGAAAGCCCCTAGAATGGCTGGCCTCCTATTTACATAACCGCTCATCTTCTGTTATTTATGGTTCCACTAGGTCCCCTTGGGCCCCAGTCCGGATCGGCCTTCCTCAGGGTTCCGTTTTGGGTCCCCTCTTATATATCATTTTCACCTCGGATCTTTGCCATCTTCTTACTTCCTGCTCTCTGTCTAACCAGCTTTATGCTGATGATGTACAGGCTTACACTCATTGCTCTGCCTCTGATGCCGCCACTGCAGTCCGCCTTATGTGCCTCTCCACTGACTCATTGGTAGCCTGGATGTCTTCTAACCGCCTCCGTCTGAACCCCTCCAAGACCCAATATATATGGCTGGGTACTCGCAGGCAACTCGGTAAGATTGATCTTGCTAGCCTTGCTACTGAATTCCCTAATGTCGTCTTCTCCACTTCTGTTCGTGACCTTGGTGTCACCTTGGACTCTGAACTCACCCTCTCCCAGCATATTTCGCAGTTGAGCCGGGGTTGTTATTTCCAGTTACGTCAGCTCCGTGTGGTCTCCCGCTCTCTCTCCCAAGCACGCAGCTACTCTCGTTCATGCTTTCATTACCTGTCGACTTGATTACTGCTGTTCTCTCTATATTGGTCTCCCTCACACTCGACTGCATTGCCTTGAACGCGTTCTACGCTCTGCTGCGCGCCTCGTTGGGCGCATCCCTAAGTTTGGTCACGTGTCTGACTACATGCGTGACGTCCTCCACTGGCTTCCTTTTTCGCAACGCATTGTATACCGGGTTGCTTCTATTGTCTGGCAGTGTCAGCTTGGCCGCGCTCCTTTCTATCTACGTGAGCTTTGTTTTCCAGCGTCCGCACTTCTTGGTCGCCGTTCACTCCGTTCCACCGCCCGCGGTGACTTACATGTTCCTTTCGCTCGCACTGCAACCATGCAACAGCGAGCATTCTCCGTTGCCGGTCCCACTATCTGGAATGGCCTTCCTGTTGGACTGCGGTCTCTCCCTCGAGACTCATCCACCTCTTTCTTCTCTGCTCTTAAGGCTGTTCTCTTTCGTCGAGGTTGGGCTGGGAGCGCCTCTGAATAGTTGCCTTGAAGAGCACGCTATATAAATGTCTAATTGATTGATTGATTGATTGTATAAATGTCACAGACATAAATTACAGCAGACGGTAGACAATTCCATACACGAGGAGTACAGCAGCAGAAACCACATGAACCTATAATTACCTTGAACCTAGGTTCTAGCAACAGTGCCAGTTTTAGAAGAATGCAACGGTCTAGGAGGGTAATATGGCATTAATATTAGCAATGTATCAAGATGTGATGCAAGTCTGGTATTCTGGGTCTTAAAGACACAGCATACAATCATATGCTGGTTTGAATCACTTGCCTGTAAAGACTGTCTTTCTGGTATTCGACCATGACCAACAGAACTTCTCTTTCTAGACGCAGTAGATGAATGGTCATCAGGACTCGTTTTTGAAAGTTGACTGGGTGCCAAGCTTCGTCTCTGTTAACAACAAAGGATAAAATAGCACCTCAGTTAGATCAAACATGTTTATCACATCAAATGCTTTACAAGCCACAATGTCATTCGCAAAAACTAAGACTCTAGGTACTAAAACAATTATCTGATAAGTTTTATAAAACAGAAATGTATGCTGATCAGGTGCACTCTCATCTCAATCAAACAAAAACTTAACAATGGGTGAAATTAAAGTTTGATCCGCCTGGATGACCAATCACTGGGTAAACATGTATGTAAATGTAAAATACACATTTTTATATAGTGACCATATGGCCTCGACCCTGCTTATATTTAAATGAATTGATCGGGCGAGATCCTTCAACAGCGCTGCCAGTTTGAATGGGTGCCACGCCATTTAAGGTTCCCGTTCCTGGACTGTGCTAGCCCAAGATTTAAGTCTGCGAAATAATTTTCCCGGATTTTGCGTACGTAATATGGATGGCCCCATAGTGCCAAAAAAACGGGATATTCGGCCGAGGCAAATGTCCGAGGCGACTTCCGGCTGACCCCTAGTTATGGTTTCCATAGCTGCAACAGCCCGAACATAGGCTTCTATACTTTATTGTAACATCTTCCAACACCTTATGTAGTCCAAGTCAAGCCAGAACTATGTTCCGCCTTCAGTAACACGAAATCAAAGACTGTTCGATCCAGGAGCACTGAGCCGTAATGTAAATAGAACGACCCCTAAATATGTGGATTAAAAACCACCGAAATCACAATTAGATAATCACAAATTATTTAAACTGCATCGTATTAACATTAATTCGAAGCTCTAATCATATCGGGGTTAATTAGCCAGTGTTTACCATATTGTTTTGAATAAGTAATAAACCCGTTAAGCACTTCGAAAATTCCGCGAAACTCATCAGTAGAGGTATGCGCCCATTTTATCCACCAGATAACGACGAATGTGTGCGACACGATAATTCCAATCGCCGTCGGTAGGGCGTTTGGTCTGCCTAGTAAAATATTTATACTGTGGTAAATCGCAAAATATTGGTCCTTAAATCTAAACGCTCCTGCGTACTTCCTGCTGTAACGAAGTTACAAGTCGTTGAAGCAGTCGAATACCGACGTCTCTGTCATTTTCAGTGTTACAGTTTCTTAACATCGCCATATGGGTCGAATTCAATTGCCTCAGCGCTCGTGCATAGGCTTGTACCATGTGCTTGGCCTTCGAGTGGCGCTTTAGAAGTTCGGAGATAACGATTACGATAATACCTCCTATGCAACGAAACGTACCTCTATAGGCCTATACTCTTGAGAGATTAACTATAGCTATACCCCTAAGCCGTAATTTTTCTGGTTAACGGCTGGCTTGAGCAAATTTACGGCTGGTTTATCGGCTAGCCGTAAGAGCGCGTAAACTACCTTTTTCGGCTACAAATGCATTCGGCAAAAAAAATTACGGCTTGAAACACATAATTCGTACAAAAAGTGTATCGACTATAGAGAGTTCTGAGTTCCAGTAAGGCAATTGATTAGACTATAGAACATCTGTAAGACAATACCATGAACAAATGACCATCCAGTGGCACAAATAAAGTCATAGGCCTACTAGACAGAACACTAAATAAGCTACAAACTAGCAACCCAGCGTGCAAATTTTATAAACACATGTCTGTGCATGTTGTAGCCGAACATTTTCCGGCGGCTAGCCGTGAAATAACTCTCGGCGGTTTTTCGGCTAAGCCGCAAAATTTCCGGCGGTTTATCGGCTTGCAGAAATTTGTTCGGCTCGGCGGCTAACGGCGGCGGCTTAGGGGTATAACTATAGCTCTTTAACCATCGTTGCATTTAACCATATTGGATGGTTTTCTTATAGTATATATAGCTAGCGTTTGCTAGCGCTTCTTTTATCCATGACAGCCGACAAGATCCTGGAGTCGTTCGTGAAGGCCCTTCACCTGACCTTCGGCATTCCTATCCAGACAATCGTCTCAAAAGCCAACGGCGCCCTTAAAGACGCCGCTCGCTCTGAGACGCCAACATCAATGGAGATCACAGTCGGCTAATCTTTAATCGACTGTCTTCCCGATAGAATGCCGAAGAAAGGAACACCAAGAACTATCCTAGTGTATATATTAGACTAAACATGTACATTCTAATGTAAATAGACAAAGCATAACTTAATTAGTGTACATATTTGCAAATTGCGCTTTGAACTCTTGAACACGAACAATCTAGTGTAAATATTTACATATTTCCGATAACCTAGAGAACTGAACCGCTTTGAACTCTCGAAAACAAACATTCTAGTGTAAATATGAAGCCCCACAAATGTAACCAAGACGGGGGAGGGGAGAAAACCCAACTCCGCTGACCGTGCATGGGAAAATCCTACCACCACTTTCCCCCTACGGGGGTTTTTCTTGGTTGGCAGCCGGCCGTCAGCTTAACCTGTCTCGGACCCCAAACGTGATATATTATGTACCTGTACATATATTATTGTGTAATGACGTCAATCATCTTTGATATGACGGCGTCGTTAAATAAACGTATTTTAAGTTAAGCGCTTCTTTTAAAGAATATACTTACTTACTTACTTACATGACGCAATATAAGGACTTTCCACTGTAGTTCTAGTCCTGTGAATTATTGGTCTCTGATATAAATTCTTTGTACACAATCCCAGGACCAATGATATATGTTCCGTGTACCGTACACAATCCGAGTAGAGCAGAAACGCGTTTAGTGTTACTTTTAAAGTCGGTTCGAGTAATGTAGAAATGTCGAATGTGTCGCAAATCTTCATAAAATGCAGGTTTTTAGTTGTTTTTATCGGATACTATCTCTATCGGCAGTTGTCAGCTGATGAAGACGGTGCATTTGGTAATTAGACTGTTCCATGGCGCTGCTAGACGGCGTGGTTATCGCCGTATTCATCTGTATTCATGTAAAAAAAATAACAGTTGTTTTGGTTAAACTATACAAATGACGATAATCTCTACGATGCTTTTCCATTATCTGGTGATGAGATGGCGAAACAAACTTCGCTTCTAGATCGTGTACAAATTGGGTGAAGTCAGGATTATCTACCAGTGAAACTGGTATAATCTAAGAGCAGATTTTTATGAATATGAGCACATCATTTCTCGATGCTGCGGGAGCCATATTGTTAAGCTCACTGTTGTGTCAAAATGTCAAATCCTTTTGATGGTCATCATTAATAAACAGTGACTTCTGATGGTCCTGAAGACACCTATGTTAGAAAAAAATTAATGCTAGACCTTTTAATATTCAAGTCTTTAGAATGATGATACAGTGAATATTCTCTTTGCTTTCAGTAGTGCTCTAATGCCAACCTTTAATCTAGGGTAGATAATCAAGCCCCAGTGCTAATAATGAGTTTTGAACCTAAATTTACTGAAAATATTGTACAGTAATTATCAAAAAGGCACTTGGCCATCCAATGGCCACCTGGACAATAAAAACATAAGGACTTTGGACAGGCCAATTCTAAGCTTAATTCTATTATTTTAATCGGTAAGGCAAACAAAAATATTCCATATATGACTGGTGTGACATAGAAAACAATCACCTCTTGAACATGGTTGGAGAGAGCTACAAAAAAGTCCAGAAATAGATGGGCATGGTTGTGAGCAAAGGTAGCTGGGTGCCAAGTTCTTCACTGAATCATCCTGAAAGCAGTTTCAGTTGAACCTTTTTACTTGGATATATGTTATAGTCATAGTCGTAGACTCTGGGGTGGGGGGGCAGCCAGGGCACGTGCCCCCCCCCCAATAATTGAGATGGACTGTACATTCAATGCAATAAGTGTAGAGTACATGACCAAATGCCCCCACCCCCAACATTTAGGACAAGTTTACGCCAGTGGTTATAGTGGATTTCTTCTTGTAGATTTCCTGCTATGTCGACACTGTGGCCATGAAGTTACTACATCCAAAGACATCTTCAGTCGGCCGAGCAGTAAAGCTGTACGCATGAGAAACGACACTATACTTGGCCAAACTGGAGTTCTAATTCAGCTGTTCAAAAATCCTCAAGGTAAGATTTACTAGCATTATAGCCAACAGTGCTGTTCAAAGTACCTGGCCAAAGTATTCAATTAAAAGTTAAATTCAACTCAAGTTAAAGTACCTGGTACTTGTCAGTAAGAGTAAGCTTTTGCTGTCCTACTTTTCAGTCCAAATTATTAAGATTTTGAACTATCAGTTCTCCTTGCATGACAGTTATTATTATTATATTCATTTATTACATAATAAGGCTGACACACTGCAGCCTTGTACAGACTGGTTAAATAAGGGGATTTAAAGACTAGGAATATTCTACACATTAGTAGAATTGTCTGGGATGTTAGACTGCAGTCAAGTTGCAGTGCATGTAATTACAAGCAATATTAGTTTATTTTTGTTATTCATCATCAGCAATCGCTGGTGTCTGGTTCCGGACACCTTTAGTGTCTCGATTCTGCAACTCGGTTTCTCCTTAGAAACAGAGTGGGCCATAACACTTTAAAACTGTTCCAATGGCCACATTCGTTTACCAATCAGCATGAAACATAGAAGGGAAGAAATGTAGTCCCTTAAGCCAGAGGCGTCTATCCCCCCGTAAGTTGGAGCAACTTCCCCTTCCCCACTTCCCCCCCCCCCTTCTCCTTCCTTCCCCCCTAAAATGGTGGCACACACTGACAGATCTCTCCCCCTATTTCTTGGATGGAGCATTTGCTGCACGGTTTCTATGGTGTAGAGCTTAAGCTAACTACAAGACCCTTAAGCTAACTACAAGACATGGATGTGAAGCATTATCAAATTTTGTTTTCTTAGCCTTGTCATAATGAGAACATGTGGCCAGACTGATCTTCTCTCTCACAGTGCACGGTCATTATCAGGCTGTGTTGGTTTTGACCTTCCGACTGAAGTAATGTAAAATTCAGGTAATGAAACCTGGCCTAAGCCTTGCATTTTCCAGGATTGCTTTGTACAGTTAAGGTTGCTTTTGCCTATTTAAGAGCTTGCTGCTTCAACTGCATTTCAGGTAATCAGTTTGAAATTATCACGGCAAGAGCAGCTGATGTTTACACACACGATCAGGCCAGTAGCTATTTGACTCTATGGCTTATTATTTGTGGCTGCAGTTGATGTTTATGGCTTATTATTATTCGTGGATGCAGTTGATGTTTATTCATCAGTTGGTGCATATGTTTTAAAATTGTATGTACTTTAGAATATTTTAACAGAAGCGTGATGAAAAATGTTTTAGATTTAAATTTCGACATAATGTCATTGTTATAGTGGAAGAATTTCTGTGCTGCTATATGCTTAGAATTTCATAGAACTTTCTCCTCATTTGCATTTGGCTGTTAATTTCACCATCCAATGAAAGTGAAATGATGCAGTTCATTGTGTGTTTCATTGAGAGCTCTCTATCTTAAAGAGTGTAGCAAATTCTGATAAGAAGTCTGCATGTCATTTGGTTTACACGTGCCTCTTCATTAGCAGATGGCCGAAGTGCCTCATTCCGCTGTCTTAAAACCACTTTCTTTTCACTGGGTCTTTCGCACTGGGAGCGCCTATGATTAGCGAACACTGTGAGAGGCGCTTTATAAATGTTCAGATACAATACAATACTGGATTTGGTTATCATCTATCTGTTCATGTCAACCCAGTTTCTAGAAGACCAGTTTTAGGCAAGTTTCCCACACTAAGCTAGTGATATGTGGATGTAAACAAAGCCACATTACACGGATTTCTAACTTTACCTCTGCTCCGATTTACGTTGCTACGCTGTGGTTAGTTTAGCACTTTAACGACTAGAAGCAACTGGGAAACCAATGCAGCTTGTCACTGAAGTTTGTGCTTAACAGAAGAGTTTCAGTTGATGTAGCCTAGTGGTTAGATTGCTGCCTTTTAGTGCTTTGCTCTGGTCGTTGAACTTGTGATGTTTCATGTGAAATTATTTTTTCCTGCCATATCTTCTATATGGTTGTTTCAACTTTTGTGATTTCCTACAGGCTTTTTCAGCGCACAGCTGGTTCCAAGGATATCTATGGCGAATCGTTTTTTGTCCACGCTGTGGCTTTCACTTAGGATGGTGAGTTAAACCGGCTACATCAAAGGTTGTGTTGTTGAATTATTTAAGAACCCCAGCTTGAGCCAACATAAGGAATGAAGACTAAATATTTCAGACTAACTATATGAGCTCTCATCCTACTTAATCCTTTAACAATGAGAGAGATTAGTTTTTCATGCTTTTCAATGCATGTGTCCTACCTAGGACAAATTCCCTGGCTTTCTATTTATCTTTAAAAACCGCTCTTTTCAGTCTTGCTTGGGCTGGGAGCACCTCTGAGTAGGTATCTTGAAGGGACGCTATATCAAGATTAGATTGATTGATTTTGCATGTCCTATCTACAAAACAAAAGCACATACAAGCATACAAAGACATAGGAGTATTGAAAATTATTTTCTAAACAAGTTTCATGTTTACACTTTTACACTGTGGTTGATGAGGTACAATGCTTCTACCTTCAAGGAGCGACATGGACCAGAAAAAGGACTTTATATATCTGGCATGCAAAGGGTTAAGATACGCTGAACAAGTGTTGTGCTAATTGTCAGTTTGGTTTGTTGTTAACATTAGGTTCTTTGAGCCTGAAGGTTTGCCTGGAAATGGCAACACTACATTCTTTGGCCTCATCCTTCAGAGTTTGCTTCACCAAGATTGTAAGTTTAGCTAACATACCGACAACAATTTGCAGCAAGATTATTTGTCTGAAGATTTGTCTGAAGATTATTTATTATTTGTCTGAAGAAACATTTTAAGCCATCACAGCTTCTCTGAAGTTCTTTCTAGTTCCATATAATATTAGTTTTATTTGTGGTTTAACACTTTTGTTGACAACAGTCGACATTAAGCGCTGAGTGAGGGCAGTTGTAAACAAAAGTTGACATCTAGAGGTAGAGGGCTGTAATCATTGCTAAACGTCGACAGAAGTCGGTGAAAGAATATAGAATACAATTATCGTTATTATTATTATTAATTATTATATGCTAGATGACATCACTGTACAGAAAATGACGGGTTTGACCTATTGCAATTGAAACCAGATGACCTGAACTGAAGCATAGAGATGATCCAGTGTTAGTGCATGCTAACGTCGTGACATTAGTATGGCAGGATGTAATTGAATAACTTGTCTCTCAGCGGTTCACACATAGTTTTTTGGTCATTAAAAGTTGCTTGCATTGCCTCCCGTTTTTTGTCATTATTAGTTGCTTACAATGCTTCTAGATATTTTTTCATTAGAATTTGCTTATAATGTTTCTAGTTTCATTGTCATTACAATTTACTTATAATATTCCTAGTTTCTTTGTCATTAGAGTTTTCTTACAATGCCTCTAGTTTCTTTAGTTGTTATGAACCACTCTGTAAACAATTTACTTACAATGCCTCTAGTTTTTTTGTCATTACAGTTTTCTTACAATGCCTCTAGTTTCTTTAGTTGTTATGAACCACTTGGTAAACAATACAGATTATTTATTATCTGTGTTACGTTTGTGGAATGTTTCTAACATGTTCTTGTTCTTGATTTGTTACTTGCAGTTGCCGAGTCTTTACTTATAACGCCGAAATCTTATTACAGCTGAGAGACAACTGCTACTAATGTGATCCTGTTGTAAAAGATTTTTAATAACGCAATCCTGATTTTAATGTCTTGGATACTTTTAACAGACGTATCGAAAAACTCTGTCAGAAAAACACTGAAACATCTATAATCAGTCTCTTCTGAACTACTGATTCACAGCTATGAAAAACATTTTACGAAAAATGAACAGCTATACACAACATTTGGCATAATGATAAAGCTATTATTAATTATATGCTAGTCAGAAATCAATGAGTGTTCTATCTATTTTTTGTCTTTGAACTATACATTGCAGGATTGCCATAATCTTCTGCTACATGTATTGCATTGACACTGGTCTACAGTTACGATAATTTCTAGTAAAAAATCAACAAATGTCAAATCTACATGTTTTAACTTCAACTTTCGACATGGCAATCATGGATTTTGACATGGGCGTCACAGAATTAGTTTTATGTTATTCACATTCAAACTTTCAAAGTGATCTTCATTCTCAATATAAATGTATACATCAGACTAGGTTTCATTACTATCTAACTGAAAAATGCATGGAGTACACAACTTTGCAGAAGAAATGACCACTTTGAACTTTGATCAGCTTCAAATCAGTTGGCCTGTTATATTTATTTATGTTTATATAAAATTGTATATATAATAATATAATATAATAATCTTTTCTTTATTTAAGCGCCTGCTAACCGCACTGCGCTGTACAGTGAACACACATATAGTAGAAACGGCAGCCACGCAGGGCGCTTTACATACATGTATACAGCAGAAGCACATGACAACAGTTTTACAGGAGTCGAGTATAACTTTTATACGGCAGCCAACAAGGCGCCACTCGCAGCCTACTATTCATTTAACCACCGCCGACACCTAGCGAGTGGAAGGCTGAATAAACCTAACGGGGTCTATGGGATTCGATTTTCGTACGTACTGCTCTTCACGCCAGTGTGTTATCCATTACTCTGCGGGCCCCCCGTGTGTGTGTGCGTGCAATTGTGTGTGTGTGACTGTGCAACAGAATTAAATTACAAAATGATTAGGGAAAACAAGAAGGCTCCTTGAAAGTTTTCATGTCTGCTATTTGATATATTGATCTGTTTGATCTAAGAAACATTTCAGTGGCGACGAAAAAAAAGATGGCAAATGTTAAGAATGACTCCTACTGAAGAGCTTTTCCACTGAAAACCAGTGAACCACACCAGTAAAGCCAACCATTGATGCATGTACAGCTGTGAACTTGTGCTATGCCTGTGGTTAGCAAACAGATTTTCTATGTGGAAGGTAATTGGTTATTTCTCCAAACAGATTTCCTATGGTTACCAAAAAAATCACCATTGAATATTTTACGACATAAATCACATTTTTACTTCAAATTCCACCAAAAAATGTTGGGATTAAATGACGGAATTTTTTTTAAATAAACCTGATTTTATGAACAGCAGCATTTATCAGTACGTAGTAATATGTATGTGCAGATAAACACATTATAGGGTGGCATCTTTTTGAACTTCTCAAAAGTGCACTATACATGCTTCATGCTTGAAAAGTTGAAGTAAATATGAAATATTTTCTAAAATCAATCAAAACCGATGACCTCCAAATTCCTGGTCACATCAAAAGCTTGCAGACAACTTCCAGTAAATAATTAAATAGCACTTTAATAGGAAAAAAGAAATTTAATCCTTTAATGATGAAATCTATTGTTTTCATGGTAGTTTTCAGTGCCTTCTCGGATTACAGAAAGATTTCAAAGTGAGGCAATATAGTAAAAAAAACTAGCCTGATTTTAATAGGAATGAAACTGTTGTAATTTACGTAGCAAAATAGATTCAACGTGCAAACCAGCATTTTGGACGGCATAACAAATGCGATTCAAATTTATTAAAGATGATTAACACTCATTAGTACTGTGGCTTTATTGCCACAGCTGTGCATATTATTTCCTGTCCTTGACTAGAGTAATGGCTGAACTGTCCTTCCAGAAATGGGAATGAAATTCCTACCAGTACACACTGCTAGAGATTCTTGAGAGGACAAGACAGAGGTAGAGGACTTGCCACCTGCTCCCGTAAGCTGATGCCAAGAAAACGAAATCACTAATGCAACATAGCTATAGCAGCCAATAAATGAGTAAAATAACAGGCAAGGCCTGGTTCGGCGGCAACACTGAGCTGAATGGCAGCAACCTCTTACTGTTTTCATATCAAAGTGTCAAGGAAAGCGCATGGAATTGTTGCCTCAACAGTTTCAGTTAACATCACGTGGCGGTTTCCCAGAAACAATAGTTATTTTCGAGGACCATATTTGCAAACAAATTACGATCTAATGGTTCAACTATTCTATGACTCAGGACAACTATATAGGAAGAAACCCAAACGACTTTAGGATCTTAAACTACGTCTTGGTGCAGAAATTCTGACATGCACCAAATCCAGTAAATCTGATGGCAGTAGTCAAGTATTTCAATCAATTTTAAGTGATACAACACAGGCAGGAATTCCAGGTTGCAGAACAGATTTGAAACCCTGTCTTTTGTACCATGTTACACATTTTTACAAATTTCAGTGACAATATAAAAATGTAATAATGTTTGTCTCAAGTTCTTATTATTTTCATATTTTTAACAGTTTAATGATGTTTTAAAATTTCTTGTAATTACATTTAAAACACAATTTAAAATTCATAATTTGCTAACAGTTATCACAACACATTTGTGCAGATATACATACATCTGTTACATAGTGTTCCTTAAATTCTAACACAATAAAGAATAAAAATCTGTTTGAGTACAGATACAGCGTGGAGAAGCTACTGAGTGCAGAAACCAATATCTATTCACCAAAGTGTAACATCAAACATTTCTACAGCAACCTTCCACAAATTACGCATAGGCGTAATTTGTGGAAGGTATGAGGGGTACCCGTACCCCCACTTTTTGGACTGGAGGTACCGTATCCCCACTTTTTAAACAATGCCAGTCAATATTTTATTATTAATGCAATTAAAAAGATGACTTGTTTTTATTGACACAAAAATTAATGAGAATACTGGCAGGGTAATATGTCCAAAATGGTCTCCATGCGAAAAGCGAATGTGGAGAAGACATTGGTACCCCAACTTTTTAGACCAAAGTTAAGCCCCTGGTCATAGGCCACTACATAAGATCAGCATTTACATGCACACAATATCGACAGCAATTCTACATTTCCAGATGTCATACTATCGTATGTTTTGTAAATTTTACTAACATGACACAGCGGCAATAACACGATGTTACAAAAGTTACCCACAAAGCATTTGTAAAGCAGTTGCTTGTTGTCGTTCTTTATGACAACTCGCCAATTGGAGCATTCGCCAACCACAGATCGTGAATAAAGTTGTAGAGCTGATCCGTCACAGAAACCTAAAAAAAGAAAACTAGGGATGTTGCTACTGTCTTCAAAACCTGAGCCCCTATTCACAACTGATACCAATGCCATTCTCAGTCTACTTAACCTATTGTGCATTCACTATTGTGGGTTCCTCCTGGAACAGCCTTCCCCCTCAATCCGTTCTAAGATTGTATCTGGGGTCACCTACTTTCCAGTTCGCTCCTTGAAGGCTTTTCTCTTCCCCCGGGGCTGCCACGTCGATTGCGTCTCTGAGTGAATAGTTTCTACTGTCGAGTGGCACTTTATAAATCTCCAAATACAATACAATACAATGCCTGTAATAATATGTACACTGGAAACTCGTTACAATATTGGAGTCAAATCAAGAACTGCCCTTATAATTTTTTCTTGCATATAACCTACACAGGGATGTAACCCACATGCACACATAACCTGCAGAAATCAGCAGAACATGTAAGACGTTTGGTAAAGCCAGCACTTGTGTATACCAAGCGCGCCTGCAAAGACCATACGGGAATAGTGGCTTTCAAAGTATTTGGACAAATTTATCTTATAGCAGGCTACAGTACATTTATATCAGAGCCTATACTGAGCTCTCTAGCCACACTAAGGTCATACACTACTATATTTCAGTATGGCCCTCTTAACGTGCAATCCATTAACATACAGTCGAGCTGACATTTCACGACTGTAAGTCTCAACTTGCCATTTGGTCACGAAATTGGCTAAGCTCATTGTGACCACCTGTGTAAAATAAACTGCTATAGACCATGCACCAAAATAACCTACAGCTTCTTCTTTGGTTTTCTGCCCTTAGGCAGGTTCATATGTCCAACGGCGCCATTCTTCTTGGTGTTGAGCCTCTTCTTTCATCTTTCTGTAGCCGTCCTCCATTATCCAGCCTAGGAACATCGTTCTTGATCTTCCTCTTGTCTTTTTCCCTTCCATTCTACCCTCGATGACATCTCGTAGCAGGGAATTTCCTTTCATTATATGGCCAATCCATCTTCTTTGACCCTCTCTAATTGTCCTCATCATAGATCTTCCCTCTCCCACCACTTGCAGTAGGCCTAGACCTCCTCGTTTGTCTTATGCTCTGTCCAGCTAATTCTCTCCATTCTCCGCCATATCCACATTTCGAAGGCTTCTAGCCTCCTTATGTCCTCCCCTTTATAGTCCCTGTTTCAGATCCGTACAGGACCACACTCCATACCAGAGGGGTGCAGCAATTGTAAAATCTTATATAACCGTTCACTGTGTATATGCATTAAAATACAGTAATAAGGTTGTACTGTAATGATTTTATTTCTTATAGCTGAACTAATTTTGGAATTCAGGTCCATGTTCAATTAGAATTTGTTACAATAAATTTCTGGTGTACCTTGCAAAAATCAATTTAACAACAATTATTTAGTATGGTGAATAATTCTTTATCCTACTATGTAGACCTACTATCAAATCAAATCAAATCAAATAACTCTTTATTAGAATATACACAATACACACAATCGATGTTAATAATCAAGATAAGATCCATCCAACAAAATTATATGATCATCACTCATTTGAGTAAAGGTAAACTGAATGGAAAATACTATAACAGGTGTATATCTAATGGGATGCCACTAAGGGCAAGGCCCGCTAAACTGTGGCACCCCAATAGATCACTGGCTGAGCAGATTAATTGCTGGTCACGACTCGACAGTGTGATTAATATAATGTGTCTGTTCATTTAAAAAAATCAAAACTTAGCTAGAACTTAATTAATATGAATCTAACGTTTAAATCAGATTTCAACGCAATCAATTACATTACAGATATCACTGTGGTTCATGAAGAAAGTAGTACATAATTACTATCATTAAGAGCCTTTTTGCAAAAGCTTAATAAGCCCAAAATACCTTGAGTCATAATAAATTAAAGAGGGAGTGGCCTATCCCTTCCCAATGAGATGCAATCTAATTAGTTTTTTAAACGTGTGCATTTGTGATATCAGAGTAAGTTCTTTAGGTAGTGCATTCCAAAGGGTGGGGCCAATACATTTAATAGAGAATCGCTTAGGGTTTATACGTGCAAATTCCGTGCGATAATCATTTGCCAAACGAGTGTGGTGGGAGTGGATTGAGGAGCCAGACACAAAATATGTAGCCATAGAGGGTGGTAATCTGTTATAATGAAACCGGTGCATGAAGAGAATACACTGAAAATGATTTAGTTGGTGTAGGGTTAAAATGTTATGCTGGCGAAAAATATTTTTAGTACTTGATTTCCAATGGATACCAAAAACTACCCGTATGACTGCTTTCTGGAGTTTTATCAAAGGTTTTAGAACTGAACTATAGTTTGAGCCCCAAGAGATGTTGCAGTAGGAGATATATGGGAATATTAGAGTGTAGTATAATTGTAGTAGTATCTGGGACGGTAAGCAGTGACTAATCCTTTTCAATATACCTGTGTTCTTAGCTATTTTATTTGATATCAGTTTAATGTGTGGGTTCCAGGTAAGTTGAGAATCGATTTGAACTCCTAAAAACTTTGTGGAGACAACCTGCTCAATGGGTATGTTATTAACAGTGATAGTTATGTTAGGGGGAGGGGGTGTTTTCCGTTTGGTACAGAATATTATGTAGTTAGTTTTATCAAGATTCAGTGTCAATTTGTTTGCCCAAAACCAGTTTGCAATCAATTTTAGTTCAGTATTTGCTCTGAGAATTAAATTAGTAATAGATTTATCATTTAGAAAGACGTTTGTATCATCCGCAAACAAAATAAATTTAAGTACGGATGAAACTAGCGCAAGGTCATTTATATAGATTAGGAAGAGTAGCGGTCCTAGAATTGATCCCTGGGGGACCCCACATTGTATTGGTAGAGGTGAAGAAAGCACTGAATGAAATTGAACCTGTTGGGTTCTTTCTGTAAGATAATTTCTAAGCCATGCCAATGCCATGCCCCTTATTCCATATGACTGTAATTTACTTATGAGAATGGAGTGGTCTACTGTATCAAACGCTTTGGCTAAATCGAGAAATATGCCAATAGAGTAATTTTTATTATTCATAGCTTCTGTTATATTATTTTGAATGTCAAGGAGTGCCATGAAGGTGGAATGGTTTGCTTTAAAACCAAATTGTGCAGGGGTCAATAGGTTCAGTTTCTCAAGATAAGTGGTAAGGCGGGTCTGCATCAATTTTTCTATGATTTTGGAAAAAGACGGGAGAATGGATATAGGACGATAATTACCAATACAGTTTTTAGTGCCTGCCTTGTATATTGGGGTGACCTTTGCTAATTTTAGACTAAGCGGGACTATGCCGCTACGAAAAGAAGCATTGAATATGGATGTAAGTATATTGGCTATGGGATTGATAGATTGCTTCATAATAGTTGGGCATATCTCGTCCAGTCCCACAGAGTTGGAGTCTTTAAGGCTGTATACAATTGATTTAATTTCATCTGGTACCACTGGAAGGATCCCACACGAACACCGAGGAGGGATTGGCATAAATTGGCTACAGTTAGGTGCTCCCTGGGGCATTTGAGAGGCCAGGCGTACGCCAATATTGGAGAAGTAGTCATTAAAGGAGTCAGCAATTTGTCTATGGTTGTTCGTTTCATAGTTTCCTAGTAGGAATGTCTCAGGAAGGGTTGATTTATAGTTCGGGTTTATAATTTGCTTAATTATGGTCCAAGTTTTATGTAAGTTGTTCTCACAAGATGATAGTCTTTCAGCGTAGTATACTTTTTCACTGTGGTCTCTAATTTTCTTAAAAAGATTGCGGTATTTCGTGAATTTTAATTTATTGGTAGGGGTAGGATCCCTAATGAATTTCTTATATAACGAAGATTTTTTATTACAAGAATTAAGTAGGGCCTTGGTCATCCAGGGTTGTTTCATTTTACGAGATCGTGGTGTAATTTGGATAATCTTTGGAAAAGCGTTATCATAGTGTTTTTTGTAAATGTTAAAAAATTCATTATATGCCACATTTGGATTATCCATTGTACATAAATCTTCGATTGGCGACCAGTCTACATTTTGTAAGTTATTTATAAACTTGGCCTTAGATTCCATAGTAAAAAGTCTTTTCGGCGATGTCACAGGGGTCCGGCATCTAAGAATTTGGAGGTCAACGTATAATAAAATCGGGAAATGGTCAGAAATATCCGATATACAGATACAGGAGTCCTGTTGGGGCGTGTGTAGGTTAACAAAAATGTTGTCAATTAAAGTAGCACTAAATTCCGTGACTCTAGTGGGCCTCAAGATGGTTGGGAGTAATTTATGAGAGGTCATCATGTTGTAAAAATTGGAGGTGAGTTGAAGGTCCCCACAACGCAATAAGTTTATATTAAAATCACCTGCAAGAATAAGCTTATTTTTCTTCTTAGTCAATATGTCAAGGGTGATTCTTAAGTCATCATTAAAATCAGGCATAGACGTGTTTGGGGGCCTATATATTGTGCCGAGAATAATATCACTATCCTTTTCTTGAAAAATTTTAACAAATATTGATTCAAAAGTGTGCCGATGTGATCCTAGATCCTTATTCTCTATTATGTTGTATTTATATTCTGTTTTAATTAAGAATCCTACTCCACCCCGATTTCCATCCGACCTGGCCCTATGAATGAAGTCGTATCCTGGAATATTTATTTGATCTTCTTGGTCTTGCTTTAGCCACGTTTCCGTGAGAGCTACTATATCCAGATTTGCCTGCGTTAGAAATAATTGGAGATCAGTTTGCTTGTTTAGTAAGCTCCGACAATTTATATGAGCTATGCCGAATTTTTTACGGTAATTTAGACCCTCTAAGAAAGGTATTAGCTGATTAGTTTCCTTATATAATGATGTGTGGGTTGGATGATCATTATGAAAGTTAGTATCAGGATTAATATCTTTTTCATAGTGAAGTGGGTTTTCGTCTGCTTCCCTTTGAGCAAATGGATCAAATATTAGGTCTTGCCACAGCGTGCGATTCATTAAATGTTGGGTTGGGTACGGGGTGTCTGAGACAATTTCGTCCTGAGTGTTAGATAATTGGAAGGAGTGTGGTAATTGAGAGAGCAGGCAGTAGTCACACGACCATGTCAAGTCAGTACATATTGATAGGCAGCTCGTGTGAAACCACTTAGTACATGCATGGCAGTAAATTGACTGATAATCACGCGTAAGATTCTGATTACAAATGTAACAAATGAACATGTAGGTTGAACTTACTTAACTAGTTAAATAAAAAAAATAATAGTACACTTAATATACAAAAACTGAAAGGAAAAGGATCTTGATCCTATGCCGGACAGATATCGTCAACAGGGGTGGAGGTTACAATCGAACATTATATATAGACAGTCATTATCATCCATGTATAATTTTATTGCACAGACATCACTTACTTAAAGATGCAAATTGGACCTGATATAGGCCTACTCATATGCTAGACAACACAAGTCGTTCCATCCTGATTTGTATAGGCGGTGGTTTATTTAACAAAAGATATCAATAGCTCTCAGGTACCCCCTGAAAGTTTTTATGCCACTGCTTCCACCCTGCCATCACTATGGCAGGCACTGAAGTACCCATCAGCAACCATCTGTACTCCATCCTGCCCTCGGGTGGGAATGTACAACCATTATATATATACATGCACACACATATACATGCACATATATACACACATACATATATACACATGTGGGTGGATGACAGCAAGTATAAAATTTCAATATATGACATTTATCCGGATAGCTTAAGAATCATATCCTCAATGCCATATCTTTTAACAACTGGTACAACTTTTCGTAAGAGTAACCGGCAATATGGATACATGTGAGTTAGACGATGTCCCTCAAGAGTAAACCAGCGTGTGTCTATGAGTGCAAACTGGAGCAGGGTGTCGGATGGAGTGAAGGAGGCAGGGGAATGTGGACCGTCGCTTGCAAGTAAGTATGGTTCCAGCAGGTGGTCGACTGATGTTGAGGTAAGTGAATTTTCCTCCAGCCGATTTATTACTTCGTTTGTTGTAATCAGTTTTATTGCTAGAAGATTAGGATCCAGTGACGTGTGAAAGAATTAGTAGGCCTACAAGATCTGTATGGTGATGTTACTACTTAGATGAATTCCATTTTTTGTGTCATAGGTGCACATGTAAACTCCAACGTAAACACCGATAGTCACATCGTAGATGGATGGTAGCTGGCATATGTTGTGTCATCTGCCAAAACGTTTCTATGATTTATAGGTGCAATTTTTCACCTATGTTAGGGAAACGTAGATGAGGGTAGACACCGACGAACCAGTAGGCGAGTATGTAACGTAGATGAGGATAGACACCGACGTAGATGGTGAGTATGAAACGTAGATGAGGGTAGACACCGACGAACCAGTAGGTGAGTATGAACGTAGATGAGGGTAGACACCGACGTAGATGGCGAGTATGAAACGTAGATGAGGATAGACACCGACGTAGGTGGTAAGTATGAAACGTAGATGAGGGTAGACACCGACGAACCAGTAGGTGAGTATGTAACGTAGATGAGGATAGACACCGACGTAGATGGCGAGTATGAAACGTAGATGAGGGTAGACACCGACGAACTAGTAGGTGAGTATGTAACGTAGATGAGGATAGACACCGACGTAGATGGCGAGTATGAAACGTAGATGAGGGTAGACACCGACGAACCAGTAGGTGAGTATGTAACGTAGATGAGGATAGACACCGACGTAGATGGCGAGTATGAAACGTAGATGAGGGTAGACACCGACGAACTAGTAGGTGAGTATGTAACGTAGATGAGGATAGACACCGACGTAGATGGTAAATATGAAACGTAGATGAGGGTAGACACCGACGAACCAGTAGGTGAGTATGTAACGTAGATGAGGGTAGACACCGACGTAGATGGTAAGTATGAAACGTAGATGAGGGTAGACACCGACGAACCAGTAGGTGAGTATGTAGCGTAGATGAGGATAGCCACCGACGTGGATGGTAAGTATGAAACGTAGATGAGGGTAGACACCGACGAACCAGTAGGTGAGTATGTAACGTAGATGAGGGTAGACACCGACGAACTAGTAGGTGAGTATGTAACGTAGATGAGGATAGACTGTTTTACATAGTACAACTCCAATATAAGGCATTGCGTCAAGTGGCTTTTTACCTATACATTGTGTGACTGACCTTATAAGGCGTTGGATTCAGGGCTCGTTTGTGATCCATACGAATTGTCATCAAAGACTCTTGTGTACGGTTACGAATCACTGACAGAGAAGGCAATGTCTGGCAAATCTGCAAAAGACACGTTGTAACCTCACAGTGTACTGCCACTAACAGAAGCATATGTAGTCTAACCTGGAAACTTCTAAAACACCATTATCAAAAGGCATAAGGAGCATTGTGGGAGAATTTTCTGAGCTGAAGGCTAGCAAGTTCATGGATAGCAAGTAGCTGTGACACAAGCACCTTTCAAGCCGACAGCAACATTCTAGAAGCAGTTTAGAGGCTATATGAAGGCCGGATATAGCGCAAGTCCTTGTAGACCAAAGTCATTTTTGTAGCTCTCCTTTGTACTTTATCAAGTTGCTCTCTATCATGTTTCAGGTATGATATATGACTAAAGTTTGCACACCTGGATTCAGTATTTCAACTGCAGCCTCACCAATAATATGTACAACTCATTGTTGTATCTATGTCCTTCTATTGTCCGTCTTGATCATACCTAAGGCCGAGCCAGCCATTCTGCTGCTTTAGCACAATGCCTTTAAGGTTATGCACTCTTAAGCATAATCACTCCCAAATCCATTTCTTCCTCGATCAGTTTCAATACCATTTGTACATTCTCCTTAGATCCTCTCGCAGTATCTCCACTTCTTCTTCATTATCCACTGCTCTACATAGTTTTATATTATCCACCCACTTAGAAGTTTTAGAACAAAATCCCAACATCTATGTCATTAATAAATGGCCCAAGCAATGATCTTTATACCGGTAGTACTCCACTTTGCACTTTTGTCTCTTGTGGCCACCTTCTGTTTTTTGCCTGATAACCAACTTTGAAAAATTCATTTTGGTACCTGCCCTCTAATCTACATTCTTGCAACTTTTTGGCCAGCCTTACATGAGGTACTTTGTTGAATGTCTTGGCAAATTTACCAATTAATATGGTAGTTGAAGTCTCTGATATCAGTTTGGACCTTGACAACATCAGCGAGTCAACTGCAGTCACTGTTCACAATGTTGACATTAATGTTTACTGGTTATATTTCACAAATTTATGTTTAGATGCATTTCTAACCTTCCCGTCCTTGAAGTAGCATTTGTACAGTGGCTCCACCTTGGCAGGAATCACATAAGCACGTTTCGCTTCCTAAAAACAAAACCACAAATCAGGATTACGGCTGCTATATTTTATAAAGTAAAAAATAACCATTTAGAATATATAAATTAAAACCAGTACAGCAAAGCTTTGTTTATAATGAAGTTCAGGACACCATGGTCAACAATTCAGAATATATCAGAGGTTCGAGAAAAGGAAAATATTCATGTCAGGCTCTCTCGGACTATTGTAACTGTAATCGAACATGTATAAAAGTGCTACTCAATGAGTCAGAGATGCTCCTGATCCAAGTCTGTGCTACCACCAACACATAAAATGGGCTACAGGCGTTTCTGGAACGGGGGAAGAGAAAGGCTGAGGAGTTCAAACCGCAATTCCTGCGGAAGATGGTTCCAACTTAAGGGGCCAACACGTGGACTGCAGTTATCATACTTGTAATACATTTACTGCAAATACGTTTTTAGTCATAATAACATACAAAAAAGTAATTCGTGTCAAAAAGTAATCTGGTTATAATAATGAGTGTGTTAAAAAATTACGGATCATATTTAATTTACAACTGAAAAACAAACTCTAACATGCCTTAAGACTACAAACTCTAACCGGAAGTTGCTAAATAGAACTTATCTAAAAATAGAATGTTTGCTAAAATTTAGCACAGGGTTCACATTACTTCAGTGCCGATTATTTCACAGAGCTAAAACAAAGACGTACGACAATCATAATCTCGAGATTTTTACAGCGCCCTAAACAACTAAGTAGCAGGAACTGCCGGGAACCAGCTTATTCACAGGTACTCAGCATAAACAAAATTGTGGTTAATCTTGGATTCATTGTTGGATTTCAGTGTTGTGAACTGTTTTCAGTGTTTATTGAGACCCCTCCCAACCCTCAATCCAGTTTTTCTTGGGATTTTAGTCCATCCATAATTGTTCAGTTCCATAACCTTTTTTTCTAGAAAAAAGCACTGCACTTTGGGATCCTAAGATTTGAAGAAAGGTTTCAAGTCTGTAGAAGGAAACTGAGAAACTATCTCCCTTGATTATTAAAACTTACAAAAGCTATTACACTTATTAGTGATCTCTTTTAGTCCTGCTGATCAGACTTGCCAATGTTGCTATTCACTTATGTCAATGCATCAGTCACGATTGCCCCTACCCTAGTCTTTCTTCCTTAATCTTAATAATGAATAATTAGGAACTGCTAAGTAAGTAGGTAATTGGAAGAGGAAAATCTTGGTCTCATGGTGATCGAACCAAGTCATAACTTTCTTTACCGATACGAATCTAAACCGAGTAGCAAAGAACATATGAATTGAAACATTCAGTGCTTCAATAGCAGCAAGTGCATATGAATCAGGGCACATTTACCTCAAGTACCTCACCAAGGTGTTTGTTCTCATTAGCCTAGACTCCTAATTAAATTAGAGTCCTAAACGAACGACAAAGTTTGTCTGCATATGAATGGTACTTGTATAGTTTGAGGTGTCAGAGAAGGTCTTGCTGCAGAAATCATTTTCAGTCATTGTCACCACCACCACCACCACCGCCACCGCCGCCGCCGCCACCACCACCACCACCACCATCGTTATATCATATTCTGTCTCTCATATCCATTCTTTGCTCTATCCTTCATTAATCATCCTTGTATTTTTCCTCTTCTCTCGAACATTTCCTACATGCATGGACAATTCTTTACTTCTCATCTACTTCTTTTAGATATTGTCTGATATTGCTATTTCTTCTAGACATTTGGACCAACCTGGTAAGGGTGTCTACAGAGCACCCTCTTTCCCTTTGTCACAGGGGGCTCATCTGGTTTCTGCAGCAGGTCAACCAGGGCATTTCCATCCGTTCCATAAAGTCTGTATGCGTCCTTGCGTCCTGGCATCGTCACCTTGTCAATATCTTCGCTCAATTTGATGCGCGGCTGACAGTTCACTTCTGCCAACTGAAACAGAAAAGAAGTTGGCACCATGTTAAGTTAACATCATCTTAAGTTAGCACCATCTTAAATTAATGCCATCTTAAGTTAGAACTATCTAGTTAGAACAACATGTTAAGTTTGTATCATCTTAAGTTAGCACCATGTTAAGTTAGCACTATGTTAAGTTAGCACCGTGTTAAGTTAGCACCATGTTA
The DNA here is from genome assembly GCA_963556255.1 of Allolobophora icterica. NCBI lineage: Eukaryota > Metazoa > Annelida > Clitellata > Crassiclitellata > Lumbricidae > Allolobophora > Allolobophora icterica. The sequence goes on from OY744614.1 coordinate 29,298,685, forward strand.
AGTCAGTGCTATGTTAAGTTAGCACCTTTAGTTAGTACCATCTTAAGTTAGCACTGTCTTAAGTTAATGCCATCTTAAGTTAGAACCATCTTAAGAACAAAAGGACTGCAGTCCTAGAATTCTTCTAGGACTGTGCTTCACAGTGACCATAGCCCTAAAAATTCCCACTCCTGTGTAACTGCAAAAGCAGGCAACAGCTTAGACCAGCGGTTTTCAAACGGTGGTACACCAGATGTCGCTAAGCGGCATGCAAAAAATTAAAAACGATTACATTCTTAAAATTATATATTAATTTTTAAATTTGCCTACCTATTTGTCCTATGCTAATTGCAAGGGGACTTTGCACTTGCCTGTTGTTTTTGATCTGACCTTTGCTGGTGGTACAACAATATTCTTTGTACTTGGTGGTACAATAAAAATAAAGCTTGAAAACCGCTGGCTTAGACTAAGTTACTGCCATCTCTTCAGTGATCGTTTGAAAGATTAGTCTGAAGTCTGATCAATGGTGAGTAATTTAGACAGTAGTCATCTACATAGCCTGAGAAGTAAAGGCAGATTGGTCACTGAGATGGTCAGCTTGGCAAGGAGCCAATTAATTTTCTAGAAATTGTTCACCATAGGTACCTTGTAAACACAGCCAAGCGCTGGCTGCTTCTGACAGGTGACCAAGTGAGTTCCAATGCCAAAGGAATCAATACAATGACCCTAAAATAGCAACAACAACAACTACTAAGGATTCAATCATCACATCTGTCCTAGACTACTGTAACTACACTAAACCGCAGGAAAACAGGAGGTCATTCTGAAAGGAACACCTGCCTGCCTCTGCCTGCCGCTGCCCCAAGATAAAACCAGAATCCCGTTCTAAGAAAACAAAATCTAACATTTCTGTAACGGAAACAAAGCGTACTGCATTGCAAACATGCATACGTGTAAGAGTTTTAATCCACAATCTGTGTAAAATACAAAAAAGTAAAGCTAACAAGTGATAAATCTTTGAAACATCTAAACAGGCATAGCTTTCAAGCAAACAACTTGAAACGATACAAAGTCTTTATAATAACCTTAGATCTATAAAATTAACGAACTTTAGGAAAAGCAGAAGCTTTGCTAGGTACATGTAGGCTACAGCCAGGGTAATCTACCTTCTTACTAAAGGCTTCCTTCTAAAGTACAATGTTGCCATAAGCATCGGAAGAGTGAAGCTCAAAAGCAAAATATGAGTTGCTTAAACCTTATTCAACAGTATGTTGAATATTCCAACTTAATTTTTTTTTAGATAAATCCCAGTTACAGAGCCACCATAGTATAAAATCTTGACTTTTTGTAATTTTATCATTTAATACAGCAGAGTTAAAGGCATTTCTTAGCCTAAGAAAAGCAAAACTGGGAGAATGTCTAAGCAAATCATAAAGTGCTGCACATGTGTATACATGTATAGCGGGTATAGCCTATATGAAATACAAATACAGGGGAAAAGCTCTATGCATGAATGTATGGGGTGGGGAGATGGTTGAATGGTAACACGCTGGCACGAAGATCAGAAGGACGAAGGTTACGCTAGCCCCGTAAAGGTTAACTCAGCCTGTTCACTCCCTACACTCCCTAGTGGGCAACTGTAAAATGAGCAGGACAGATGGGCACCTCACAGGCTGCCATACAGTTAAATTCGACTCCTGCCAAACTTGTTATCGTCTGTCACTACTATACCATGTAATTTTACTGCATACTTGTCAGTTTGAATTTATAAATGAATATTATTATTATTTATTATTAGATATTCAATTTAGTAAAGATCCAAGTTAGCAATGCTGCTAGCAGTCTGGCAAACCATAATATTTGATGAATGGAAGCATCATATATCTTTCATGATCAGTTGGAAAACCATTACAGGTATACTACAGTGGCTGGTGTGTCAATTACAAGTACATAGAGTGATAATGAAGTTAATGCTCTAGAGCTACAATCATCTGAATTGTATAAATAAATTCTAAATACATTCAAAACGAATAAAGCCTATGAACATACACTAGAAAAGATGTCATCGGCATAGCTAAAAATTGATAAAACATCAAATGTTACAACTAATCACAAGAAAAAACGTGAATTGGCATTCCATAGGCAAAACTGTGTTCACACCATTGACTAGCCATAGCTGAATAATACTACAAATAAATTTTAATGAGTTCTTGAAGAAATAAATTCATTAAACAGACTACCAAACTATGTCACTGTCAACAAACGGCATGTTGTTTTGGGAGGAAAATGAGAGATTTTGAAGCAGATTTTAATATCTTTATTCAAAGATCTTTCAGCATTGAAAGATCAGATCAAACTGGTTATAAGGAAATCATAAAACTGGTTTGGAAACTGATACAGATTGGTTGCAAGAACCCATCTGTACTTGGGTGGATGACAGATGACATATACTTGCCTGGAAGAATCCCGATGGCATGACCACTTCCTTTTGCGACAAAAGAGAAACGGAATAAAAACGTGAGGTGAGAAATAATAACGCACCGGGAACTGAAACTATTGGAAAATTTTCCACAAGAAACCGTTACGTGCAAAGACCATGCACATGCCACTTGCACAGGCAAATCTGGGCAGAAATTAGTGGAGCTGTGCTAGTTAACGTGGTGTTGTCCAGCACTAATGACATTCCAGCAAACTTACAAGGTGAAATGCTACTCTGAATTTAGTAATATAAAATTTCAAGAATATTGTTTATAGTTGCATTAATTTAACACTGAAAATGAATTTGTTAAAAATGTAACTATTAAGGCAATGAAGTTCTAAACGCTATTCCCAATAATACACCTTTAACAGAAAACATGCACAGCAACAAGGACAACAAAGCAATGGAAACACCAATAACCACAAAATTTCAAGCAATTCCGCACACGTTTGATTATGGGCAAATGGAAATGTAGTTGGATGAAAGTGGCAAGTAAATGTAAAGTAGCAGTGACATGATCTATCTAAGAAATGAATAAATGGCAATGAGAAGGTGACTTGTTCAAAAAGAAACTTAAATTACTAAACATGTTCTTTGGAAGTGTGTCAAGATAGATGGGACAGCATCTACAATATGCGGGCCAGACCCCACCCATTTGCCCTCCCAGTAAAGGACACGAAGAACTGATAATTGAAAAAGTTGATTCATATATAGTTGGCTACAGACAGAATGTGACAAAACTCGCTCAGGTAAAAGCATTTGAATCTACAGTCACTCATTAATTACCTATCCACACACAAACAGATGTTATACATGCATGTTCTAAAAACAGCATCATAACATGATGACTGATCGATCTAAAAAGGTCCAAGTTCAGATAAGCTGGAAATATTCCTTGTGTGAGATACAATGTCACCAGTTTCACTGCACAAGATTTCATGCTTCAATTCAACGGATTAGTTTTATTTTATTTTTATTTTTTTTATTTTTCTATTTTTGGCAGCACCTGACAAGGTGTAAAAATTACTGGAAGCAAAGCTAAATTAAGCCCCAAGTAAATCAGCAAAAGATCAGCTATAGGTTGCTCTTCATTAAAAGAAACCCAATTTTAACAAACTTTCCAATCGGAACATAAGAGTCATGACCAAGGTCACACTCGTTTAATCAGCATAACTTAATGCATATCACACACGCGTCATACATGTATGAGGTATTGGACGCCCATTTTAAAAAATAATAGCAAATTGCAAGCCGATAACAAAAGCAATAATGCCATAATAATATCAAGCCAAACGCACAATGTATGGGTGACATTATCAAATGCCTTTTCAGGTCTAGTGACTTGCTTTCAGAAACTACTGAAGGTCTTGCTGTAATATCTGCTAGTCATCATTTGAGATATCATTCAAAGACTAAGGTGACTTTTCTTCCACCACAGCATCCTCACCACACCATTCTAAACCACACCATTCTAAACCACACCATTCTAAACCACACCATTCTAAACCACACCATTCTAAACCACACCATTCTAAACCACACCATTCTAAATCATTTTACAAACGTTTAAACCATTATTTTTCTACATACATTATACAAGATTCCATGTAGGTTAATGGTCAAGCATTAACCCCTACACAAGAGGAGTACAGGTGTGCACCCACCCAAAGATGGTTGCTTTAGATACAGAGCTCTTACAAGCAAAACATTTAGTGCCCAAATCAATTGCACTAAAAATTTGCACTTAGAACAGAGCAAATCAAACACAAATGTTTAGTGCAATCAATATACAGCACTTAGAGCGGTCAATAATGACCCTCTCTCAGTGCATTTGATGACGTGAAGGAGTGTGACCAAGTCGTCACCAAATGCACTGATATTTGCATAGTCGCTTTTAACGGACTATGCAAATATCCAGATCCACACATAATAATATTTAATAATAATAATAATAATAATAATAATAATAATAATAATAATAATACAAGCAATAATATTGTAGAAGGGGCAGGTAGGGTAGAATTCAAGTTATTCAGTTCTTTTGAAGGCTATACAACTTCATAAAGATAGTAGGTACATCAGCCTAACAACTTAAATAAGCTTATATGCTAACTAGATATTTCTCCAATAGAAGGATTTTTGGAATTCAAAATATGACTTAGAGCCAACATCCTCAGCCACTCAAACTGGACATGAACCTTTGCACAGTTTGTTAAATACTCATTTTGTGTCTACTCATATAATCAATAAGAGATGATCCCAGTCTTGTTGTCCTCGAGACCAAGGTCTTGGTCTCGAGTGCACTCGAGTTCGTTTTTAAAAGTCTTGGTCTTGAGACCAAAGGTCTTGGTCTTGAGGTTCAAGGTCTTGGTCTTGGTCTTGGTCTTGAGGTTCAAAGTCTTGGTCTTGGTTTTGCAAGACCAAGACTTTTGTCAATATGAACAGTCATTAATTTTGACAAACGGCAAGAATTTTAAAAATTTATCCAATAATTACTCATACAGTTATTGCTTTAGTATTTACACGGTGTGAATGAGGCTTCACTGCTGTTTTGCAGCAACGTAACTAGGCTTTTTCGTTTGGGGGGCTTAAGCCTTGAGCATGGCAACATTTATACAGTGTTCATACGAATTTTAGCCATAAGCATACAACGGCCTGACTTGTTTGGGGGGCTTCAACTTCGTTTGGGGGGCTTAAGCCCCCCAAGCCCAACGCTAGATACGTCCCTGTTGTTTTGGACAATTATTTTAATTGACTTCCGGCTATTTACCATGGAATGATTTCAAAACAGACTCACGATTAATTTGTACATTTACATCCGGTTCTTGAAAAGCTGCTTTGTGTGCTAGCGATTTCAGCACTTGCAGACCGTTTTTTTCACATGGCAGAATTTTTATGAGGCCCCACAGGTCACGTATTGGTCAGAAAATTCTGATAAAATTGGTTTTTATAAAATTCAACTGGCATTTGGAATAACATGTCGCATGAAGGACTTTTGTGAATACAAATTCAGAATTCTCTGCAGTCTCCATTTAGAGTTGTTTTGCTTGAATAAAAGAAAAGACTCATATTTTCATTAAAATAATGAGTAGTCCGACTGGACAATTTTTTGTAAGGAATAGAAGTCTGGATACGACTGAGATTTTTTTCGGTCTTGGTCTTGGTCTTGAGGTTCAAGGTCCTGGTCTTGAGGTTCAAGGTCTTGGTCTTGGTCTTGAGGTTCAAGGTCTTGGTCTTGGTCTTGAGGTTCAAGGTCTTGGTCTTGGTCTGGAGGTTTAAGGTCTTGACAACAAGACTGGATGATCCTAATTTTCCGTTGAATTACTCTTCCATGACTTCCCTTTCGGTGCAAATGCTTCAATTGCGGGAGTGAACCTCTACACTGATATGGTCCCTCATGAACAGTGGCCAACTAGTCAATCAATCACAGGGTGGGCCCATCCAAGGCCCCCTGGTACAATCACTGTGCAGACCTTAATCATATCCTTGTGTACAGTCACTCAACACCATTATTTGATGTTAGTCATTATTATTATCAATGCTAGATAAATGGGAGAGCAGGAACTCATAGACTGCAACTGATAAAGGCCAGCGATCAAGTGTAAACGCCTTAATTTAACACATTACAGAAATTGCTAATTACAGCTTCCTAATTGAAACGTTTTTATGACCATAATTTTTAAATCACACCCAAACATAAGCCATTATCACAAAGTTTCCTCTTCTGCAGGTCAACCATGTTGCAACTGACTAAAAGTCCGCTTTGACTTATAAATGGTTGAGCAAGTCTAGTATGCCTGGACTTGGTTCAATGCAGAGGATATTCATTCCTTCATTCATTTTGAGAATTTGTATAGCACTCCTCCAAGATACCTACTCAGAGGCGCTTCCAGCCCAGCCACGGCTAAAGCAATGTATAGAACTTAGGCAGCTCACCCGGCGGGATGGACGTAACTCCAGCGGAAGCCCATTCCAAATGGAGGGCTCCACAACCGAAAAATGTCTCAGTTTATTGGTATTCACAGAGACCAGAACAATTATTATGCACAGTATTATGCAGACCATTAGCCAGAAATACAGAGTAGCCCATTCAAAAGCATTCAAAGTCTTGACCGCCCGATCCCGTAAGCATATGAAGTTGCGACCTCCCAAAGTCCCGCCACCATACTATGATCAGGCCTGGCCTGGGAGCACCTCTGAGTAGAGCCCTTGAAGAGGCGCTATATAAATTCTGATTGATTGATTGACAAGTACAATGGCAGTGCACCTATGCTGTTTACAGAGCCTAATATCAACCCGTGCTCCATACAGAGCTGTCATCTGAACGCTCCCAGTGGCTCTTGAGCAGAAGCTGGATGGTGGTGGAGGAGAATCATGCCAATTTATGCCCGTCCAAAATAATTTTAACCCGTCCAAAGGATGGGTGAACGGGTGGCTGGCTAAGGGCCTGATCCAAAATAATTTTCACCTGTCTAAGATAATTTTCACCCGTCCAAAGGACTGGTGGATGGGTGGCTGGCTAAGGGCCTCTTATTATGGAATGCTGACTATCTGTTGTACACTTAATTGGCTGACTGTCTTACAAAACATAAAATCTAAGATTTAAGTCTTAGACTGGTAGTGTCAGATGGGTACTATGATGGCCTGCCTACCTGCCTTCCTGTAGTTGCTTTGTTGCCCCATCTACTGGTCACTAACACTGACTCAACCTGCTAACCTGTTCACACGTTCTCTGAGAAGTTTCACCAAGACCATTTAAAAATCAATGTACTTCTGGGTCCATTGAGTGTCATTACCAAAACAGAAGACACAAGCAGAAGAAAGTTAGCCAAAGATGAAGCAACTCAAACATGATGTGGATCATTGACTGACCTGGTGGTTGAGTGAGTGGATCGTATCCTCATTAATATCATTGCTGGCAACTATAATCAGTTTTGAAAACCATGGAACATTAAATCTGAAAACTCAAACACAGCGATTTTTATAATTATTGGAAAGAATGTAATAGAAAACTAAGATAACAACAGTCAACAGATGATAATCACAAGAACTAGAGAACACCAGTCAACAGATGATAACACAAGAACCAGAGAACACCAGTCAACAGATGATAACCACAAGAACCAGAGAACACCAGTCAACAGATGATAACTACAAGAACTACACAAAACCAGTCATCATTTATGATAACCACAAGAACTACAGAAAACCAGTCAACAGATGATAACCACAAGAACCACAGCACCAGTCATGATAACCACAAGAACTATGCGTTATTTCTCATCAATCACTGGGCTACAGTGTACACATTAAATTTGTTTAAAGTAAAATTCTGTACCAGTATTTGACATTTAATTGTTTGTATGTGCTGGCTTTAGGCTTAGCAGTTCGAATAGGCCCTCCACTACAGCTCAAAACATCATAATAGTGCATCAAAAGGGACCAAACTTCTGATAGTTTATTATTAGAGACTGCAAATCAGGTTTATACTTGTTCTTTAACAAGCTGTGTTAAAGTTTTATATAAACATCATAACCAATGAAGTGTTATCTGAATTAGCAGTAGGTTAAAGTTCAAATGACTTACTATGCATATAATTTATGATGTTCTGCAGTACACTTTGCCTTAATAATCCAGCAAAGTGAGCAGTCAACATAACATAACATAACATATTTCTTTATTGAAACCAAAATTATAACAAGGTAGTACAACAGCTCAAAGCAAATCAAGATGGTCGCAAAGGTAGGCCCAGAAGGGAAGACTCCCGCTAGTAGGGACACCTACTTACAATTATATTAACAAGGCGAGAACCAACTTGACGGCTTAAGTTACTATGTGGAATTAATAAACAAAAGCAGGGTAATGAAACCTAGGCCGACGCCGACTGGGCAGTGGTGAAACAGAAAAAAAACTAAAGGACTCCGCTTAACAGAGGCGGAGTAAACAAACATTAATATAAGACTTAACTAGGAGGCAACAAAGAACGGCCGATGGTGAGTCAAGGATAGAGAGAGGTATTCTCTATAAGATACTGGCGTAGCTGACTTTTGAATCTTGAGAGGGATCCCACCTGCTGGAGCGGGAGAGGGAGAACATTCCATAACAGCGGTCCTGTAACATTGATAGAGAATCTCCGTGTATTGGAGCGAGCAAACGCAAAATAGCAGTCAAAACAAGGCACTTTGGTAATCTGCCCTTTTTGCAACTTGTCTGACTGAGTCTAGTGCCGCTTTTCACTTCGATCAGAAGAGACTACAAAGTCTGAGTGTGAGGGTTTGTTAACAGAGGTAGTGCCGGTGAAGGTACCCACGAAATATCACCCACATCATCAACTTGGTGGTGGCTGGGATGGCCTGTGGCCACCTCCAGTGACTGGTCGCTCATAGCAAGCAGCCCTTGTACAACATCCGTACAGAACTTAGTGAGATTAAACTGTTGACCATGGTGTAGTAGATGATACATGAGGCTGGCATTGACCACACAGACCTCCAGAACATAAGCACACTCTCATCTGCACTCCCTTTGTAGTCTGAGTGGTTTGCTGTTTTTCAGGTAGCGCTCAGGTGTGCGAGGAGAGGTCAAACTTTGCACAGACAGTACCGTAGCGGGGTGTCAGAAGACAAACAATTGGCAAAAACTGTAAAAATCTGAATATATCTGGAGTATATTCACATGAAAACACTCCAGAATCAACAGAAACCTTCTGCAGTCATAATAAATCACAGGCAAGGCTTCTACAGGATGTTGTCAACTTTCAAGTAGTCTGCAACTCGACATTTTGACCTCGACAGTTTGACAAGCCCCATACAATGACAACTGCCAAAAATGCCTGAAAGTTCCCTCAATGAAATCAGTCCACTGCTTTGTGCCTGCAGTCCAAGATCTTTGTTTGCAATGCACTTACTGACAAATCCAACAAACAAAAGGGTCTTTGGGAAAAATTGAAAACCGCAACTGGCGCAACACGCCAGGATTGCGCCTACCCAAAACAATTCAACAGGTCAAATGAAATAAGTGGATGTCAACTCGTCAATTTGAACAACTGGGCCACACATTCACCAAAATCCTTCAAACAATTTTTGGCATAAGCCAATACAACATCAAAGCCCAGCAGAGCTGATATGGCACTGCCACCCCACACTTTGTCCTCAGTTTCACTGGAAAAGTCCACTAGATTGCTAGTATGAACTCCATTATGAAGCATATTATACCTTTCACAGGCCCTGTGAGTAGCCATCAAAGTCACCATCTGAGTTCCACTCCTTTAAAATCGCATACTTAACATCGCCTTTGCATGCTATGATCAGTTACAATGAGAAAATCACAGAATTTGAGACTTTTTATCCCATTTATTGCCCTAATTAATGGTACCTTTCTTTACACAGGAATACCGCTGGTGCCCTAGTTGCTCTAGTAAGCACACCTATAACGTTGCAATTCCGTACCTGTCACATTTTGCACCAGTGGCACGCAAATGATTAACACCTCTATGCATGCCAGTTTGGTCAAAACTTAAAGCAATATAGTGAAGAAGGTGAGCGAAACTGAGCATACATAGGCTCCCATATAAGTTGTGACTACCTGGTTAACCAAGAAAAAACCATTGAACAGACAGCTAGTTGTTGAGCAAAAAGCTATTACACTCACTGGTCGGCGAGTTTTTCGAATATCTTGCGGACTCTGACCGAGAGATAGGCAAGATCTCCGCTGTCTAGTCGAATGCCCTGTGCTCTGTAACCCAGTTCATTCAGAGACATCGCAACTGAACAGAAGTTGGGAATTCCACTTTTCAGGACATCATACGTGTCAACCAAACAAAGGAAGCCGGATGGAAAAGCAATTGCGTACGCCACGAACGCAGCGAGTTCACCAGCGTTTGCCTCCGACGGAAGGTAATCTGCAGTAAAGAGTAAAACAGTGAGAATTAAACCAACCATTGCTCAAAACAGTAACCTATTTAATGACTCGTTTTGAGATGATAATTAGAAATGTAAAGTAATTGCAACTGCTCAATTATTACATGCCACTCTATCAATATTAGTTCTCTGATGCAGGAATGAAAGATCCTCTGGCTGTACAAAAATATGACAACAACTTAACACGCTTCAGCTACATGGTGCAGCATTGAATCTGCAATGATATCCTGGGATTCAAACCACAGGTGGAAAAGTTAAAGAAAAATGCTTTTGAAATCAGCCTTTGTAACACAGAGATGGAAAGAAAATGTCAAATAACATTTATTAAATGAAGAACTTTTTGTTAAGACATATTCTTGGACTACTCTTCACTCCATCATTGGATAAACTTAGCACTTTAACGTCACACGTCTGACTTATATATTTTGGATGGGAACGTTAATAAATATAAGGCAAACTCACCTATATGATTCTTAAATACATATCTGTGTGGTAAATTAATTTAATGACATTTATCAGCCTCATCGTCACTGGAGAAAATATTATACTACCAAATTAACCCTGTGCTTTTAATTAGTTCTGCCATCTTCTGAGCAGGCCTAAACAGTCTCAATTGCTTGCAGTGCTCAGCCTCTCTTAAATTAGCCTTGCAATGAATTTGCATGAACTAACTTAGTATTGGTGCTAATTTTTCCCTCCATTCGATGCTCTTGCTCACTAGGTCCAACTTCTTTGTTCCATCTGTGCTCATCAGCTCCTGGTGACATAAGAAAACAAAGCACACGTCACCAATGACATAGCTCACCACCTGAACAAATTAACAACTAAAGCCCACTACACGAAGCACAAGGCAACAAGTCCGCAGTGTAAATGGTCCATGGCAAATGTACATATAACACCATAAACACCTTATTAATGTTGACACTTTGGACTAAGTGTAGAGATGAAAAACATCAGGTCTTATTCTATTCCCAGTATTCTTCAGCTGATCTGGTCTTTCACAAAATTCTTATTTTTCCTAATCTTCTAAAAGAATCTCAGTAATAATCAGCCTGGCATCAGTTTCGGCTTAGTATCATAAGTTGTAGGCTCACAGTTTGCTTGGAAAAAGCCATTCCAATTGGCTTCTTTCTAAAGTCTCCCAGTTAGTTGATCCAACAGACTACATTGGAGAGCCATCAAAACTGTTCACTGGCCTTAATATCAGCACCTTTGTGAAGCTCTAGAAATCATCCAAATTTGTGTTCAGATACATACATACATACATACACATACACATACATATACAAAGACAAACGTCCATACATACAAAGACACAACACAAACACACAAATATACTTTATCATAAATAATATTTAGCAAATTCTGTAGCACAAGTGTCAAATACACAAGCCATCAACAGATGACAACTCAAACCAACTAATAATTAATTGATCAAATCTCTGATCACAGTTCAGTAAGATCGAGATTTGATCGACAGTGGAGCAATTAACCAACCCATAAATCTCCTAATACTAAGCTCATCAACTCAACCGAAGTTACATCTCATCTGTCTGTTCCACAACTATGTCTTGCCGTGTTGTAAGATATTACATTAAATATCACACAGCAAGCCACACTCTGATCTGCTCACCAATGAAAATTGCTCAAGATATTTCATTTTAAGATCCCATTTCAGTTCTCAGGCAGGACCCTCTTCCTCAGTTATGCTACACAGCCGTAGAAACATAAGTCTCGTTATTTTTACTGTTTGAACTCTATCGAAACTCAATCGCAATTTCCACACACATGGCTGTTTCTGTTACTGCCACTCCCTGTATCTCTGTCTGTATGTTCACCTCTCTGACTATCTCTTGCTTAAGACTGTTAAAATAATTACCATAACACATATTAAAGTTAGAGAGATTTCTACAGAAATTTTAAGAGCTTCAGCACTTACTCTGCCCTTAAGTTCTTCAAGTGAATTGTAGGAATTGACAAACGCGTGAGCATGTGTGCCTTTCACTGGAATGCCAAACAGTTTTCCCGCCAACAGATTGCTTGTGCCATCAAAACCTGATTCAAACAATATTATCCACTTTAAGCAACTATATAATAAATAAATGCAGACAAACAATTTCAAGTGTAAATAAATGCAGACAAACAATTTCAACTGGATAGTTTCGTCATAGAGAAAACCCTAGCACAGACAAATGCTGACTACAATAAAACATTAAGGAAACAATATGCTTATACTTCTGAATGTCCAGGAATTTTACAATCATTAAAGTCTGCTAAAATAACATAACAGCCCAAAATAATAAATTATCTGACAGTCACATTTAAAAATCTGATGAAGCAATTACAGTAGGCTGAGAAAGTAGACTGATCTTTGTAATTTCTTCCACCGTTCTTATTTTTGGATTTAAAACACAAATTTAATAAACATGCTTAAAGAGAGCCATTCAGTCTACTCCTGTTTCTAAAGAGCAACAGCTCTGTTCACATTCTAAGGAAATAATCAATCAATCAATATTTATATAGCGCCCCTTCAAGATCCCTACTCAGAGGTGCTCCCGACCCAAGCCAAATGGAAAAGTAGTCTTAGGCATCGAGTGGAACTGAGAAGAGGTACATTGGCTAAGGAAGCTCATTCCATATTGTTGGACCAACCACAGAAAAGAATGGCATTACATTACAAAGGAGACATTTGAAATAGGACGAAAGTTTAATGGGTCTTTCGGATCAAGTCGGATGCGCTTGGCAATTGGAGAGATGACAGAGATCAACCGGAGAGATGATATTTACCACCAACGTAGCAATATCTCGAAGCTGACAGGCCACCATCTGGTCCCTGTGCTCGTCGTAATCCAAATTCAAGCAGTATTTTGTCTGGCCCAGCAGCCAAACGAAACCGAGCAGCATTCGTTGCTACCAAACTAACAAACAAAGAAATTAAATAATCAAACATGTGTCATATACAGCCACATTTGATCAAAAGCCATTTTAGTCAAAAAAGCGTGGATCCGATCATCAGAGGTGGCCCTCCACTATTGCTTAAATCTACAAAAACCTACTAAACACTGGCTGTCACAAGAGACAGCTTGGCCAACTGAAAACTCACTAAACAAATTCAGTTATTAGGAAGGCGCTTTAGCCAGTTACATCTGAAAATGATTATCTAGTATTTCAGTCAACTATAATTGTACAACTGCTGCAAGTTAGACCTTAAAAGTTGCATGGTAAGTTCACATGGCGAGTATGAGACAAATAATTCAAGTTAGCTAAAACAAAATCCTTAGCCTGTCATTGATTTAATATCACTCAGGTCGAAACTCAAATTCATCTGTTTCAACTTGCTTATCTAATCTTCCAAACCTCCATTAAAACCGAGCCATAATCCATTCAACATCCACAAGGTCAGTCCGTTAGACAGAGAGGCAGCCTATGGTGAACAGGCAATTTGAAATTTAAGCTCATTAACCAAGAACAGTTCTTGATTTAGGTATGACCAGACAAAGATAATCATATGACCTCGTTGAATAATGATAAGCCTGGGGCATGAGGACTGATTGTAAGCATTGTGGTTGGCCAGAGTTCAGAGTTTTATCAACTATGAGTCCCAATTTAAAAGCAATTCTATGCTGAATAGGAAGCCAATGTAAAGCTTTAAGCTGTTGCCTTCTGTGGCACTTTTGCTCAGTCAGAACTTGAAGAGTTATAAGCCATTTCAGTTCGTTTTATTGTCTCCAAACACTGTTTTAAGAGCCTGAAGGATCACAGCAACCTCAGGACAAAATAATAATAATAATAAGATCCTAAACACCCTGTAATTATGATGCTAGCTGAAACTGGACTCTGATGCAAGCTGTTCAATCACATCATCATCATATGCTTTTATTGTTCACCGTAAACATATAGACACGAAAAGAACAAGTGCATGTTACATCCAGTGACAATGGCAGTACCCAAAGGAATGAACTGTTCCACTAATGGGGCCCCCTAGTTACAATAAATCATTGCAACCAGTGGGGCAGTTCATAAGTGGCAAGTACATTGTTATTTATATTATCACCACGACAAAACCCACCCCATCAACCTCAATAGTCCAGCGTTATGTGCCTAAACAGTAAGTAAAGCAATGAACTGGTTTAAACATCTAAAACTGGGATGTGTCAGAGCGTAAACAGTTTGACTCAAGATGTTTTTGCAGAATTCAGAAATTTCAAAGTTTGATGCCAACAATCTGAGTTTGTTGCCAAGACATTTACATGAAACTACAAATTCTCCATCGACCTCTCTACAGGTACTGCTATACCGGTAAACAGGATACAAGACAGACAGATACCTGGCATAGTTTACAAGATTCAGCAGCGTCGTTTCCAGAATCTGGACAACTGGCAGCGGACCCTCAAGACGAAGGAGAGGAACTTTTGGAAAGACGACCATTCCTTCGTCGATTGCATAAACTGTGACGTTCCTTGTGTCCAGTTTTCCCAAGTAATCGTAGAAAGGCTCTTCAGTTGTATCTGGCAGAACCCTCCGGATGTAGTCGATATCTGTTTCAGAGGAAATTTCACAATTCCTCAACCAAATACTGTTTCCGATGTAAGCAGTCATGTACGATTGTACTTATGCATTTCTGTATGTAGGCATGCATGATTGCTGGCAAGCACGTATGTGTGTATGTTGAAAAATATGTGTATATCCTGACATTCAGACAGATGGCAACATGACAGACAAGGTGCAATATCTGCATGGCAGGCATGTCAGAAACAGCGATTAGCTGTGTGTGTGTGTGTGTGTGTGTGTGTGTGTGTGTGTGTGTGTGTGTGTGTGTGTGTGTGTGTGTGTGTGTGTGTGTGTGTGTGTGTGTGTGTGTGTGTGTGTGTGTGTGTGTGTGTGTGTCTATATATATATACATATATTTATATATAAAGCATCTACAAGTAGCTTGCTACCAGTGATGCTATATAAATTGTCATAATTACAATTATACCCCTTTAAACGCTTGAAGTGGCTAAGTCCCAAACCCAGCCGAAAATCTCAGTTCAGCATCACAAAAGAGATTAATGTCATTATTACTTTGATGCTTCGAATGTTTTGCCCACATCTGAAGAAAGCAGACGATGTGATAAGAAATCTCCAGCTAATAATACCACAGTTTAGCTTTAAAGCAAACACTTCAAAATACAAATACAATCAGCAGAAGTAAACACCCAATCCATTGTACAGTGCGGACCCCCTTACAAGAAGCCATTGGGTTCCGAAGTTGCTGCAACCACATATTAACGGACCGTGGGTTAAGAAGGCCATATGGAAATAGAGTAGCATATGACTTACATAACCTTTAGATTTGCTAGAAAGCTCAAAACATGTGCTGTCTAGTGAGACAAAACCAGGCCCTGAAAACCAGGCTTCCTGCTATCAGCTTCACTGTATCCTGCTATCAGCTTTGTCCAATTACTCTGAAAGACCACATTGCTGTCTAATTATAGGCCAATATATCTACTTTTTCCAGACATTATTTTCAGCATAAAAGTTCCTGGATTGAACTTCCAAGCATATGGAAACACAGCTGCTGTAACCTGGGCAGAGTCAACTGACTCTGCACAGGTTACAGCAGCATTTCCTACACTTAGTAGCAGCCATAACTGACCTCAGTTACAGCTGCTACTAAGTGTAGGAAATGGAGACATGTGCAGCTGTATTAAGTTCACATGCTTTAGAACTGTTCTACCTCTGTAGGGCTTAAAGCCAGCTGCAGCTAGCAACTGTTGCCCCACTTCTATTCCGGCACTTGGCCACAGTCAAATCACACTGCAACATGGGGAGTTGCTCTACCCCATGTTAATGGGCTTTGCATTTTAAATAGGAATCACCAGGAGCCATATGGTGCAGCTGCTCATTAAACAGCTTCACACATAAATGGGTGTCCACTGTAGCTGAAAGAATAGAAACTTGTTTACAGTAATGGGTGCTCGGCTGAGCCATGCTAATCATCTGATGCATTTTCTGTTTGGTTTTTTGTTTTTGTTTTGTTTGTTTGTTTGCCCTTTCTTGTATTTTCAACTAGTCCTTTACTTTTCATTCATACTGTACCTCAAGGACATTATTTTCAGGGCCTGGTTTTGTCCCCATTATTTTCGTTTTCATTTTCATTTTCTTTTTCTTTTTCGGTACCATCGTACTATGTAACAAATAGGCAGACCTAATTAAGTCCTTTACTTTTCATTCATACTGTACCTCAAGGACATTATTTTCAGGGCCTGGTTTTGTCCCCATTATTTTCATTTTCATTTTCATTTTCTTTTTCGTTTTTGGTGCCATCTTATTACTATGTAACAAATAGGCAGCCCTTTAAGTCCTTTACTTTTCATTCATACTGTACCTCAAGGACATTATTTTCAGGGCCTGGTTTTGTCCCCATTATTTTCATTTTCATTTTCATTTTCTTTTTCTTTTTTGGTGACATCTAATTACTATGTAACAAATAGGCAGCCCTAATCAAGTGGGACCTATGTCCCTTTTGGGCTTTCCCTATTGTATCCTGAAAGTTTTACATTCAGATTGGTGCCTACTGTACTTTTGTACTGAATTCGGATCAATAAAATAAGTTGAAATTGAAATTGAAAATTGAATTGAAACTTGACTGAGACAGCATCGACTCTTACATCATCTATCAGATGCTGATGAAAACAACAGACACATCTGGGCAATTATATTATTAAAAATATTAACATTGCAGTAGACTTGATGATTGCACATAATTACATATTGTTATCATGATTGCACAAATCAATAAAGCAGGTAAGTGAAGCAATTGCCTAGAAATCTCCTACCTGCTTCAGAATAATGGAAATTCTTCAGGAACTTGAGACACTCCTCAAGACCTGCAAATATTGTGAACTCGCCATGGAAAGGATTCTTGCGAAAAAGCAGATCGAAGACAGCGGGTTCATTGTGCTTTCCGCTTTTCCAGTAGGCATACGCCATCGTAATCTCGTACAGGTCTACAAATCACAAAACATGGCATCAGAAAACAGTGTTTTCAGTTTTGAGTGAAAGACCTCTGGAGAGATATCAAGGGGTGAGGTGTTGGTGAGTTCATAGGATGGATCAGATATTTGGCATAATTCTGGTGAGAGTTTGTTCCAGAGAGGTAGAACAGCTACGGTATTGTGATTTGCAAATGTTAGTGATTTGGTGATCTAGCTGACCAGTTGCAGTTCCTTATCACCGATCAGGCAGATCAACACATTTAAGTTGAAACAAGCATCATGTACATGGTGGGGATGTTTTCAGAAACAACCTAGAGATCAGAGCTCTTTAACCCACTGGTTTCTAGGAGTTAATCAGGGATATTGGAATTAAGAACAAGGCTTAATAAGGGCATTTGGAACCTAGTCAAGTTATGAAGACTTAGATGAAAGAACTGTAGATAGCTTTGGGAGCCAGCATCACTGCTCTTTCATAAATCTGACCCGAGCCCTCCTCTTTCCTTTACCTCCCGTGCTGCTTCAAATTTCTAAACACCATCTACTGTAGCCCTCTGACTGTCTGCCTGTCTGACCCCTGTGATCTTCACCTGGAACCAATTTTTACTCTACCTACCTAACGATTCTGTTCTGACTAAGCACTTGTGAATAAGCTGGTTCTCACGACTGCTTTTTTGGCGCTGTAGAAATCTCGAGATTACGATTACAATTACTATGTACCAATCCCACTGAAGCACTTATGACACTACGGATTTCGCCTAGACGCAGAGACCAGGCACTGACAAAAACAGAACCTGGAAGGAAGAAACAGAGGGAAACAGATGCGGCGATAAAGGATAAGACTGCAAAAAGGCACGTGCATTAACCAAGTTCCCTGGACCAATAACCGTTCCTCACTGTGCCATTGGTGCACAGCTACAGCCACAATGTCAGCTCAATGAAAGTGATTGTCAGAGGAGATCCGACACTGAAATTTTCTGGAAAAAACTGGTTAATGATTAAGTAAAAACATCGTTTCGGTTTCGAATTTAGTGTTTGAAGCGTAGTTCAGTGCACCCATGACCAGTCGGAAGTCCACGCAGAAGCTCCCAAAACATCGCAGATCTGAACACCTCTGTATTAAAGGTGAAATAATATATTACAATTCATGATAATTACCGCATAATTATGTGTCTGACTTCTAAAAACCATGGCGACAAAGTGAACACATTCATGAGCAGAATCAAACCCAAGCGATAATTTTCGTACCCGTCAGCAGTGGCTGGATAACTCCGTTCTGGTCTCTATTCGTCTCCATTTTGCTATTTCCGACTAATCCATCCTCCGTTCTGGTCGACATTTTAGTAGAAACACAGAGCGGAATTGGTTGATGAAGCTTCGATCGTCGCCCTACTCGCTTGTACGAGTTGTGTCTCTGCTCGGAGTGCTCTCATTGATGCGAACGCCCACTGGATAAGCGCAGCACATGCTCGCCTTCTCATTGGTCCATCGACATAAATACGAGGGCATCGTTAAACAAAAGTAATAATAATTATTATTATTAATATCTCTGTACTTTGCCGTAACCATTATAGATTATATCTATGGCCGTAACAGCCATGTTCATTACGCCCACAACGTCCTAGCAATAGCTGGCCATTATTTTCTTCAGTGGCATATTGCGTGCACAATGAACCACATTGTATAGGTGCTAAATTCACTTGTCCCAGCTGTTTCCAGCACCAACCATCACCGTTCACGTTGCTGACCCAGTTGGCAACATCTCCGTCCTATGCAACACAGAGCGGATCGTGGTTCGCCTCCTGATTTAAATCTCAGGCTAACACGGTCCGTACACGGGGACCTTAAATGGCGTGGCGCCCATTCAGATGGGCAGCGGTTGTAAAGGCTTTCACCCGACCAAGTCATTGAAAAATAAGCTGGGTAGGAGCCATACGGTCGCTACATTACATTTGCAATTACCGTATCACTTTGGCAGCGTTCAGCCAAGTTAGGTCCATTAAGTGTAATTATTTATACTGTGTGCAGGTAAAAGCCAAACCAAAAGTTCACGGCTGATCACATCCATTATACATGTACACGACCCAGAATTTAATTGTGCACTATTTGATAAATTTGTTCAATTCATTAACTGCATGTAATGAATATTTTTTGCATTGAATTTGTGTTGTTGTATAGCTTACTAATGCACAAACATTTATTAAGTAAAATATGGAGCCACTATATAATATGAAAATATTTGCGTCTACGGAGCAGTTTTAATATTACGTCATTGCATGGACTACCTCTAAAAATATGTAATCTTTTACAAATATGGGGAGAGCGGGTCGAAGGGCCGAAGAAACACACAAATCTTCTGATAAAGAAGCGATGGAAAAGAAATGTGACGCTGTTAAAAAGCGAAGGCATCGCAGACGATTTATGTTGGTCTACCAGTGACTATTTTTGTGTGTTTTATTAGGACTAATTAAAGGCGTAGCGATGTCATTCGTATATACCTAGTAGATACCAGCCTGAAAGTATTTACTCGTACTATTATTACGCAACCTTTAAATCGGTGTCATGACTGGTGCTAAATGACAGTAATGCTGTCGTTTGGTGCACTTTTCCAATAATTTTCAAACCGCCTTCATCGTCTGAATTCCGCATATTCTCAGTTCCTCCAGCAATACCGCCACTCGCCGTCATCTGCCTGAGGCTCCTCTGCTCATCACCCCACAAGCTTTCCACTCCAAGTTTCTCACCTCTTCAAGAATTCCTACCTTAATCCATCTAACCTTGTGCCTTCCAGACTTTCTCATCCTGAACAAAACCCATCGTAACAGCTGCTCTGCCTGTCTCTGGTCTCTCAGGCAACCGGACTCGGACTTCCACTGGACATCGATTTCTGATACAACGCGGCACTCATGAATAAGCTGGTGCTTTGTGCTTAGCTCTAGAGTAGCACTTCAGAAATTTGGAGTTTATGATTACGAGTTTCTTTTGGCATTTGTGGGAAGCCACTCAACTGACCTTACTTTTTTTTAGATAGCCGCATGTCTTGTGCTATCTTTGGGTCCCCTCAATTTCACTGGTTCGCCACTACTTTTGGTCTGCCACACAGCTCTGTTCTTGTCCCATTGGTGTATATTTTGTACACTGCTGACATTGCAAGTGTCCAAGCCTCCTGTGGTGTTTCAAGACAGCTTTATGAGCATGATCAATCAATCAATCAATCATAGAATTTATATAGCGCCCCTTCAAGGGCTTTACTCAGAGGTGCTCCACTGATGACATCCAGTCTTATCTGCCTGGTACCTGATACTTTTGCTCAGGCCATAGTGCAGCCAGCTATAGTTGTGCTTTTGGGCTTGGAGACGTTGCCCAGTCACTTGCGGTCTCAACGCACCTAAAACACAATTTATATGGGTGGGTAATAGGCAGTAGCTAAGTGTTTTTATAAATAATAATAATAATAATAATAATAATATTATGACTCAGCGGAGGACGAGGCCTGATTTCCTAGGAATAACATACCAACAAATTAATATCTAAGCCCCCGAGGGATCATATGTACCTTGGGGCACAAAAATAAAAAAATAATAATAATAATAATAATAATAATAATCTTTTCCTTTATTAATTCAAACCAACAAACGCAGTAAGATTACATTGAGACATGACAGTACAATTATCAATATCTTAACTAAACACACATTATGGCAGCCATGCAAGGCGCGTCCGCCCGAGGGGGGTTGTGGGAATCGAACCGTGTACTGCTGCTCTCCTGCTGCTGTCCTGGCCATGAGTGTTACCATTACTTTATCCCCCTCCCCGATGCACTTGCATTGTGGGAAGAATATCTGTTGGCATTTCTGGGAATATTTGTTGATCATATTTAATAGAATACAAACTCCTCAGAGTAGCTAAACTATGAAATGTTTTACCTGTGAATTGTTTAATTTCAGATTTGGTGACATCATCGATCCTGCTGTGGTGCTAAAGCTGACGGCAACCATTGTATTTAGTTTTGTGTTTGGTATACTCTTCATGCATTCCAGGATAGTCTGGCAGCGATATCAGGTGATATTTTAGCTCGCTTCAAAACTTTAAGCTGCTTTTGGTATTTAGAGGTTTTTTACATTTACAAGGCATTTTACGGTCTTTGTAGGTTTGCTTTTGAGTGAAGTTATGGATTGTTACGCTATATCTGAGAGATTGTTCAGTGAATTAGGTTAAATAGGCGAATAGAAGAAGAGCAGTCCCTTAAGCTAGCCCTTAGACAGCCATGGGTATGAACTGTTACTGACTGTTTTTCGTAGCCTCGGCATCTGAGGGCGGGTGGCCAGTCCTAGCCCTTACCATCTCATCTTCCCACTGACAGTGTATGGTCAGTGTACTCGTTTTAGCTGAGTTGGCTAGGGTGCACAGGGGGAGCAGAAATCTCTACACAAATGTCTGCCCTGGCGGGATTTTAACCCGACCTCTCAATTGACAGTCCAGCACGCTAACCACTACACTATCAACTTAGTATCAAGCACCCGAAGAGGTGGATAAGAGATGGTGAAACCTGACCATTGAAGCACTGATTCCAATGGATTTTAAGACCGCATTAATTGGATTGACTCGGAAAACGGTGGTGAATGTGAAGTGAGTTTAGAGGACCTGTCAACCCAGGTAATCAATCAATCAGATGAGCATTTATATAGTACCCCTTCAAGGAAACTATTCAGAGGTGCTCCCAGCCCAACCCCGGTGAAAGAGAACATCTTTAGAGCAGAGAAGAAAGCGGTGGACGAGTTTTGAGGAAGAGACCACAGCTGAGGAAGAAGCCCATTCCAACTTATGGGTCCAGTGACAGAGAAAGGTAAATAACTAAGTGACTGTCAAACAGGCAAAGATGGAGAATTTGTCATGTTTTAATGTACGACTTGTTACATGTAGTTCTGAAAATCTGTGTACATCATTTCTTTTTCAGCTGGACCAACTTTATCGAACTAGTTTCAAGAACTTCTACACATCCGAAGACACGTTTTTGTTTGGTCTGTACCCTCAAAAGGATTACATTTCTGAATTCTACCAAAAGGAGTTAATAGTGAATACATCCATGTATTTCTGGTGATTCTGCCCAAGACAGATTCCTGCTGCTGCTAATTATCAGAGACCCGAGATTAACTAATCACTCGTTCTTGGTGCCAATGACTGTATAAGAGATTTACAGTTTGTACAGCCACAAGCCTTGGATAATATATTCTAAACAAACATTTCTGTTCAAAATTAACTGTTTAGTTGTCATCCGGTTTCTTTGTTGGTTTAAATTGATAAACGTTGCTTGTTTAGAGGTTGTAGTTAAGAGTTGAAGCTGTGGCACAGCAATCACTGATTCAGATTTGTGGCACTTATTTGTGACTTGCTCTGGCAAAAGGAGGCTGTTGTCAAAAAAATTAATTTTTTATATTTTGGGCTTAAAATGATAAATAATAATTTCTGTTTAAAATATTGAAAAAATTATTATTCTATTTTTATTGGTTCCAGAGATATGAATTTTAGAATGTTTTGGTACTTGAAAGTACAATTTCGAGAAAAACGCATGCAAATCTTAATACAAATAAACAGAAATCGCCAAGTTTCAGTGTTTTTAACCTTAAATCTATGGAAATCACCATAGGGCACCGCCAAATGAGGCTATTTTATAGCAAGAGGAATGCATAAGCTTTCAAATGACATATTACACATGGTATTCCTAACAGAATGAAGGCCATAAAATACTTTTGAAACTGGTCCCAAAAATTATTTTAAATTCCCGGATAATTTTTATCAATCACACAAACTTATTAAATTTGTCATGAAATAGGTGAAATATTATTAAATCAATACTTTTTTCATATAATATAAGATCTTATTTATTGATATATGCAAAAACACGATTATTGAAAAATTTACACCTGATTAGTGTTTTGGCTAATTTCTCTGTTTTATCATTGGCGACTTCCGCTTCCTTTTGCCAGAGCAAGTCACATTTTGTCTTTTTGTAGAACATGGTTTCTATGAAAACTTGTATTGGTTAAGCTCTTTTGATTCCAATGGTCAGAGTTTTTCTGTGATGTAATTAAGTTTTGCTTGAACTGACTCGTTAGGCAGGCCTGTGATGTCATCTGTTGTTCATATTTATCAGTGAAAGGTGACGACATTGAAAATGCAATGCATTAATAGCAGTCATGTAGGTTTATGTATCAATGTGTCTCCAACAACTGGCTAATATGTGATGTCATCTATTGTGCATGTTTATCAGTGAAAGGTGACAACAGTGAAAATATAATGCATTAATAACTGTTATGTATCGATGCATTAAGTTATGTAGGTTTATGTATCAGTGTGTCTCCAACAAGTGACTAATTGTTCAAGCTTGAATTATGAAGCATGTTGAATATCACTTGGCTTTGAGCTGAGGTCACATTACAATATGTGTTTATACCAGATTACCGGTACATGGATGTACATGTCCTATGAATACCTTTACATTTATTACTTTAAAAATCAGCATTCAGTTTGTTTCATTTGGGCATATTCATTTAGAAATGTTAACTGTTCAAGACATATATGTACACTGAAATGCCATTTTTGATATTAGAAGACAAATGTAATTTGAAACTTTTGCTGCCAATATGTGACGCCAGGGCTCAAGACCTGTCGCTTGTCGCTTCCTAGATATTGAGCTAGAAGTCGAAATAGGCGAGAGGGGTCAAAAATGTTGAACATTCTTCAATTCACCAGTTGCCTATGAATTTGCCATAATTTGCAATGTAGTCCAATTTTTATACCGTTTGTTTTATTCGATACAAGATATAGCCCTTTATTGCCCAGCAAAAATTATAGTACAATCAATTAATGGTTGCTGAGGACATTGATGACACGAATATTCCAAACAAAATCTTTTCTCACTCTATATTAATGAAAGAATCAAACGAGCATAACTTCACTTAGCAAAAAGATATTTTCATTCTGTAAAAAGTATTTTGAAGCAGATTAATTGTAGAATATGACTAAATAAAAAGGTCAGAAACCGAAATGTGACGGGTTTTGAGCCCTGGCATCACATATGTGTTTCAAAACAATTATTCAGTGAGTGACATACTTAATTATTAGGCCTTATTCAATATTCATGCCTCAGTGTTATAAAAGATGTAATTCTAGTAGATGTTTTCTAGCTAGTATTGTTCTCTATAATGTCTTATTTGAAAATAGTAGGCAGGTTGAAAATCGATCGCACTGGATCGAGTAGGAAAGAGATGCACGTTCGACCTCAGGAGCTTATGTGTACAGTGTATTTTGTGTATAGTATTCATATAGCTGCATATAATACTAATGTAGTAGGCCTATCTCAATTCAGTTCCATTACCTGAGTAGGTCTCTTGAAGAGGCGCTATATAAATTCTCAGAATGAATGAATGAATGAACATTCATTAGAAACCTACAATTGACGTAAGATGACATGTGACGGCTGATTTCATAACGTTGGTTAAGCCTTCAGCATGCATTGAACACTCACTTTTTGGCTTGACCTTTCAGCCGGCAGTTCAGTCGAATTTTGTCGGCGTACTTTCTGCAGGACTTGCAGTACATTTTTTTCACAGTCTGACAGTTTTCTATCTCGACTACATCGACATCGAACGAGTTGCCTAATTCGAAGGAAAGATACATGCTAAACTGTAGGCCTACATTAATTCATTGTTATTTGACTTGGTCA
Source organism: Allolobophora icterica (assembly GCA_963556255.1). Lineage (NCBI taxonomy): Eukaryota > Metazoa > Annelida > Clitellata > Crassiclitellata > Lumbricidae > Allolobophora > Allolobophora icterica. Next base: position 29,323,762 of record OY744614.1, read on the forward strand.
CCTTCGCCGCCATTGTTGTTTAAAATAATTTCCGAAATTAGTTACCTGTATAGGCTATACGAATGATGTCACGCGCGTGAGGTGCCGGCGGTGTTGTTATGGCCATGGCAATCATACTGCACGAAATTGGAGTGATGAATCAGCAGTAATTAGGACAGGTCACGGTACGCATTCACCGTTGCCGCAAGTAACTAAATTAAAGTAATGTAAATTAGGTAGGCTAAATAAAATAATGGTCTGGCTCCCTGTTCGTCTATCGTATTGGAGTCTAACTCAAACTCATCGAGTGACGACCCACGGTGCGACGCCGGCTAGGCGAGCGATTTACCGCTCGCCGGGACCTATGCGAGGCGAGCGACCCAGGAGAGCGATCGATCGCTCGCCTCAAATGAGACGCCCTAGACGGGTCAATATTTGGTTGAACCCCCAAAAATTGTTACAAAAGGTTTCTCAGCTGATTTTGTTACCAGAACGAACGAATTTACGAAAGAACGAATGAATGAATGAAGGAACGAATGAATGAACGGCCAAACGAATGAAAGAAGGAATGAATGGACGAACAAACTGACGAGCGAATGAATGAATGAAAGAACGAATGAATGAACGAATGAATGAATGAAAGAATGAATGAAAGAATGAATGAATGAACGAATGAATGAGCAAAGAATGAATGAACGAACGAATTAATAGATGAACGAACGAACGAGTAAAGTAAGGGGCCATCCATATATTACGTACGCAAAAATCCGGGAAAATTGGACTTTCTTCCACACCCCCGCCCCCTGCGTACGTACACTTGACGCACCTCTCACCCCCCAAGACCAGCTGCAGAAAGTGTCCCGACAGCTCCAGGCAGCCCGACTGTCTGCACTTTAGGCCAGATTGAAGGATGAGTTAGGGCCAATATAGATAAATTATAGGTGTCTCGTTCACAGCACAGAATAACTGCACATGGCTTTTAGGCCCTATAATTATGATGTAATAAAATGCCATCGGAGGACTATAGGACAATACAGAGTTATAAATAGGCTAATGTGAACGTCATAATTAGAAATTTATTTTGCGTACGTACACTTTTGTCCCCCTCCCCCTCGTTCGCACCCGTACGCAAAATCGCCTAAATCCGACCCCGACCCCTCATTGCGTACGTAATATGTGGACGGCCCCTAACGAATGACTGAACGAACCAATTAACAAAGGAATGAAAGTTCTAACGAACGAATGAGTAAATAAATGAATTTTCAGTGTAATGAGCCGCTATGCAAATATAAAAACGTCGGAGATGGTCCAGCAGAAACAGCTGGCGGAAACAGGCCTATCATTAACCTGGATTTAATAGGTCTACTTTAGGCCTAAGTGTTAATGTCATTACCACCACCGTTGTTTTATTATTTTATTCATTCCAATTATCGATAGCCTATCTATTAGGTGACAGTTATTAATAATAATAGGCCTAATAATAATAATAATAATAATAATAATAATAATAATAATAATAATAATAATAATAATGTATTATTATTATTATTATTAATTAAATAATAATTAATTATTATTAATAATAATTTATTATTATTATTATTATCAAACAAACAAAACATCACTCGACAAGTTCTGGCCGCATGAAAGTTCCTATTATTAATAATAATAAGTAAATTCGATAGGCGCTATTATTATTATTATTATTATTATTATTATTATTATTATTATTATTATTATTATTATTATTATTATAATTATTATTATTATTATGAAGGCATTTATTGATTACATAATTACAATCAAGAATGATCATAATAATAATATGATCCCTCAGGTGGTCAAAACTGGGTGTTATTCTGGAACGGCTTCTCCCTCATCAAGATTCTGGTGGACAAAGGTTCCTCGACAGGCAATCGCATTAGAGCGTTGAATGGTGATAGAGAGGCGCTGGAGCCTGGAAGAGATAGCAGTTAGGCTCTCTGGGGTTCTCCGGTGATTAGAGTTAGTCGTTTGCCTAATTATTATTATTATTCTGATGATTATCATTATTTATTACTACTACTACTACTAGGCCTACTACTACTACTACTACTACTACTACTACTACTACTACTACTACTACTACTACTACTACTACTACTACTACTACTACTACTACTACTACTACTACTACTACTACTACTACTACTACTACTACTACTACTACTACTACTACTACTACTACTACTAGGCCTACTACTACTACTACTACTACTACTACTACTACTACTACTATTATTATTATTATTATTATTATCATCATCATCATCATCATCATCATCATCATCATCATCATCATCATCATCATCATCATCATTATTATTATTATTATTATTATTATTATTATTATTATTATTATTATTATTATTATTATTATTATTATTATTATTATTATTATAAACAGATTAATTAAAGTGACTGTTCACAGCTATTAAGCGTCATTTGGTCCTGGATGGCCCTCTGTCTCCTGATGGTTTCAAACCGCCGTGCCACAAGCAGACATGGTGTTTCAGGTCTGAAGGGCAACTGATAGGCCTAGACCCTGGATAGATGGCGTGTCTTGACAAATAAATTGCACCTTTTAAATGATTTCTCAGAAATAACTAAGTAACGTCATTTCCAATGTATACTTCTATTTTGCAAATGACGTCGTTCTTTGTCATTCTTGCAAATGACGTCATCAATTTGTCTGACGAGGAAGAGGGACCCATGCAGCTGTGCGTCGATTCCCAGGCGGGCGGACCGACTAAAACGACCCGTCGATGGGAGCGACGCAGACAATCTGTCAGAAAGCAGCGAATTTACTCGCGAACAAGTCAAGGAACCGAAGGAGCCATCTGGTACACAGAAAGCGATTCGAACAATTTCTACAGCTCACTCAACTGCTCAAAGTGAATCGAACAGTTCCTCTGCTCAGGCAACTGCTCAACATGAATCCTACAGATCTTTTGGTCAGTGTGCTCAACATGCATCGAACAGTGGAGATTACTTAGCCATCTGCTCAAAGTGAATCGCAAAATTCTTCTGATGGTTCTGTTTCGTCTGAAGTCTCTACTGAAAATAAACTGTGATCCGCTGAAACAGAATTGTTTCGACCAGAATAGAGTCATTCGCTGACATGAACTTTCTATCGTCTGTGAAATGAATTCAAGCGTTATCTACTATAACGAATAGACTTGGGACGAGAGACGAGTGGTGAGAAGCGTTTAACAATTAACATACCTAGTTTTACTTGACTTACCTTCCATTGTACCTTGCCTCAATCTGCATCACCATGCCTTACCTTACTTCAATCAATCAATCAATCAATCAATCAATCAATATCTTTTATTGGCACCAACGACAGTATTTCAACAAGTTGTTTAACATAAGATTTCGATAGTATTATGTCGAGTTGCATTATAAAGTAAGGAATTAAATTTTAAATAAAATCGTTTAATAATAAACATTTGGAATTCGCCATTAATACTTCAGTATAATGAAAACTTTATTGTACGTGGTCAATTAAACGTAGCACTGTCATTGACAGCAAATGGCATCCCCTAAGGGATATGGGTCCCACTAATGCAGGGATGCCACTATGACAATGTACATTAATCAAAATGATGTAGTAGGACTGTGGTGCCATTGTCGTTTCATACTAGATATTAAGGTGAGATAACGCACACAAAAAGTGGATCTTAGCTAGCTTAACTATCCTTAACTACTGTATTCATCTCCAGTGTGACGCCCGGATTACAAGGACACGCATAATAGTTAATTATATACTAAGGCTTACTCAATTCATGTCGGAGGAGGAGAGGAAGCATCGCAGTTTCTTTTTAAACAAATACATAGGGCCTACTAGTACTTGATCTTATGTCTTGAGGCAGTGAGTTCCAAGTGGATGGACCCATAGATTTTATTGAAAATAATCTAGTATTAGTGCGTGCTTTAACTGGACGATATAAAGAGGCTGATCTAGTGTTATGTTCATGTACCGTAGAAGCCAGAGCAAAGTACCCAGTAAATGAAACAGGAAGTGTGTTATTTCTATATCTATAAAATAGTACCCCAATTTGAAAGATCCATATTTGATTTAATTTAAGGAGATTGAGGTCTTTAAATATGGGTAAAGTATGGGATCTATATGATGAGTTACTTATCATTCTTATCGCTTTTTTTTGCAATATGTGTAATTTGTGAAGGCGTGATTTATAGTTTGAGGCCCATATGATATTGCAGTAGTTTAAGTAGGGAAATATCAAGGAGTAATAGAGGTTTAATTTAATATCTTTTGGAAGAACCCTGGCAACTCTAGAGATTATTCCAATGTTTTTCGCCACCTTTGACGCTATGTAATTAATGTGAGATTTCCATGTGAGATGTTGATCAATAACCACTCCCAGAAACTTTATAGATTCAACCCTCGTAACAGGGACCCCATCCAGTGTTATATTCCCTATTGTCGGCTTAATTTTCCTGTGTGATTTAAAACATATGAAATTTGTTTTGTCTACATTAAGGGTTAATTTATTTGCTAAAAACCACTTATTTACCTTAGACAATTCCCCATTTATTACTTCTAGAAGGGATTCCCATGAGCTATTTGAATAGTAGATAGTCGTGTCGTCTGCAAATAATATAAAATGAATCGTAGAAGAGACTCTTGCAACGTCGTTAATAAACAGCAAGAAGAGGATAGGTCCTAGGTTCGATCCTTGTGGAACTCCCGAGGTAATAAGGCCAGGTTCCGATAATACGCCATTACAACTTACTCTCTGTTTACGTCCTTCTAAATAGCTTTTGAACCAATTTAATTGAACTCCTCGAATTCCATAATTTTCTAGTTTATTTAATAATATTTTATGGTCGACTGTGTCGAATGCTTTCGCCAAGTCTATGAAGATGCCTACTGAGTAATCATTGTTATCTAGTGCTTTCGAGATTTTATCCTCCATGTCTATCAAGGCCATATACGTAGAGTGGCCTGCCTGAAAGCCGTGCTGAGAAGGGTGAATCAAATTTAGAGTTGTTACAAATGAATTAAGTCTGGAATACATTATCTTTTCTAAAAATTTGGCAAAGAATGGAAGAACAGAAATTGGCCTATAGTTGGAGAGCTGCTGTACATTTCCCTTTTTAAAGACTGGTGTTACTTTGGCCTCCTTTAACAAGTCTGGTACAATCCCACTACTTAACGAGCAATTTATAATTTCCGATAGAGGATGGGCAATTTGCTGAATAAAGGGCAAAGCTAAGTACGGATCAATGCCATCCAGTCCCATTGTGTGTGTTTTTTTTATAGTTTTCCCAATATTTATTATCTCCTCTGGGGAGGTTAGCAGAATACCTAATGAAGATATGTTAGGCGGGGGTAGATAAACATCATGTGTACATAAAGATGTGGGTAAATGTTCTGCTAGGTCCCCAGGTATTTTAATGAAATAATTATTAAACTCATTTGCCATAATTTCAGGGTCCTCTACCATCGTACCATTAATTATTAGTTGATTAATTTTTTTACAGTTATCTTCCGTTTGCAATGCTGATCTAATTAACTTCCAGGTAGCCTTGAGGTCTCCATGATGTTTAAGAAATTCATTAGTATAATAAAGTTTTTCAGCCTGAATCCTTAACGTTTTAAATTTATTTCTATAATTAACGAATTTATTTTTATTAGTATGGCTGGGATTTTTTAAGTATTTAATATACAACTGATTTTTTTTCCTACAAGATTTTAACAGACCAAATGTCATCCATGGCTTATTATTCTTGGCCTTTTTTCTTTTGGTGTTAGCTTTCATAGGAAAGGCGTCTGTATAGGCCTTCGTATAATTAAGAATAAAGCTTCCATAAGCATCATTAACCCTGGCATGTTGGCAATGCTGATGCACAAGATTCCAGCTTTCATCTAACAAACTCTTTGAAAATTTTTCAAGGCCTTCTGGAGTGACAGTTCTATTTTCCAAATACTTACTATCCACTGAGAGTTTTATATCATATGAGAATCGAGCTAATACAGGCAGATGGTCAGAGATATCAGATAAAATAATAGTAGCAGTCTGGAGCTTGGACCACGCTGTACAGAATATGTTGTCTAGCAGAGTTTTAGTGTACGGCGTAATTCTAGTTGGTCTGGTGATTACTGGAAGGTATTGGTAGGATATTAGATTATTGTAGAATAAATTTGTATCTTTATGTTCATTAACCTTTAGAAGGTCTATATTATAGTCCCCAAGAAGGAAAATTTCTTTAGATTTCGTTTTAAGATTTTCCATTAGCTGCTCAAATTCCGCCAGAAATTCAGTTAGGCATTGTCCCGGAGGGCGGTAAATCACACCTATTACTGGAGAATATCTTTTTAGATTTAGGCGTAATAATAAATATTCAAATTTTGAGAATTCATTTCCGTTTGGAGTTGGATCAACAAGTTGATAGCTAAGTTTATCATTGATGAAAATACCCACTCCTCCTCCTCCTCCTCCCCCTTTTCTAGCCTTGCCTATAAATTTATAGTTTGGTAAGTAGACTGTGTTCAGTCCGCTTTCATCTAGCCAGGTTTCAGTTACAGCGACTATTGTTGCCTGGGTTTTCTCCACTATCTCTCTAACTTCAGCTACTTTATGCGTGATACTTCTGCAGTTTATATGCAGCATAGTAAGATTTAAATCGTTATTTTTTCCGATTAGTTGATCTTTTTGAATTTTATCAAGAGTACTGTAATTACTTGTCCAAGTTACATTTTTGTAAAAGTTTTGGTCAGGGTCACTACTATTTTCATCTACCATAGTGCTATTCTTTTCGTTTGAAGAGAAGACTTCAAGTTCAATATCTTGTAGATAGCGCAGACTTATATTATTTTTTCCTCCTCCTCATCCTCCTCGCTACTCGTAGAAGCCTCTAAGGAACAAGTACCGACGTCACAACTGGAGATAATTGGGATCGCACTGGAAAACAGGGCAGAAACGTGCGTATATGCCCTCCCTTATACATACAATTCGATAATAAACATAAGCATAAGAAGTAGTCCGATATTCCTATACAGTTCTGGATCATCACACTGCATGCGAACTATCAAATCAAACATGGCTAGTATCTGTAGCCGTTATATACGTAACATTTTTAACAACTCTCATTGCCATAATAAACATAAGAAGCATTCCAACATTTATAGACTGTTCTGGATCATCACACTTCTGGATCATCACATTTCTGGATCATCACACTGCATGCGAACTATCAAATCGAACATGGCTAGTATCTGTAGCCGTTATATACGTAACATTTTTAACGACTCTCATTGCCATAATAAACATAAGAAGCATTCCAACATTTATAGACTGTTCTGGATCATCACACTTCTGGATCATCACATTTCTGGATCATCACACTGCATGCGAACTATCAAATAAGACATGCTAGTATCTGTATAGCCGTTATATGCACGTAACATTTTTAGCGACTCTTATTGCCATAAGAAACATAAGAAGCATTCCAACATTTATAGACTGTTCTGAATCATCACACTGCATGCGAATTATCAAATCAGACCTGCTAGTATCTGTAGTCGTTATATACGTAACAGTTTTAGCGACGCTTATTTCCATAAGAAACATAAGAAGCATTCCAACATTTATAGACTGCTGTGGATCATCACACAGCATGCAAACTTCCTAATCAACTATGTTATATCAGCAGCCGTTATATATACGTAATATTTTCAGCGACTCTCATTGCCGTTAATCAGTTTAAGTATAATCAGCTAGGCTGTGATACTCTGGTTAATAAGTTGGCTGTGATACTCTGGTTAATAGGTTTATGCTGTTAAACAAAAATTTAAAAAAAGAAGCGATAGAATGATATTGTTTACAGCGACAGTATATAGCATACTAGCCAGTAAATTTATCATAAAAATGTCAAAGTCTTGAGATTACTTGTTCATGTTATAATATCATTGCAGCAACAGTTCAATGAATTCATCAGGGACATCTTAAATTTATACTTCCTTTATGGAGATATAATTGTATAAAAGTAGAGAAGCGTAATTTATAATCCAGAAGTCAGGTGAGGAGCAGCGCTTAACTCAATTCAATCAGGTTATAGAAGACTTACAGGTATTCCTCGTTAATCAGCGTTCCGGTTATTCACTTGTGGTCATTCGCTGTTTTTTTTACCAGCATCAAGTTTCAAGTCCCATGCCGAAGTAAATCCTATATTTCCATCAGAGCCAAGGTAATAAAGAACTTACAGTTATTCGCCTCGGATGGCATCTAGGTTGTTCACCTGTGTTTATTGATTGTTATTCCAGCGTCAGTTTTCTAGTCCCACGCCGAAGTAGACCCTAGGCAAGTTCTTCTTTATTGGCCAGTATTGAAGGATTGGCTAGCTTCCATCGCGCCGAGCTTTAACGATGTTTTGTAGGAAGTTTGTGCTTGTAGACAATCTTTCTCTGCGTCGATGTCCTTTACCGACGTGTTGTGTGCATAGTGTGGTTGTGGATAGATCTTCTCTAGATCTAGGAGTGAAGTGATCTTCTTTGGCTTTAAACCTTGAGCCTCGCTGGTTAGTAGGAACGTAATCCCCCCTGCTGTCCAAGCAGAGTAGGCCTTTCCCTCCTTGACTAGGCTCCTTGCTTTTGTGTAGATCTGGGCGCTTGATGACGATAAGTGTTCATTGACATATATGTGTGTTTTACGAAGAGTCGTTCGAGCCTTGAAGACCATATTCCTGGCCCGGATGGAACTGAACTTGACGATCACAGGTCTGTACTTTTCTTTTCCTCTTCTGGGAAGACGGTAAGCTGTAGACAAGTCAGATTCGTGTATTGGCAGTCCCAGGGTGTGAGTGCACAATTGTAAGGTAGCTTGTATTGCCTCCCTCTCAGCTGCCTCACGCGTCGTGTCCGCTGGAGGCGTTTCCTCCAGGCCATGCAGAATCAGATTGGGGAGTCTAGATTCATTTTCGAGCTGCGAGATCCGAGTACGCAGTTGAAGATTCTCCTCTTCTAAGTTCTTCTGGTTTATCTGTAAATTGTCTAGTTGAGGAGACACTAGATCTTTAATCTTTCTTTCAATGATTGAGTCCAGCTTAAGAATAATTTGGTCCATGATTTTGTCAATCTTTTTTTCTAGCATGGTTTCAATCGCCGGATTCCAGGTGTTTCCAAGCTTCTCTAAAATGACATCCGTGGCCTTATCGTCTCTCAGTAGCTCTACCAACTCCTCAACTTTTGCTGCTTTTTTCGCCATATCAAGATACTTGTAAACCAGGAATAAAAAGTCCTGAGTCGAGTATCGAGAACATACAAGATTCAGTAGTACTCACGCGGAGACCAGCGCGGAAACCAAACTATCGTAGTTGTACAAGGTAAAGTTCTCTTAATGTTCACCGTAATGTTTTCTTGTTACTCGTTCAGTTTGTGTACAGCGCCGTTAAGTCTGTGTACAGCGCCGCAGATTGCACCGGTCAGAAGTAGGCCTATGGTTCCTCAGTGTAATTCGCCCATCCTTCTTTTAGTTCGCATGTAACCTTTCCATAAAGTTTAAAAAGAAACCTCATAAATATTTACTTTTTTTGACGAAACTTTCAGTTCATTACTAATCCATATCCGAAACTTCGTAAGCTGCATAAGTTCTTTTGATTAAATACTCTCTGTAGACTGATATTTTAATAAAACTTTCCGGAGGACCAACGCTGTTGTCCAATCTAGCCCGTACCCATCCCAACCATATATCTACTTCCTTACTTACTTAGGAGTAGGCTAAAGAGGTGACTTACTTATGTGATTTACTTACCTTACCTTACCCTGCGTCATTTTACCTTACCTGACATTATCTTGTTACATACACTATATCACCTTGCATTGCCTTATGTGAACTTATGTAACGATGTTTGTTTTACCTTACTTTGATACCGTCAACCTATGAAACTTAATTTCAGACTATGTTATCAACGCGAGAGAAGTGAATCCAGCCGAAGAACCCAACCTAAAGAAATGACCTAACCCGATAAACTCAACCTAAAGAAATGACCTAACCCGATAAACTCAACCTAAAGAAATGACCTAACCTGAAGAACCCAACCTAAATAAATGACCTAACCCGAAAAACCCAACCTAAAGAAATGACCTAACCTGAAGAACCCAACCTAACGAAATGACCTAACCTGAAGAACCCAATCTAAAGAAATGACAACCCGAAAAACCCAACCTAAAGAAATGGCCTAACCTGAAGAACCCAATCTAAAGAAATGACCTAACCCGAAAAACCCAACCTAAAGAAATGACCTAACCTGAAGAACCCAACCTAAAGAAATGGCCTAACCTGAAGAACCCAATCTAAAGAAATGACCTAACCCGAAAAACCCAACCTAAAGAAATGACCTAACCTGAAGAACCCAACCTAAAGAAATGGCCTAACCTGAAGAACCCAATCTAAAGAAATGACCTAACCCGAAAAACCCAACCTAAAGAAATGACCTAACCTGAAGAACCCAACCTAAAGAAATGGCCTAACCTGAAGAACCCAATCTAAAGAAATGACCTAACCCGAAAAACCCAACCTAAAGAAATGACCTAACCTGAAGAACCCAACCTAAAGAAATGGCCTAACCTGAAGAACCCAATCTAAAGAAATGACCTACCCCGAAGAACCCAATCTAAAGAAATGACCTAACCCGAAGAATCCAATCTAAAGTTTGATCAGCAACTGCCTGTTCTGGCGTACAAGGAACCAGAGAACGGACGTTCAAGGAGCCCTGCGGTTAAGGTAAAACTCACGAACTAAGCAACGTTCTTCTCTAGTTTAGGTTGTCGTGTTATTAGACAAGCATCATTCTGTGCCAAGCACAGATGGGAACTCCGCCACTGCTCATAGTCTGGCATGCCAGTCCCAAGCCTGGATAAAGGAGGAGGGAGACGCTAATCATCTTTGTTATGCCACAGTGTCGTTAGACAGCAAGTAACCAGCACAGATGGTCCTTGTACCCAGGGTTGTCTGTTCAAAATGGGGAAATGTGCTCAACGTGGAATACCATGCAGGAACACTGGTCCCATTACACTGATTCTTTTACACTGGTCCCGTTACACTGATTCTTTTACACTGATCCCATTACACTGGTTCTTTTACACTGATCCCATTACACTGATTCTTTTACACTGATCTCATTACACTGATCCTTTTACACTTTTCTCATGACACCGATCATTTTACACTGATCCCATTACATTGATCATCTGGATCGTTACAACATTATCAGGACAACATGATCATTACATGGATCATGATATGATCCAGAAGAAAAAACTGATCATCATCTTCTAAAGCATCGTTGTCATAGATTATCTTTTCGAACGTGTTAATTTGAGACAAAACATAATTCAAGAGAGAAGTTCTGAATTATGACTTTAAGTTTTGCAGGAAGACATCGAGATTGGAGAACAGAAATCTTGCAAATCGGCATTTGCATAAACTTGTTTTCCGGGTCCAATTCCACCTTCCTTTGCTCAACCAGCACCCCCTCAACCATCCAATTTCTTTTCCTTTTCAATAACAATCGACTTTAATGCCTATCCTACTTCATTAACCTACTCCTAAATGCAAGCAAGCGCTGACAGGCTTACATATCCAGCACGTTGCCGGATAGATCAAATAGCTAACAGACGATCGAGGCTGCCCGTCCAGTAGGATAATCATGTATTTTATTCCTTACTACTGTACAATGATACTGTTATCTGTTGTAGTAATAATCCACATTGGTTTACTCTGTTCCTGTAGGTACCGGTGCGTTGCGGCCCGAGGACAGATGGGATCGATCGTGATACGTGTTACGGTAGCACTATAGAGGCACCAGCGCGTTGCTGTCTGAGGCGAGATGGGATGGATCGTGTTACGGTAGCACTATGGAGGCACCGGTGGGTTGTTGTCTGAGGCGAGATGGGATGGAGCGTGATGCGAGTTGTGGTTGCACTACGGCTCTGTCTTGTTTTGTTTTGTGTAGTTGTTTGTTAGTAGTACCTGCTGGGCCCCTGGCGTGGCGTAAAACCCCGTAAGCCCTTTGTTTTGGCAGGAGAGCCCCTGGCGTGGCGTGAAACCCCGTAAGCTCATAGGGCCTGTGTTTTGTCTGTTGTTTTGTGTTGTGCTTTTGAGCCGAGGGATAAGAAGGAGGATGAAGGAAGACTGGATTAGAGAGAGGAGGAGTTGGACGTGGAGTCAAAGCACAGGGGCGTAGGCCTACAGTAACGGTTGGACAGTGAAACCACAGCCGCAAGAGGACATTCTCAACTCAACTCACAATGGGACAGACGCTTATCCTACCTGGCATAAAAGTTCTTCGTTACGCGTCTGAAACACACTTTCACACTTACAAATAATTAGCAGTGTGAGGAGGAGGAATACCCCTCACACCGTCTACTTTGTCTTAAAGTAAAACAACTGAACAATTATTTGGTTCAATTTTCTTTCTATTCTAATTACAGAATTTAACACGCCCTCCGACTCTCCAATTTAGCCTTTGATTCGTTAGTTGCTGTTAAACGACTCTGTTGGTTGGGTTCTAAGTGTCTGCGGGAGCTCGACAGTGATGACTTTTCTAGACAACTGAACACTTTTCGCGCTTATTGATTAACGTTTGTTCTTACTGACTAACATTGTTTAGGTTGTCGCCGGCAAGGCTCTTGTGAGCTACTCAAAACGACGCCATAGAGTGAATACATGCATATATATATGTATATATATATATATATACACACACATATACATACATATATATACATACACATACAAGCATGCATACATATATACGTACATACATGCATGTATACATAATGCATAGGCCTACATACGTGCGTGCATACATGTACAACTCGGTCTATATATATGATTAGCTTTACTACCGGTCTGACAATGTCAAACGTTATTGGTTATGAAGAATCGAATCCCAGGCAAAATGTCGCGACGTTACTCTTAGGATCCAATGGCAGCATTATTTGAACCCCCTCCCCCATGAACTCCACATATCGAGTCGAGCTCTGATCGAGTGGCCCCTCAGTCAAAGACAGGGGTTCGGGCCCAGCTAATGCGGACGGGTACCATTAAAGGCTAATGCGCTATCAGTTTAGTTTAATTGCCTACAAAAAACCAGACAGGTCATAGTAGTTTTCATCATTTTTTATAACTTACAAAAAAGTGTTATGTTGACCAATTAAGACTTCGTATAATTGTGTATTGGTCCTAATTTTAATCGGAGTCCATAGGTTGGCAATAATTATAGCTTGGACAACTAGTTGATCTAGATTTGTCTGTTATCATATAAAAGGGACGCGGTGGTGTAGGCTATACCGGTATGTTCTGTGCCTTGTAACCGGAGGGTCGCAGGTTCGAATCTACCTTAAGCCAATGGGTAGCGACGTTGGACAAGTTGCTCACCCACAATTGTCTGTGAGGAAGGCAACGGGAAACCACCTCACTCACCTCATCCCGGGTGGCATAAAGCCAGTGTACCTGCCTTCGGGCAGAGAACTCATCATCAATCATCATAATTATAAAAGCATCTTAATTAACTGTCGGCCAACGACAACCATAGTTCGGTTCTTAGAAAAGGTCTTCGCTATTTTAAGTTCGTCTGTCTTCAGCAGAACTGCAAAGTGGGACACGGTATAGCCTACCCGATTGGTTGAACGCTCGCTTTGTAATGCAGAGAGTACGGGTTCGAATCTCCTATGAGACTGTTACTGTGTAGGGACCTTGAACAAGTCCTTTACTCACAATTGCTCCGCGCCACCTATCGATTCCTGTTTATTAGGTATACAGTACGCTTTAAAATGCGCGATAATAATAATAATATTTAATAATAATAATAATAATAGTAATAATAGTAGTAATATAGTAATGATAATAGGCTAATAATTATAATAATATTTTTAATAGTAATAATAATAATATTTTTAATAATAATAATAATAATAATAATAATAATAATAATAATAATAATAATAATAATAATAATAATAATAATAGGCCTAATAATTATAACTCACGAAGACGACTTAGGCCTAATCCCAAATGAACATTCAACTCTATAGTATACGTGTAAAGCCTACATGGTGGCTTGCGCTAAAATACTTGCAGCTTGCCTAACCAAGTAAACTTTCTTTGGCTGTATATATTCCGCTCTACGCTGTAAGCCTACGTCTTTCGTTTTCAAAGGATGACTATGACGACAACGACGGCGACGACTGTGATATAAAGCTAATCTACAGTACAAGGAATGTGATGACAACGACGCTGGTTAATATCATGATGATGACAATGTTATAACGCCCAGCTGCAATTCAGTGCACTGGTATCCTGTGTAGCAGTTGGCGATTGCGATAATGGTGACGTCGACGGCAATTGTGGAATGTGTGGAATGTGTTTTTCTTTGGTCGCGAAATGGTCCCATCGATGAGGGAAATGGTCTTTGGTTATGCTGTCACCATGGCAACACCGTTGACTGCACGTCATTCTGACGACGATCTACTGATGACGTTCTCTAGCAACCGATGACTAAGCAGACGCCATGTTTAAAAGTTTCGTCTGATTTGACGTCATTGTACAATTAAGTTAGTTCTTTTTCTAAGATCTTGAAGTTCTTGATGACGCGTTCGGCTTTCTGTTCGTCGCTACAGAACAAAACAATGTATTATACGTCAGTTTTTCAAACTCTAGGCACGGCTTGAAATGACTATAATTTGATCACTCAATTCGTCTAATCATTAGACGAATTTCACATTAGACTCTAATGTGAAATGTCATGTAAAACCATCGACGTATTTTATACGCATATCTTATACTACATATATTATACGTAATACCATAGGCGTAATTTGTGGGGGGTACGAGGGGTACCCGTACCCCCCACTTTTTGGACTGGGGTACTGTACCCCTCACTTTTTAAACAATGCCAATTAATATTTTATTATTGTGCCTTCCCAGAGAACGCAATCTCCACCAAAAGTATGAAAGTGGTTAGATACACAGGTAAATCGAGAGCCAAAATTAATGAGAATACTGGCAGGGAATATGTTCAAAATGGTTATCATGCGAACAACGAAAGTTGCGAAGAAATTGGTACCCCCCACTTTTTAGACCAAGGTATTGGTACCCCCCACTTTTTAGGCTAAAGTTACGCCTTTGCGTAATACTGTACATTTCAGTCAACCTTACTATCTTCAGCCTATGCTGATTACCAAAGACTTCCCTATACTCGATCTGATCTTCTGACTTTCTTGATCTGACTGTTGTGTGGACAAGTACAGCTCTCGGAAGACGCGCCTTTTCTGGTCCTGGTCCTAGACTCTGGAACTCTCTTCCGGCAAAAGTTCTCCCTGCAAAGTTTGTTATGGCCTTTAGGTTTCAACTAAGAACTCATCTTTTCCTGGACTCATTTCCTCCGTAGGCTGTTCCCGTGTCTTCTCGGATTCCCTTCTTGGCTTTCGACTGAATTCACCCTAGAGTTTGGCTTGCCCAGCAAATTTGCTTAGTAGTAACGGTCAACTAGATACCTTAGCCACTATTATGGTGGCGCTCTAGAAGTTCCTAAACTAGATCATGGTTATTTTAAATGCAATATAATAATTCTAACGTACTTAAATGTCTCCATGGCTTCAGATTTTCTCTGATTGTTAATACGACATCGCTTGACAATGTCTGCGATGTTCTGTCATCCGTGTCTCGGATTCGACTGACTAATTTCCAACGTGCATGAAATATGCATGTAGACTGGGAGATAGTTAGATTAATAGTTATGTTTTCCAATGTCTGTCTGTCTGTCCTGTCTGTCTGTCTGTCTGTGTCTGTCTGTCTGTCTGTGTGTCTGTCTGTCTGTCTGTCTGTCTGTCTGTCTGTCTGTCTGTCTGTCTGTCTGTCTGTCTAACAGACAGATGATATACTTACTATCCGCTATCCTCGGAATCGTAGTCGATGTTGTTACTGCCGTGCTTTTTCTCTTGCTCTTCAACTGAAAAAGATCAGAGTTCATGATATAAAGTCGCTTGACGTATGTTTGATCAACCTGTAGCTAGAACAGGTCAAGTGACACAACATTTACATTTAGGACAAGGTGTCAAAAACCACAGCAGGCCTTCGACGAGTGCGTGAAGCATAAGCGTATAGACTTAAAAGAAAGGTTGCTGCACTTAAACTAGCTCATACGCCGCGAGCTATTGTAGCGAATTGTCATTTAGCAAAAAAATTATAAAAGTAATCCACTGGACTGGTCTCCGAACCAATTAGCAAGTACCTACTGCACATAAAGAAAAAGTATGAAGATAATTGCTACCAGGCATCAACTGATTTAATATAACTTTACAAATATAATTGCTAGCTAATTGGAAATTTGCTATAACAGTTCGCGGCGTATACCAGCGATAGTCCTATGAGTGATAGTCCTATGAGCGATGGTCCTAAGAGCGATGGTCCTATGAGCGATAGTATATATGAGCGATGATCCTATGACGATAGTATATATGAGCGATAGTCCTATGAGCGATAGTACACGTATATATATGAGCGATAGTCCTAGAAGCGATAGTTCGTATACCGAGCATATATAGTAGCGTAGTCCTACCTCTGTACGTAGTTTTCCTGTTTCTGTATCTCTGCCAAACGAGGAAACCGAAACCGATCAGCAGCAGAACCGGAATGCTGAACCAAAGACATTTCATAAGACTCGAATCCAACCACTTGTTCTTGCTTACCACTCCGCTATCGCCATCGTCGCGTTCGCCGCTATCCACTCGGGGTGAATCGTGAATTCCAGATCCTGAAACAATTAATGACATCCGCTAAGAGTATTATTTCGTCCGGCTAAACAATGGTCAGTTAGTTGTATCCTATGAGCTTAACAATAGACTCTGGGAATTCTAAAGCTCATTCAGACCAGCCACCGAGAATACGTATTTGTTAAGCGTCATGTCAGAAGGGTTGACCAGAGTTATAAGTCAAATTATAATATTCAGCGTTTCGTGAGCATTAGTTTCGTAACACATCTCTGATTTCAAAATCTTCTCTTCTTACTCCAACAAGTAAGTATATTATTTATTGAACCAACTGCTAACCGGTCTTTGGTGTACATGAAAGTTTTAATGTCCCATCACATCATGTCCCACATGATGTGATGGGAAAATACTAAGAAAATACTAAGAAAATATTTCATAGTCGAGTCAAGTCGAGGAAACGACGATCAACTTGACTTGCAAAACACATGATCGACTCGACTTGCAAGTCGATCGAGTCGAAGAATTTTCGACCGACTCGACTTGGCCGAGTTTCGATCGACTTGATCGACCGACTCGATCGATCACGGGGTATACTGAAGCGGTGTGCTTATACACATTGTTTTAAGGCACATAACGCTAGACAATTTGGGTTGATAGGCTGGTTTATGTCTTGTTGATGTCATAAATAACAATGGACATACCAATTATGAACTGCTTCACTGGTGTAATGATTGATTGTAACTTGAGTTAGCGGAACATTTCGTTCCTTTGGGTACTACCATTGTCACTGCATGTAACATGTACTTGTTATTTTCGTGTCTACATGCTTACGGTGAACAATAAAAGCAGATGGTGATGATAATCATAAAGAGCAGTTTGGCAAACAAGCAAATCAAACTTTTTTACGAATATCACGTTGGTCGATGTAGAAGGACGTGATTTGCAGACGGTCTTGTCAGAAAACGACATGACACAATGAAACATTGGCTCAAGATTAGAGACTGTGATTACACTGTCATTAATAACCGATCGATCTCTCCCAACTGCAGACATAGCGCAGTCGAATATGTCTAGACGTTGATTGATGCTCAGAAGACGAGATTCAAGAGCAGGCCTAACAGACGAGGAGGAGGACGAGGACGAGGACGAGGACAAGGTGAAGGAGGAGGCGGAGGCGGAGGAGATGGAGGAGGAGGAGGAGGAGGAGGAGGAGGAGGAGGAGGAAGAGGAGGAAGAGGAGGAGGAGATGGAGGAGGAGGAGGAGAAGGAGGACGAGGAGAAGGAGAAGGAGGACGAGATGGAGGAGGAGGACGAGGAGGACGAAGAGAAAGAGGAGGAGGAGGAGATGATGGAGGAGGAGGAGGAGGAGGAGGAGGAGGAGGAGGAGGAAGGAACTTAAAGAGTGCCGCACAAGACTACACGTCGTTGAAAAACACCGATTGAACTATTAGGTGCCTATTTTTTAGAGCGAGAGGAAATAACAAGAGGAGGCCTATAACCGACGAGGAGTTTGAGAGGAGAGTAAGAGTATAGGAGATATTCATAATTAACTCCGCCACTGCCCGTACTCTGCCAGTGCCAGTCCCAAGTCCAGATAAAGGAGGAGGGCGACGCTAATAATCTTTTCATGACATGATTATATGCCACAGTGTCGTTAACCAGAAAATACGACTAAGTTTATATATTACTTTTCTACGAGAAAAACTGATTCGACTTGAAGCAAAGACTGTTCTACTTAAGGTTGCTTTTCGTTTCACGATTTCAAACAAAAAGATCGACAACCTGTTTTTGTTGTCACCAGCCACATATCGCCCTGATAATGTCAAAGTCATTTATCAGACACCATCTGTAAATTATACAGGTCTCGATTGCTGAGGAGCTTTATGGAATCGGTAATGAATTGGTTAATATCAGGGCTGTAGTGGTAAAATTAGAGGTGAGTACACGCTACCGGTTAGTTTTCCGAAACAAAAATTGGAGGTGAGTATACGCTACAGTATTTTGTGAGTATACGCTACAGTATTTTAATATAGATAAATATAAATATTTTGTGAGGTGAGTATACGGTCTCTAGAGGTGAGTATACGCTGTATACCCGCGTATACCCTCGACTACAGCCCTGGTTAATATGCGCCAGTCAGAGTCTCAGACCTATGATCGTTCAAGTTTTTACAAGAAGTATACACGACCAGTTGTAATTGCGAGGGGCGTATATCCCCCGAAGTCATTGGAGCAACTTCCCCACTCTCCCCTCCTCTTCCCCTTCCCCTTCTTTCCCACCCCCCCCCATTAATGATGGCACATACAATGACAGATCTCCTCCCCTTATTTGTTGGGCGGAGCATTTGCTTAAGGGTTTCTATGGCGTAGACGCCTCTGGTTACTGTGTTAAATTCATTTTCTCCCAAATGCTGGAAGTCAGTCAAAATTTACCCACATTAAATGGCAAGTATGTGTGTGTGCATGTGTGTTCGTCTTTGCGCGTCTGTGTTTGCGAACCACGGTGACACCGTTTCTGCTCCTTCTGCTGCTGATGCTGTTTCTGCTGCTGATGCTGTTTCTGCTGCTGATGCTGTTTCTGCTGCTGATGCTGTTTCTGCTGCTGATGCTGTTTCTGCTACTGATGCTGCTGCTGCTGATGCGGACTGGATGGCTTTAGAGTTCGTCCTGTAGGTGGTTAATAATTAAGTGTTTACGAACGCCATCTGGCGTCGTCTTCGCGGTCCGTCCTGATGGTGCAATATATAGCGCATGGAAAGAGAAGGTCGATGGGTGGACATCCGCCCCCTGGGGCCCCAACAGACGACGTCCAATCAACTCAACCAGATGACAGTCACGTGTCACAAGTACCCCGTCACAGAGTGAAAGTCCCACTTAAAAGTCTCCCCTGGGAAAATCTATCTCGGAACAGATTCTCCCTCTCCCCAAAGGATGTGTTTTAGAATAATTTACCCCACCCTCCGGAGACTATATTATTCTAGAACAACGTCTGCGGGTGAGAGATTATTTTATCCTTCGTTGATATTATCTCTCCCAATGAGGCTTTATTCTTTGAGAAATATAGTCACATTTGTTTAAAGTTAATGGGAGTATCAAGCAGGTGGACTTTCCAACTCTATTGTAAAACTATTAGTATTTTTAAACCATATGCTACAATAATGATTCACAAGACTTGATAACTGGTGTCCAGTTGAAAGAGCTCAGATCAGTCATAAATTTACATTTCGCCTGGTCCGTTAATTATATTTTTTTTATTAGCCTTTAAACAAGTGTCCGATTCCTCGTGCTTGAGAGGTACCAAGTCACTTATTAAGAGGATGGGCAAATGGTCTGAAAGTCACTTACTAGCCTATTATTCCAGGCTCTAAACCGACAGAAATGCAATGTTAAATATATTGTCATTTAGCGTTGCTGTATCAGAGGTAATGCGAGTTGGTCTCAGTAGTATCTATAGAAAGTGGTATGATGTTAACATGTTATAGAAAATAAGAGTGGTCAAATGTGTTTCAATTTTTAGCAGGTCCAGATTATGGTCACCCGCTAAAAATGTGTCACCAGATATAACAAAAATCAAATTTCTGACAGAAAGTTTAAAGGCATTTCCCAGGTGGACGATTTATTACTCCAGTAGTAGATTGCTTGCCTCTGATCTGTTTTATTTTTACCATCATATTCCCAAAGGAATTCAGTTTAGAGGAGGTCTAGTCAGTATTAATTACTTCAAATTCTAGAGTGGTTGTAATGAAAACACCCACACCACCTCCACTCCTCCCACACTCTCTGCATTTATTTACAAAGTGATACCCAGGAATAACCACACCATATGCTGTGCTGTGTTGTGATGCTGAAATCCTGGAAGACAGGCCTATCCGAATCATATGAAGTTGAATCAATGACGGCCCTCGATCCGTACATACAGTTTATCCAGACGTTTGCCAATGAAACATCAACAAATTGAGAGAAAAATGAACTGAAAATGAAATAAAGCACACCAGAAGACTTCGTAATCCGTGAACATTTACGGACTGGAAAGAAAGAAGTCAAAGTTGAGTCCTGTATAGTAAGTCAAACGGCTATTACACGAGAGCGAAACTTATAGTTCTAATGTTCGAGTGGGGTTGTGTGTATGTTTGTGTGTATATGGGTGTATGTGTGTGTGCAGGTGTGCGTAAGTATGCGTGTGTGTGTGTGTTTGTGTTTGTAACTGCTTATGTATGAGTGTGTGAGTGCCTATGAGTGTCAATGTGCACAAACCGTCTTCAAGTTCTTTCGTGATGTAGTCTTCTGTTGGAGCTATATCATCTTCCTCGTTTTCATCTTCAAAGCAATAAACAGAAACCACATATATTATCTGCAGAGATTCAGTACGGAAGCAGAGGATATTTACTGCTCACCTGTAGCAATTTTCCATTAAAACACGCACTTTTCTAACTGAATCACAACAGCATACACGCATTTCCTGCTGAAAATGTTAGTCTATACTCTATAGAATAGTTAGAAGCCGTGTCAGAACCTTGAAAGTCGTTTCATTTGGATTTGTCAGTGTGCATTACAATTCTGAAAGGCAATAAATTGAGAAAAATCAAATAAAATCGTGAGCAATCTGTATAAAACCCGCAGTTACAAAGACAGCGCACTATATGCCTATAGCCATGCAGACCTCGCAGATTTCTTTATTTGTTCGATTTCTCTTAGTCCTAGATAGTGCGCAGCTCTGTAACAAACGCAAGGTTCCTGCTGCTGCTGCTGCTGCTGCTGCTGCTGCTGCTGAGGCCACGAGTCCCGAATTGCAACGCAGACAAATTAGCCTGGTTATTATTATTATTATTATTATTATTATTATCATTATTATTATTATTATTATTATTATTATTATTATTATTATTATTATTATTATTATTATTATCATCATCATCATCATCATCATCATCATCATCATCATCATCATCATCATCATCATCATCATCATCATCATCATCATCATCCCCTCCTCTTCCTCTTCTTTCTCCTCCTCCTCCTCCTCCTCCTCCTCCTCCTCCGCCTCCTCCTCCTTTTCCTCATCACCATCATGATCATATTTTTTTAAATCGCTCATTTACCGGGAAAACTATTTTCGTATGCGTCAGGATCGTCCGTGGAGTAGCCGATGCTTACGTCATCGTTGATTGACATCACGGTTGCCATGACGACGACAGGTGCGTCGCGATCCGTGTCTGCGGAAGTTTCAAAGAGAGAAGCCGTTGTGGCTTGGAAGGCTGAAAGAAAGTCATGCGCTGCCTGTGCATTAACAACTCCCCATACATGTAAAATAGTAACCTACAAGCACAACTTTTAAAGCGCTTTAAAGTCTGCAAATAAGCAAGGTCACTGCTACGCACTGCTTGAAGCGCTTACGTCTGATTATCACAAAGACCCACCATACCTGTATAGTTGTAATTTTCCCAGTGACTGAATGTTCACCTCTTAACGCGTCGTGTCCAGTCTCAAGCCTACTCTAAGTTGGTTACAAATTTAATTTGCACCTTTAAAACGAATCCTTGAGCAGTATTAGAGTGTGACCATAGAAGTTCTACGATTATACCCCTATATATCATTTATTTAGCTCATAAGTTTCCTCTTCTTCACTCGCTATTATAGCGACATAGCGACGTTCCGCGAGGTACATAAGATTGTATTTATAAAGCAAACATTTTGCATTATCGGTCAACCGTTTCAAGCAACTTTTAACATTGCTGCCCAACTCGCAAATTCAATCTTTACTGCATACCTGCCAAATCGAAGGCAAAATAGTACATTTATATACCGCCGACTAGCAAATGCATATACTTACGGAGCACCATAAAATAAGCACTTGACAGGACATATCCGAAATCGTTGCTGATGTTGCAGGTGACAGTTGAACTGTCTTCAAGTTGGAGGTCGAACAGCGTCAGAGTTTCTCTCTGAAGAGCCCAAGATAAATGAACAGAGCTGGCTGCAAGCAAATGCACAAACACATCTCAACTCAGAGTCGAATTCGGTCCATTTTCGAGCCTTGTTGTTTCAATCACGTAAGGGCTCCAGGTTCAACCTGGCTCAGGAAATGCAGTAATGGATGAATTAATTTATTTTAAGAGTAGCCTGTACGTAATAAAAAAAACAGGAAGAAACGTTTTAAATAATTAAACTAAATAAATAAATCTTCAGATCTAATTTATGATTTATTACAGAGATTGCTGAAAAGGTAGAAGCATTTAAATAATTATAATAAAATAAATAAATCTTCAGATTTAATTTATGATTTATCACAGAGATTGCCGAAAAGGAAGAAGCGTTTAAATAATGATAATAAAATTAAAAAATCTTCAGATTTAATTTATGATTTATCACAGAAATTGCCGAAAAGGAAGAAGCGTTTAAATAATGATAATAAAATAAAAAAAATCTTCAGATTTAATTTATGATTTATCACAGAGATTGCTGAAAAGGAAGAAGCATTTAAATAATTATAATAAAATAAATTAATCTTCAGATTCAATTTATGATTTATCACAGAGATTGCTGAAAAGGAAGAAGCGTTTAAATAATTATAAATAAATAAAATAAAGAAATCTACAGATTTATCACAAAGATTGCGGAAGAGGAAGAAGCGTTTGCTTTCACCGCTTACCGTTAATTGGTCGTGCGTTTATGAACCACGTGACGTGAGGAGACGGGCGAGCGTCAGCTTTGCAGGAGAAGAAAGCTGAGCTTCCCTCCGTGACATTTCGATTCTCAAGGGCAACGACTAGACGAGGAGAAGCTGAAGGAAAACAAGCAAAGAATGACGCAATAGTCTCTCCAGGGGATTTCTCTTCTGGGACACGGTAGCCGATTGGTTAGAGCGCTCGCCTGTAATGCACAGATTACGGGTTCGAGCCTCGCCCGATGCAGTAACTGTGTAGGGACCTTGAGCAAGTCCTTCGCGCACAATTGCTCTGCGCCGTAGATGTTCTGGCAAATGGTCAATGGTCATGTGTGCAGTTTCGAACTTTGGAAGGAGGGCAATATCAAATACAGTTGTATTGTATTGTATTGTATATTCAGAAGACGATCGATCAGAACAGGCAACGGACCACGTGAAAGATTCAGTGTTTCTTGCAATGATTTCACGTGTAATAAAACTCAGAACGAGGTAGAACTACAGATAAGTAAGTATAAGTAAGTATATTCTTTAATGAACCGCCTGCAAACGTACTGCGGTTAACAGGCATGTTATGCACAAAAGAGGCGCATGAAACAAAGGAAATACAATAAAAGAAAAATGCATTTGGAAAATGTTATTAGAAAAATGTTATTAGACAAATGTTATTATCAATCAATCAATCAACCAATCAATCAATCAATATATCTTTATTGCTTTCCATGACAATCAGTTAACAAATCGTTTGAATCTATGCGATTTAAGGCGAAATACATCAGTTTTTTTAAGTACCAATAATCAGACGGTAGATTATACACGTAGTTAAGTAACAATGTTTCCGATTCTGATAATTAGGAATGGTAAGTTAACAATGAGCATTTAAGAATTTATAATTGTCACCGAAGGCAATGGGCGACCCTAAAGGGACAGAGTCCCGCTAGGCAGGGCTACCCGACTAGGTAAATTTCCCATTATATTTGATGGCAGATAATTAGTTTCTCCCTAGAGTTCACAGAGTGCCTATTAAGTAACATTATGAACTCTGTAGAGGGAGATCAAAGCAAGTATAGCCTTAACTAAACTTAACTAACAAAGATAAGAAATAATGTGGTAGCAAGTATAGCCTTAACTAACCTTAACTAACAAAGATAAGAAATAATGTGGGTAGCTCACGGTCTAGGCTCCAGAGTGGCGGTAAAAACTCCAAACTTATGTGTGAATGTATTATGAGGCCAATTCTGTGTTTACAAGAAACAGTCGAAGGCGTTTTTTGAAAGTGTACCTATTTTTTACTAATCTGATTTCTAATGGAATAGAACTCCAGATTTGCGGTCCAGCTACTTTAATACTGAATTGTCTTAGGTTGGTTCTTGCTTTAACAGGTCGATATAAGGTAGCACCTCTTGTGTTATGCTCGTGTATAGTTGAGGCAAG
>OY744614.1:29358615-29373615 GCA_963556255.1 Allolobophora icterica
CATGTCTTGGCTAATAGGAAGTTTTGGCGTCATAAAGTGATGAATATTATTTTTCAGAAGCCTTGCAGAAACCTCCTGCCTGCAGAGATGAGTTGGTGCTAAATTGCTTAGGACTAGCAGCAATGGCAGCTGGGATGGCCACAATGTTCCTGAGCTAATGCGCATTGACACATGTAACCACGTCATTTTCTAGCCGTATACATGGGTCGAGCGACACCATGCCGCTAAAATGATAATTGCAAATTTATATAGCGCCACTGTAAGCTACCAGCCTTGACTAAGCTGCCATCCTTGGTTATGCTACGGTACGTAGCTACCAGCCTTGATTAAGCTACCAGCCTGCCGTGCCGGTTTCATATCGGCTTGACAATGTGTCATTTAGTAGCAACAAGACCAAATTGAATATTAAACTGTAAAATAAGAAATTAATGTATGTATGTATGTATGTACGTTGCTCGTCTACTCTTTAGTGCATTTGAATTTTGAGTGAATGCGTATTCCACTATAGTGTTGCGAATTTCAGATGCCTTTAGTAAGAACACGAAATGAGTTTCACAAGCAGACACACACACACACACATACACACACACACATGCAGACACACATACGTAGAACGTATACGTAGACACACACACCGTGACATACGTAGACAAAGCACGCACTTTCTGGACGATAAGAGAATTCTCATTGTCTTTCGATAAAATGAGTCTCGTTGGTCATTATCGCGAAGTCACGCAGCCTGCTTTCCCGCGAGACCGTCTCGAGATAGGGCGCAAAGACGGAAGGGAGTGGCAAGGGGATGAACAAGGGCAATCTTCTACAGGCAATTGACCATCTGCCATCGGCCACTGCCCTTACACGAAGCGCCCTCGAACGACCGCTGACCCTGTCCAGCCCAACCGGGACGTGTCCGGTCCAAATGGAAACTCATACAGGGCCATTGTTATCTGAAGCGTCACATGCGAGTGATAAAGGACCCGAGCGAGACAATGGTCGTCTAATTAGCTGACCGCAAATGAGTGATTGATATCTCCGCCAACATCCGGTCATGCAAGTGGTTGGTCAAGCAGAAGAAAGAGCAGACAGACGGGAAACACAAAGACGTTAAGGGAGTGATATGGCAATGTCCAATGCAGGCGATAATCGATTATCTTCACGAATGAGTAATAATGATAATAATTACAATTATAACAATAATAACAACAACAACAACAACAACAACAATAATAATAATAATAATAATAATAATAATTTTCACAAACTTAGTATCTGACTAAGTATCTTACCAAGTTCTTTTCTGTAATCCTGTTTACAGTAATAGGTGCTCGGCTGAGCCATGCTGATCATCTGATGCATTTTCTTTTTGTTTTGTTTTTGTTTTTGTTTTGTTTGTTTGCATTTTCTTGTATTTTCAACTAGTCCTTTACTTTTCATTCATACTATACCTCAAGGACAGTATTTTCAGGGCCTGGTTTTTGTCCCCATCATTTTTCTTTTTCTTTTTTGGTGCCATCTTATTACTATGTAACAAATAGGCAGCCCTAATTAAGCGGGACCTATGTCCCTTTTGGGCTTTCCCTATTGTATCCCGAATGTTTTTACATTCCGATTGGTGCCTACTGTACTTTTGTATTGAATTCGGATCAATAAAGTTGAATTGAATTGAATTGACTCCTGAGGGATTATATGTACCTCGGGAAAAAATAATGATAATAACAACAATAACAAAAACAATGACAACAACAACAATATTAATAATAATAGCAACATCAACAACAATATAAATAATTAAAAGCTACAACAACAATTGAATGCCCTTAGCGTAAAATAGTGACGCTTGTGTGTCCTGTGCTGAGAGTTCATTGCCAGCTTTCCTTGCCGCATGTGGTAAGAAAACCTAACTGACCGACATGCATTTTGCGATCTACGCGTGTACGTGTATAGTCTGGTTATTCTGCGTGACACTTCATACAACTTAAGAATCATATACTTGGCGATTTTCTTTTCACGCGTGTTTATATATATATATATATATATATATATATACATATATATATATATATATATGTAACCACATACACACACACATATATATATATATATATATATATATGTATATATATATCCTGCATGATGTCAGCTGGACATAGACATGCGCTGTGCTTGCGACCGCTGCTCATTACTCATTAGTGCATATCGCTGCAGTGAGAATGTCCTTGGACAAAAGGAAGACGGGAACAAAGGAAGACGGTCATCTCACCTGCCCGAGAAAATACAGGTAAGCGTAACGTTGGTTCCGATGTGCGCCGTCACCTTCGTTGAAGAGTAGATCAACTCCGGAGCATAGTCCGTGTCGTAAGATTCTAGAACAACAGCCCAGTTTGTCGTTATCAGCAACAACATCTCTTTTATTAATCCCAAGTCAACAGTGATAAATCGTAGAAATGCTATACACTTCAAATGAGATGCAGATCCAAATGGAACGTTTGCTTAGGATCTCGTATTAACAAAGGAGCAAATGATAAGGCTGTAAAATGCAGCCATATATCTAAGATATCATGTGAATTATGAAAAAGACAAGCCATATATAACATTTAAGAGCAGCTGGCGTCAGTGGCGTCTAACCCTTACCCCACCTGGAATGGGAGAACAAACCCCCACTCTTGGTGACTTATATATAAGAGGCTCAGAAGTAACTCAGAACTGTGAACTAATTTAATACATACATCAGCATCATAAATGGTCCATAACAAAAGTTACTACAAGCTAAAACCTGAAATAAGAAATTATTATACTATAAATGTTCATTGGAACTGTATTCTGTTAAACCCCACACTTATGGCAACCGTGGGAGATCGTTCTCTCACTACATTTGTAGACGCCACTGTCTGCATCTGCTTTTCAATAGTTTTAAATTATTCATAGAACGGGTATCCACAGGGAGCGCCACTTCAGAACGACAAACCAGAGCAAATAACCACGAGTTCATACGAGCGAAAGTACTAGAACAATTTCCTTTCAATCTAGTGAAATAGGAGTGGCAGTCTGAACAATTCAAGATGTAACCATCAGAGACTCCGCTGGTAACGGTTCATACTCGTAACGAAACGCATGCATTTTAAACGATAAGTTACTCAGTATAAACAACTATCAACACATCCTACATCTATAGGCCTATCATTCATCATCAGCGTCTTTTACATCTTAATAATCTATTATTACATCTACTACATCTATGTAATTTACTATCGCCATCCATTACATCTGTATCATCCGTTTCCAGCATCTACTACACTACAAATACTTCTCTCATAATTCATCGTCGTCATTGTGTACATTGCACGCATTTGTGATAGTTGTAGTAGTCGTAATGATAACAGTTACAGTAGTGGTAGTTGGAGTGGTATCAATTGCAGCAGTAGTAATAACGACAACAATAATATTCGTCGTCATCATCGTCGTCATCACTACCATCCATTTTCTGGCCTCGTCATCATATCCATCCAAATTAATCAACAAAGATGGCAGCGTCACTGGTGCGTGACGGGATGAACAATTTCTGAGCGAAGAGCAGCGTGAGTGGTCGAACTTTCTTCCCTCTCTTGCTCTATCGGTCAGTATACAGGGTCAGCATGCTACTACTGCTACTAGTAATACCACTTCAACTACTACTACTGCCATGAGAAACTCTAAACTCACAGCTCCTCGGCGCCATCGATTGATAACTTCTTAATAAACAGATGTCTTATGCAAATAAAAATATCGTCGTCGCCCATGTAGGGCCTATTATGAGCATCCACTGCGTGAGGCTATGTTCATCGAATTTCCGGGACAGGCAAAAACAGATCCACCTCTAAACCACTCGCTCAACGCCCCGCACTATATAAATACAGTTAAAAACATTCAAAGACGATAGCATTTCTTTCGTTGGTTCGATGTGAACTCACTCGGAAGTAGTTCTAACGGACGAGTCAACGCTTTTAGGCAGTCATGCATTCACAGCATGTGGAAACTCGGACATGATTGTCTTGCATAAGTGCATATTTTTTATTTGCATGCCTTGACATAAAGGCTACATACACACATACATACTTACATACATACATACACACACACACGACCTGTCACATGTACATGCATAGATACATGCAAACATACATAAATGCAAACTTACATACATACACACATACATACACAAACATACATACACAAATACACACATACATATTACATATATATATATATACATACATGCATGCATACATACATACACATACACACATACATACACACAGACACATACATACATATATATACGCATAAATACTCACATACACACATACATATATATATACATAAATACATACATACATACATATAATATCATACATACATACATACACATACACACCTAGATACAGACGGACAGACAGCCAGGCAGACACGTATACACGCAGAGATGGATAGCCATCCTAGTACTTCTTTAACGGAAATCAATCGTAGAATGTTTTCAGTTGACTTGCAAGAAGACACATTATTTTATTGGCTGTGAGTTATCGAGATCCTAATCGTAATCTATTCTGGTCATTTTAAGCACTTAACACAACTTATTGTCTAGTGAGTTCTAGACATCGATATGAGTCAACGCTCCCGCCGAACATTTAGTAAATAGTCCTGAGACCTTACTAGCCATGAATTATTTAAACCACCCACCGCAAAAACTACCACACCAGCGGTAGTTATATATATATTAATAATTATATACCATATATATCACCATAGAATGCATTATACATATCATCATCATCATCATCATCATCATCATCATCATCATCATCATCATCATCATCATCATCATCATCATCATCATCATCATCATCATCATCATCATCATCATCATCATCATCATCATCATCATCATCATCATCATCATCATCATCATCATCATCATCATCATCATCATCATCATCATCATCATCATCATCATCATCATCATCATCATCATCATCATCATCATCATCATCATCATCATCATCATCATCATCATCATCATCATCATCATCATCATCATCATCATCATCATCATCATCATCATCATCATCATCATCATCATCATCATCATCATCATCATCATCATCATCATCATCATCATCATCATCATCATCATCATCATCATCATCATCATCATCATCATCATCATCATCATCATCATCATCATCATCATCATCATCATCATCATCATCATCATCATCATCATCATCATCATCATCATCATCATCATCATCATCATCATCATCATCATCATCATCATCATCATCATCATCATCATCATCATCATCATCATCATCATCATCATCATCATCATCATCATCATCATCATCATCATCATCATCATCATCATCATCATCATCATCATCATCATCATCATCATCATCATCATCATCATCATCATCATCATCATCATCATCATCATCATCATCATCATCATCATCATCATCATCATCATCATCATCATCATCATCATCATCATCATCATCATCATCATCATCATCATCATCATCATCATCATCATCATCATCATCATCATCATCATCATCATCATCATCATCATCATCATCATCATCATCATCATCATCATCATCATCATCATCATCATCATCATCATCATCATCATCATCATCATCATCATCATCATCATCATCATCATCATCATCATCATCATCATCATCATCATCATCATCATCATCATCATCATCATCATCATCATCATCATCATCATCATCATCATCATCATCATCATCATCATCATCATCATCATCATCATCATCATCATCATCATCATCATCATCATCATCATCATCATCATCATCATCATCATCATCATCATCATCATCATCATCATCATCATCATCATCATCATCATCATCATCATCATCATCATCATCATCATCATCATCATCATCATCATCATCATCATCATCATCATCATCATCATCATCATCATCATCATCATCATCATCATCATCATCATCATCATCATCATCATCATCATCATCATCATCATCATCATCATCATCATCATCATCATCATCATCATCATCATCATCATCATCATCATCATCATCATCATCATCATCATCATCATCATCATCATCATCATCATCATCATCATCATCATCATCATCATCATCATCATCATCATCATCATCATCATCATCATCATCATCATCATCATCATCATCATCATCATCATCATCATCATCATCATCATCATCATCATCATCATCATCATCATCATCATCATCATCATCATCATCATCATCATCATCATCATCATCATCATCATCATCATCATCATCATCAGTTCCTGACTCCAGCCGTTTTGCGGCGATTGCTACGAATAAATGATCTCCATTGTCCTCGGTCATTTGTCAAGTCCATTGCTCCCCTTAGTGTTAGTCTAAGTGATGTTTTGTCCTCAGTTACATCATATATCCTTCTATAGATGTTAATTACTTGAGACATCTGATGTAACGAACCTTTTCGGACTCTGATTCGGAAGTAATCGCCCCCGTTCGTCTGTCGCGTGACGTAATTGTAGGCCTCGCATTTATATATGAGGTCGTCTCTGGCGTCCGCTTTTCTGACTGTGGTGATGACGAGGCCACCTGTCAATCAATCAATCAATCATTCAACAAGTAAAGGTACGACAATAAGGTCGACGTCAACTGACACACGTCAGTCATAAGATGCCGTATTGGACAAAAATACTGGTTAGTTAGTTTAGTTAGTTATCTCGACAATTAATAACGCTCCTTTTATTATAGTTAACAATCGGTACTGCAGAGAAGAGTGATTACACTGGAGAACAAAGATTTTGCTTTCTGTTGAAGGGTGATTGCTTATTACAATCAGAGCTTAGGACAAGTCATAATAACTGGCGTGTGGCCTATGAAAATGTATAATCCCAAATGATGCGATGCTGGCTCCAAGAAATTTCCTAAGTATACCGTGTCATTTGTCGAGATACCCAGTCCAAAAAAGTGGGGGGTACGGGTACCCCTCGTACCCCCCACATATTACGCCTATGCTGATGCCGATAAAGATGATGATGACGATGATGATGACGTGGATGATGATGATGGCAATGTATGTTTTCAAGTGAGGGCGTCTATGAGTCATCAGGTGAGACTATACCGCTGTCATCCATTGTGATTCGATCGTTGGCATGCACTGGATGTTGGACGTGGGAATCACGTGACTTCATTTCCATTGTGTACCAACGAACGGTCGGAGACGGAATGCTGATCACGTGGTTGCAGTGCAAAACAAGATGGCGGCCTTCGCTGACGGTACGGTTGTGAACTATTCGGCGCGAGTGCAGCCGGTCCTGAAAGACTAGAAAGACAGACAGACTGATAGAAAGC
Source organism: Allolobophora icterica (assembly GCA_963556255.1). Classification (NCBI taxonomy): domain Eukaryota; kingdom Metazoa; phylum Annelida; class Clitellata; order Crassiclitellata; family Lumbricidae; genus Allolobophora; species Allolobophora icterica. The sequence continues at coordinate 29,366,043 of OY744614.1, forward strand.
TTTGAAGAAAGACGGACAGACAGACAGACACACAGACACACAGACCATCACCACACATAAATATGTAATTATCCCAGTGCGAGAGACCCTAGAGAAGAGTAAGTTTTAAGAAAGGTAAAAGAGAATAGATGAAGGAACGGACTATGAACGGATTATGATTACTAGTAGTAGTAGTAGTAGTAGTAGTAGTAGTAGTAGTAGTAGTAGTAGTAGTAGTAGTAGTAGTAGTAGTAGGAGGAGTAGCAGTAGTAGTAGTAGTAGTAGTAGTAGTAGTAGTAGTAGTAGTAGTAGTAGTAGTAGTAGTAGTAGTAGTAGTAGTAGTAGTAGTAGTAGTAGTAGTAGTAGTAGTAGAAGGTATAGTAATAGTAGAAGTAAGAGTAGTGGTTGCAGTAGTAGCAGTAGAAGTAGTAGCTGTTGTAGTAATAGCAGCAGGACTATTACTACTACTGCTATAGTAGTAGTAGTAATAGTAGTTATGGTAGTAATAGTAGTAGTAGGACAATAACAAAGATGTTGATCACGTGGACGACGATAACGATGATTATGGCGATGATGATGATAGTGATGATGAGTTGCTATGTGTGATGTGGTGTATATATACCTGCTTTTCGGAGATGCGAGATGTTGGACATGTCGACTCCATAGTTGTTGATGGCAAGACATTGATAGTATCCGTCGGTCAACGAAGAGCTCGTCTTCAGGTGCAGAGTCCCATTAAGCACGAAGAAATTCGACTCTGGGTCTATCGATGTCTCCAGCAGTTGCCCGTTCTGATACCAGTCATACCTGTCAACCATCATCACCAGCAGCAGTATCAGCCACATTCAGATTGCATCTCGGACACAGTCCCTCGCCCCTACACAGGGCCGCAGTAAGGCTAGTGCGGGCCCGGGTGCTGTGATTACTTATATCAGCGCGGGGCCCAATTACAAGTACAATAAAAATTTACAATGTACTTCCGAAATGCGGGTCCCTCAAAACTACGGACCCCGGTGCTGCAGCACCCTTAGCACCCCCTTAATGCGGGCCTGCCCCTACATACAGTAGGCCACACTCGCTGTTATAATCATGCACCACTAATATTGTTTTCGTTAACGAAAACGAAAACGAAAAATGGCAGTTAACGAAAATGAAACGTTTTCGTTAACGAAAACTAAAACGAAAATACGCAGAAAACAAAACTAAAACTAAAACGAAAATTGTAACAATAAAAACTAAAACGAAACGAAAACAGATCAAACGAAAACTAAAACGATGTCTAGCAAAATTAAAACTAAATTTTTAAATGTAATCTAATTTTTTCCTCGTAATTTTTCCTGACTTACTTTACTCACCATTTGTATTGTTCTGCCTCGTGCATAACGTGCAAATGGCAGACCATGGACCATACAGTGTTAGGACTACTGTAACAAAGCTATGGGCTATATCGACGAATAGAATACAAGTATTAATAGCATGACATAGTTTCGGCTTCCGCCGAAACCATCGGATAGGTGGGGGATAGAGTAATGGTAACACTCATGGCCAGGAGAGCCCTCGGGCGGGCGCCTTGCATGGCTGCCATAACGTGTGTTTAGTTAAGGTATTGATAATTGTTCTGTCACGTCTCAATGTAATCTTACAGCATTTGTCTGTTTGAATTAATAAGGAAAAAGATTATTATTTATCAGTATATTGAGGTACCATGTAATGAAAAGCACGCTTGAGAGAAGATGAAATAAAATTTGATATTCACGAGACTTATGAAGTCATAGGCCTATGTGTACTGTGTAGCATTTATATATAAGTCTTATATATATATATTCAACTAGCATGCTAATAATTGCTCAGCTATTTTAATGCACGTGAAGAGAACGAGATGTTGTTACTTCCGGTTTTGTTAATCTCCCTTCCGCCAATCATGCATCTATATATAATTGTCAATTTTTAACAAAAGCTTTAGTAGTTTACTGCTTTGAGGAAACATCATCAGCAGCTAGAACAATCAAGCGATTCAAATTTTTGTCTGCAGCATTTATCCAGAGGCAACTTCCATCTGTTCATTCTGCTAGTGCAAAAAGTATGATGGAGAAGAAGAGCTCCACAAGTATAATGACAGCTCTTGATGAAGTAGCGGACAGTCACAGCACTCTTCAGTTTCACTTTTGAATTGGAAAGAAAACCGAATTCCCACTTCTGTCGTGTTGGCATGCAATATATTGGCCTGCCCTGCATCAGAAGCTTTTGTAGAGCGCACTTTTTCCACACGTGGATGGCTGACCAATGGCAGGCGAAATAAACTTTCCAAAACTCTGCAGAAGAAAATGCTTTTGAAGCACATTTTACCCTTTATTAATTAGTATGTTTTACTTTAAACGGCTTACAGTAGAACTTGAACCATTAAACAGTCTCACTATTTAAGTGGCACCCAATTTGTGTTTAACTAGAATTAAATAATTGCTAAACCTAAAACTGAAATTAAATTACTAAAACTGGAACTGAAATTAACTTACTAAAACAAAAACTAAAACTAAAATTAACTTACTAAAACTAAAACTAAAATTCAGCCATGCAAACTAAAACGAAAACTAAAGCTAATATTCAGAAGCAATAAGAACTATAAAAAAAACTAAAATTTAACACTAACAGTTATAACTAAAACTGAAATTGAGAAAGTATTAAAACAACGCTATGCACCACGAGATCAGTGGTCATTTCAGCCCGCTTTTCCAGAAACATCAAACATGCACGCATACTACGAGATGACGATGATGACGATGATGACGGTAATGATGGTAATGATAATAATGATCATGATGACGATGATGTCGATAATGTCTACGATGATGACGATAATGATGACAATGATAATAATGATGATGATGACGATGACGACGATAATGATGACGATGATGACGGTAATTATGACGATGATGATGACGAGGACGATGATGATGACGATGATAATGACGATGAAGTATTTTGTGGGGAGCGTGGACTGAACAAAGAAGGGTCCTTGTGTCTCAATGCGAGTATTTTCTGCTCGTACCGGTCTTGAGACTTGACCTCTGAACGCCATCTCTGGCAGCCTTCATTTGCCATTCGACTCTCCCCTCTTAGACGACTCGAGAAAATGAGGATGGCCACTTGAGGCATTGATTCTGGTCGACCTCTTCCACTGATTAGAACATTTATGTTGGATGAGCAGAACGTAGAAGAGGAGGAAGAGAATTAGGAGCACAGATGGTTGGATAGATAAGACTCCTTGGGACTCGGCGAGGGAAACATGTAGCAATCTAGTCCACAGTCGATTTGCTTTATTACAAGACATTTCTTTAGACGATAAGAAAGTGGGAGGAGTTACTAATGGCTGCAGATCGAAAAAGGAAAGAACGCCCTTGGCTTCCCTTTCTCTTCGTTCTCCCATTTTCCAGAAGGAAACTCGAGCGATTCAACTTATCTATCCAGGGAAGGTCAAATTAAAGAGCCATCCCGGGAGTCAAGTGGAAGCGGAGGTAGTTACTGACTGTGGGCGACGGATGTATGCTGTGGAAGAAAGTGAGAGGAGAGCCAGTCTTGTGATTGGTGAGGTGCGTTCAACTGGAAATTCCATTTCGGTGGACAATCGTCCTATTCGATGGTTCGATTCTGACCGATCTCTGTAGCCATGGTAACGACTGAGTGCTCCGCTGCTCATATCTTCATCCAACCCCATAGGTATTTCTGCCCGAGCCATTATCGGGATCTCCGCCTCTCTCTGTCTCGCCGTCTCTCTCTCTTTCTCTTTCTCTCTCTCTTTCTCAGTCTGTGTCTGTGTCTGTCTGTCTCTCTTTCTCTGTCTCTGTCTGTCTGTCTCTCTTTCTCTGTCTCTGTCTGTCTCTGTTTGTATGTCATTGCCTTTGTCTGTTTGCGTGTTTTTGCCGTGGACGAGGATGGGGAGGAGAAAAAGGCGGAGCATGAAAGTATCGCCAGGTTAGGAGGAAGAGAGTGAGAGGAGAAAGTGAGGATGAGATCTTGAGTAAGGAATGATGATCCCCGTTTTTATTTAGATGCCACTTTAGTAGACAGAATTAACGAGGTGATCAGTCATTATTGGTCGACCGACTTAAATCGATCTGTGCCTGCCAGTCTACTATAGTTAATGGACTGCTTTCCTGTGCGATGTTAGCAGTTAAGCCCTGGAGCCGAAGACCCGCAGCTGACCAGGACATGGCGACTGTAGACCTACCCAATGCAACTAGTATCAACTTCTCTATTGCGATGTTTGCAACGATTGACTTACCTTCTGTCACTGGAGTATAGGTGGTTCATGTATGCGCTACACGGAGATATATTGTCAGAAACTTGGTGAAACCATTGAATTTTGCGGAAAAGCGTATCCAAGACGCACATTTTGAAAACGATCCTTTTCATAATTCAGGGGTATTGTGAGATTCTTAAAGCGCTAAGTTAATTTTCAGATAGGTGCATGCAAACACATATATATATGGAGATCTGATGTGATTACTGACTGTAGGGGAGGCGTTCCGTGGGCTCGACACGGCAAGATGACTCTGTTGCCGACATGGTAGGTTGTAGTTGCTGAGGGGGGACCTTCGTAGATCAACGGTGGTTGGCCCATCGCCTCATCACCTGCTGCTCACGAAAGCAAAGAAACATCGGTATACAAGGCCGATACATTTAGCGTCCATGGACTGGAACAGCTTTTCGTAGACAGGATTTCTAGTACTTCCGCAGAAAGCGGGGAGATTATTACCTATAGAGATTTAGACATCTTAAGAGCTTTTCCTTGAAGATAAATAGGCCTAGAACTATTAGTTTGCCGGGCGTCTGAGATCCTACGAAGTCTTTCTACAAACCTTCAGAAATAAAAGAATCGCTTTGTGTTTTGCTAGATCTTTATATTTCCAGTGAATTACAACAAATCCAGCGAAGTTATTGAGCTTTAGAAACCGTAACAAGTTTATTCGGTCAACAAGAGTGTTGTCAGATTTCGCGACTAACAGCCTCGAACTTGAATACTGTGTTTCAGAGATTTTAAGAAATGGATCGATCATTATTTAACCATTATTAAATTTCCTGTTGTAAACCGACCGGTCCATTAACCTAAATAAATTGTATTTCTCTTGCATGGCCTCTTTGTATCTCTTCGTTTGTATGTCTCTGTCTCTTCGTCTGTCCCTCTCGGTCCCCTTCGCGTTCTTGATTTTATAGTTTTTTGTGTGTGCTATGGACATCAATACCCAAAGATTTGGAATTTCCCTTTGTTAGTCGCTATCAGATTCTGTGAATCAACTGCTCTCTCTCTCTCTCTCTCTCTCTCTCTCTCTCTCTCTCTCTCTCTCTCTCTCTCTCTCTCTCTCTCTCTCTCTCTCTCTCTCTCTCTCTCTCTCTCTCTCTCTCTCTCTCTCTCTCTCTCTCTCTCTCTCTCTCTCTCTCTCTCTCTCTCTCTCTCTCTCTCTCTCTCTCTCTCTCTCTCTCTCTCTCTCCTCTCTCTCTTCTTTCTTTCTCTTTCTCTGTCTGTCTGTCTGTCTGTCTGTCTGTGCCTACATTTTCTGGCTTTTCAGTCGGCTTTAAGCGGATAATTAATCAATAGCGACCGATAAACTCATGATCAGCCAGATAGCGCTGCGTTCGTCCGCTTTTGATGGACGTACGAATTTCGCAGAAACAGTAATGTCTTCTTGGTAATCGAAATTTTAATGTTTATCTCAGACTAATCTAAAATAGAGGACGGTAATAGCATCACAATGCAAAGCTCAATTCAATATAAGCGTTAGTCCACGCCTAATGCATGATGAGGAATTACGGTGATGCGAAGGACATTAAATAGGCTTCCATCTGTGACTAGGGTTCACTTAAAGAACGGCGTGTAGGCCTACAGGTCATCGTTATTGTGATAGTGATTAGTCTAATTTCAATTGTCCCTTGATATTCAATGTAGTGTTCAGAGACAACTGAGTTAATAGAATTGTTACCATCTAGAAATTTTCTGATTGTGCTTGAGTATTTTCCTACTAACTCTTCCTTATCGCCTATGCCAATGACAGTCTAATTTCAATTGTCTTTTGATAATTATTAACTTACTATGGATGCTACTGGAATCAAACTACTATTGACCGTTGTAAAAATGTCACAAAAGATAAGGCACAAGCAAAACATCGCTAGAAAAAATCTATTCGCTTAGTAACAGAAAAATGTTTGGACGTTCAAAGTGGGTGACTACATTTGGGAAAACATTGGGAATTGGAAGAGTGTGAGGCCGAACGGACGCTCAGTTTCTGCTTTCATCGTCGGTAAATTGCATTCCACTTGTACGAACGAACTCCCACTGAAGCACTCTCTTCTACTGACCAACGAACCTCGCTCACGTAATTCACATCATGCCTCGCAATCGGCCAGACATTCGCCCTCCGCCGCTGCCGTCCATGCAGTTGCTTGCCCTCCCCATTCCGTCGGTCACTCTCCCGAACCGAGCGGCCCTCTCCTCCATCGGGCGGGCGGGCGTTCTTCTCAGGCGGGCTCCGTCTTGGGTTGGGACGACTAGCGGAGGCAGCCACTTGGACGCTGTGTCCACAGTCGCGTCGATCGATATCGCCCGTTGGATGAACGGACGGACGGATGCTGCAGCTACAGCGACTGGAGATTTAGGATGCGGGATAAAGATGATGAACGTTGGATCGATAGACAGAATTAGGTCTAGTTTTCGTTGAGAAAGAAGACGGGGGAGAGTGGAGGGTGAGATGAGCGGGGATCGACCTTCCCTGGGGGATGGTCCTTTGAGTTACGCACAGGAATTTGCGTCGATGATGGCCGGAGGGTCGGTTTGAGGGAGTAAGGGCCAAATGGATGGGCGTAGCAAACGGACGTGGAAGAAGGATGCTTGCACATCCAGACACGGCGGAGAATGATGTGCAAATCCAGTGTGCACTACACTTTATGCACTTAACTTTACTGCACTTCTCGTTGTATGCACATCACTTCTACGCTCTTCACTACAATGTGCCCTTTTTGTTATATGCACTTCTCAATACATGCATTCTACTATACTTGCCCTTTCACATTAATTGCACAGACGGACAGTAACCAAGGTGACCGATGTTCATGTTTCTCGTCAGTCTTGATAGATTAGTTTGTTATGTACGGAATCTACCAGATAATTCTCGCTTCCTGAGTCTGAGTTTGCGTTACGGAGTTATTTCTTGAGTCTGCTTTAATTTCATCGTAAGCTCCAAACTTCTAAAACGCCACTCGAAAGCCAAGCGCAGGGCACCAGCTTATACACGAGCGCTGCGTCAAATCAGAGAGAGTTTTCCAAAGTGTAGTCCAAACGAGGTCCAAGTCCGGTTTCCAGGGGGTGGGTCCAGATCAGAGGCAGAACAGCTGCTAAGGCGGGTGTCGTTTAGGGCGAGAAAAATTGGAAGGCGGAGGTTCAGATGAGTCAAGGTGGGGGTTCTTTAAAAGGTGAGACCAGTTTTGAGCACAAAGCGCGTTTTGTTGGCTTATGACTGAATATCACCGAAACCTTACCGCCATTGGTCAAATCTTTAAGTGGTAGGCTGATTCTCGTTCGCAATCTGTCGACATCCAGACT
>OY744614.1:29376115-29591115 GCA_963556255.1 Allolobophora icterica
ACACTGTAGCGATTCTGGTCAGTATGAGACTGAATATAGTGGACAGTCCAGCCATTGACCTTGTCGACCCTTTGACTTCTGTCTACCCTTGATCATTCAGCAAATTGTAGGTCGTCTTTCTAAGCAGAAAAGGCGCAGTTGTTATCACCATGACTGAGAACAATTTACAGTAAGAGCAAGGCAGAATACTCATAACCGATCACGCTATAGGAACAGCAGTGCTTGCGAAGGTAGAGGAACAGGTCTTGTCTGTAGTATAACATTTTCTTTTCATTAGTTACTTTGCACTTTGTAGCATAACATCATGATTTACACCTAAAAGATTGATTAGTAAGTAGTTCGAGCATTCAGCTGCAAGGTCTCTGCAGTTGTAGGGTTCTTGCAGTCTTGCCTGCAAGATGAATGGGAGAGTGGAGCCCTATAGCTACAGCCCCACACGCACACTATACGTACGACGTCTCACTAACGGATTTGCGTAAGACGATTGCTAACACGTCGCATGATATCGATTGGGTTGCGTCCGTGCAAATGCTGGACACCGGACAAAACGTCTAGACAGGGTTGTTGTCCATCCGACCGTCCTCCCTCCGTTCTTTCATCCCTCCGTTCATACCTCCCTCCCTTGTCCGTTCCTCCTTCCCTCTGTCCCATCCGTTCGTCCGTCCTCCCTATCTCCATCCGTTCCTCCGTCCATTCCTCCCTTCTTCTTCTATATGTCCATCCGTCAGTCTGCCCTCCCGTCCTCCCTCCATCCATTTCTCCCTCCATCTGTCCTCCCTCTGTCCTTCCTCTGTCCTTCATCCTTCCGTCCATTCCTCCCTCCCTCCCTCTGTCCTCCCTACTTTCGTCCATTCCTCCCTCCATATGTCCTTTCTCCCTCTGTCCTTTCCTCCCACCATCTGTCCTCCCGTCGCTCTCCTATCTCCTGGTTTCCGCAAGAACGCGCTCAATGACAGAAGATCTTCTTCTGCAAAAGGCAAGAGACGCCACATCACGTGATCGATGCTTCACACGTCATATTGTGTATAGTTCAGAATAAATCATCTCTAGCTCACACACTACACTCAAGCAATTCTACAGTCCTTCTAGAATTATTCTAAATGTTTAATTGAGCTATTGTCTCAATGGGCGAGAAACAATGCCATGAAAAGGAGCATTGTCATTGACATCGCAAGATTTCCATTACTCAGCTTAACATTGGCGTTAGCCTTAGTCTGTAATATTTCTCAATGGGTAAAGAAATGGTAATGGTAATGAAATAATAGGTATCGTTCCCGTCGTTTGCTTTAGACCTCGACGGCGTCTGTCGGTTAGCATTAATTGGCATGTTCTATAGGTCACCATTGCTTTGAGCATCGTAGAGTCGTAAGACCGCATTTGTCGTTATGGTTTATGACTCAGGGGGGATGGGAGAGAAGAACTGTGAAAAAGTATGCAATCACTGCATAAATTAAGTTTGTGCTGATGTGTGTTTTATAAAGCGTCATCAACTGAATCAGTTCATATATTCGAAGAACCATGGCAATAATAAATCTCTACACACATTACGATGTCACCAGTGTACGATGTCATCTTAGTATACGATGTCACCAGTGTCATTGTCCTCCCAATAGAGAAAGTCTTGACCTTTCGAAACATATTTAGCGGCTCTAAGCAAATTGCCCATCGCAGTCTTTCGCTGTGTCGTATCGTAAAATATAATACAATGCAACTGTAATAATTATTTGATAATGCCCTCCTTAAAAAGTTCAGAAGTTCACATAAAAGTAAAGCAAACAATACGAGCCATATGTAGACTGGAAGAGGTAAGTTTTCAGTTCAGAGCGAAAGACAGTCTCTCCGTGGGAGAGTTTCGAACATGAGGAGGTAGAGAGTTCCAGATGGAGGGACCAGCAACTGTGAACGAGGAGCGCCGGCCAAAGACAAGACGTGTGCCAAAATTTAACATTGCAAATCAAAGTACTCATGTAAGCTAAGTAGGATGACCAACAGGGATAAAGATGTTCTTCTGTCTTTGTATCCACAGACAATCGAATAGTTCCGAAGATTGTGTACGTATCCCGCCATCTGGAACTCTACCTCCTCATGTTCGCGTAACTCTCCTAGCGAGACTGTCTTTCGCTTTAGACTGAAAACTTAAGCTTACCTCTTCCAGTCTACCTATGGATCGTAACAGTTTCCTGGCTTCAGTGTGCACTTCTGAACTTTGGAATGAGGGCATTATCAAATTACAGTTGTATTGTATTGTATTGTATCAGGGCAGCAACGAGCAACCATTCACACATTAGATTAGCAGAGTACGGTTTCTAGCGACCAATGTTTCCGCTCAGAGAAGCGATCGATCAAAATGCACCGATGCGCAACAAATTCTCACGTGGAAAATTAAGGCATTAAAGGATTTACAAGCGACGGATCTCACTTGCGGCGCATTAATAATCGACAACACGGACAGACAGACAAGCAGCCATACAGAGAAAGACATACACACACACATAGAAGGAGCTAGAGACAAAATGGAAGAAAGACGAGAGAATGGGGGTGAAAGATTGCGCTTCCTTAAAATCTTAGCAAGGAGGACAGCAAAGAAATTATGCGAGGTTTATTGGATTTAAGCTTCAAAGAGCTATGCTATGCCGAGGCATCACACATGTCTACATACGGGCAGCAGAAGTAACATACATATCTATATACGGGCAGCATAAGTAACATACATATCTATATACGGGCAGCAGAAGCAACATACATTTCTACATACGGGCAGCAGAAGCAACACACATTTCTACATACGGGTAGCAGAAGTAACATACATATCTACAAACGGGCAGCAGAAGTAACATACATTTCTACATACGGGCAGCAGAAGCAACATACATTTCTACATAACGCGGCAGAAGCAACATGCATTTCTACATACGGGCAGCATAAGTAACATACATATCTATATACGGGCAGCATAAGTAACATACATATCTATATACGGGCAGCAGAAGCAACATACATTTCTACATACGGGCAGCAGAAGCAACACACATTTCTACATACGGGTAGCAGAAGTAACATACATATCTACAAACGGGCAGCAGAAGTAACATACATTTCTACATACGGGCAGCAGAAGCAACATACATTTCTACATAACGCGGCAGAAGCAACATGCATTTCTACATACGGGCAGCATAAGTAACATACATTTCTACATACGGGCAGCAGAAGCAACATACATTTCTACATAAGGCGGCAGAAGCAACATACATTTCTGCATACGGGCAGCAGAAGCAACATGCATTTCTACATACGGGCAGCAGAAGCAACATACATTTCTTCATAAGGCGGCAGAAGCAACATACATTTCTGCATACGGGCAGCAGAAGCAACATACATTTCTAGGAGTTGTCGTAATAGTAATCGTAATAATAAACTCCAAATTTCTATGGTGCGCTCTCTAAAGTTAAGCTACTCGTCTTAAGTTCCCTACCTGAGCCATATCCCACACTGCACCACGACTCTGGAATGAGCTCCCTCCTGAATCCCGCAGATTTTTGGTTCCTTCATCGTCATTGCCACCTACCAACCACAGTCTGCCTCAGGCTCCTCTCTCTATCACCCCTCAGGCTTTCCACTCAAAACTGAAGCCTTGCCTCTTCCAGAAATCCTATCTGACTCGTCTGATCCCCAATTCTTCTGGATTTAAACGACACCCGGCTCTCTTGATCTGGACACCCTAGTAACCGAAATTGGCTTTCCTTTTGATAACGTTTTAGACAACCCCTCAGATTCGACGCAGCGCTCTTGAATAAACTGGCACTCTGCACTTACCTTACAAGTGGCGCTTTAAAATTTGGATTTTAAGATTACGATTATGCGCAACGAAAGGAGTCTGCTTGGATTAATCAAACAGTGGAAGCGTTCATATTTTGGGCACGTTTACAGCGCAAGAGTGAGAATTGTCTGAAGATGGAGATTGTCAGCCGCAGTTCCTGGATGAAGAACTAAGTGAAGACCTAAATGGCATGGATTGATAACACAAAGGCGTGGACTGGATTACCATTCGATCGGTTATCGAAGAGACGAGAAACAGAAGTGGATGGAACAAACTTGTCGTTGGTGTGGATCGAGGACGGTTAAAGACCAGACAAGGCTGTATACTTCGTCAAAGAACCATCGACAACAAATTCATCAACCGATGTCGTCCCCTTTCTCCTGCCCCATTATCCTCAGGGCTGTAGTCGAGGGTATACGCGGGTATACAGCGTATACTCACCTCTAGAGACCGTATACTCACCTCACAAAATATTTATATTTATTTATATTAAAATACTGTAGCGTATACACTCACAAAATACTGTTGCGTATACTCACCTCTAATTTGTTTCGGAAAACTTAGCGTTGTTGACAAGACAAGACCTCTAATTTTACCACTACAGCCCTGATTATCCTCCTCCTCCTCCTCATTCAGACCAAACTTTAACCTCCTCCTCCTCCTTATGCAGACCAAATGCCACTAACATCTGACTGAACCGGTTGATCTGACGTGGCACATGGTGTCTGAGATGCCGTCCTTCAACTTTCTGGGACTTTGTAGCCGATTGGTTAGAGCCAGTGTGAGAATTGTAAAAAAAGACGGGGAATGGGCAGACTTTGATGATTTTGATCCATGTGGAATTGAATATTTTATCCGTGTTTTGAGAACTAAGATAATTCAAAAATGCAATAGAAAGCCTAAACTCCTTACAGTGATGACATCACCAAATTTATTAGTATGTAATGCACATGGTCACAAATCTCACAGAAAACAGAGCATTGCTTTATTATTATTAGTAACCCATAAAGCGATTTGTGGAAGAAAATGCTAAAATATATGTACAATATAGTCACACTAGCACAACTTTGGGTGGGGTTAGAAACGATCCTCTGGGGTGTGCAATGAAGTCATAACTGGGGGATCCTAAGAAAGACTAGGCGGTTGAACCCCAACCACCGACAATTCTCACCCTGGTTTGAGCGCTCGCCTAGTAACGCGGAGAGTAAGAGTACAGCCTCGAGTCTCCTCCCCTGAGACGGTTACAGTGTAGGGACCTTGATCACGTCCTTCACTCCCGGTTGCTCAGCGCCATCGATTGATGCTTGGTCGTTATACATTGACGCTAATAAATGCATACTATAGTAATTACTTCCGCTCTTCACAGCTTCGATGCTGTGCTTGATATAAAGGAAACAACTCGTCCTTTTGAGTCATACATTTAATATACAGAGGAAGACTGGCTTGGTTTCTGATGAATGAAGTTCACAGTCTGTATAAATGCTCAGATAAGTCTGCCTTCCATCCACACAAAGGCAGTTCAGAGCGTGAAAGCAGGAGGCTATGGCATCCCATCAGAGCGTGCTCGCCAAGGTAAGCTGAGTAATTCGTGCGTGACGAGCTCTATTGTTCCATTGTCTTCCGATTCGACAAGACCCGGCATCTCGCATTCAGAGGCAGAACCTATTTCGATTTTCAACCAGAGCCACATCAGTCACATTATAGTCACGCTTCAATGACCAGATGCCGGAAGTAATAATCTCCAGGTCACAACGGGCGTTAGATCCGTGTTCGGCCATAATTAACCTTCATATCTCCTCCCCTCGTTACTCTTTCAGCACCTCAGTGTATGTAGGTATGCAACTATGCATGTGTGTATGTGTATGTTTGTATATAATGTGTACATGTGTATTTAGGTGGATTTGTGTCTGTACGCATGTGCGTGTGTATGTGTTTATGTATGTACGTATATATGTGTATATGTATGTGCATATGTGTATATGTATTTATGTATGCTTATATGCATGTATGTATGTGTATATGTGCATATGTATGTGTGTATGTATGCAGTGGCGTCACTAGGGCTGGTGTCACCCGGTGCGGTAAGTCATGATGTCACCCTCAAAAAAATGTGATGACCTTTTTTTGGAATTCGTCTCCCAAAAAGTCATGACTGTTTTTCGGTATTCGTCTCCCAAAAAATTTAATGACCTTTTTTTAGGAATTCCTCATCTTGCAAAAATTTCATCATTTTCTCATGTTGGGTGTCACCCCCCTCTGAGGGTGTCACCCGGTGCGGTCCGCACCCTCCGCACTCCCCTCGTGACGCCACTGTATGTATGTATGGATGCATGTATGTATATATGAATGTATTTAGGCCTATGTATGCACATGTATGTATGTACGTATTTTTGCATGTATGCATAATTTTTTGCATAAGTATATGTAATGTATATGTATGTATGTATGTATGTGACTGTGTATGTATGTTTATGTGTATGTGCATGCATGTTTATTTTAATGTAAGAGTACATAAACTATTCAGTGGACGAATTCCGGGCGGAGTTGTAAAGACAGGAGAAGGTAAGAGATGGGTTCAAGGTGTAGACTGCGTATGTATGCATGTATACATAACAACATACACCTATCAGCCAAATTCTCTTTTTTTATTGTAAATTGCTTTTCCATAATTTATGGCTTGTTTCGTTTCATTTCTAAGCATACTTTCCATTTCGCAATAGACAACGGCGAAGCGCCAGACGACACTCCCCGTTGTTCCAGCACAGTGGTTAAATTCAGCCGGATCCCGCCGGATCTGAGATCCGGCACCTCTGATTTGAGATCCGCCACCTGCATTGTGAGACCCACCACCCAAATTATGAGATCCGCCACCTAAAAAGGGAGACCTATCACCTCAATAGGGAGATCCACCACCGAAGATCAGATTAGCATTCGTCAGCCTCAGTGCGGTTCAATATTCACTAGCATCATAGAAAACTACTTGGGCCTATGTGTTTACTTAAATCGCCTGCTGTTTTATAATCGCTGCCGAAGGGTAGTAACCCAAGGCTGTGGCAGCAGAAGTAGATTTTGGCCTACATCCGAGCGATAACACAGTAGTTTGCTTCATTAATGACTCGTTTGCCGAATTTCGGAAGTCTGAGCTGGAATCGTTTGAAAGTCTGGAATAGCACGTCATTTGATTAGTTATAGTTATCGCGCATGCAGTCTGCAGATAATGTCGAAAAGAAAGTTGGCCAGCGTGTAAAGAAAGCTATCGTACGTGGATGGATTGCTAAGGGTCGTCATGCTGCAACAGATTTTCTTGCTTCCCTTAAATTAAGCTATTAATCTAGCCCTGGGTGTGAAGTGTTAGCGACTTGATTTTCTTAGCCTTGGCATATGAGGGCGGTTGGCCAGTCCTCTCCGTCGCCGTCTCATCTTCCCACCGACAATGGGCTGTCGGTGTACTCATTATAGCTGAGTTGGCTAGGGGGGCACAAGTGGAGCAGAAGCCTCAAACCAAATTTCTGCCCGAGCGGGATAGATAGTGTTAGCGTGCAACAGATTTAGGCAAGTGCAAAGCACCGAAATCGTCCACAGCCACAGAAGCATGCAGGGTAGTATGGAAATGTTTCTAAGTCAGCATATTGTGGCATTGACAGAATGACATTATTGAAACTCCTACTTGATTTTCAGATTTCACTGGGTTTACATCTGTGATGATCTAAGGCTATAGTCAGACTGCTTTACGTATTGGGCTCTTCAATTTGAAAGTAGTGTGCATATTATTTTTTGGTATTTGTTCATTATGTGCTTTGTAAGTAATTGTCTTCTGTAACATGTTATGTAAAGTAATATTATGTTTCAATCTTAATTGTAAATGTTTTTGCTTTCAATTATCGGTGATGTGTCGTGTTTCATTTCATGTTGTAATTCAGGGACGTCATTTTGGGGGCATGGAGGGAATTTGCCCCCCTGATTTTTGAAAAAAAAAAGTTATGTAAAAAGGAAAAGGAGGAAGAAGAAAGGGGTAACAAAGAAAAAAAGACTCATTTGCAGCATTGGCTTACATTTTTGCACACGTAGACTAAATACAAAGCATTTTAAAAGAAACACCAAAACAGGTGAAAAAAAATTTTCGTGCGTTTTCGGACATTTTTTTAACCTCTTTTTGCCTCCCCCCGGAAAAAGCTGAAATGACATCCCTGTTGTAATTTAGGATGAGCCGTTGGTTTTTGGGATTTGCAAATATTTAGAGACCCACCACCTCTGGATGAGCAATTTAACCACTGTTCCAGAATCACCATCGTTATCCTTTATTAATGCAAATAACTTGGCAGTTATGAATGTTCGTTGACAGCTCAACATATATAGGAAGTAAAACATGATATGGCGGTCAATGGATGAACGGATGGAAGGACAGACGGATGGATGACTAGACAGATGGACGGACGGATACAGACACAGAGATATGCATCCAGACAGACATCCAGACAGACATACAGACATGTGTATATTAGAAGGGTCGAGGAAGAAGGGAAGGTCACACTTAAGGAGGGAATGAGGTAAGCAATCAGAAAGACTGGATGAAAGAGAGGCCATTGTGAATGAGGTCGAGACGACGAAGACCATAACATAGACGGACGGATGGATAGACTGATGGATAGATGCATGGGCGACGGGCGTCCGCAGGAATTTCTCTAGGGGGAGGGGCACAACTTTTCTAGGGGGAAAAATTTCTTGGGGTAAATCACGTTTTGCATAGAATTTCTGTGTTCATCTATGAACACAGAAAACGAGACAATTATAAAACTCCAGGGGGCAAATGCCCCCCTTTTTCCTCTCCGGACGCCCATGGATAGATGGAAAGACAAGGACGCGTGGAAGACAAGCAGAGATGTCTGTACGGCTGAGGGAAGGCTGTCCTACATGATGGAAGAAAGAGTGGGATCTATTGGTTGGGGGATGGGGTCAAGAAAAGGCACCGATGAACAACCGAATCAGCGTTTAATACGAAACTTACCTTTGTCTCTTCTTTCGACTAAGCAAATCCGGGCGTTGTTAACAAGACAAGACTCTACGAGTCCATGATCCACACACGATGATCCACGCGTGATCCTTCAACGACCCCTTCTTCTAGATGTCGTTGGAAAGACAAGCTGACAGTCGAGACGCCGGATTCAATGGACGCCGCAGGGCTTTTGTTTTTCCACTGACGACGCAGCGACTGTTGTTTCCATCTAAGCCAACAGAGGGAGGTTCGCTCGACGTATGTGTCAACGAGGTGCATGCTGCGACCCAATCATGTTTTTATCATCTAACGAGTCTCAAAGTCTTGTTGAAATCTGAGGACAGCGCTGATTACCTACGTTGTACTAACACCCTACAGTCTACGAAGATAATCAAGGCTTAGCTTCAGGGCAAGCGATCAATAGCCGTCTCGTTTAGGAAGGTAGATGAGCAGTGCTGCAGAATACTACAGTCCTTTGTTAGGCCATGTTATGATCAAGTTTTACGCCAGTTCATTTATATCTCAACCCCGCTGGTGGTGGTCACTCGTGGCATTGGCAGCGTTTGCTATTGTGATTAACAACGGCCACTATAGTGATTTTTTTGTGGCTCGGTTCATTCTCGTCCTGTTCACAGAGAAAACAGACACAGTTTCCGGTCACGTGTCTCGATAAGGCGAGAATCCAGTTCGCCGCGAGATGTCGCCTGTTAATCGCCGTATTCGAAGCGGACGCCTCGCCGTCGTCTGACATTCAGAGGACAGGCGTCCAGAGGACGAACCGGAGGAGGAGGAGGACGAAGAGGAGAGGGAGGAAGAGGGGGTGGTCAGAGAACGGCTGTGCGTCGTCTCAGACGATGGTCGAGGCGGCGGTGGCGGGTGGAGTCCAGTGTCTGAGGGGAGGACGCGACAGGAGCCACGATGAATGGATGACCAACATCGACACAGATGCAGAAGAGCCAACAACGCCGCTCGATCGAATCTATACATGAGCCTCCCTCCCTCCCTCCCTCCCCCTTCATTTCTACCCCCTTACATCCTTCTCACCTTCCCTCCCTCTGTACGTCCTTCTTACCTTCCTCTCTTTGTCTGTCTCTTTCTTCATTGCCCTCTGTCTCCTTTGTCTTCCTCTCCATATCCTTCCTCCGTCCCTCCATTTCTTCTTCAGCCAATGCTTAGGCACGACAGGAAGTCTCTCGCTCTAACAGTTCCTATGTTGGTACAGAAACAGAATAACAAGCGCATTAAACAAGATGAACTGATGAACAAGAAGCAAGCAGCTCAACATATTGTTTCTGGGTCCATCAAAGACCATGTCATTTAGCAAGAAGAGCTCAAGCATTGGCTTCAATTTTAATTAATTCATTGATTCATTCATCCATCCATTCATTACTTCATTCATCCATCCATCCATTCATTCCTTCATTCCTCCGTCCATCCATTTATTCATTCCTTCATTCCTCCATCCATCCATCCATTTATCCGTTCATTCCTTCATTCATACATCCATCCATCCGTTCATTCCTTCATTCCTCCATCCATCCATCCATTCTTTCATCCATCCATCCATCCATCCATCCATCCATCCATCCATCCATCCATCCATCCATCCATCCATCCATTCATTCATTCATTCATTCATTCATTCATCCATTCATCCATTCTTTCATTCATCCATTCATTCTTTCATCCATTCATTCATTCATTCATTCATTCATTCATTCATTCATTCATTCATCCATTCATTCATCCATTCATTCATCCATTCATTATTTAATCCATTCATTATTTCATCCATTCATCCATTCATTATTTCATCCATTCATTCATCCATTCATCCATGCTTAGCACTTACTTACTTAGTTCGCTTCTTGTCTGGTAAATCACTCGAAGTAAAAAAAACACTCAAACTTTTTATAGTTCGATCCTCCCTCCCTCCATCCCGTACCTATGCCAACAGATCCTGGCCAAAACTGCAACCAAAGAAACGAAGCTTTTCGACTGGGGTAGCCGCAATGTTCATGCGAATAAAGTCAACAGTAAAACTATTTTGGCTTTGTCTGATTCTAGCTGAGTCCTCAAGAATCATCAAACGCCGGTGTAGCGATTTCAGACTACCCCCACTCCACATTATCCCCCCCCGGTAACTTGAAATCGCGTTCAGATTACCGGGGGTAATCTGAAATCTATTTAAAGTTACTACCGGGGGTAACTTGAAATCGATTTCAGATTACCACCTACGATTTCAGATAACCTCCTCAAAGTAATGGGGCCCATTGTCGACTACCTCATACAATAAAAATGTTGCCAATATTTATAATTAAACTCCCATAATTTAATTGTACATTATGCAACGGGGGGGGGGGGGAGGCGTTGCATAATGTACAATTAAGTTATCTTTCTCTGTATATCACACTTACATCAACTACATAAGCCTATGAAACATGCAAATTTTGCATTTCAACTAAAATGTTATTAATACTGCCTGTATTATTTTTTTAGGTTCTCATTAGCCATGAATGCTCATCTTCATGTGAATTAACAACCTGTTGTGCAATCATGAAATGGGGCAGCTAACACGCATATTATATTAATTTTTTATCAGACATTGAGACTAACTTTCTATCTTGTATGTTTCACGTGTTTTATTCAATAAATGTATCTTGAGTTGCAAGCATAAGAATTTATCACTTTAGCTAAATCAGATGGAGGTAATGTGAGCAGCACAGAGGTAACTTGAAAATGCGTTCATGTTACCCCCGGGAATAATATTAAATCGATTTAAAATTACCGGGGAGTACTTGAAAGAGGGGTAGCTTGAGGTCTTTACACCGGCAGAGCCTGATGGTTGATTGTTATGCCCTTCAGCTGAGCTGACTTACGGCCAGGCAGTGTTTCATCCCAGATGTCGGTACAAGAATGAAGCATGAAGGGAATGGCTGAGGAGTTACGAAAAATGGCAGATTCTGCCCTTCCCGTTTCTGTTGCCAATGCGTTTTCACAGGTCTTCGTAATGCGTTTTCACAGGTCTTCGTAATGCGTTTTCACAGGTCTTCGCAGGGAAAGGAAAAGGGATGGTGGAGAGAGGAGGAAAAAACTTGGTAACTCGAACAATTACTGTATTTATATTGTATTGTATTGTAGTTAAACATTTATAAAGCGCCTCTAGTAGGCCTAGGGTGAACCGTTCAGAGGCGCTCCCAGTGCGCAAGGTAGGCCTATGTATTTTCCATTCAATTTGTTGCCGCTCCTCTTCGCTCAGTGTCGGATTTAGACTTGGTGAAGCCCTAAGGCTTAAGCTACATGAGCTTGGAGGCCCCTTGTTAAAAATACACCAAAAGGTCTCACAAGACTCGAAAACATATGTAGGCCTACCTTTTAGTTATTTAACTGCAAGGCATTAAGTGAAAAATTCATATTATTTGGAAATGAATGCATTTACTCAGACTAAATCTGCTTGATTTTATGATGGGCATCTTAAAACTGCAAGCATTACTTCGCGCTGATAGGTTTTGATTTTCTGTATTTTATTCTTTTCCGATTTTCCCCACAAAATGTTTCCCTTCTGCTGTCACGTAGCCCCATGATTAGTTTTACAATGGTCATAGAAAACAAACTGCCTAAAATTACCACTGATTTACAGTCTTGTTGTCAAGACCTTAAACCTCAAGACCAAGACCAAGACCAAGACCTTGAACCTCAAGACCAAGACCAAGACCAAGACCTTGAACCTCAAGACCAAGACCAAGACCAAGACTTTGAACCTCGAGACCAAGACCAAGACCAAGACCTTGAACCTCAAGACCAAGACCAAGACCAAGACCCAAAAAATCGCAATCAGGTCAAGACTTCTAAAATTGTCAAGTCGGAATATTCGTTATTTTAATGAAAACATGAGTCTTTTATTTTATTCAAGCAAATTAACTTTAAATGCAAACTGCAGAGAAATCCGAATTTGTATTCAAAAGTCCTTCATGCAAACTATTATTCCAAATGCCTTTTGTATTTTATAAAAAACCAATTCGCTCAGAATTTTCTGACCAAGACGTGCCTGGTGGGCCTCATAAAAATTCCGCCATGTGAAAAAATACGTTCTACAGGTGTTGAAGTCGCTGACACACACAAAGAAGCTTTTCAAGCACTGGATGTAAATGTACAGATAGTGAGTCCTTCTGAAATCTTCTCATGGTTTATCATACCGTCTGATACAGAATAACTGTTGCTGCTGCCAATGGGTTTTCCTGACCAAGACTTTATCCATCCATAGATATTGGTCGTATGATGCAAGCCGGCTTGATACAGAATTCTTGAGTTCTGTTAAATGACTGTTCATATTGACAGCCGGTCTTGGTCTTGGTCTTGCGAGACCAAGACCAAGACTTTGAACCTCAAGACCAAGACCAAGACCAAGACCTTGAACCTCAAGACCAAGACCAAGACCTTGAACCTCAAGACCAAGACCAAGACCAAGACTTTTAAAAACGAACTCGAGTGCACTCGAGACCAAGACCTTGGTCTCGAGGACAACAAGACTGCTGATTTAAGAGGAATATAACTGTCTCTATCAAAGAAAAAAGTGCCCCGGAGAAAGTTTATTTCACGGGAATATTTTGTTTCAGATTATAGGCAACTCTCCGATGCGGTGAATTTATTCTAAAATATGTTAGTCGGTGGAAATTCTGCTATGCAAGAGATCCGCAGAGGAGTTTTTTTCCATATGAGGAGGAGAAGGCTCTTAAAGGGTGGAGACTGTTGCAGGATACAGGCCTCGAAGTCTAACATCATTGTATGCTGTTCAAAATTTCGTTAGCCATTATGTAGGCCTATACAAATATTGTATACAAAGTGATGGCGACATTTATCGCATTTGAACTTTTGAATTTATGTCATTGTTAGATGACGTCATTATTTTTGAATATTAAGCAGATGTTTTGAAATCCGGTTTCATTTTCCGAATGTTTAAGCCATCGCGTGTTTAACGAAAAGAAAAAAGTTATTTCTGACAAATAATTCAGTGAATTCTTAGAAATTACTGACGGAGAATAATTTATTCTCATGAAATACGGGAAAAAGAAGAAGAAGAAGAAGGCGCGGTTTGCGCATTTGCCGCAAGACGGAGATGATGAGGCCGATCTGCCATCGCAGTCTCTGACTTCACTGGCGCCCATGGCGAGTGACACAGGAGACGCTCCAGATAGGCTTACTGATGATAGCAAGCGACCGATGACGCCTACTGATGATAGCAAGCGACCGATGACGCAGGAACAGAGAAAAAAGTGTAAGATCATTGATTTTATTTCTGGCCATAATGGTTAGCCATTTTTATTTAGTAAACATCGCCCGTGAATAAGCTGCTGTCCTGCGCTTAGCTTTTTGTAGCGCTCGGTAAAATGGAGTTTACGATAACGAAACAAAGGCGCTAAGCAATTCTATTATTCTTAACGGCTGTTCGTTAGATATTTACCCAAAGGGCCTACACTCCATAGAGCCTATAGGTAACTCGGAAAAGCATTAAACTGGCTAAACTGGGTTTCAGTTATAGAACAAACAGTTCATCAATTAGCAAATGTCCGTTATCGCAGCGCATCTCCTATACCTATAGGATTGCTTCTCTTGTCTGCAGCTGGCGGTCTCTCTGTGGTGAAGCTCCATCTTACCTATCTGATCTCTGCTGTCCGCTCTCTGGCTTTATGTCCCGTCGAGTTCTGTGTTCTGCAACTGGGGGTGAGCTGCAGTGTGAGATTTGTAGAAAAAAGATTCGGGGGTTAGACTTTGCTCCATATGGAGTTAAGTATTTTATCCGTCTTTTGTAAAATGATGTCAACGAAATTAAATGCAACTGATTTCAACGCTAGCAGTTTTGTAAGTCAGACTCGAATCAAAATCAAAATTTGTTGAGAAAATAAAAAAAAATGCACACATGATGTACCATGGAAATTTCTTCTCTTTGTCAGCGCAATTCTGAGAAAGTTCATTTGTCTCATCTTTTGGACCACCCTAATCCATCTATCCCCTCCACACGATGGGGTATAAATACAAAGAAATCTTGTCAGAAACGCGTACACAGTCAAAACACGAGTTACACAGAGTATGTACAACTGACTTTGCAGATAAATCAGTGCGAAGACAAGAGCTGATAGACCTCCATCTGACTCTCAGTCGACACCGGGATCAGCTGATCGTACAGATGACGAACGTCTCGAACGTTATTCTGGAGCTGGCCGAGGCCTACCATGACCTAAAGAGTAGCACCTGTGTTCCGTGCTACCTCTGCGAGCTGGACCTTCTCATTCAGGAGTCGCTGGCCACTTACGACAGGCGACAGAAAAGCGCCAACCATCCAGTCAAACCATGGTCCGAGCTTATCAGCAAGGAAGCGTTGGAAAAGAAAAGAAAAAGACGAACGATTTTAGCGGAACAACCTAAGAGAAGGTTCACCGACCTATATGGTATGCCTCAAACACACTCGCTCGCTCACTCACTTGCTCACTAGCTTACTCGCTCACTCAGTCATTAACTCGCTCGCTCGCTCACTCACTCACTCGTTCATTAACTAACTCACTCGCTCATACATTAACTCACTCGTTCATTAACTCGCTCACGCTTTCACTCACTCGTTCATTAACTCCTTAACTCAGTCGCTCACACATTAACTCACTCGCTCACACATTCACTCACTCGTTCAGTTAGCGAACTCACTCGCTCGCTCACTCACTCACTCAGTCGTTCATTAACTAATTCACTTGCTCACTCACTCACTCAGTCGTTCATTAACTGACTCAGGCATTCACGCACTCGTTCATTAACTAACTCGCTCACTCATTCATTAAATCACTCGCTCCCTCCCTCACTCACTCACTCACTCACTAACTCACTCACTCACCCACTCACTGACTCGCTGGTTGATTGGCTGACTGGTCAATTGTCTTGTCGTTCGAACAGCCATTCCAATCACGAAGTTGCAACACGAGGTGAAAGACCTGGAGTCGGACATCGAGGTCTACCGGAGGAGGATTGCAATCGACGACAAGAAGATGAGCCAGATGGGGGAGCAATGGGCAACGGACAAGAAACGACTCTGCTGCTTTCGCTACTTCTACCTCAAAGGAATCATCGAAAACGCCATAACCGATTACAAGGTCGACCGCAGACTCGCAATCGATAGCGTGGATATAACCTAACGAAACATGCATGAAACGACACATATACGACTGCATGGATACTATGTAATGTTGACAATCGTCAACGCCTGAGACAACCTCTCCGTAACAATGCATCTGTTGTACATGCGTACTCATGAACAGTAGACATTGGCCTTTGTTGAGTGCACATACGTGCAGCCTCAAGTCTATAGGTATGTAAGCAATAATATGACACCCATGGGGACGCTGAAATGCGTCGGTTTTAAGCGGGGAGAATCAAGGACGACATACTGATAGGATTCATCGTATTAGTTTTTTGCACTTATATAAGTTAAAATATATAACATACCTTTGTAAATTGTGATATCTTTAAGACTTTAAGTTACCACATTTACAGCCTGTTATTAAAGGGGTGCTCGATAGTGTAGTGGTTAGCGTGCTGGACTCGATCGAGAGATCGGGGTTCAAATCCCCGCCAGGGTAGAAATTTGGTTCAAGATTTCTGCTCCACCTGCGCCCCCTAGCCAACTCAGATATAATGAGTACACTGACGGTGCACTCTCAGTGGGAAGATGAGACGGCAAGGGAGAGGACTGGCCACCCGCTCTCAATGCCGAGGCTCAGAAAATGAAGTCGCTAACACTTCATACCCATGGCTGCCTTAAGAGTCTAACTTAAGAGACTGCGCTTCTTCTGCATCATATAGTGGTTAGCCTGCTAGACTGTCAGTCGAGAGGTGGGGGCTTCAAATTCCCGCGGGCAGAAATTTGGCTCGAGATTCTCCTCCACCAGCACCCCCTAGCCAACTCAGCTATAATGAGTACACTGACCGTACACTGTTGGTGGAAAGATGAGACGCTCTCAAATGCCGAGGCTAAGAAAATTAAGTAGCTAACACTTCATACCCATGGCTGCCTTAGAGCTAACTTAAGGGACTGCGCTTCTTCTATGTTATATATATATATATACCATATACATTAAATATATATATATATATATATATATATATATATATATATATTTACATAGCTAAACATCTTGCTGTGAATTTTTGTGATTTACACAAATAATATATGAAATTGCCGTGAGCGCTTACGATTAGCTTGGCTAGGTCTTTACAATAATGACATTGGTAGAAGACATGTGACAAATCTTTGTACAGTTTTTATTTCAACAGCTGCTGAAATTTATGATGTTCATTCGCCGGGAATAACAGCCAGGACGGTGAGAACAGACGACAGAGACCTAACTGTACATTACGTTTACGACATATGCTAATTTATGTACATTATGGCTTTCACACAAGTACGCATGCACAGATCCACAAGAGCGGACCTACGGGTCCTCGAACCTCCTGCTGAGTTTGAAATCGGTACTTCGCTTTCTTCTCTGTGAACGGCGTCCTCGTAAACGGCTGTAAATTGTGCATGATTTAAATGAATAACCGTCGCAATTAATCGTAAATATAACACCTAGGAATTTAGGCCAATGCCAAATATGCATATGTGTACACTATAACATTGTAGCATAGAACATTTTTCACAAGGCTATAGGAGAAGAAAAGCAGACCCTTGAGCTAGCCTTGAGGTGGCCATGGGTATTGTGTTAGCGACTTCATTTTCTTAGTCTCGGCACATGAGGGCAGGTGGCCAGTCCACTCTCTCGCCGTCTCATCTTCCCAAAGGCAGTGTACAGTCAGTGTACTCATTATAGCTGAGTTGGCTGGGGGGCGCAGTGAGCAGAAATCTCGAACCAAAGCTCTGCCCTGGCGGGGATTTTAACCCCCGACCTTTCGACTGACAGTCTAGCACGCTCTCCACTACCCTCTCGAGCAACCAGGCTATAGCTGCAGGTAAATCAGGTCACAAGGACTGGGTAGTCTACTGGGCATCAGGTAATGATGTGGCTCTGCCTTCTGATCACAGTAATGTGGGATACGGACGATTTGACCCCCACAAATCGACTCCAGAAAATTCGCTCCCCATATTTGGCCCATCGGAAATTTTGCTTCCCCCGTGAAGTAGTGAAGTAAAAACACATAAATAAGACAAAACACGTTTCATGATTTAAAAAATCTTTATTGTAGAATTTCAAAGACTTGAAACAAATGTCTAGAAGTCAAAGTTGTAGAAAGTAACTTGTAAATATTCCATATTGTTAGCGTCATCCACAATCGTTTTAATCCTCTTCGAAATGGCCTCATGCTTTTTTATTTCTCCTGCAATCAACTGCACAATATCATTATTATGCAAACCTTGTTGCCTTTACAAACAAACGATTTAAGTGAAATGAGTAGGGGGGATTTCCGGGGAGCCAAATGTGAAGGCGAGGAATCCGCAAATCCACTTATGCATGTCTATGGAAGACACTAATGTAAAGTGTAGAAGCTCTGACAAGGGGCCTACTGCTTCGACATTACAATGGGGTCTATATATGCCATTTTATAGTTTATGCATCACATGGGCGTCCGGAGGGAGGTAAGGTGGCATTTGCCACCCTGGATTTTGCAAATATTTTACAAAAATAAAAACTTTTGATTATTATGATTATTACAACAGTCCCAACACGATTTTCAATGCGAAAAGTTGAAAACACTTAATTATTTAGATAAGTCCATGACCATTATTTATTTTTAAATTAATTGTCTTGTGTTCTGTGTTCATTCTATGCAAAAACTTCACTTTGCTCGCCCCTAGAAAACTTTTGCCTCTGTACACAAATTTTGCCCCCCTTCCAAACAATTCCTACGGACTCCCATGTGTATGCATGCATGTACGTTTGTCTCACTGTCTGACTCACTATCTGTCTGTCTGTCTGTCTGTCTGTCTGTCTGTCTGTCTGTCTGTCTGTCTGTCTGTCTGTCTGTCTGTCTGTCTGTCTGTCTGTCTGTCTGTCTCAAAAGCACTACGCTCACTAGCTCAACTGGTGTTATTGTTAACTGAGAACCACAAGTTCATTTGCACGCAAATAATTTATCACTGGCAGGGTTTCACGCACGAAATTGGTCGGTGGCAGCCGTGGGATTGGAACCCACGACCCCGAAGAGATTGTCCGACATCTTGGATAATTTATCTTGAGCTCTGGTTAGGGTCTGCCTTGGTCAAAAGGTAAGCTCCCAATCAAAATTCTGATCAGGCAATCTCCCTGTTGTCATGTCATGTCAATCCGCCGTCGTCGCTTCGCGACGGTTGGCTGCATGAATGGACTATCGCTGCCCAGCATTTTCTGTCTTTTGCGACTTTTAATAAACAAGTTCCTGAAAGGCCAGTCCAAGTTATGATGTTGTCGAACCAACAGATTCTTGGCCTTCCTCGTCCACGAACTCCCTCCACCAGACCTGTCATCACACTACTCTCAATGCTATCCTGTGGTTGTCGCATAACATGTCCAAAGTACCGTAATTTTCGAGATTTGACATGACCTAGTAACTCGTTTTTTATCCTCGCCCGTTTGTAAACTTGTTTGGTGGTCACCATTTCTGTCCATGAAATTCGAAGTAATTTCCTGATACATTTGTTCTCAAAAGCCTGGATGTATCTTTCTTCTTTCTTCTTTAGTGTCCAGGCCTCGCAACCGTATGTTGCCACCGGCCACACCAAGGCTCTCATCAAACGTAGCTTGGTCTTAGTGCTGATTGCTTTGTTTTTCCACAACTTTGCTAGCTTAATCATAACCGTTGTACCCATGGCTAACCTTGACTTCACCTCGCCATTACAGTCTGCATCCTTCTTTACTCTGCTTCCCAAATAGACAAAAGAGTCTACCTGCTCCAGCCTACCATCGACCACCCTGATCTCAAGTACTTTATCAGTATTCGTCATTACTTTTGTCTTTGTGGCATTAATCTTCATGTTATACTCGTTTGCAGCTCCCTCAACCCTGCACACCAACTCTTGTAATTCCTCTGGTGACGTAGTCAATAAGACAATGTCGTCGGCATATCTTAGATTGTTGATGGTTTTCCCTCCGATCCTAAATCCACCAGTAAATCCTTGCAGTGCTTTCCGCATCACTTGTTCTCCTAGGATATTGAACAAACATGGAGAGAGGTTGCATCCCTGGCGCACTCCTTTCTTGACACAGAACCATATTGACGTGAGGTTGTCTGTCTTGACAGCAGCATGTTGTTTTCTGTATAGTTTTTGCAACAGTTGGACTAGTTGTGGCGGGAAACCCATTTCTAACATTGTTAGCCAGAGCTTATCATGCTGTATCATGTCGAAAGCTTTTGTAAAGTCAATGAAACAAAAGTACAGTGATTGGTTCCTTTCTCTTGCTTTTTCCAAGATTACCGGGTATTCGAAGGTTTACGATTTGATCTCGCGTGCCCCTTCTAGGTCTAAATCCAGCTTGTTCCTGAGCGATCTCGCTTTCAAGCTTAGATTGCATTCGCTCGAGGATCACTCGTAGCAAGATCTTGCTAGCATGTGAGACTAGTGCGATAGTTCGGTAATTTCCGCAATAAATTTCCCTGTTGCTTAGCTACAAATTAGTGTTTACCAATACTATAATACATCTAAAATATACGCCATAAAATCGCTGGCGGCCGGGAGTAAGTCCCGAATCTTGTTATAAAGGTTGACGACTACTGTCTTCAAGACTCAGCAGTCAATCGCCGAGGTGTTGACGAAAAGTTCAGGCTGGGTGTATTGATTCTAACCTCTCGACACCCTCGGTCGGTTACGGTAAGATTACTCCTTTTAAGTAAAACATGAGACAATCCTTACAAAGAATCACGAAACAGAAATATTCAACAAGGACGCTTTGTGGCGGGGCTCGGTTATACGCTGACTCGGTTGTGAAGGCATTCCATACCTCTAGTAAGAGAATTATTGGGCTATTCGGCTACTTCATCTGCGGGTGCTTCGTGCCTTTCGACCAGGGCCTAAAATAGCGTGGACACAACGTGTGGGGTTGACATTGTAGAGTGTTCAGTTCGCTTATCTGGTGTGTGCAGTATGAACTTTTGAGAGATTAGTTCAAGTAAACTACACACGATTTTATTCTAATACCTGAAATTTTACTTACCAGTTCAAGTACAGTTTGACAATTTGAGGAAGAATGGGCAGTTGACATTTCTGAGTATTTTTGGCAGAGCTCTGAACTTACTGTGAGCAGTGATGTAATGTAGGCCTAATGTAATGTAATGTAAATCTCCGAAATTTCTCAGCGCCACACGAAAGCCACGTCAGGGAGACCAGCTTAAACACCGGCGCTATATCAAATCAAGTCCGCAATAGCCATGTCCGCCTTATCCGTTCCGGTGCCAGGTCAGAGTTCGGGGAAGTCAAGCCGAGGAGACAGCAGGGTGCTACGGTGGTAATCGGTGATGATGGCGGTTGTGTGGTGGCGCAGGAATGGAATCAGGATAGGATAGCTTGAAGAGTTCGGTTTTCAGTCGTGAGTGGAAAGCAGCGGAGGAGAGGTGATGTCAACAGGCGATATGGGAGGATGAGAAAACTGGCGGGAGATTGTTCCAAAGAGCCGGTGCAGCATAGAATAAAGAGGAGCGGTTGCAGAATTTCAGAGATGAGGAGACTGAAGGCCGAGATAGAGAAAGATATGATGAAAACATTAAGTTAAACCTAAATGTTTTGGTTAAGGCTGAAATTTAACTGGAGAAAAATAGTTTAGTCAAAACCAAAGTTTGACTACTATTGTTTAGTTATTAAGTGAACAGTTTAACTAACAAAATCAGCAATTATCATCCGCAATGAACACTGTCAACAACTCGACGCGACGTTAACTTATTAATTAACACTGGTGTTGCCTCTGCATAGAATATATAGTAAGGCGCAGTGTAAATAACAACATTGGTGTTTATTGTTCTTTGTGAGTTGATTAGTACACGTTACATTGTTTGAAAGTGAAATTGTCATTGACGCTCTGCATTACTACAGTTCACTTAACCTCTGTTAGCCTATTGTGAAAATGTTTGTCATAAAAATTTGTTAAAAAGTTGGAAAAAGTTTAACTAACTATTTTTAGTTTAGTTAACTTATTTACAGAGTCATTTGCCAACTTTAGTTAAACTGCTTTATTTTAGTTGAAAAATACTTGAAGTTTAAGTTAAAAATTAGTTTAGTGCCTATCACTGACTGTGATTTGACTAATGACTAGGCCTACATGAATTTGACCTTCGCCGATCAAAATCTCACAGATACATTCTTCTACGAAAATCCTACATTGCCATTCAGAATGTTCACACGATTTACTTAGTTTAGGCTCATTCTGATCGAAAAAATCGCTATGGCCTGAGTACAATGACATGCTTTACAACATTGCGTTATTGTGGTAATAGCTGAGCTACAGCCAAGTCGAATGATGGATTGATATGTTGATTTTATTCCACATGTATTTGAGAGCTCCGCCGCGGCCCTACTCGGTTCCCATGTACCTAATGCGCCTACTTGAAGTAGCCGCGGAATGCTAATGACGATTCGTTGTACTAATATAAGGCATTAAGAGGACGAGGAGAGAAGTGCAGTCGCTATGAAATATTGATAAAGGAAATCGAGCCAAGTTGGTTCGGAACGAACAGTAGATTTCGTGCCATGAGTCTGTGCGCGTGGGTGTGTTTTTGTCTCGATGCCTTTAAGTGCGTGCTTGCGTGCGCTTCTGTCGGAGTCATTCACCCGTGTCCGTGAGATGGGGTTAGTTCCCAGATGACCGACGCAACGCCACTGTCTGCATCGCAATGCAGAACCGCCTTCGCCATCGGCGGTGCATGTCTGCCATCGGCGGTGCATGTCTGCCAGCGATGGAGCGTGCTGCCCCATTGTCATTCCTTCTTCATCCAACAGCGGAAAGCCGAGTCTTTGTCCAGTGACTTCGAAACAAGCAGCGGAAGTGGCCCCGCTGTTAAAGTCCACGCCTATCAGCCTCCTATGACGATTCAAACAGTCAGGGGCGTCTACACCATAGAAATCTTGGAGAAAATGCTCCATCCAAGAAATAGGGGGGGGAGATCTGTCAGTGTGTGTGCCACCATTTTAGGGGGAAGGAATGGGGAGGGGGAAGAAGAGGGGAAAGGGGACGTTGCTCCAATGACTTAGGGGGATAGACGCCCCTGCACACAGTCAATCGCAGACAGTTGGTGGTTAATGCG
Organism: Allolobophora icterica; assembly: GCA_963556255.1. Lineage (NCBI taxonomy): Eukaryota > Metazoa > Annelida > Clitellata > Crassiclitellata > Lumbricidae > Allolobophora > Allolobophora icterica. The sequence goes on from OY744614.1 coordinate 29,399,176, forward strand.
TCTGCCCTCTCTTCTGAGAACGAGGTTCGAATCCCAGGGCCTCGTGTGGAAATGCCATCTTTTTATAGACCCATGTGCCCGACTAGGTTCAAAATATGAATAGGCAAGAAGAACATCGGAATGTTGTAGTCGTGTGTTTACAATTCAACGCCTTGATTTCTTCAATAGAACTACAGAAATGCCCCTGGCGAGTACGGTAGTGTTGCTGTAGCCTTCTATAAACCAGGCAATACCTTACTTTACTGTACGTGAACCGATTAACGTTGGAAACCTTGCACTCAATAGACGGTATTATAATTTATAGTCTCGAGTGAAGAGAAGATTCAACAGGTTTTACAAAATATGTCAGTGATAGATTCCTGGCCGTTGAGAGTCTTGAGACTATAAATAAAAGTGATGGGATCCTTATTCATTGTTTAGTCAGTTAGTTACTGATAATAGAATACTTCGTTGATTAATGTTTATAAATGTTAATGTTAACGCATGAAATGATATCATAACTTCGCACTATTCTAGTCTGAATACACTCGTATACGCCCTACTAATTCTAGCATGTGCTAAATTGCTTTCATGTCTTCTGGACCGTATAATAGCCAAAGGAATTCTTTTTCATCAGGAAGAACCAAGTGTGCAAACTTGAAAATACGTCGAATAGTTTACCTCGTTTAATTTTGCCCCACACATCGTGTACACGAAATCTTCTAAGTTTAGTTTCTGACTCGTTGCCAAGGCAGGATGAGTAATACAAAGAAGTGCTTCTCAAACTTTCTGACGCTGCGGACTGGTAATTGTTTTTCCGGCCTTACAAGGTGCTCGATAGTGTAGTGGTTAGCATGCTGGACCGTCAATCGAGAGGTTTGGTTTTCAAATCCTCGCCAGGGTAGCAATTTGGTTGTGATTTCTGCTCCACCTGCATCCCCTAGCCAACTCAGCTATAAGGACCGTCACTATCACTTCATACCTGCCTTAGGAGGCTAGCTTAAAAGACTGCTCTTCTTATTCTTATTACAACGATTCTGCATCGTTACTGTTGCATGCTTATGTATGAAGTCATGAACACTATACGTACCCATTTTCATGAACCCTTGACATTTCAGCACTTACTATTATTTATCATCAAGTATTTAGTATTAGTATTATCGAATAATACATGTAATGTATTCTGCAATGTCTGCATACGCCTTTCACGAACATTTGAAACCCGTTCTTTAGCATCGAAGTTCGGCTGAGAACACTTCTGAGTAGGTATCTTGGAGGATGCTGTAGAAGTGTTCCGAATGAATGAATTAGTGCATGAGTGAGTGGGTTAGTAAGTAACCTGCACTAACTAATTATCGATAAGCTTGTACAATGTAGTATAATTTGGCATGAGCGTCAGTTGTAGGTCAGAGCAAGGCAATGTCGTGCTGCAGTAGCCCTCTTGAAAAGGCGCTATATAAATGTCCTAATGAATGAATGTCCGAGTTTCAGGATCTTGTTTCAGGTTAACGTCCAAAACGGTTTGCATGGTGCATACAATTTAATACAATCAAAATTGTGACTTCGGTTATAATTCCGGACCGCGGACAACAGTTTGGGTAGCACTTTTTTTTAGAGTATTTAGCATCAATGCAGGAGCCTCTAATCGGGGTCTTCATCAGCAGGGTGGAATTTAAGGTTGACAGCAGTCTCGGGATGTGAAGGCCCATAGAAGGGAAGCCATTTAGAAATTCCCTCTTCTCGGACACTACTACAGTCAGAGTTTCTAGGCACAAGTAAACTTAAATGTTGTTTCTACGTTGTTTCGGTTAAGATGATCTCAATTTTAATTGACCTCATGTAGTGTATAATTATAGGCCTCTATATTAGGCCTATACAAAAAAAGTAATCAATGAGTTATATAGTGCGTTAATTGTTTTATGGAGAAAATATGAAAAATGTATTGGTTTATAAAAGCCACGTGTCTAGTGTTTCCATGTCTGGTTGCATATCCTCGTGTGTATGTATGATAACCACTGGGGTTATGCTCTATCAGATCTATCTAATAGTTCGTTTCGACGTCTATTACGGTCTGTTAATAATCCTATGAACTGACTAAGTGCGGGAAGTAACACAGTGAATACGCCAAACATGATCAAACTGACCTTTCACAGAGTGACTAAGTGCGGGAAGTAACACAGTGAATACGCCAAACATGACCAAACTGACCTTTCACAGAGTGACTAAGTGCGGGAAGTAACACAGTGAATACGCCAAACATGACCAAACTGACCTTTCACAAATAGTCACGATGCATGCGTCATGTAAAATTTATATAATTTATGTCTAAATACTATACCACACATGAAAGCGTCTACTCTCGTATAACCACAATTCTCTTTCATCTTCTGTTTCTTTTGTGAGCGAGCGAGCGAGCGGGTGAGTAAGCGAGTGCGTGAGTGAGTTAGCGAGCGCGCGAGTGAGTGAGCGAGCGAAAGAGTGAGTGAATGACTGAGTGAGCGAGAGAGCGAGCGAGCGAGCGAGTGAGTGAGTGAGTGAGTGAGTGAGTGAGTGAGTGAGTGAGTGAGTGAGTGAGTGAGTGAGTGAGTGAGTGAGTGAGTGAGTGAGTGAGTGAGTGAGTGAGTGAGTGAGTGAGTGAGTGAGTGAGTGAGTGAGTGAGTGAGTGAGTGAGTGAGTGAGTGAGTGAGTGAGCGAGTGAGTCAGTGAGTGAGTGAGTTAGCGAGCGAGCGAGCGAGCGAAAGAGTGAGTGAATTACTGAGTGAGCAAGAGATAGAGCGAGCAAGTGAGTGAGTGAGTGAGTGAGTGAATGAGTGAGCGAGTGAGTGAGTGAATGAGCGAGTGAGTGAGTGAGTGAGTGAGTGAGTGAGTGAGTGAACGAGCGAGTGAGCGAGCGAGTGAGTTAGTGAGTGAGTGCTTGTTGGTGGTATTTACAAGTTTGACTATGTGTCTCACATTAAATGTGTGACGTGATCCATTGATTGCCTATTTCTCAGCGTATTGGATTGAAGATATCAGACTGAATCTGGCGATACCAGTTAGGGAATGCCTCTGGCTACTTGAGGGAGATCTCTTGCCCAACATCAGGTTTGGCTGGCTGCTGCAATCAACGTTCTGCATCTCGAGGTGAAATTATTGTTTCCTTTGCACGCATTTAAAATATGCAACATCGTGCTTTTCAGTGGGATAAGCTTCCTTCAGATCTGCGTGTTATTTTAACTAGGGACTCTGCAATGTCTGCATAATCAGTGCTTTTTTCAGCCGGAACGGCGGTTCGGCACCTTTTTCAGTTACTAAAAAAATAATTGATTTATTTTAATAATAAACACAACAATTTAGTTATTTTAATTTAATTTCAGTGTTGTGAACTGTTTTCAGTGTTTGTTGAGACCCCTCCAACCCCCAATCTTGTTTTTATCGGGATTCTAGCCCTTCCATAATTGTTCTGTTCCGGAACCTATTGTTCAGTTCCGGAACCTTTCTTCTAGAAAAAAGCACTATGCATAATTATGACTTTCACGAGCACTTTGAAACCCGTTCTTGATCGCCTCTTGGTATCTTGGAGGAGTGCCTTATAAGAGCCCTGAATGATTGAATGAATGAGTGCAAGAATGAGTGAATGAGTGCAAGAATGAGTGAATGAGTGCATGAATGAGTGCATGAATGAGTGAATGAGTGAGTAAGGTACCTGAACTAACTAATCATCGATAAGCTTCTACAGGATAGTATCATTTGGTATGAGCGTCAGTTGTAGGTCAGAGCAAGGCAGTGCTCGAGTTTCAGGACCTTGATACTTGTTCATTTGGGTAAAGCGCCCAAGAATAGAAAATGATCGTCTCACTTGTAGATGTCCAAACTACGAGACACTTTAGCTTCTCAGAATAGTCGCTGACAAATGATTATACTTCGAGATGCCTTACGTTGCCCATGCGATATTCTGTTCCTCGACAGTTACGTTATGTATGTATGTATGTATTTGTGTATGTATGTATGTATGTATGTATGTATGTATGTATGTATGTATGTATGTATGTATGTATGTATGTATGTTTGTATGTATGTATGTATGTATGTATGTATGTACGTATGTATGTATATATTTCTGTATGTATGTATGTGTGTATGCATGCATGCATGTATGTATGTATGTATGTATGTATGTATGTATGTATGTATGTGTGTGTGTATATATGTATGTATTTATGTATGTATTTATGTATGTGTGTTTGTATGTATGTATGTGTGTTTGCTTGTATGTATGTATGCATGTGTGTATGTATGTACATATGTATGTATGAATGTATGTGTATTTGTATGTATGTATGTATGTATGTATGTATGTATATATGTATGTATATATTTGTGTATGTATGAATGTGTGTTTGTATATATGTATGTGTGTACGTATGTATGTGTTTATGCATGTATGTATCTATGTATGTATGTATGTATGTATGTATGTATGTATGTATGTATGTATGTATGTGTGTATGTATGTATGTATGTATTTGTGTATGTATGTATGTATGTGTGTTTGTATGTATGTATGTGTGTTTGCATGTATGTATGTATACGCATATATATTTGTGTATGTATGCATGTATGTATGTATATACATTTGTTTGTATGTATGTATGTACATTTGTATGTACGTATGTATGTATGTATGTATGCATGTATGTATGTAAGTATGTATGTATATATGTATGTATGTATGTATGTATGTATGTATGTATGTATGTATGTATGTATGTATGTGTGTGTGTTTGTATGTGTCTATGTATGACATGAATGTATATAATGTATGCATTATGCATGTAAGTTCATCTGTGATTGATGTAATAGACTGACTACCTAGCGGAGACATTGCCAAGCGCTCCAGGTATGCATGCTGTCGGAACGTGACACCATCCTTAAAAATAATCAGCCAAGAGGAGGAGTGTAACCACTGCCACGCATGACGGGGCGTCGTCATGGTTAAAAGACTCCGTCATGTTTTACGGTTTCAATCGGGTCACGATGGTGGCAGAATTGGGCAAATGAATTATTGCGGGACACGACGCAGCCTGAGGTGAAAACGGAAAACGGAAGTGACGATGGGGAAAAGACAAAACGTATGTTTATATAGCGCCTTTTCGAACATCATAAGGACGCTACTGCCTCAGACTAATAGTCCATCGATGAGCAGGTGGCACCACAGGTCGATTGTTGGTCTGACGAGATATAATCTCCTCTTAGGCTTTTTATTAAGCGCCATAAAAAAGTATCTTTCAGCAAAGTTTGATCATATTGCACCCATAGAGTCTATAGTGTCCATGTTTCCTGTTTCCACCATTCTAGCTATACATCGGCAGAAGCGTAGGCTGCGTTCCATACTCCTCTGTGTAAGAGAGCATGCGGATCACAGTTCGCCTCCGAAGGTGGTTTATTTCAGAGATTTAAATCTCACCCAAGCACTGTCCCAACATGGAGACCTTAAATGGCGTGGCACCCATTCAAACGGGCAGCGGTGGTGAAGGATCTCACCCGATCAATTCATTGAAATATGAGCAGGGTCGAGGCCATACGCTCGCTATATAAGTATCTCTCAGCAAAGTTTGATCCTAACAGCATGTACCCATATAGGACCCATTATAGGGCCCACATGGGTCTACTTAGGGGCTTACTGATAGGGAGACATCATCTCTCATCAAATCTGATCTCATGAGATGGGAGTCCGTAGGTTGTGGTCTTTGTTTGAGCAGAATCAGATCAGTGGTGTCTTTTAGAGTTATCCGAGCATCGTTTACCTACTGATTAATATTTTCTTAATTAACGTTAACTAATCTAATCTATTATGTCTTCTGTATCGCCGCTTGTATAATGTTCAATAATAAGCTGATGACCACTTTGACTGAAATCGCAATGAAAATCTGATCTATTGAACTATGGAAAGGCGTACTAATAACGTCGCGGGTAGGGTATGGGTACGGGTATACCCGCGGTTACGGGTCGGTTGGTAATTTTGAATACAGATCGGGTACGTGTAACGGTTCTGTCTTACGGGTACAGGTCGGGTAGCAGAAATGCTCTACCCGCAGACCTCCAGTGGGTATGAAAGTTGAAAGAGACGATTGTTAAGTTTAGACCCGAATAAGATCAAAGACTTTATCAGGATTAACTGAATTGGCCTGCAGCGACTTCAAAGCTTCGGACCAATGACCGAAAAAGCAAAATAGTCTAATACTGTTCGTGTGTGGCCTGTGGGGTACACCAAGAGTCAAAGCATGCATTGATCAAGTGCAATGGCTATTTGCATGGGGAGTGAGTATGCAACAGAGAAAGTTCGGTTCGTTGAAACGCATTACCTTGCCAGCTGTAAGGCAGATTTCGAAATGAATTCTTAGCTCAATGGGCAGCCAGTGCAGTGAGTGCAATAGGGGCGTAATGTGCGGATATTTAAGGGTCATTGTTAAGTCCCTGGTAAGAGAGTTCTGAATCATTTGTACTTGATGCAGATTTCTCTTAAAGATACCAATGACAAGTGAGTTGGTCAAAATCGGTAGTAACCAGAGCATCAGCCAATGAAATTATGGCAGTATGAGACAAAAAGATTCTAAGAATATTCCTATGCGATGTTGAACTGATCTGCAAAATGCACATGTTTGTCTTCACTGTGTCACTTTCTAACCATGTTCGAATGGTTTGAATATGACATGTTGGAGTCAAGCATCACTACCAAACTGAATGCACATTCAGTATGGTTAACAAGTAAGTAAGCTGCCCAACCAGGGCATATTTTAACTGTATAACTAGTGGGACAAATGTCCCAGTAGTCTTAGGATTTGTCCCAGTAGTCAGGCTGATTTGTCCCAGGCAATGTATGTATAAAGTATAACTAGTGGGACAAATGTTGGAAGAATTTTAAGATTTGTCCCAGTAGTATTGTTGAATGACCCCTTATAACCTTATTATTGGTTGGGAGACCCGAGAAAAGTTTTAAAAAAGGGGTGATGACTAAAAAAAAAGGTCATCAACTTTTTTTGGGAGATGAATTTCCAAAAAAGTCTGAAAGTTTGAGGAGATGAATTCCTACAAAAAGTTCTTCGACTGATTTTGTCCCAGTAGTCAAAATTCCTTAAAATATGCACTGTGCCCAACTGAAGAAACGTAAGCCCAATCAAATTTCCGGAGCTGTTGGCTTGTGCATAGAAAATGTCCAGTTTAGACGGATTCAGGCGAAGTTTATTACTAGCCATTCAAGTTGGAACATCGCCAGGACACATACAAGCTAGCTGGAGACCATGACTTGGAACTATCAACTGAAAAGAATAATTAGGTATCGCCAGCCCGCAAGTAATAGTCAAGTGAGCGTTAGTCATTAGTGAACCGAGTAGTAAATAATGTTAACAAAAGCGGGTCCAGTACAGAACCTCGTCTTACATCGCAATCCAGGCTAAGGGCGCAGAAGTTTCATACAAATTAATTGAGCATGAGAGTTAAAGTGGGATACGAAGTGACTGAGCGGAACCACACAGCCCGAATCAGCGTTCTATAGGCGGATTGTGTTATGGTCAACGGTATCAAAAGCATCAGATAGGTCAATGAGATCAGTAAGCAACATTTAGGCTAGAGTAGGTATACGCCAAGCACTTTTGCAAGATAAGTTCCAGAAGGTCATCAACTGAATGCACTGCAGGTTAGCCACAGAAGTCAGTTCGTTGGTTGGACCAACAATGCCGCCGTTATTTACGAATCTCTTTAAACTTTTTCAACATTGAACCGCTCCACACACTTGAAGAAAAAAACCGTCTCAGAATGAAGAAAAACCTGATCGGAGAATTTTTGTATTGTTGATATACGTGCATTTTCTGACAGTGGTAACTGTTCGAGGGGATACATACATTATCATTCTGCGCCCCTGAGGGTTCAGATAGATTCACGAGAGGACGATATGACAGCAAGTTACGCACTGACGATCACGGAATGAAACGCGCGCTCATACACACTGTCATCAACAATCATTATAACTGTAGTCAAACATTTCAATTATTTCTCTCGCCTCTTAAAGAGTCTCTCAAAGCGGTATTTGAACCGTGATACAGCGACCCTTGCTGTCTTACTTTCTACCTCTACTGTAGACTCTATCTCTCTGCGTATGTTTCTTTTCTTACTGTCTTGTTCTGTCTCTTCTGGTCTGTCCCTCTCGCTCTGGATCTGTCATCGTATACATGTCTGTTTTTCTGTGTTTTTCTGTTGCTCGTTCTTATCCTGTGTCTTGCTGTGCGTCTGCGTCTGTAGGCCCAGCGTTGTCTTTTCTTGTCCGTATTCTGTGTCTTTCTGTATGTCCCTCTGCTCGTTCACTATCACTCTGAGTGTTTCTATATTTCAGCATTCTGTTTCTTTCTGTGTGTTTGTCGCTCCCTGATTATCTCTTAGTGCTTCCTCTTTTCTCAACCTACTTCTGTAGTTTCAGTGTCTTTCTCTACCTGCATTTTTTCTGTGTTTCTCGTTCAAATTCTCTATTTTCTTCCTTCGTATCATATCTTCTCTTTCAATACATAGCTATCATTTTTTAAATACCATCATAGGAAAGTCCTGCTCTTCATTGGCCTTGGTATAACGTGTTTTATATGGACTGTATCGGTGAGACCGAGAAACGATAAAGTAAACGCGTAGACTTGGTACAGATAGTCCCAAGGCTGTTGACTAATGTCGCTTTCATGTGATTCTGGATTGGTTTACAGAAGGTCATGGAACCATTCCTGGCCTGCAACTGCGAGTTGCTCTAAGTGGGCTCATGGGCATTTTCCTACCGAATACAATTGACTAAGAAATCAGCTATGCATAACTATGATCACTATCGACGTCTCCTATATAGTTATAATCACCACTTAAAGCTCATGTAACCAATAAACCAATTTGAGTGGATATACTGACTGACTGTGCTTCGACCTCCAGCTGTTTATTTATGTGCTTTTCAATTTCCCTCAGTGTCTGTGTCTCCCTCAGTGTCTACGTCTCCCTCAGAGTCTCTGTAGCCTACTCTTCTGTCCTTTCGCATTCCAGCCGAGCTAAACGGACAACTAGAGAGCAGCACAAGCTCCAGCGAGAAATATTCAATATTTAATAATAATCGCGTATTATTTTGACAATGGACATTTTGATGACCAAACAAGAGTTCCTAGAACACTAGTAATGGCACCGTAGCTTATTTAAGAGAATGTAATGTAATGTAAATGTTGGCGATTTTCTATAGCGACCGTATATGACCTCGACCCTGCTCATTTTTCAATGATTTGATCGGGTGAGATCCTTCACCACCGCTTGCCCGTTTGAATGGGTGCCACGCCAGTTAAGGTCCCCGTGTTGGGACCGTGCTAGCCCGAGATTAAAATCTCTGAAATAAGAGATATTACTTTTGGGTTAGCACGGTCCGTACACGAGGACCCTAAGTGATCTAACATCCATTTAAACGGGCGCCGATGGTGAAGGACCTCACCCGATAAATTTACTGAAAAATAAGCAATGACCAGGCTATACGGTCGGTATTGAAAACGTGTACAATTACCAAAATATGTACAGTTCGTCTAAGCTGCTCTCGTAAAGTTAAAATTAATTCTTTTCCCATCAAAGACACATTTATTTTAAACTTTTCTCAAAGTATTTTATTCAAACAGCTGGTAAATGCAGTAAAAGTACTTGCTTTAAACAGTGTTGTGGATTGGCATACATGTAAGTCTATGTGTTCATGCATGCATATACTCTGGGAGGCAACCAGGGCACGTGCCCCCAATTATTGAGATGGACTGTACACCCAATGCAACAAGTGTAGAATGAATGACCAACTCCCCCAATATTTTGGACAAGTTTACGCCAGTGCATGCATGCATTTATGTATGTATGCAGTATGCACGTGCCCACCTGTATAATCATATATTACCTTTCAAGAAGCTCCTAACTGCACGCTTCAACGAATTCAAGTGTGCTCTAAATCAGTGGTCCTTAAACTTTCTTTCTAAGATATTTTATGGGTCGACAATTACTTTATATCATTCGTAGGTGCACTAGTGGCAAGGCAGGATTCATGATGATTGGAGTATTCGAGGTTAGAATGCATACATGAAGTGGAAGGAATTCAACAAGTCTTACCCCTGAAGTATAGACTAGCCCACTGTTCATGGTCACATTATCAACAGTTTATCTTACATTTTCCCTCTACCATACACCAATTGACAATAGCTGGACGTGCATTTTTTATCGTATCGCCACAAACGTGGACTATAAGGGGGAGAGGAGGACATCAGAAAGATAGAAGCCTTCGAGATGTGGATATGGCGTAGAATGGAGAGAATCAGCTGGACAGAGCACAAGACAAATGAAGAAGTACTGCAAATGGTGGGAGAAGAGAGATCCATGTTGAGGACAATCAGAGAGCGCCAAAGAAGATGGATTGGCCATATAATAAGAGGGGATTATCTGCTGAGAAATATCATCGACGGTAGAATGGAGGAGAAACAGACACGAGGAAGGCCGAGAACGATGTTCCTGGACTGGATGATAAAGACGGACGGCTAAAGACAGATGAAGGCGGAAGCTCAGCATCGAGAGGAATGGCGCCGTTGGACATATGAACCTGCCTAAGGGCAGAGAACCAATGAAGATCGCCACTAAGCTTTTACTGGCCTATGACCTGAAATAAGTGTGAGAATTGTATAAAAAGACTGGGGAGAGATTAGACTTTGATGAGTTTGATCCATGTGGAGTTGAATATTTTATTCGTAATTTGCAAACTGAGAAATTAAAAAAAATGCAATAGAAAGCTTAAACTCCTTAAAGTGACTACATCACTAAATTTATTAGTATACAATTCAAATGATCACAAATCTCACAATGAACCAGAACATTACTTTTTTAGTAACCCACAAAGCGATCTGTGAAAGAAAATGCTAAAATATATGCACAATATAATTACACTGAGGGCAACCTAGTGCAACTGAGGGGGTTTGAAACGATCCCCTGGGGTGTGCAATGAAGACTTAACTGGGGTCCTAAGAAAGACTAGGGGGTTGAACCCCAACCCCCGAAATTCTCACCCTGCCTGAAATCACTGCTGGGTGATACCTGCTTGGTGTAAGTGGAGGTTTATCTTATCTCTTGCGTGGCTAGACGTTACATTGACAACAACCAATGTTGTCTTTCGTAGATTGGTAGTTACTGTTTAACGAAACTGTGTCACGTCAAAGGTGATTGACGTCACCATCCTCCTTTTTGGCTAGGCTTTGGACTGAACTACCAGAGCACGGGTACTGACGGAATCCTTTGTCTATTGTGGAGCCTGGCCTTGATGTAGCGTGGATTCGTCCCAATCGTCACTCTGAAGCTACAGGTACCCTGGAAAAGCGCAAGTGCCGGGTAAAAGGTCACTGCATGTATCCTCGTTATTGACTGTTGCACCTTGGTAGATCTTCGGCAACCTGTGCACAAAGTCTGATCATTGAAAGAGGTTAACGAGCACGAGCTTGGAACTATGTGCCTCGCATTACTGGTTGTGTGTATGTAGGCCTACCTGATTTCAGGTCTTCTTTGCTTCTTGGTTCTCCTTTCATTACCAGAAATGATTGGAATCTGTTGTCGTACATTCATTCGGATATGACTCTGAGTTTCGCCCCTAGATGGGGTCGGATTGGACGAGTTTTTACGTCGCGGCCACAGCGAGAGAGAAAGAGAGAGGCAGTTGGAAATCGAGGCCTGGTTTGACATGCACATTGTTCTCGACCAACTTCAACACTAATGCCACAACAACTCAGAACACGAGAGCTGTCCAGGGCCCGCTGTCATTCTCGCTGATGGTGGGTGGGGTTCTACGGGCTGGCGTTGTATTGCTCCCCGTCTGAATGTTCTATCGGATCTGTCTCTGTTGAACTGACGTGCCATTTTCGCCACGACCTTTCATTCCAACGCATTTAATTGATTTAGTTGTCTGCCTTTATTTAGCCCTTCTAGTCTAACTATTAGGCCTCTCACAGTCTGTCTCTGCTGCTGTTTGGAGTATATTCGAGGCACCTAGGAAATTTCAGCAAATTCCATCTTGCCTGAGTGAATGTATTCATTTGAAAATAATTTGAATTTTTCACTTAATGCCTTGATAGTATATAATTAAAAGGCATATATGTTTTCAAGTGTTGTGGGACCTTATGGTGTCATTTTTAACAAGGGGCCTCCACGCTTTATGATTGCGAGGTTGAGATTTATGTCTGTTAGGGGGTATCTCACCTCAATAACAGTTGAGCCCAGTGCCGGATTTACCTATAAGCTAAAAAAAAGCTACAGCTTGGGGCCTCACAATCCGCAGGAGTCTAAAAAATTATAATTTTTGGAGGGCTTGTAATATTTTATGTGTGGTATAAGGCCTATAATTTTATGCATAACCTTTTTAGATGGCTTGTGAAGCAAATTCCTTCTTGCCTGAGTAAATGCATTCTTTTGAAAATAATTTGAATTTTTCACTTGCTATTATATAATTAAGAGGCATAATTATATGTTTTCATTTTGTGAGACCTTCTGGTGTAATTTTTTAAGAAGGGCCCTCCAAGCTTTATATAGCTTAGGGCTTCACCAAGTCTAAATCGGCACTGGTTGAGCCACAGCTTGAATTTGAGGTGATTGTCAGAAGGTGTAGTTTTAGACAAGTATAGGCCTATCAAGTTTTTAAACAACTTTTCGGGTTTCCAAAGAATTCTGACAGTTTTGAAGATGATAATGGCGCTTGAGGCATTTATGCACTTGTAGATTTGAATAGGACCAACGAAATCACTATATAAATGAATGATGCATTGCCAAACTTAAAGTTTGAGGCAGCTTAAAGCAAAATGACAATATCTGCATTTCATGAAGTAGTTAGGCCTAATTTACAGAAGTTAAAGTCCCGCCGTGTGCAGGATGTAGATACAGACGTAGTGAAGTTGAGAATTGCCAAGTCCGTTTAGTACTTAGATGAGTGACTTCCAGGCATGGGGAGACAGCAGAGGGTCTATCATTTTTCCATTAATATGAAATGCCAACTGCTTTCCACTCAGTTTTCCATTCTTCCGATGTCAGTAAACGACTACCAACAGAAGCTGGGAGTTGAATCCTGTTCCTACCTTATCGTGTTCGTATCTGTGTCTTAATTATTATTATTATTATTATTATTATTATTATTATTATTATTATTATTATTATTATTATTATTATTATTATTTTATTTATTTATTTTTTATTATTATTATTATAATTATTATTATTATTATTATTATTATTATTATTATTATTATTATTATTATTATTATTATTATTATTATTATTATTTTATTTATTTATTTTTTATTATTATTATTATAATTATTATTATTATTATTATTATTATTATTATTTTTTTTTTACCCGAGGTATATAGGATCCCTCAGGTGTCAGATACTACTTAAATATGTTGACTCTGGAGTGGCCGTCCTGGTCAAGATCTGGAACAACGAAAGTGCTATTATTATTATTATTATTATTATTATTATTATTATTATTATTATTATTATTATTATTATTATTATTATTATTTTATTTATTTATTTTTTATTATTATTATTATAATTATTATTATTATTATTATTATTATTATAATTATTATTATTATTATTATTATTATTATTATTATTATTATTATTATTAACTTCTATCGCGTCGGCGTCTAATGCAAAAGGCATCAGTCGTAAATCATGTCAATGATAACCTTAATCGAATGGTCCTGTGAGTCTGTGACATCAGGACAAGGCTTCTAAGGGAGTTTCTCTACTTGATTGTAAACGAATGTTTTCTTTTACCTATTTTACATGGATATACACACTGTAGCAGGCGTGTTAGTACACCTAAGTAGCCTACAGTAAATTGCAAGAAGTTTGGCTCCAACCTGGAATTTGGTCTAGGTCTCCTTCAAAGCATAAACAGCAATAAGTATACGCTTAACCACAGATACGTTTGCGTGAACACACAACTATGTGCGGGCAGCATTGTACTGGTATTTGGTAGTGATTGACAGACCAGGGTATTATCAGGCCATCATCAACAGTGTGACCCTTATAAGTTATTATGCAATAATAAAGGGCAACAAGGTCCTGCATACCAGACCCTTCCAACACTTCAAGAAATGCCAAGGAGCAGTGATCAGCGGCGTAGCTAGGATATTTTGCGCCCGGGGACGAACTATGAAATTGATCCCCTCCCCGTTTAATTTATTTCACATTTTTCAAATACATCGTTTGTAATGAGTATATGGAGCCCGTAGTGCTCAATGGGGCGCCAAAATCATACCTAACAACTGGTTTGTAAGCAATAAAACTGGGTATTTTGGGGGCGCCAAAATTAAATTAATAAATTTATTTGGGATAAATTAGTTAAAATTCCATAAAAAATTAAGAGTAAAATTAAAATTATTAATTTTAACCCTCATTTTGGCGCCCCCTTCCTTTGGCGCCCGGGGACACATGTACCCCCTGCAACCCCCTAGCTACGCCTCTGGCAGTGATTAGCTACATCTATACGGTAACTTTAATATTCATTTAGACTCAGGTGATTAATTTTGAAAGTCTTTTTCTTTCATATCTGGAAGAAGAGGGATGAGTACCACGTGACTCTGCAACCATACTCTTGGGTCTTCGTTACTCTAATGACAGATTCTCAATGTCAGATGCCTTTAGCCTAGTCTCTTTGAAAGCCAGCCGCACCGTTGTCTAGCCTTTAAACCGTATTACTCGGCGGTTAAAACGTTCACGTCAAAGTACCAGTTGAACTGAGTTTTAAGGTTTCGGTAGCCAGCGGCCAAGTCTTTTGAAAGATAATAATATCCATGATTCGTGCGTGAGTTTGACGTTCGTCCGCTCAGGCTGTTGAAGATGCCTCTCGGGTGAGCACAGACTAAGCAGAGGCGTCTACACCATAGAAACCTTGGAGCAAATGCTCCATCCAAGAAATGGGGGGAGATCTGTAAGTGTATGTGCCATCACTTGCGGGGGAAGGAAGGGGAAGGGGAGAGGAGGAGAGTGAGGGGAAGTTGCTCCAATGACTTGGGGGGGAGGAGAGACGCCCCTAACGCTAAGTCAGAATTCGAAGTCTCCTTGGTCATGCTCTGTTATCTTATCTTGTGCTCACAACTGGCAATGCTTTAAAAATTCAAACTATGTTTGTGATGTAAGAGCCATCACATGTATACCCCATCGCTTGGCCCATTTGAGAACTCTGAACGATAAAGTGACACCCATGCATTCATAACTCTAACAGTGGGACGACGAGCGAGGTCTTACGTACGGGACCGATGTTCTATGTCCCTCAAATACACGTAGGGGCCTACTCACCATGCAGTCCCATCCCTGGCCGAATGCCCTCCAGCGCTTGCTGCGCCTGCATAACTGACATTCCTCTCCATTGTAGCGATCGAGGCTGCTTTCAAGACTAGACAGGCTCACAGAAGCTGCTGCGCATTGTTACAAGTCGAGGTGTTCATGTTTACGAGAGCCGACACATAGAGGGAGCCGTGAAAAAAGAGGGAACGCGCGCTGTCGCTAATCATAGCCACGTATTTTGACACTCGTGCTTTGAAACGCGATGAGGTATGGAGCACGACATTCTTGTCAGATGAATACAGATTCGAATGCGTTTTGAGCCGAGATCTGTGGGTGGAGACGGAGGAATGTGGCTCGGAATTCAAGTCATCTGAGGAACGTCATGCAGTTTATGACAAGAAAAGACATTGGTCCTGTATTTTTCTGTCATTAGTGAACGCAGTCGTGCTTACCAATTCAGACTTTACGCGCCCACTCGCGTTATACCAACTCATTTTTTTAGCTCACTCATTATTAGCTCATTCCTTTTTAGCTCACTCATTATTAGTAGTTTTTTCATTTAGTCTGTTTTATTAACAATAAAGCGTCAGGGTCGCAGCTGGTAATCGTAATCTCGAAATTTCTACAGCGCCCAAACAAGGAAGTCGCGGGAACCAGCTTATTCACAGGCGCTTAGTCAAAGCATAATCGATAGGTAGGGTGGGGGTGAAATCGGTTTCAGGTCAAGATCCAAAAAGATCAAGCACGCAGACAGTCAAACGGGTTAAGTGGATGATGGTCTTTAGAGTTAAAATGGCGAGGGAGGTTAGAGGAAGAGGAGGAATCGGGATAGGACATGTGAAAGAGTAGTGTTTTTCAGGTTTTTGTGATAGCAAGAGGTGAGGTTTTGGTGCGTTAGTAGGATGGATATCGCCCAAAGTGTTTCGTTGCTGAAAATCTTGGGAGCCCAATTGTTAATTTGTGTTTTGTCCGCTCTACCTTCTCCTAAAAACTGTTTTTAAATCCCAATGACCACAGACCAAAGGTCATTGAACCACACTTTGATTTGATAGCCATTCTAGCTGATCTGCATGACGTCTGTAACTGAACATGTCAACTATTGAAATAAAATTTCTGGTTGATTTTAATTTTATTTTCTGGTTTTCTTGGATATAAATGTATCTCTAATGATATATATATACTTGAATAAATGAATTTGAGTGACTCATATTTACTTGCCTTTCATCTGAGTAGCCTATCTAGCTCTTTTGCTTCAGATAAAAAGTCAAAAGTCTATTTCAGCTGAGGCTGCTTTGCCTATTGTTCATGGTGAGATCATTATCAAGCACTGCCTATAGGAATAGGGATGACCCGAAAGCACTGCATGGTTCTTTTAGATTTTAAGCAGCCTTTGACACTGTGAACCAATCTTTCTTCAATAGATAGACGTCCTCCAAAGTGGAGTTGGTTCTCTCTCTCTCTCTCTCTCTCTCTCTCTCTCTCTCTCTCTCTCTCTCTCTCTCTCTCTCTCTCTCTCTCTCTCTCTCTCTCTCTCTCTCTGTCTCTCTCTCTCTGTCTCTCTCTGTCTGTCTGTCTGTCTGTCTGTCTGTCTGTCTGTCTGTCTGTCTGTCTCTGTCTGTCTGTCTGTCTGTCTGTCTGTCTGTCTGTCTGTCTGTCTCTCTCTCTCTCTCTCTCTCTCTCTCTCTCTCTCTCTGTATATATATATGCTTTACAGAACACCCGCTGAATTCAATGCTCTCTATTCAGTCATATGGTATAACAGATGCACATGCCTTATGCATTGTTGTCATTCTATCTTGAAAATCGTCCATTGATCTAACATCTACTGGAATGCCATTGACATCGTGCAGCCGTAAAATCTATTCGTTGATTGTTATAATCAACGAATAGATTTTCTAATCAAAGAACTGCTTCTGCCCAACTGAATGTTTGATTGGTTTAAATCTGCAAACCTCAGAAACTGATTTGCTGAACAAGCAATTTTTAATTAATAAATTTACATTACAAGCATGGTTATTGCCACGTAGTAAATTGAATTAGGCCTCGTCTCCACGTGTGTTTCAGGGTTCGATTTGTAAAAATTAAGCATAAGGCCCACTGATGATGTTGAAGAAATAAAGAGTAACAATATATCCCTTCCACTCGCCGTTGAATATTGCAATTGCGCCATAAGCCTACAGCGTTGTTCGTACCGTCCAGTTGTGGCATAGCTTTCAATATAGTTTATTTAGTTCATAACAAACAAGTAGGCTTTATTAGTGACCAGATGACTGGCTGAATAACTAAAACTTGTATACGCTCATATGTTCGTACGTACTTATAAACGAGTTGAAAATGTTTCTTGAGATGTAAATCTAGACGCTAAGAGTGCGTTGCTGCTTTATGAACCCAACAACCTCTACAGAAATTCACGACTCTGGCAGGAAAATAATTTTTCATTTTATTTAAGGCAGGGTCCGATTTATCAAGAAAGAAGCAGGCGGTCCGAAATCTATATAAATAATAAAAATTTACTAAGCCACAATTAATTTTTTATTTGTTATTTTTCAAATGAAGTTTAAGAACTTCCATAATATGTCGAGATTCTGCAAAGACCAACAGTCAACTGTGATGCAAACATGACATCGAAAAGTTTTTTAATATTAAAAATTAAAAGGAGCTTTCAGTCGCAGTTTTAGCTGAAGTACTAATAGGAACAACAAATAATTGTACACATTACAAGCGTCAGAAGTGACTAAATAATTACGCAGAGGTGACAAGGCAGTATTGCATCCGTTTGGATATAATGGAGTCGTCTGGTGTAGGACTGTGGGTAATGAATTTGAGGGCAATTGGTGTACATCAATTATGAAACCTAATCAAGATATCTTCTGAAGAGCTGATGTCGTAAACAAGAAGGATGCTGGACAATTAAGATGTCTCATCGCTCATCATGAAAATATTTGTTTTTGTGAAGGAGAAAAGAGGACCAAAGAGATCACGCACGGTGAAAACTTCGCGTGGGAAATCTGTTTTGTATCATGCGAAAGGCATGTTATAGTAGGCTACAGAAATCGGCTGTGACAAGCACAAAGAATAACCAGGCAAAATAGAGATGTGACCCACTTCATCAGCTATGAGCCAAGAAGTGGGCTGATTACAAAACTGTCGTCGACTGCGATGCAAATAACGCTCTGTCATGTTGGTGGTGTTCATCCTAATTTTAGAATCAACGGCTAGCAAAGGCATCCACGGCCGCTCGCTTCTTTACAGACGAGACCTACGTCACAGGAAACACTGACCAACTTAAGTTTTGTCCCTATTTTTGTCCTGCATTCCACGACTGTTATCCCCAGCTGACTGCTGACGTCAAGTGAAAGAACATCCCACATAAATATGCACGTATTGGGCAACCGAAGAGCAACGGCGTGTTTTTGCGCAGACGATGACAAAGCCGCGCCACGGACACGCATCACTGCGCGCCTTTTGCCTTTCAGCTGTAGATTTGAAATTCATATAAAGCGCCGGTCGATGCGTTAACGGTTTAGACGATTTAGAGCATCGGATGTGTCTAGAAGCTAGCCACATAGTATCGCAGAGTTAAAGCAAATACATATCGAAGATTAGCAAACGCACGGTGAAGACGAATTATCAGCGATTGACTGAAGAGAAAGCAGAAGAAGAGCAGCGTACACAGAATTCTTTGCTACGACTGGTAAGTTTACTACTTAACTAAGTCTCTACTAATTCACTGTAATACGTTGACTTTGCAACAGGATTGCATTTCAAGACTTCAATGTTGAGAAGCAGCGTTGATAGGGTTTCAGGCGGTGATATTATTTAGTTGGGGCTGTACTATAAACGTGAGCTACGTATGTTGACATATATAGGTTGGTTTACTACTTAACTACTCTACTAATGTACTGTAATACGTTAACTTTGCAACAAGATTGGATTTTAAAGACTTCTATGTTGAGAAGCAGCGTTGAATATTATTTAGTTGGGGCTGTATTTTACAATAAGCATTGGATTCAGCTCAGCTTAGCTAGTAACATTTCAAGAAATGTTTTTGTCCAGTGCTCTTGCCCATCACAAATAGGCCTACTGTTACGTCAGCCGGTTAGTCAATAGTGCACGCTCATGAAGTGGATTAGTGGACGTCTTCAGGGCTGTAGTGGAGCGTATACGCGGGTATACAGCGTATACTTACCTCTAGAGAAATTTGAGAGCGTATACTCACGAGGGTATACGCGGGTATACAGCGTATACTTACCTCTGGGAACGAAAATTTTTCAAAAAAGAGAGGTTTTTAGAGGTTTTTAGGGCGAATGACTAAAAAAAAAAAAAAAAAAGGTCATCAACTTTTTCAGAGACAAAATCGTAAAAAGTCTGAAAATTTTCTGAGAATTGGTGAAAAGTCAGAAATTGTTCCTAAAAAAAGTGTTCAAATTTTTTTGTGCGCCGCTGGTCACCGGTAGCGTATACTCACCTCAAATTTTACCACTACAGCCCTGGACGTCTTACAATGTGGAGCATGCGGGTTTGAACCTCCACTGTGTAGAAATGTCAGCAAGCTCTTAAAGTAGAAGCGCTGTTGTTTATCGGTTTATATTGGCCATTTGAAAAGCTAGGCAACATTAACATAGCTATTAGCTTTGAAATTATTTATCTAGACAAAGACCATAGTAGGGGCCTACAGCATTTACCGTGTTTGCATTGCAACTTACCTAAATTCTACGTTGGCGTTTACAACGAGAATAGAGCATCAGTCATATTTTACGAATGGTTTAAAAATAAGCAAAGTTATCACCTGGTGGCTTATTGAACAAGAACTTGCGAGAAGGCTACAGAAGCTTCATCTGGACGTTTGCTTAGTGACTTTTATAGATTTATTGCAGCAGTATGTTCCTGATGAGATTGCTTTTCTTTCTAAGCCTTATATCCTATTGAAAAGACAAACATTTTCGCACGATAGGCGCGGAATCGGCTTGAAAGGTGTGAGGGTCTTTTTTTCTCAAAAACGCAAAATAGAATTTACGGATAGTTCTGAAGAAAATTAAGTTCATGGCATGTAGATTTTTAAGACCAATTGGCTTCTAAAACGTTGCCTGAAACGCCAGCACTTCAACAACACTGGACCACATTTGGTGAACAGTCTTAAATTCTTCCTCTTAGTTTCTCCGATGGTGGGGGACTGCATTTCACTTGGCAATCAGGTCTTCATCGAAAGAAATTAAGTTAAACTTACGAGGCATAGTATAATGGGAAGAATCATTGCTGTTCGCATACACTCAATTCCAATCCATCATATACTGTACGATGAAAAAAGCATCGAGTAAAAAATAATGACCTCAGACTAGCACTTTTTTTCATATCTACACATAAATTAAGGCAGCTTTTATGAGTAGGACATCTCTTAAAGCAGTCGGTCCATGATTTATTCATCTGCGCAGTTCTAATATTTGGCCGTCGCCATTGCGCTGATATATTTCATCAGCGCTGACAGAACAAATTAATTTGATGTTAAAGGACGCAGTTATTATTCGAGTCAGCGTTTGTAATCACGCGCAGAGTCACGAAGCGTGACGACATTAATATCCGATGTAAAAAATGAACTTGGCAGTCAGTCTTTGACTGGCTGACTGGCTGAATGGTTGGCTGGTTGATCAGTCAGCGATGACCTCGGCTGCACTCTAACCACGCTCACAACAACACAAGATACAGGCGGACGATCGTTTTACAAAGCTTTGTTGTTGCAACATTTTCTTGTTGCACTAACTTTAGGAAAGGAATAACACAGCACCTACTGCAATCTGTCTGTCTTTCTATCTGCCTGCCTGCCTGACTATCTGTCTGCTTGTCTGTCTGTCTGTCTGTCTGCCTGACTACCTGTCTGCTTGTCTGTGTGTCTGTCTGTCTGCCTGACTATCTGTCTGTCTGTCTGTCTATCTGTCTGCTTGTCTGTCTGTTTGTCTTTCTGTCTGTTTAATTCCTTTCACTATTGATACCGATCTGTAAAATTACTCGGGTATTTTACCTGAGTTAAGATGACGAAATGATGAGACGGCTCAGTTGGTCCTTTGTACTTTTGGGTCGACAGCACATGTGGCTCTTTTCTGCCGACCTTGTTAGCAGCTGCCACATGCAGAGTGCACTGCACATACAAATCCCACAAGTCCTTGAAATCCAAAGACGGTTTTTACATTGGTTGTGTTTGTGTTGGTGTAGGCCTATCCATAGTCGGATCATCGGATGTGTGACTGTCTGGTATGCATTGTGCTATGTATGTGTGGCTGGATGCGTGAGTGGATGCGTGCATTGATCTACGTATGTTGACAATGACATATGTGCGTCTATGTGCGTGTGTGTCTGTTTGGGCTATTGAGAAATGTGTGTGTGTGTGTGTGTGTGTGTGTGTGTGTGTCTGTGTGTGTGGGTAAAATGTTTTGAGGATAATACTTCCAAACTTAAAGACAGGCAGAGACAAAGAGTGGCGCGCCACCTGCCGCAGAAAACGCGATCACGTGACCTGTTATTTAGCGACAGATTTAATTGTTAGGTTAGGTGCAGGCTGAGCCGCGGGAAAACCACGAGAAGGAAACAGAACTTGGTAAGGGTACGTGGAAAGGCAGGTTTGGGAAGAGAGGACAACCCAAGAAGGAACATTTTGAAGAAAATGCTTTAATAATAATGGAATAATAATAATAATAAAATGATTTATATAGTGCCGTAGCTCAGTCGAAGCCGAAGAAAAGAGAATCGTGAAAATAATACAATGCTGTGCGACGGTTGAGCGAAAGGGAGACTAGGAGAAGGAAGGACTGGAACATCGGTCCACAGCTGTGTGTCCTATTTGCACCTTGTGATGGACACGACCTTTAACAGGCTTTAGTCGATTAAAACGAGTAGTTTCTGAATATTAAACCATTGTTATCGCAGTTGCTTGAACGCCAAGATTGGATCTTTATGGGTAGTCTGAACAACGGGGATCACTGTTCTCCCCTCTAGCATCTGGGGTAATAAACTGTGCCACGTCAAGAAAAGTTTGTCCTCTGAGCCATAGCTGCACAGGACCCGAGGACAGTCTTCAGTCAAGGCTGGAGGTCACCTGAGGCTCAATACTGCCCTGGCTAGGAGCCTGAATGGCTTGGCTCGTGACGCTTTAGGTTGTTCCTAGTTAGTCGGGATGCCTGCTAGCCAGCGAAGCGTGAAAACAAAGCCCGGGTTTCTTCTCAGCTACGAGTTACCGATAAAAAGTATCCTGTTGGGCAGCCTCGTAGTCGAATTTATCTCTTTCTTCTTTGGCCTTTTCTGTCTATCTCTTATTATCTTTCTCCGTCTCCTGTCTGGATCTTGCCTTGTCAACCGGTTTTAAAAATTTTCAGCCAGAAAATATGGTCTCTGTGATTGGTTTGCTTGTTCATTGAACCGATGATGACAGAGATGAAGGACTCTTGTACACCACCAGAGATATAATTATAGGGAGATATGCATGCATACATAGATGCATACAGAATTATATACAAACATAGAGGTATGATTTCCGGCCTTCCGAGAGGCTGGAAAATACGTGGAAATAACAGTGGCCCAAATCCACTGAACTTCGGGTTGCACACAGCCTGGAGAAGAGCTGACTAAACGTCGTGGAAACGGCGCTCGCTCCGAAAAGGAGCACGCCAAAGATGATGACGATGTTGTTGTTGACGATGATGATGATGATGACGATGATGATGACGACGACGACGACGGTGATGAAGATGACGACGACGATGATATAGATATACACTAAAGCAGTTGAATTAGGCTAAAGAAATACAGACCAATAGTGCGAATCAGATAAAAAAAAGAACTCTTCTGTTCGCAATTGTCCTTCATTTTTGTCGTGGATTGCTTGAGGCCTACTAACTAAATTATGACTATGACGATGATGGCGAAACAATGTCGATGAGCTGTTCTGAGTTATTTACGCGTAAGCAATTCGACATTCCTTTGCATGTATGTCGGTGTGCATCGCATATTTTTGTTAGTCTGCTTCATCGAATGCTTGCGATCACTGGAGCGTGACAAGAGTTATTGTGTACGTGAGAGACAGTTTCTCATAAACTTGTGTAACAAATGCTGGAGTGCAGACGCGCGGGCACCTGGCATTCAGGGGACGAGCCTGGGTAGCCGCCCTATTTACGAGCAAAAATTCCTGACATGCACATTCCGCAATTCCTCTTTTCATTGCTTTTCACATATCCAACTTACACATCCAAAGATCAGTGAGGCCCATTCCACACCTACGTCATCAGCACTCATCGTCTGAGAGGAGACAGACAGACAGACAGACAGACAGACAGACAGACAGACAGACAGACAGACAGACAGACAGGCAGACAGACAGACAGACAGACAGACATACAGACAGATAGACAGACAGACAGACAGACAGACAGGCAGACAGACAGACAGACAGACAGAGACTGTAATTTAGGAGTAGGCCTATAGCCTGTTGAAATACCATTGCCATTCACCATGCTTGTTTAGAGTCAACACGATCCTCTTTAATTCAAGTTGAAACAGTTTTTCTCATTTCAGTTAAATATTACTTGATTGAGTGCGACACAATTTAGGCTCATAATATTATTAACACAAAGAAATCATTAAATTCGTTTGCCTAAGAGAAAAAACCGTTTGCATACGTCTGCTATACAGTAGAGCCTCCGTGCCTACCTGTTATTTAGGAATGTCATTAATAGCTTTCTACGAGATGTTATTGTCTGTTGGAATTTTAAGATATCTGCTTTGCTGACAAAGAGCTAGAATAGGCAATGAAATTGTCTGACCAATTGTAATTCACGGAGCACGAAGCCAGAACGATGACCAAGGAGCACAGAGTAGGGTGCTTTAAAAGAGAATTCCCCGGCGTGCAGCCCCTTTCAGATCGGCTCACCTGTGACCGGTGGGACAACGCCTCTAATAACACGCTCAACATGTCTACGCGTCCGTTGATGCCACATCCCAATTGCTCCCCCTCGCCCCATGCACGCACACGACACGCCCTCTAGGCCTTTAAGCCCATGACACTTGAGATGAACACATGGGCCTACACACGAACTGTTACGCATGCCTGCATGCTTTCTCTTCATCATCGGAGTTTCCGAATTCGTGTTGAGTGCTAGCTGTGCGGCTTTTGGTTTTCATCAAAAAGGAAGCGATTCGCGTGATTGATGGCTCCAGGTAGTTGCACGAAAATGAAAAATTATGCCTAGTTTAGCAGGATTGACAATAATACAATGAACTGTCTAACATGCACCTAACCAATTCAGCCTATAATACACGCGAATAAAAGTAACCTATATGAAAGTTTTAACGTGACCTTTGTTCATCATACAAGCATCAACATGCAAACTGAAATGTTGTTTGCTCTTATATACGTTGTTACTGTCTCTATAACAGTTACATTTGAATAGGAATAGACGCATTGACGATGCGATTGTTTTTGCAGCTGGAAATTCTATTCGAAGAAGAAATCTAAAGAGGACAGGCAGAGACAGTGTTGTATAGTCCTGTGCTGTTCGGAAAAGCCTGGGCCATAAAACCGGAGAAGATGAATTTCGTTCTTTTGACCGCAATCGTTTTCATATTCGTTGGCGTCAACGATGAAGTCTACAGTCAAAGTCCAAGTGAGTCAATGAAGTCTATTTTGGCATTAGCATCAGAAGCACCTTTTTCAAAATTTCACAGCATGAAAACTTCGCATGAATTAAGGAGAGGAATTTATGTTTGGTTCTCGTCCTCTACCTTTATCTTCAGATAGTGATTTACATCTGTCCAGTTACCTTTATCTTCAGATAGTGATCTATAGTTGTCCTGTTACCTTTATCTTCAGATAGTGATCTATATCTGTCCCGTTACCTTTATCTTCAGATAGTGATCTACATCTGTCCCGTTACCTTTATCTCCAGATAGTGATCTACATCTTTCCTGTAACCTTTATCTTCAGATAGTGATTTAAAACTGTCCTGTTACCACAAAATCAAACAATGGATAACATAATTTACACCAAACAACCAAACAGTAGTTCTCTCGTAACAGGAACTACTACTTCACTAAAGGCTATATAATTGCACTCTCTTGAAACACTATGTCTACCCTCTCAGGAAACACTACTTATCTGTGTTTTTCGTGTCTCCAGCTGTCTGCTCGAAAAAGAGCGACATAGTGTTCATAGTCGATCAGTCTGGGAGCATCGTTGATCGAAATCCGAAGAACGGGTCCTGGGATAACTGGGTCCTCGTCAAGCAGTTCATCATAAAACTGATCCAGGCCACCAACGTCAGCTACGACGGAACGCACATTGGCCTCCTTACATTTGGAAACATCGCTGTAGAACGGTTCTTACTGAACGCATACACGGACGCCAATTCAGTTATAAACGCCGTGAATAACCTTCCACGAGGACAGGGGGAGACGAATCTACAGGCAGGGCTGAACATGGCGCGCACGAAATTTTTCGATCCAAATTACGGCGCGAGACCAGATGTCCCGCACATTGCAATCGTCATTACAGATGGAATGGCGAATATCAACCCGTCTAACACTATACCAGAAGCGACGGCATGCCAAGAGGCCGGTATCATCATATTCACCATCGGAGTAACGGATCTGATAAACGAAGACCAACTAAAGGCAGTCTCCTCCCCTCCGCATATAAAGGGAGAGAACTACTGGACAACTCCGGAGTTCACCCAACTCAACACCGTTCTGGCAAGCGTCAACAATGCAACATGTAACCCGCCCAAAATTGAAACATCTCGTAAGTACATCAAAGATAACGAACACTTTCTTTACTGGCATCCGCTGCTCGCTTAACCTTATTCACTAGTCATGGTTATGGTTTCATCTGCTTTTCCGTTTACTGGGGTATAAATTGTATCTGAACCCAGGGGCGTAACTTTGGTCTAAAATGTGGGGGTACCAATTTATTACATACACGAAGCATGGCAGACTACGATTTCTGGGAAGGCTCAATAATAAAATATTTATTGGCATTGTTTAAGGAGTGGGGGTACGGTGCCCCTTATTCCAAAAATGAGGGTACCGCGGCGCACCCCCAGTCCGAAAAGTGGGTTGTACGGGTACCCCTCGATCGCCCCACAAATCACGCCTACGTCTGAACCATACTGAATAATACCTGAACCATATTGAATTGTTTCTGAGCAATACGTTTCTTTTGTTGGCACTGACCAGATGTATTAAAGTAAGACTCGACAACATTCAATCACAACTGTGAAATACATTCTGCCTTGTTACGCTGTGTTTCAGAATGCAATATCATGGACATCGCCTTCGCCTTCGACATTCCTCAGTCGCAGACGAACTGGAACATGGTGAAGAGTTTCGTCAAGCAGTTCATCACCGCCTATCTGAGCATCGGTGTAGACGCCGTGCGTGTGGCTGTCCTCACGTACGACGGCAGAAGCGCCACCGTTCGGTTTACCCTGACACAATACAGCGATGAGAGTGAAATCAAGTACCAGATCGATCGCATTCCCTACGTCGCTTCCGGAAACGCTGACGTCACCTACGCGCTCAACGCATTGACCCAAACCGTATTCGCGGTATGTAAACCATATTACTTAAATTACATGATTTGAATTATAGGATTTATATTATATTCAAAGGAATTGGAACGATCATTTAAAACACTCACTGGTAATATGTCTCCTTCACGCCGTCTTGCATTTCGTTCATCTTTTCTTTAAAGGTGCTTCACATAGGCCCTATAGCCATGGCAGACACACACATAACATACATACATACATAGATACATGCATATTCACGCATACATACAATAAATAACGGTATAAAAGGAGTCGTTCAAGACTAGCTGAAACAATACATACTATATAACTAGAGCAGTTATTGTTATCTCTACTTTTAAAGTGGAGCCAACTTGAGTCTGAAATGCTCTTGACTCATTATTGGTACGTAGACTTATTTCCACTTCTTGGTTTTGTCTGCGAAGGCTGGAAATCGTACCGGCGGACAATCAGTGGCCGTTCTTATGATGGACAACCCACTCGTCAACTCTGCAACGGCTGTGACCGCTGCTCGACGCCTGCAGAACTTGGGAATTCGCGTGGTACCCGTCGACATGACTGGTACCGTTGGTCTCAGCAATCTTCGATCTCTGGCGTCCAGACCGATGGATGTTATCGCTGCCGCTGACTACACCTTTCTCAGCGCTAAGGTTCCACAGCTGGCTACAGTCGTCTGCTCGGCAAATGGAGGTGAGTAGGCCTACAAACTGTAAGATCCACCAGAATCGCAATTAAATATTTTCAACGGTTTTCACGCAAACCTACCAGTGTTTCTTGTGGCTAAATCTGTGGACAAATTTCGGCAGTTCCAGAAACTGAAACCAGTAATTTTTATATACACTGATTTCTTCTTTTCTTTCTGGTAATTTCATTGCTATTCGGTGGTTTCTCTGTCGTAGGTTATCAGTGTCCGATGGTAGCTGACATTGTTCTCATCCTCGACGAGTCAACGAGCATAGTTGCTGCCCCCGGTGGGAACGCCAACTGGTACACCTACGCAATCGGTTTCGCCCTCAGCCTAGCGCAGGCCTTTCCGATCTCACCAAACGAGACCAGGATGGGAGTGATCAAGTTCAGCAACTACGGTTCCCCTGCGATCTATCTAAATGACGTCACAAACTATGAACAATTAGAAGCGAGGATCAAAGCTCTTGAGATCAACGGAGGGGAGACGAACATCGCCGATGCCCTGAGAGACACTCGACAGATCATGTTCTCTCCTTCTCGTGGAGCCCGGCCGAATGTTCCACACCTAGCCATCCTGGTCACAGACGGGCAGGCCAACATTGAGGCACAACTGACGATTCCCGAAGCCAACTTGGCGAAAAATGCCAGCATTGAGATTTATACGGTTGGCATCACATCGATGGTCGACACAGCCCAACTGCAAGCCATCTGCAGCAGTCCAATGGAGTCGCACTACTTCTACGTCAACGACTACAGCAAGCTGACGACCATCATTCAAGACATCATTGCAAAATCCTGTATCACAACCACCACACAATCAACCACACCCACGACCACTACAACAACACCTGTTATCACGAGATCAACTACACCCACTACAACACCAACCACAACCACAACTACTCCGACTACAACCACTACCCCTACTACTACCACAACGACGCCAACCACTACAACTACTACACCAACCACCACGACTACTACACCAACCACCACAACTACTACACCAACCACCACAACTACCACGCCAACCACAACTACCACACCGACCACAACAACCACGCCAACCACAACTACCACACCGACCACAACAACCACGCCAACCACAACTACCACACCAACCACAACTACTACACCAACCACAACTACCACGCCAACCACAACTACCACGCCAACCACAACAACCACGCCAACCACAACTACCACGCCAACCACAACTACCACGCCAACCACAACTACCACGCCAACCACAACTACCACGCCAACCACAACTACCACACCAACCACGACTACCACGCCAACCACAACTACCACACCGACCACGACTACCACGCCAACCACAACTACCACACCAACAACGACTACCACGCCAACCACGACTACCACGCCAACGACAACTACCACACCAACCACGACTACCACGCCAACCACAACTACCACACCAACCACGACTACCACACCAACTACGACTCCTACGACTACGAACATCAAATTCGGAGGTAATTGATTGTCTTATTTCTTGAGTAAACATTGAATGGACCATCACTTGTGAATAATGATGCAAACTTTCAGGTTTGTTGTACATATAATGATGACGATAATAATAATAATGCTAAAAATAATGCTAATAATAATGCTAATAATGCTAATAATAATAATAATAATAATAATAATAATAATAATAATAATAATAATAATAATAATAATAATAATAATAATAATAATAATAATAATAATAATAATAATAATAATAATAACAATAAAGGGAAGAAGAATATCAACATCAACAACATGTATCAATAACAATAATTAGAGTCTAATGTAGTTGGATAGCAACACAACTTTTCGTACAACAAACACAGGTAGTAAATCAGTCCCATTCGTAGCAATGACTATAACAGTTTAGCCTGAAAATGCTTTGAAAGTGTTGAAAGTGAACTGTAATTTGTGTTTGATTCAGCATCGTCGAGACTCCCCAATGATCCTTTTCCTGCTGGAAGCGGTTGTCTGAAAGTGGTCGATGTGGCGTTCGTCATCGACAAGACGAGCAACATGAACTACGACAACTACAGGGACATTATCCTCGAGATGGTCGCAAACGTCGTCCTGAACTTGGGGGTCGACACGTCACGAGTAAAAGTTTCTCTTGTGACCTTCAGCGACTCGCCGACGATCGAGTTCTTCTTCAACAACTACACGACTGGGAATGAAATTGCTAGTGCTATCAGACGAGCAACCTACGGAGGCTCCAAAGCGAATCTAGCCGATGCCCTGCGTGTACTCAGGACGGACGTCTTCAACCCTTCCAACGGACACAGCACAGACCCGAACACCACCAACGTCGCCGTCGTCATAACAGATAATGTTTCGGCAAACAAAACGGCGACTCTTATGGAGGCGCAGCGGGCAAGAGATGCAGGCATCAACATCGTCACCCTCGGAATCGGAACCTACCTGGATCCCTATGAACTGTCGGCTGTGGCCAGTTACCCGTACAAGATGAACATGATCATCAAGAACACAGTTAAAGCACTGCAGGGAAAAGATTTCGAGAGTGTTATCCAACGCTTGATTTGCAACAGTAAGTCTTCATGTTTCTATTTTGTTTTGAACAGTTAAGTTTTCTCTACCGTATATAACTGATCAAACGACTTCTGAACAAGCGAGTTTTGACGAGAATGCATGCAAAAACAATCTGCACATTATCCAAGATCTCAGCAGCCATAAATAGATGCGACTGTCATTCAAATCGTCCTAATAGATATTCGTTTGGTTCTTGTCTCACAGTTCTAAGAATCTAGACACCATCAATCATGTTTGCCTATCTTTAGACTTTTATAAGAGAAGAATGAATTTCAAGACGAAAGGAAATGATAAAATCTGGCCAACTTAAATTCTATAATTTACTGTTCACCTTTACAGATGACGGATCTTGCTCTGGACAATCGAATTGTGGAAGCAGCGGGACATGCGTTGAATCATTCAGCGAATTCTTGTGCTCTTGTACCTCCGGGAAAACTGGACGCTACTGCAGCAACAGTAAGCATCATACAATGATTAGGCTTATATTATACAAATGTGAAGCTAGTTGCGTTTCATCCTCTCCATAAGCATTTGAAATATGTCTTTATGCAAATCTAC
Organism: Allolobophora icterica; assembly: GCA_963556255.1. Taxonomy (NCBI): domain Eukaryota; kingdom Metazoa; phylum Annelida; class Clitellata; order Crassiclitellata; family Lumbricidae; genus Allolobophora; species Allolobophora icterica. The sequence goes on from OY744614.1 coordinate 29,429,897, forward strand.
TCTAAAGTGTTGATCGGGATCTTGTTAGAAAAATGATAAGGCATTGGAAATCCTAGCCATAGTGCATAAATGTATGCACTATAGCCATGTCTTTCAGCATCATCCTTACCTGGCTGCGGAACTTTTTGCTGTGCAATACACGAGGATCAGGTGGTTGTTACACCGTCCCTTACTGCCACAATGAAATATGAAAGCTTCTCCGTGGTCGGCCCTCATTCTTCTTCTCCTTTCTTTGCCTGTATATCGAAAGCGATTGAAGACCGTTCTATTTGATCGTGGTCTTGTATATTCAGTTCAGAAGCACCTCTGAGTTTTCTTTAAAAGGCGCTATAAAAATGAGCAGTAACGAAATGACAAAAATCATAATGAGTTTAATGATTATTTAGGTTGTTCGAACGCTGCTGATGTTGTGTTCGCGTTGGACGTGTCGCGGAGCGTGGGATTGGCCAGTTTCCAGAATTCAACAGATTTCGTGGCCAGGATTGTCCAGAACCTGCGCATCGGGGACAATAACTTAGGTCTCGCGGTCAGTCAGGTTGGCATCTTGACCTTTGGGACGACCGTCCAGATGCAGTTCCCTTTGAACCAGTACAAAGACATGAAAAAACTTCTCCAGGCCATCAACGTACCATACGCCGCTGAGAGCAACACAGACCTCGCTCAAGCAATCAGGTCAGCTTCCAGATTGTCGTAACCTGTTAACTGTTGCATGCATAGCTAGTATATAATATTATTGTTCCAATGTTCCAGGTGCAGTTTAACGGACCCGTAAATTTAAAAAGCACTGGACACTAAACATTTCAATACAATACCAAAAGTGTAATGCGAAACCATAACATTTCATTCCTAATAACATTATATGAAGCACAAGTACATCCGTAATTTCACAGATGATTGGTGATGATGACGACGACGATTCTGATCACAATCATGACAACGACAATGATGACGTTGTCATGATTGTCCATTATAGAAGCAGTTCCAGTGTTATCCATTTACTGATTATAATAATTATCTGCCACGTATCCACACAGCGGTGAATGGTAGATTAAGCAAAGCCGATTTATCAGCCCGGGTTAATTTAATTAAATTTAATTAATTTAATTAAACTGTGTATAATTGTGTTTTCTTTTGATATTTCAGTTACGCAAGAGACGTGATGTTTAAACCTGTCAACGGCGACCGACCAGATATCCCTAACTACCTCGTCATTCTGACGGATGGACCTTCAATCAACGCCACTTCCGCCTGGCAGGAGTCCGTCACGGCCAGGGCTCAGGGCATCAACATTATGGCGGTAAGGCTCTAAGGATAACAAAAGGAAGATTGTGATGCCATTAATTAGTATTGTAAGACAACGCTAGTCAATGTCATACTAATCAATGTCGTACTTTAAACGATGCGAATTACAACACCACGGTTCGCTTTTACCGTTTGAGTACAAAGCTGACTATACTAAGTGCTCTGTAGAATTGTGTAATGCTAAAGTTTATCCCATCTGATAATCAAATTAAAAGCATGCAACAAGTACTGATGCCTAATGCATATACAAAACCAAAGCTGAATTAACAGAAGCAGTACCGTGACGATTTCAGGAAACGCTTATTAGAATTCGATTGACCTTTGATGAAGCGCGAGACGTGCTTCACAATCCTTTGTAGAAAGCAACACATTATTCCACTCATACGAACTTGAATTAACGCGATTTTAATCATTAAATTTAAAGCTATTAGTTAGTAAATGTATATAGGCCCTAATCATACGCGTGTTAAGACCGTTCTTTTGTTGAATGTCTTCAACAGATTGGTGTCGGTCCCTACGTCAGCTTACCGGAACTAGTAAGCGTAGCGAGTGCTCCCGATACTTCGAACGTTATACTGGTTCCCGACTCTGCATCATTCAGCGACGCTGTCGTCAGCAACGTTTCCGCTAACCTCTGTAACAGTAAGTATGATAAGAAATGATTTTTTAAAATCTGTATGTTCATATGAATCAGCTTTAGCTGAGTATCCGGTTTTTTCCACTCTTCTTCTCTACAACAGTGATTCATACACGCTACTAGCTCAGTCGAGATAGCATCGAAACCAGAACTACGTATGCCTACATTTATTTTAAAGCCTATTAAATTTAATCGAGGTCCCAAAAAATTAAGGTTTCAAGTCTTAGCGTGTAGGTATTGAGAAATATTCTCTTTGCGTGGGTTTAAGTGCGACTGTATCGTATTGTAGACATGGACAGATGCTCGCAAACGATGTACTGCCAGAATGGGGCCATCTGCAGGAACACGATGGGCGGATATTCTTGTGGCCCTTGCCCTCCAAGCTTCACTGGACCAATGTGCGAACGAAGTAAGATCAGATTATATACCGTGAATGTCTTTTAATTGCAATTAAGACCAGTTTGTCTCCGGTTTAATGACAAAGGCATGTTGCCAGTGTCTAAAATACTGTGAGGTTTTCCGGCACAAGTGTGCCGCTGAAATTGTCGAGTGTGTTTTGAATTTTTGAGAGTTTAGCTCAAATAAACTACACACGATTTTACTCTAGTCCCTGAAATGTTATTTGCCAGTTTAAGTAGAGTTTGAGGCTTGAGGAAAGTGTGCAGTTGGCATTTTTGAATAGTTTTGGCACTAGATGTTGCCTCTGACTAAGGTGATGAATGGCAAGAGAGATGATAAACTATAGCAATGCTGTCTTGCACGTGTAGGATGCACTGGGAAGATCGACCTCGTCTTCATGTTGGACTCGGCCGGTACCGTCCACTACGAACGCTTCCAGAACCTGACGAACTTCGCCATTAGCGTCGTCCAGCAGATGGACGTCGGACCGGACCAGACGCGTGTGGCCCTCGTCTACTGGGGCGGCGAGGGATACGTCGGCTTCCTCCTCAACCAGTACTCCACCAAACAGGACGTAATCGAGGCCATCAGAAAGACCCCGTACCTCGGCAACAAGACGAACACAGCGTCCGCCTTTCGAGTCCTTCGTCGCGTGGTCCTCGTCGAGGCCAACGGAGATCGAAAGGACGCAGAGAACTTCGTCATCTTCGTTGCCAACGGAGACTCCACCGTCGACCCGTCGCTAACCATCGCTGAGGCGATCCAGAGCCGGTTGAACGGGAACCACATGATCACCGTCGGCGTAGAGCCCCAGATGCAGACGTCGCTGGAGCTGGATGCGATCACGAGCTTCCCGAGAGGATTCAACAAATTCTTCGCTCCTTCGTTCCGAGCTCTGCCGAACGTCACGAGTGGTGTAGTCGCCGCCATGTGCAACAGTAAGTAAAACAAAAGCATTTGAAATTATGATTATTAGAAGATAAGAGAGCACAGAAGGGAGGAAGCGCAAGAGAATAACAAAGGAAGATTAGTGATGGAGAAAATGAGGGAGACACGATCTGAACTCAAAACTTCTGACTATAATCAAATAAATAAATAAAAGGTATCTCATCATTGTTTAAATTTCTCATTATTCAGTCCGCCTATATTGATTGATTATCTTCCAATCAGTTTCATAACTGGGCGTTTAGGTAGCTCGTTACAATTTGAATTATATATAAAAGCCAAAGATAATAATAATAACAATCTTCGTTTATTAGATGTTCCAAAGAATCCTTTTGGAACACCTACATGTATAAACTGGTTATGATGAGTACACTGCTGGTGGGATGATGAGACGGCGAGGTTAAAGACCGGCCATCCGCCTTCATATGCCGAGGCTAAGAAAATGAAATCGCTAACACTTCATACCTATGGCTGCCTAAAGGATAGCTTAAGGGATTGCTCTTCTCTTCTTATGTTCTTGGTTTATAAAGACAACAATCAGGTGTTACATGATGTTTTTTTTATTCTTAGGCACAGACTATTGTCTTTCCAATCCGTGCCAAAATGGCGGTCGTTGTGTCAGCGGTTACGGTCAATACAGATGCGAGTGCCCGACTGGATACGCCGGCATCAACTGCCAGAGAAGTAAGCAGACAAAATAAGTTATTCCGTCATATTATTGCCAAAATTAAGTGCAGATAATGCAATACAAAACAAGCTTTAATAAGTTTGACATAGGGCCTATATCAGTCATGCAGAAAAGTGATGGGCTAAATGCTGCCCTCTTTAGCCGCGCTGGGGTCAGGAACACTTCTGAGTAGTAGCATTGAAGATGTGCTATATAAATCTCTATAATGAATGAATGAACGAATTGAAAAGAGGATGAAAACGATTGTGATACAATATAGCATAACGGAACTACTGTTGCTAATTGAAAACGGTGTAAAATCGGAGAGTTTAGCCAACGTAAGCTATGTCCTTTGTACAAGGCTATCCAAGAGAAATGAATGAGATGCGACACACATTAGAATTACTGAGAACTTAATCATATCCTAGGCAATTTTTGTTTTGTGCATAACGAGTAACTGATACGATGTAACGTTCATAAACATTTATGATATTTAGAATGGTGGAGACATGGTCTTTAATGGAACATCCTTTAAAGATATCATTTGTCTTCGATGTTTCAGGATGCACACGCCAGATGGACATCGTCTTTATATTGGACGTATCAGGCAGCGTGGAAGCGGAGTACCAACAGTCGGTGGGCTTCGCTAGAACGGTAGTCGCTGGTCTCGACATCGCATCAGGGGCCGTCCGCGTCGGGGCGATTGCCTTCGCAACGGGCATCAACGGCCAGTTCTACATGAACCAAAACATCGGTCGACAGAGCGGAGTCATCAATTCGTTGGACTTCTACAACATCAGCGGAACGACCAACACGCCGCTGGCCCTCACTGAAGTCAAGAACAACCAGTTCACGTCGAGCCGCGGTGACCGACCAGGTGCTGACAACATCGTGATACTTGTGTCCGACGGGTACTCGAACGTCAACGAGGCTCAGACGGTACCACTGAGCGAACAGTTGAGGAACAACGGAGTGACCTTCTACTCCGTGGCCGTTGGCGAGAATCCGCAGATGAGCGAGCTGAACCAGATGGTCAGCCAACCGACCGATGACCACGTGGTCAGGTTAGAGATGGGCGTCACCGACATGAACGTTGTTGCCGACTCGCTACTCGACAAACTGTGTCCACCGAACCAATAGAAACGAAACACGCCAGATGTCGTTAGATGTCCACACGTAAGTTTCAATGAACTGAGTTTCTCTTTAACAGCTCTCACATCGTTCACCAAATGCCAAATCAGGTGTAGCATAACTGTAGGCCATGCATAGTATAGCATTCTTCTTAGGGGCTGGTTACTTTTGCAGTCATACTGTCAGAAGGTTTCTTACTTTTATAGATTGCTCCATTATTATTATTATTTCTTTTAAATTTTGCTCGAGGTAGGGAGAATCCATCAGGCTCAAAGAAGCAACTATGCGGTGCTTTATGAGTTATTATTATTATTATTATTTTATTATTATTATTATTTTACAAACATTTTTAATGTTAATCTGAGGAAACGAATGTTTCTCTTTGTTGTTACCATGTTTATATATATATATATATAACGAGGTGCGGCGTAGATAATTAGAACTGAATGACATTTCAACGTTTTTGGTAACAAAATGATATTTGGTTTTTGCGTGTAGATTCACTGAAGCAAGAAGACGATGATGGTGATGACGGTCCGTAAAGCGAAACAGGTGTCTCATCTTCATCAAGTGATGTTATTTGTCCAAAGAACGTTTCTTTTTCGCCCTTTGTCTGTAGATCTTCATCGTCGCCATCGATCCCTCTCTGCGATTAAAACCTCTGAGCCGATGGACGGACTGACGATGTCTTCACTGCATCAGTTGGCTTGACTTGGAGGTTTGCAGCGAGAGACCATTCGTTTTCATTCTTCTTTTGCATCTCATTTTGTCTGCGTGGCTGTGAAGAGTGCGGGGAGTCGCCTGGAGCGACTCAAGCGAAGATCAGGACTTCTTTGTTGACGAAAGCCATGCATTGAGAAGAAGAAATCGCATTTCATCTTTGACTTTAACCTATTAGACGCACGTAAAGTTTCTCTTAGTGACTCCTTATAGGTAATTAAATACTCGTTCTACTTGTTTTCTGTAAGCTGTTACTGTAGAAACTATTTAAAGATTTGTACGGTGCCTTTCAGTGTATGATAGTAAAGTTGGGTTTAGATTTATTGTCTTTCGGATGCTGTTTTGGCTTTTTCTTGTAGCATTTCATTATCGTTTGTTTCACTGGTGCTATGTATTTACCGATGATTTTCGTGAAATCCGTTCACAGTCCGAAAGTCTTTCTAACGAATGTTCCGTTATTTTGAGCTTACAGCTTAGATATGAGGACGTTGTTGTTGTTGTACAGCTCAGCGAAGTTAGCTGCGATCTATAACAGTCTAATATTATCCAGTTGAGGTCTGCCATTTTCACATTAGTTTTTCTCATTTTTTGGCTAAAATGCGATATATCAACCTCAGAAATCTCCTCGATCCATTTGCTTACCTCTGGATCAGATCTGAACACAAAATTTCTTGTTCTTTAAAGTTCCTCTCAGTAACTCCGAAGTCTCAGCGCTCAGGATCTCTAAGACTTTCTCGGGCTTTGCTGGCTATGCCTGACATACGACAGGAATCTCTCGCTGTTGTAACGGCCTGGAAAATAAGTTACAACTTAATACCCATATAATAATAGAGTCGTTAAACAGATACACACGTTTGATTCGTAAACGTGTACCACTTTCATCTGTTACTGTTTGTTTCGGCTCTTCATTACTGCAAATGCTCCATCTCTTGCCACATGTACTTGTGTTCAATATTTCTTTGCATTTATGTTGCGCGGCCCGTATTTGTTAAGTCTGTCTGCACTATCAATGAGAATTCATCGATGTAAGAAAAACGTAACTGCTAAAGTATTATTTTATAAATATTCTATTAATATACATTTATTATCGGCATTATTAACATTATCAATAGGGCCCTTAATATTTTATTATTAATGATCATGATGTAAGTTGAACGGCGTTGACGGAGTGTTTAACTGATGTAGGCCTATGCCTCACAGTGACGTTTATTACTGTTGCTGTAGTTTCTTAAAAACCACAGTTCTAAATTATTGTACTGTAAAGACGAACATTAGCAGGCTGGTCTTGTATTTAAGCAAAGGTTACGTGCGTGAGTGCGTGTGTGTGAAACTGTGCTTCTTTAACGTGCATGCAGTTCATCGCGTTATTTCTGTATGTGATACAACTGTAAATAATACTCGTATGTGAATACACACAATTGTTATCCAGTTCTGTTTTTCGTCTCAGTTCGTTACTGTTAAAGAATAGAACCCCATATGAGAACGCGGCTTAACAAAATTATCAAAACTACTTGCCGCCTTTTAAATTAAAGCCTGCAAAATCTTTTATTTTTTTTTATCAAATTAAGTATAGTAAACTTAGTAAAAGTATTATATCATAAATATTCTATTAACATACAACTATTGAAGGTACACACATGCATATATATATATATATACTTACACACACACACACACACACACACACACACACACACACACACACACACACACACACACACACACACACACACACACACACACACACACACACACACACACACACACACACACACACACACACACACACACGCACGCACACCTACACACGCACGCACACACACACACACACACACGCACAAACACACACACACACACACACGCACAAACACACACACAGGGCCTACATAAATACTTACATACGTATAGGGCCTATACATACGAATTGACATTATTAATATTATAAATAGGCCATTTATACACGCATAGGGCTATACTGACGAATCGACGCCATTGAAATTCAAAGACACCTACATAGTTAAGTGTAGATCGCTTTAAAATGCTCGTCAGGCAATGATTTATGTAGCCCACATAAATCACTGCTCTACATAAAACCGAGTAAATATAATGGCCAAAGTGATTTTTAGAGCGAAAGCAACATCATCAATATAACACGACCAACTATGTTGGTCATGTTATATTGCTGTTAAATATATGTTAGATTATTTCCAACAGCATGTTATTTATATGTCATTATGTAGCATGAATCAGCTGTTCTTCTTTCCATGTTGCCTGGGGCTGAGGAATCTTCTGGCTAAGGCACTAGAAAGGTTCTTTCATAGAGAGTTGAGTATATACAGTCAGACAGGCGCAACCCCGCGAGATGATTCAACTCTGTGCTATGCAAAGTTAAGAAACAGCTTTCAGACGTTGAGAAACTGTCTGATCTTACACTAAATGCACTCTGCTCTTTGGAAGCCATATCTAGTCTTGCTGTATAGCTTGGTAGCATTAGAATGTTGTTGCTTTCAACGATGACTTATCCACGTCAAATCAGAATCAGTCTTGTTGTCAAGACCTTAAACCTCAAGACCAAGACCAAGACCAAGACCTTGAACCTCAAGACCAAGACCAAGACCAAGACCTTGAACCTCGAGACCAAGACCAAGACCAAGACTTTGAACCTCGAGACCAAGACCAAGACCAAGACCTTGAACCTCAAGACCAAGACCAAGACCAAGACCCAAAAAAATCGAAATCAGGTCAAGACTTCTAAAAATTGTCAAGTCGGGATATTCGCTATTTTAATGAAAACATGAGTCTTTTATTTTATTCAAGCAAATTAACTTTAAATGAAAACTGCAGAGAAATCCGAATTTGTATTCAAAAGTCCTTCATGCAACCTCTTATACCAAATGCCTTTTGTATTTTATAAAAACCAATTTGCTCAGAATTTTCTGACAAAGACGTGCCTGGTGGGCCTCATAAAAATTCCACCATGTGAAAAAATACGTTCTACAGGTGCTGAAGTCGCTGACACACACAGAGTATACCTTTTCAAGCACTGGATGTAAATGTACAGATAGTGCGTCCTTTGAAATCTTCCCATGGTTTATCATACAGTCTGATACAGAATAACTGTTGCTGCTGCCATTGGGTTTTCCTGACCAACATGACTTGCATCCATCCATAGATATTGGTCGTATGATGCATGCAGGCTTGATACAGAATTCTTGAGTTCTGTTAAATGACTGTTCATATTAACAGCCGGTCTTGGTCTTGGTCTTGCGAGACCAAGACTAAGACCTTGAACCTCAAGACCAAGGCCAAGACCAAGACCTTGAACCTCAAGACCAAGACCAAGACCAAGACCTTGAACCTCGAGACCAAGACCAAGACCAAGACTTTTAAAAACGAACTCGAGTGCACTCGAGACCAAGACCTTGGTCTCGAGGACAACAAGACTGATCAGAATTGAAGCTCTACCGATGAGAGTTACAAGGAAGTTTACGCGCGTGTGTGTGTAGGACCTACACCGAAAACTCTGTATATTGGGGCTCTTGGGAGCCATACCAACAGCTGCCTTATGACAAGATTATGCTACAGTGAGGTCACTTCCAATAGCTGAACCAGGGGCGGATCCAGGGGGGGCCAATCCGGCCATGGCCCCCCATTTGAAATTTTTATTTATTTTTGACATGTGTTTTATGGGCGTTCTATGATCTTTACACAGGCGTGGCCCCCCCCCTGCAGGCGTGGATGAGTAAAATGTACACAGAATGTAGAAGTACACTGAAGACATTAAAAAGGTTCATGACTAAAAAAAAAGGTCATCAACTTTTTTGGGAGATGACAAAAAATTTTTGACCCCCGCCCCCCTGATAGACCTTCTGGATCCGCCGCTGAGCTGAACCATACTGCGGGATACACGCCCGTAACCATCTTATACCAGAATTCATGTTATTATGAAGTGCCGGCCTTATAACAAGTCTCTGGTGTAGTTTAGTGCTTTTAAAAGCGTGGCAGAGGATCAAATATGAAATACCTGCTAATCGAAGTATATATTAATAGACACGCTGTAACACCGTGCCAAAATGTTTCGACCCTGAATATTTCGCTGATGAACAATACAGTGAAAGCCAGATAATGGGTGACCAGAGTTTTGTAAACAAATTTACAAAGCCAGCATCTTCTCCAATCATACTGGGGGCACCATCATTTGAAAGTTTACTAACAACAGCGTTGCAAATGCCTGCACCAGTTCCTGGTAAATTTGCCAAATGTAGGCTTATAAATTCTTCACGCATTTCATGTCCACTTGAATACCGAGCAGAAATACCTAATCGAGCTGATGATGTACTGCAGAATTTATTTGTCAGAACTTTCATCCAGACAAACAGAGAAAAACTGGCAAGAATGAATTCAATTGTTAAGTGATTTCGAATATTAGAACTCATTTGATTTATTCTATCTTTTACTGTATTTTTACTAATTGGCAATAATTCTTTTATGCGCTTAAGAAATTTTCCTTATTTTGAAAATTATCAAAAAATAGACCTTGCGCACTGGAGCCTTGCCCCTTTCATGTATTTTTCCATCCGTTAATAGCTTACCATGTTGTGCAACTGTTTTTGAAACTTCAAAACTAGTCGCAACCAAGGGAAGAATGAGAATGCGTTAATTGTGCCCTCACGGTGGCCGTGTCTTATCGATAACTCGATCCTTGGCCTGGGGATACTTTCGAGTGAAGAAGTTGATGACCTGGAAGTCAGAGATGAGCCCGATTAGTTAAATTGCTAATCGGTAGAATTAGAATTAGCTGTTTGTTTAATCGAATGACTAATCGTTTAGAATCTTATCGATAAGTTACCCATCTGTGCCGGAAGTTCGTACGAATCCTGGCGGAGTGAGTGCCTTAGTCGTAGAGCTAGAATCGACTATAAAGAGTTGCAACCATGGAGTGCAGAGTTAATTTATTCCAAGGACAAGGCTGGTTTTGAACCTTCAACACGCTGTTACTCCTCTGTTGCCTTCCTCACTGGTTCTTCCACGACGACTCGAAGTTCCCTCTGTCAAGTAGTTGCCATTTGATGTCAGCAGTATTCTGGTGCAATTTCATCAATTTAGCACATGACCTTGAGGTGCCCCAATGACCTTGAAGTTTTGATATTAGATGCAGAATGTTTGCCCAAGTTATGCAAGGAGTAATGTCCAGAAAAACTTGCTTTTACAGTATGAATCTGATGAGAAGTAGAATGCAATATTGGTAAAACATATTAGGTATATTATTCCATCATTATGTCCATTGCAGCAATGATGAAACAGTGAGTTGAGTCTAAACTACAGTAACGGTAAACTAGAGTAGTGGTCTTATTCCATTAATGCAAGTAGGCCTATGTAGTCGTGCTACGCGATATTCTTTCTTAGTGTTAAAATTCGGCATTATTCGCCCCCTTGTTCTTATGAAACCGTTCCTAGCGTTGATGCCGCAGACTGCAGCTGCAAGCCTCAGTCCCTACTTTAACATAACGCTCCACTGCCTATGAGTGGCATGGGAATCTAGGAAAGTCGAACTTTTGTGCTGGGTGCGTCGCTACAAATTGCATCATTTCTTCATCAAATACCTTCAATGTTAGTGGTGTTCTGCTACGCATATTTGCTAGAAAATGAGTTCAGTTTCATCAGAGGCATCAAACTTTAGCACAGGAACAACGAATTTCGAATTCCAGACCGTACAGATTCCTATAGCTTTCAGGATATGACGCATTCCCAGCTTTCAAGCTTTCCCAGCTTTTCTTACGGCCATCAGTTAACATGGAGCAACAAGCGGCCCTCGTCCTTTCTCTGGACCAATTGGCAATGGTTTATAAACGTGTAAACAGTTACAAGTAGTGTTCTTTGATAAAATTGAATCGGATTTTCCACCGGCAACTTTAAATGACTAATAGTGACCGGCAGTATTGTGGGACATTAGTCACACGTAGGGCCTACGGTCGTTAGAGGCCAGTGCTCGTTGAATTAATCTAGAAATAGACCATGGAACATTGAATCACTTGCGGTGGTTGACAGCTGCAAATTGAATATTGCAATTGTACATTGGCAGCTGCAAACCATCAGTAGAGCTTCAAATGCTGGCGATGCATGTAGTGAAAGTAGGCCTATATATATGCTCCGATGTGGTTAACAATTTTGCAAAGCTGATCTAGTCGTGGGTGATATGTCCGACGTAGGCCTAAGCATGGGCGTCCGGAGGGGGGCGCAAGGGGGCGCATTTGCGCCTCCCTAGACTTTGCAAATATTTTATAAAAATAAAATCTTTTGATTAATTATTATGATTATTACAACAGTCCCAACACGATTTTCAACGCGAAAAAACACTTAATTATTTAGGTAAAGTCCTTGATCATTATTTATTTTTTTCTATTCAAATTGTTTTTCTCTACAAAAACGTCATTTTGCCCCTCCCCTAAAAAATGTTGCCCCTTAAAAATGTTTGGGCCCCCCTAAAAAAATTCCTGCGGACGCCCATGGACGTAAGTCGATCCTGGTTCCTTCATTCAACAACGATAAGTTTTCTTCGGTAACAGCTCGCCGGTAGTATACCAGGGCTGAAGTGGTAAAATTTGAGGTGAGTATACGCTACCGGTGACCAGCGGCGTAAAAAAAATTAGAAGACCTTTTTTAAGGAAAAATTTCAGACTTTTCACAAATTCCCTCCAAATTTTTCTGACTGTTTACGATTTCGTCTCTGAAAAAGTTGATGACCTTTTTTTTTTAGTCATTCGCCCTAAAAACCTCAAAAAACCTGTCAAAACCTCTCTTTTTCCTCCAAATTTCATTACTCAGGTCTCTGCAGAGGTAAGTATACGCTGTATACCCGCGTATACCCTCGTCTAGAGCGCTGAGTAGGCCCTATACGCTCTCAAATTTCCCTAGAGGTGAGCATAGGCGTAGGGGATATTTCAGCGGCGGGGGGGGCAAGATTTTATTTCTGCCCGAAAAAAAATTCCGAGTAATTGCCATGACATCGTGCATCACTGACAGTAGAACAGTCACTCTCTAGAACAGCCCAAAATGTCGCCGGGTTCCTGGGAATTTGCCTCCTCTGCCCCCCTCTCGGCGGGCCTGCTCATGAACCATTCAGGATTAAAATCCCTTCGAGTTCTACACGTCCGAATCGTTTTGGACAATACTCTTTGAGCATTGGTTGGTTTGGGCAAGGCTGGCCATCCTTCATTACATCATCGCTGGAGGGAGTGTTGAAGTTCTCATTCTCAGAGTCAGGTTGGTCAGCATCCTCTTCATCAAAACTTGAACTTACCCTAGGGTCATTTTCACCAAACAGCTGGTTTGACACAACTATCGTCTGTCGGTAAGCTTACACCAGATGTGTCCGGTGCTGAGAATAGGTCTATCTGAGGCAGATTGTGAGACTGCGTTTGCTTTGGTTGCACGAAAAAAGTTCGGTACTTTTGGAACTTTTCACACACAGCGATGAACTTAGCGTTTTTACTCTGGTGATTTTTACCATGCTGATCTGCGTAGTCTGAATCCTTACCACATTCACTGCACGTAACACACTGTCGATACCTTCGTTTCCGCGAAGGTTCATCCATTACAGAGTTATAATTCTTACTTGCTAACTGATGCTAACAATTAACACTTGGTTTCGAGTCACAAATTCACAAATAAGTAAATATCAAACATGAGAGAAATTTCTGCACACAACGCTGACCTGGAACTGCACGCCGAAAAGTGGATTGCAACAGAACTTGAATTATTTTATTTCTTTTCTGAAGTCGGTATCCAGCCCACATGTTGGATGTTATAAGTAGGTAAGTAAGTAAGTAATTATTTAGTACATCATTGAATAAAGCTGTAAATGCTGTCGCGTCTCTCTAAACCCTGTCGTGGCCTATAATTTATTGAGAGCGCAACGTATTCACTCTCGGACCAAATGAGGTTTTTAGAGTTATAATGTAACAACCTACATAATACAGGTTACATATATACGTACCAATCACTATCGTTTCTATCTATCCCAGTTACTCTTCGCCGTTCGCCTTCCAAGTCAGTCTGACTTCTGTTCCCTGTTCCACGACCTATGTGTTCCTCTCCCCTCCTCCACGATCCCTTGTATCGGTCTTACTGAGCCGACTAAAAGCCGGTAGGGTGGAACGCAGGCAGGCAGGCAGGCAAGCAAGCAGAAAGGCAGGCAAGCAAGCAGAGGGTAGGCAACTGCCCAGCGTATACAGACCAGTCGGGCGATGTCAGATTCCTCACCTCTGGGGTGATTACGGCGTTGGGGTGGATGGAGGGCACTCTTCGGTTGATGTGGCCTCCTGCGAAATGTGATATAGGCCTAGTTTGAGGCATCTGCTGTTCTTCCATCACCATGATGCGCTGGGAGTTTCTGTTATAGGCCAAGTCAGAAGACGAAGCCGTGACAAATGCTATGGTGTTTGCGAGCTAGTAGCTACTAACAGTCTAATACTATTCCGATTCGGGCAAATTGTTCAGCATTTTTCCCGGTGCCAACTTGCCCGAAAAACAGGAACGCCCGAAATTTGGGGGGCGCTTGCCCCCTCTGACCCCCCGCCTCCTACGCCTATGGAGGTGAGTATACGCTGTATACCCGCGTATGCGCTCGACTACAGCCCTGTAGTATAGGCTACTTATTTCCTTCCTTCACATTCTGTAGTTTTATCTTTTCGACCATCAAAAATAAACCGAGTAAATCACCTACCTCGTTCTAGTCTTCCAGCTCGTTGCGTTAGTTTCATTATTCACGTCTAACTTTATTTTGGTCAATAACATATTTGTCAAACCAGCATCACATATAACACCGAAATCCTGCAGCACACTGGTGTTATCTCAGCAGCTGCTCTGTCTAGAACACCATAGCGATCATAGGCTTAAGTTAAATTTTGGTAGTCTACTTCGAAAGTCTCTTGACTATAACTTTCGGTGCAGGTTCATCACAAGTTGATTACTACTAAATTGAACAGTTTGATCTTTAGTTTAATCTTCTGGTCGATTACAAGTTTTGACCTGCTGGTATGGAAATTAGATTAAGAATCGTCTACTGAGTCATCATTAACATCCATGACCTTCTCTTCACATAATGACGCAATATATTTCGACTCGTTGAACTTGCCTAGATTTTCTTTTCTGCTTGTTAACAAGCCTAGACTATTCGTTGTAAGTTTGTCGACATTGCTGATACACATCAACCTTACTGTTCTCTGGTCAGTTAGAAACTCCTGCTCATCTTTAGGAACTCGAATGGATTGCTACCTAGGCCTACCAGTGGCGTCGATCTTGTTTGACAGGTGGGGGACACTTTTGAAATGATCTGGTCAAAAAAGAGTTTTGAACTGATCTGGTTAAAAAAGAGGTTAAAAAATGTACATTTTTTCGTGTTTTTTTTTCCAAATTTGGGAGGGGAATGTATGATGTGTCCCCCACTGTTAAAAGTGGGGTCTTGTCCCCCTCAACCCCCTGGATTGCCGCCCATGCTACCTACCTACTAAAAGATCAACAGAACTCTTTAAAGCTATAGGGCCTACACAAAATTAGTTTGCCCTGCAACAAATTACGTTTTAATGCAGTGCTCGAGAAATTTCAAAGCATGAACATTTGAGGGTCCTTGGGGCACCTCAAGGACTTATCTAAAAAAATCCTAAAATGTGCATGCTAACTAAGCAGTATAAAAGGCACATATATCGGCAGCTATTAGAATGTTCTTTTCAAAAAAAGTTTTTTCAATGCACCCTACTACGCAGTACGAAGCAGGACGTTTTGGCGCCGCCGTTTTGGCGCGACCGTTTTGGCGCAGCCGTTTTGGCGCACGGACGTTTTGGCGCACAGCCGTTTTGGCGCAGGACGTTTTGGCGCAGGACATTATACATCGCAGAATATATAATATAATACGAATCCCGTATCGTATAATATATACTTTGATGTCTACCGCTGTATTTGCTTCTGTTCCTTCTCTGATCTACTCTATGAGAGGTTCCCGAGAATTCTATTGGGCAGTGTTACTTTACGAGTGACACCGATCCACGTAACGAATTCTTCACAACACAGTATTTAGCTCAGTTCCAAAATACATGGAGCTGACATTCGCCAAGACACAGCAAGAGCGTATAGACAATGAGTAAAGAATACGCCTAAAAATGGACTGGTTTGAGGACTTTTACATGGGACGCCTGAATCGTAACCGGAGTCGACGTCGCGCATTGTTTCCTCCTCAAACGTGGTCTGTCTACGAGAAGACACTGAGTTTAGGGGATCATCCAACCATTTGAAGTTTATCGATGGTGTACGAGCGGTTCAAAAAGGGCGCGAGTTCTTTGCGAACAATTCGTTCGCGGTGACCAGCCGCCTGTAAAACGCAGAAAATACGTCGCAGCTGATGTCAGGATAAGGACAATCGTTGACAGTTACAGAGAACGTAACAACATCGAGTACCTTAGAGGAATAGCGCGTAATTTTTTATGGACTCCTGAGGAGCCAATGAACTGTTCAACTTTCCAAAAGGTAGCGCATAAGTGGTTTGAACAGTATCAGTTTTGAACATTTCTTTTAAGCTTTGATATACTGGGTTTATACGTTGTTTACATTTGCAATAAAAATGACTAAACATTTCTTCCCTACTGCTATGTACCACGTTAAATTTTCTGCAACAAAACATCCTGCGCCAAAACGTCCTGCGCCAAAACGGCCGTGCGCCAAAACGTCCTGCGCCAAAACGGCTGCGCCAAAACGGTCGCGCCAAAACGGCGGCGCCAAAACGTCACGTACCGTACGCAGTAACTATGACAGTGTACCTGTCTCAGGGAGACTGGAACACGTACTCTCCACTTAACACGGCTAGCGCTCTAACCAATCGGCTACCATGCTCCCAAGCATTAGCGCCCTCAGAAAACCTCAGTCTTTGTCATTCATTCATTCATTCACTCCTGCGTTCTTCTCTTCTTTCATGATTTTGTTAGTTCGTTCGTCTATTTGAGCGTTTGTTTGACCGTTTACCTACCTTTCTGTATGTTCATGTCTCTGTCCTCTTCCAATCATGTCCATATTGGAACACATAGGGCCACATTATACAAGCTATATTGGACCCATTTGAGCCCCATCATATGTTTATTGCCTGTCTGTGTGTCTGTCTGTGTGTCTGTCTGTGTGTCTGTCTGTCTCCTACCTTTAGTCTGGCTGTGCAGCGCGACGATCCACGCACAGAGAACAATCTGATTCACGTAAAGTAGGGCCTAGTATCATCTCCAAACCGAAGTCGACGAATATTATGATAAAATTGCTGATATGGAGATATATATTTCTAGGTGACAAATGCAAATGCATTCTTCTGAATTGTAGGCCTATTCAGCAATTAAGCAGTCGGTTATTAAAATAGCGTTTTAAGCTCAGCTTCTGAATCTGTAGAATTTGTTTGTCAGTAGGCCTATGCAAAGCTGCAGAGAACTTTATCATTTGGGCGATTCAAAGCAAAGTTCGTACTAAACAACAGCAAAGGAGTGAGCAGAATCAATCAATGCGACCGAACAACAATAGCCTAGGCCTAATTATCCAATAAACATGCCATCTAATTTGTTTATCAACTGTGCCCAAAAGGGAACAGAGGTTGAGTTTAAAAGTTCATTGCTTCTTCAGAAGCTTTTAGCTTGGAACTACTTATACAAATTCTAACCAATAATAATACGCAAAGTAGTTTGCTGATGAAAAATTTAAAAATTTATTCATTCAGCTGCCAGATTATTGATACTGATGGCCAGGGCCTACTATCCCCCCTGTAAGCTGGAAGCAATCCCCCTTAGCCTACTGTAAACCTCCCCTATCTCCCATCCCTTCTTCCACTACACCTCCCCACTCCCTTCCTCCCCCTTTCCCCTTCCAATCCACACCCCTCTCCATTCCCCTCCTGTACATTCCTCTCCCCCTTGAAGTGGGGGTCCGGGGGTCCTCCCCCGGAAAAAATTTGGATTTCTACATTGCCGTAGGTGAGTTTTAGAGCATTTTTTGGAGCAAGAAAACTGGCTTTGGAAAATTATACATTTTAGTTCAACTGAACTGTTGAAATAATTTCTGCAGGGCTCCCAGTGCACTGTAAAATTTTATGGGACAAGCTGTAATAAATATGGCACAAAATTTCAGTGCAACAATTATTGTTTTGTAGTGCAGTGAAAATGAGATTATCAGGTCTTGAATTATTCCTGAAAAATGATTGTCGGATGGATAAAACTGTAGTAGGCAGGGATGGAGCCTTTTACCGCTGCATTACACCAGAAATGTGCATTCATAATGCAATCTTTAAAATCCCCATATATTTGCTAAACAGTGTCCTATATTGCCCAATATTTTAACATGTGTCCCATATTTTGGATATTTCTAAATCAACAGGATTGTGAATGCTTTTCTTAAATGTTTTAATCCTTTTTGCATCTTTATCAACAAAACATAGCAGAACATAATGTAATTGTAATTGTAATTGTAATTGTAATCGAGGATTTATATAGCGCCACTCATAAACAGAGGCGCTCCCGACCCGTGTCAGTGTCTTCACTGACAAAGAGAAATGTTTTCAGGCGCTTGCGAGACTGGGCAGGAGACAGAGAGAGGAGGACAAGCCTAAAGCCCTGAGGGAGGCTGTTCCAACTGGAAGGGCCCACAACCGCAAAACTACGGGACTGGGCAGTAGCAGTGCGCATCCAAGGGACTAACAAGAGGCCACGGGCAGATGACCGGAGAGAGGCCCGACCAGGCAAACTGGAAACTGGGGTGCAGTAAGCCCTGAGATACAGCGGAGCTGAGCTGAGCCAACAAGACAGTTACGCATGAGGGAAAGGACCTTAAATTGAATGCGTTGGTGAATGGGAAGCCAGTGAAGGGAGTCCCGGATGTAGGAAGAGATATGGGCAAACTTCATGATGCCCCCTATAATGGCCAATAGCTAAAGAAAAGCAAGCAATAATGATACACGATAACACTGCTTAGACACTGTATGGTAACCTCAGCAAATATTGCATGTCCCATAATTATACTGATACATCACAATACAATACTTTAAGAATCATTAGTAATTAGTCACTTTATTAGTCACTAATTATTAGAAATTAGTGACTTTAAGAATCCCCAGGGGGGGAAACTTTTCCCCCCCTGGCACAAATTGGAAGCAGTCTGATTCCTTCCCCCCCTACGTAGTAGGCCCTGCTGATGGCTGCAGTACGAGATAGGAAATGCTGGACAATGTTGACCCGTTCATGTAGCCGTTATAAGAGGTCGTTGCATGTAGCCTACCATCGCAAAGCGACGACGGCGACATGACATGACATGATACTCATAAAATACATAGTTCCTGGAAAGACGCGACCAGGTCGTTGGACGCGACGACGCCATTTTGGTTACGAAAATTCCTCTACGAATCTTGAACTAACTTCAACTAAGTCACATAATCTGTTGAAATTCCTCGATGTCTAACTTGGTATGTAATTATGTATGTAACTAATTCACTTTGTGTCCGATGCTAGGGAGTCGGGACACAGTTTGGAGCACCCAAATCGTAAAACACCTTACGATGTTGGACCAATGGCGAAAGTCGCGCAACCGAATAAATTTTTGGGAAAGTAACGATTTATTTTTTAAAAGACGATTAAGATTTATGATTTTGAACACTAATGATGTCAGGATGTGTTTAAATATCGTTATTAAAGATTTTGCGTTAGGTAGGCTACAAATATATTTTTTATTAGCCTACATTATAATTATATGGTTCATTTCCAACATTGATTTCTGCAGTTTTGTGATTGATTTTTTTAAATAGTTTAACTTTAAGAACACATGCAGATTCTGTCAATCAGATCAAGTTTTCAAGCAGTTTAGTTATGCGATGATCATGATTTTGATTTAAAGCTGTATTTTAATATTATTCTTCACAGCTTTCAACAACGGTTTCTGTCGTAATACATAAAGTTGTAGAAATGTAGAACTCCACACGTCATTCCCTAATTTGTTTTAAGAAGCAATTCAGGTCCCACAAGTTCAACACGCATCTGTAAGCTCATCATCGGTCCATAGGTTCTTCATTATAGAAGCTCAATAAGTTTTTGCAAGTTTCGACAATTCGTTGCTTTAAAAAATTCAACCCATTTCAGATCTGCACCTTTGTCTTACATGCTTTTTATTACTACAGATTTGAAATAGGAACAGTTGGCTAGGTCAAGTAGGGATGCGGGACATTTAGGCTACCTCGAAATCTGTATGGTTGTGGTATGTACAAATCACTAAGCAGTCTTTGTCTGGTCTGTCCCCAGTGGCAGGTTCAGATTGGGTCCATTCCTGTTTTCCTCTTAAAAAACACTTCCCCAAATGCAGTAGCCTATTTTGAAATTTTGATTTAATGATGACATACATTCTTTTGTTTCAATATTGTTTTCAGTAAACAAGCACTGGGAAAGGATCCTGATCAAGACTCGAGGAAATCAAGCACGAAACTTGTAAAACCAACCGGTTAAATTAAAGTAAGCGGATTTATTGACGTTGTTTTAAGAAGTTGAGTAAAGACGTAATCTGCGCCATGCCATGTAGCTAGCCAGCGGTTCTGAAATCCGGACCTATCTGAGGCCAAGACTATTACAGTGTGCTTCAAGTAAAAGTCAAGGCCATAATTCATTAGAAAAGTCGATTTGAAATCCGATAAGTCTCAGAAGGAGAAGTTGGGCTATGGATAGCAAGGAAGCTGAAACAATTGAGTTTTGATTTGAATTCTGAATGACATTATAGAATTGACAGAAATCATTCAAACGGGCAGTGAATTCCAAAGCTTCATATTACCAGCCACTGAGAATGCTCGTGATCCCAACAATATTTTATTGTGAACAAAACAAGAGCCAGAGTTAAATCCAGGGTCGTAACTTTGGTCTAAAAAGTGGGGGGTACCAATTTCTTATATAAACGAAGCAAGGTGGAGATTGCGATCTCTGGGAAAGCACAATAATAAAAATATTGATTGACATTGTTCAAAAAGTAGGGGGTACGGTTACTACAGTATCCCCATTCCAAAAGTGGGGGTACGGGTAGTGGGGTATCCCTTGTACCCCCACAAATTACGCCTATGGAGTTAACAGTCAGCATACAATGAGTAATGTGCCTAAATATGTTCAATTTCATTCTAAATGCTTCAAACTGCAGAGGACTCAGCCTTAGACTTTGCGTTGAGAGGCTTAGAACTCTCCCCATTGGAGACTTTGTGTCTTTGATGCTGGCTGTCCAGCACTTGTCCAATTTCATCCTTGTAATTGACACAACTGGCCAAAAGTCACCAATACACTGATTCCAGACCTTAACCGTAATAATGCACTGTTTGGGAGCCACATCAAGAGTGCCACATACATGACTAACTGATCGGTACAGACATAACTTCATTATCATATATGATCAGAAATTAGCATCATTAGTACCTAATTAATAATAATAATAATAATAAAATAATAATATTAATAATAGTAATAATACTACAACTTGTCAAGATCCAATTATATCATTTTATATATCAATATAATCATTATTGTAACATTTGGAATTGTTTTGCTCCTACAGCTTGTACTAGGAAGTGCAGCATGGAAACAACCCCTTGAACTAAGCGACTGGCATCAGCCAGTGATGTATGTTATAGAAATTTATGAATCTGCATAGAAGACATAACTATAAATTATTATCATTGTTATTTTTTAAACTTTAGTTTAAATTAATTTATTCATAAAGCCAACAAACTCATAAGCAGACTACTGAAATTGACTACAGGTATTTTATTGTTTTATTATTATTAGTAGTATTATTATTATTGTGGTTGTTACTATTATTATTATTATTATTACTATTATATTTTTTGCACCGAGGTACTTCATTCCCTCAAGGTCTTAAAATTATTAGTGTGATGATTCTGGTAACTACACCTCTTCCGTGTTGGGTAGAGCTTTGGCAAAGGAACTGCTGAACGCCACGGCGTTATTATTCGTTCTTTTGCTCCAAGGTACATGTGATTCCTGAGAAATAAAACATTCCAGAGAATACAAAAAGTTCTGGGACGGCTAGAACTCGTCAAGATCCAGTGAATCTTGATGAGTTCTATTATTATTTATTATTATTATTATTATTATTATTATTAATTAGGTACTTATATGACGTTAATTTCTGAATTCATTTCAGAAGCGTGGTGGTAGGAAAAGATGAACTGAAAGGAAAAGAGAGTATCTTCTTTCTTCTCCACTTGTTTTACCTACATCAACACCCACGTGATTTGCCTTACTTCCTCGGCGAC
Organism: Allolobophora icterica; assembly: GCA_963556255.1. Lineage (NCBI taxonomy): Eukaryota > Metazoa > Annelida > Clitellata > Crassiclitellata > Lumbricidae > Allolobophora > Allolobophora icterica. The sequence goes on from OY744614.1 coordinate 29,452,010, forward strand.
CATCAACAGCACCAGCTACACCACATATAAACTCCGCCACTACCGCTACTACACCACAATCACCGCTACCACCTCTCTGGTCACTGATGCAACTGCGAACACTACTTCCTCCACTACTACCACAACCACAGTTGAAGCTGATCGGGTCAGTCCTTCATCTACAGCCCTTCATCTAATGAAGCACCGGAAGTGGAGTCCATCAGTCGATTCTAAGGAGTGGTGGTTAGTTCTTGATTGGTTGGTTCTCGACTGATGATGTAGGAAATTTCGTTTGTTTAAGAAAGGGGAACATGATTGTATGAGTAATTGGGTGAAGGAGTGCTGAAAATATAAGGTAAATCTGCAGTAAATTATACAGTGTAGGCCTATATAAATATATACCTACAATCCTATATGTCAAATATTATTAGGGGCCATCCATATATTACGTACACATGGAGGGGTAACCGAAATGCATGTGTTTGCGTACGCTTGCGAATAGGGGGGGTCTACTGATAATGGTGTACACAAATTGATTGGCCTTCAAGTGAGCTGGAGTTTAGTCTTTCCAGCTATCCGGTACTACCAGAGGAAGTAGGACTGTGGGAAAGGTGTCACTTATGCCACCTTACCTCTGAACCCTATTATTAAACTATCAAACAACTGGGCACTTTCAGCAGTAAGTCCATGGATTACTCATCCTTCAATCTGGTCTAAAGTGCAAACAGTCACTGTCTAGACCTGTGTAACTGACTCATTCTGCAGCTGGTCTTGGGGGGGGGCTGTAAACTGTAGTACGCAGGTGGGGGGTTGAAAAAAGTACACGTGCGAACAGGGAGGGGTCCAATTTTCCCGGACTTTTGCGTACGTAATATGTGGATGGCCCCTTACAGCCTGTTGGATACTGTTCTAAAAATACTTTTGTACTGGCATATTTTATAGACGAACAAATTAGCAAAACTAGAACGTGCACTATATCATTTGGTCTTTTTGAACTACGGCTTGAAATCCTGTCTGTGCATGCTCAATGGAGACGAGCATTTTTGCGATGAGTAACTGAATGCATTGGCACCGCACGCGCGGTTTATCAATATTCCCTTTCGCTACATAAATATGTAATGCACGGAATAGTTTCCAGTACGCAGACTATAGAGTATAGGCCTATACATTGTGATCAGTCTCAAAAGACGTGTATTCTGTAGTTAGAGTAAGCGATGCTATTGTAATCATAAGCTCAAAATTTCTACAGTGCGACTCTAAAGCAAAGTGCATAGCACCAGCGTATTCACGATTGCTGCTTCATGCCATAAGGGTTATCCAGCAGGGACATCATTTCAGCTTTTTCCAGGGGGCAGGGCAAAAAAGAAGTGAAATTTTTTTTCCCGCTCATGCGCGAACATTTTTTCACCATGTTGGGAACAACGGTGCGCTGTGTCCCCCACTGTTTAAGGTGGGGTTCTTCTTCCCCTCGGGATCGCTGCCGGTATTTGTATTTAGTCTACATGTGCAAAAACTGTCGGCCAGTGCTGCAAACGAGTCTTTTTTCCTTTTTTACCCCTTCTTCCTCCTTTTTGTTCAAAAATCAGGGGGGCAAATGCCCCCTGCCCCCTCTGTTATCCAGAGGAAATCCGAGTCCGGTTACCAGACAGGCTTTTTGGGTGCAGCAGAAATCTCGAGATTACGATTACAAAGAAGCTGCTTGTATCCTCTGCTTTGCCGGTCAATCGTAATCATAACTGCAAATCATTGTGCTGCAGAGTATTGTCTTCTAATTGCCTTGCTGCGAATGATCTTACGTTTGAAGCAGTGCCACAAATGTCAACTGCACACTTCCTCACACTGTCAAAATGTACTTGAACTGGCAAGTTTAATTTCGGGTATGGGAATGAAATCGTGTGTAGTTGACCTGAGCTAATCTCTCACGAATTCATACTCCACACACGTCAACTGCGCGCCGTGTCGGAAAACACTATGTTTTAGGCCAGTGCTTCTTAAACTTTCGAATGCTGCGGACCGGTAATTGCTTTACCAGCCATTTCGCGGACCGGTGCTATTCAACATCAGCTTACATGTTTGACATGTTATATTAAAAATTGGATTTCATATAACACTGTCACTATTTATAACAACTATATTGTTGTTACTGTTGCCAATTTAAGCCGTTTATTATACATTTTCACGAATAAGTAGAAAATTATGAATTTTAAGTACTGTTCACGGACCGGTGACCAGAGCTCCGCGGACCGGCGCCGGTTTGCGGACCACCACTTTAAGAACCGCTGTTTTAGGCCATGATTTGAGGGACAAAGTCACTGGTAGATTGTTTTAACTTTGCATGACGGTACCGGGTACATATCTCAAGTAATGAAGGTTGAAAACTGCTGAATGCATATAGTTGAAGATTTATCCAGTGCAAGAAGAAATGCAAATTTAAATTAATGAAGCATCGTATATGGGAAATCATATTTAAAACGAGTACTCTACTTGAAACAATAAGCAAACACAGATTTCCAGAATGAATGCACAGCACTGTACTGTGAAACTTTACCCGGTTTGTCCTTAAACTGTTCTGGTAGCATCCTAATGCAGAGGCAATTCAGAGGCAAACTGAACCTCTCACAACTTGATGCTTTTGCTTAAATGTGTAACATTCACATGAGACTTAAAGTTCTCAATGTTTGTGATTTTTTGATGCGATCCAGTGAAGTCCTTCTTAATATGTCACTTCGCCTTTCTGTTTTTTCAGTTGACTGTGCTTGGCCGTGACCCATCACCTACAATGTATTGATCATAGTGCGCAAATCTCTTGCAGTTATCCAGTAAATGATCTCAGTAACCAAAGAACATTCTTCAATTCATATCCTAGTTATGAGAACTGGCACTATGAAAAATGGCAAGGAGATAAGATAAGATCTAGATAAGAAAGAAGCAAGAGCAGTTTCAGAGAGGTTGCCTTGGATATCAAGTGTTAGCAACCTAATTTTCTTAGCCTCGGCAATCGGCATATGAGGGCGGGTAGCCAGTCCTCTCCCTCGCTGTCTCATCTTTCCGCCGAAAATGTATGGTGTACTCGGTACAGCGGAGTTGTTAGGGGGCGCAGGTGGAGCAGAAATCTTGAAACAGATTTCTGCCCTGGTGGGGATTTGAACTCCCAGCCTCTCGGGTTGATAGTCCAGCACTCTAACCACTAGACTGTCATACACCCTAAGATCAACAAATATTGCCAATGTTCTTATTATAACTTACAATGCTTCTGTGGTTCGAAACATGTTGCAATTTACCAATGAAGGAGGGAAGAAATTGGTTCTTCCACTTTTTAGACCAAAGTTATGCCCCTCTTTAAAAAGCTCCTTCAAAGAGCCCTGTTCTGTTAGCCAACGTTTTTTGAAGATGTGAGTAGCCTAAACAATCTTGCAAGACACAAAACTCTGTCATACGCCAATGATGATTACCTCTACACTCAGTTTCCTGCAGCTGGCATTTGGCATCAGATAGACTTTTCCCCATCTATTGAGTTCATCCACACTCAATTTCTTCAGCTCACTGACCTGAAGAACATTGAAATTGCAATTGTAATTGCAAAATTGTAGTTGCCATTGTAATTGTAAACAAGTTATATCTATTGTATTGTATTATATTTACGGACTTCTAAAGTGCCTCTCAGAGTACAACCAAATCAGAGGTGCTCCCAATGCGAAGAGCCCCGCGAAAAAAGACAAGTCTTAACAGAATGGCCAGACAGTAGTACCCCCAGTTAAGATCATGATGCGAGTCATAGATAGAAGGTCATTCCAGTGCAAAGGGCTGACGATAATAATAGTAGCAGGAAGAATCTAGAGTAACACCCAGATCACGAAAACTGGTTGAAAAAGTAAACTGAGGAGACCAGAGATGGCAGACCACAGTCTTTTGGGGTTGTGCTTTGTAACCAGATCCTTCCAGTATGCCGCCTCCTTTTGATGAGTCGGTGAAGGGAGCGTAGTTGAGTGACCCAGATGAAGTGATCAGCTGGATTTCTAGAGTGTCAGAACACCTTCCAAGACATTGGGTTTGACATCGCAGTTGGTGACAATCCGGGTTGAACCAATGACAAGCGGTCGAACATAAATCTTGACACCACGGAGTTGAAGCATCTTGTCTAGAAGATTGCTAATTGGGGAGGAATAGAGATCAAAGAGTTGTGAAGTTGATAGGGCATCAAGTTGCGACAAGAGCCGAGAATTTCAGAGGGCATCACTAAATGCATGGTGGTAAAGTGACTTCCATCCTCAAAGGTACCACAGAGAATGAATGGGCTGTATGTGAAGAGGAGGGATGGAGAACTTGATGAGCGAGCAATTGGACATGGTCGGAGGGTGGACTCTTAAGTCTTGTAATTTAGCATCTTCAGAGGTGATGACAAGGTCAAGAGTGACACCCTGTAGATGTGTAGATCCGAAGACATGTTGACATAGGCCAAACTGTGTAAGAAGATCCTGAAAATGATTCTGACTTCTTCACTTTGCGTCTATATGCTTCTTCTTCCAGTTCTCCACCCTTGGGGGATTCAAACGTCCAATGGCATCGCTCCTCTCGATGGTGGTGCATAATGAGGAAGAAGGGTGTGGAATGGGGAAGCAAGCATGTCTAAAACATCTCTGCTGCCCAAATGTCTACCCCGCGGCCCCGCCACCATCACGTGGTCACCCTGTTGGAAACAGAGTGCTTGGTGGACGACTGAGTCCTCACCAGTAACAGTGAATGCCCAAAGACCAAGAGTCTGAAGGACGGATGATGGAGAACATCAGCAATACATGTAGAGATGGTATCTGTATAAAACTAAATATTTCTAAAAATTCCAAGTATTACTTATGATGGCACAAACATTCTAGCTATACTGTGACAGCAGATCTTCTTCTAGTAGGTATTAAAAGCAATTTTAACAAAGTAATTAATTACTACCATCCCTACTGAGTTTGTAACTACAGTGTGGACTAAATGTGAGGACAAGAAAGCTTGTTGAATATTATTACAAACAGTTTGACTAAAACAGACCAAAGGACCAAAAGTCAAGAATGAAATTTGTATAATGAGTCTTTGAACTTCTTCATTTTTGCATCAGACAGCATAAAAAGTGTTTGCTAAAACTGAATGATGAAATGTACCTCCAGCTGAGGACGTTTAAAAAGGTACAGATTCAAGACAATTTCAGCCCAGTGGCGTTTGACTTGGTCTTCTAGGTTTGAATCATCCTGGTCTTTCTGATGAATAGCTGTCGCAACCTGTAATGTAAAGCAGAGAACATAGTGTAATACCACTCAACAAAACTTGCAGAATGGACAATTGCAGCTTACCAAATTGAAAACCTCTTCATTCCTCTTGTGTCAAAAGACCTTAAGGTAAATTTACAGTAGAAGACACAACAGTCACATCATATTGTTTGCCATAAAATGGGTAGCCTTTTTTGGTGTTCAGTTTGCATTTAAAAAAAAAGACAGACATATTCTGTGGACTTTCAAACTGGACTTCAGTTGCCAATACAGTGAGAGGAAGATCTTGATGGGTGCTATTGAACTGGATGATGATGGATGGATACAGGACACTGAAGGAAGAAGCCCACCATTGAGAGGAGTGGCACCATTGAATGTTTGAACCTGCCCGAGGGCAGAGAACTTAAAGGAGAGATTGCTTAGCAACAGCTCCTAGCAGCCACACAATCGTAAACCAGTTGCTATTCATCACTACACTGCAAATGTGAAAACTACTCACTAGTTGGTTGAATGTGTTGGCAGACATCTTTTGAAGAGTTTCGGAGTTGTAATCTTTATAAAACATTTCGATTGCTTTGTTCAGGTCCTCCATCCTAAGCAGTTTCACACAATATCTAACATCATTCAAAGCATTTAAATTTAAGTAATTAAATACACAATGAATTTGATACAATTGTATTGATAACCTAGAGTTATTGATTGCCAATTCATAGACAGTAGCTTGGGATTGTCAGATACCACTGCAATTTGCCAACCTATTTCTTCAATCCTCATATCAGTACATAATGAATGAGATAAACAGACAATTTACCTTGATGTGCTTCACGATAGGGTGCATTGGGTTCTGAGCATTCTCAGTGGTTGATTCTGAAGCGTTGAAATTCATTGCACAGTCCTCCATGTTCCATTAACTCTGCCACTGCTTGTACTCTGGGAGTGCCAAGCCACAGTGTTGTTAAACAGCAACCAACCGTGTTCCATTAGTCGTTTCATGCCGTTCAGTTCATTCTAAATTTAAGACTCGCATGGTTCCACTTGCTTACCCACCGTGGCCCGACTTTCAGTTTCCCTGACCTACAAGGCTTTGACCAGGCTTCTCCAACTGATCATGATTCTTGACCATAGTGTCACTTCAAGTGGTCATCGATCGATACCTGCGCATTAAGTTAATGGTGCTACAGAAGTCATTTGATTAGATTAGAATAGATTACGAATTCATTGTTCTACAGAGATAGTCTGGAAAGTCAACAATCTAACAAAATTGTACGGTCCTTGTCAGATATTGCGTATCTAAAGAACGTGCACATAGTGCCACAAGAGTTATGATGTCATAACTTTGCAAAGAAGCCTCACAACTTACGTGAATTCGGTTGCCTGGCTGCCGATGGCCAACTCAAAGCCAAGAACTCCGAAATTGTTAGTTTTTGTTATCTCTACGTGGTACCCAATTTGTTGATTTGTTCTCAAATTGGCGAAAGCTTCTGTTGACAAATCGGTCTACATTGGAATATTAAGAGCATTAGGGTGGCACAGTGACAGATACATATAATAGTTTTACATTTCAGTCCTAACAATAATGCAATTTATTTAGTGCCATAGCAGAGCCAAGGTCAAAGCAAAGGGCGCTGTACAGGAGTTACAAAAATCATTGACTGTCATATGAAACTTTAAAACGAAAGGCCTTGAGCCCTGAATCTACGTTTCAAATCCTAGTGACCATGTTCTTCGGTAAGCACTGAGCAGCTTAATGCATTGAGTGTCCGGTTGTTGGACTCCTATTTTGTATTGATGGAGGGCAGAAATCCAATCCTAATCTCATCTAATCCTATAGAAGTCACTGGATTAGATTAGATCTGGATTAGATTTCCGTTTTCCGTCAATACAAGGACCTTAGTTCTATCGATTACTGTGATAGGAGTCATACAATAAATTAGAGAATGCCTTCCCTTACATAGATATTATTCCATACGATTAAACATTAAGTACTACTACGTATTGTATTGTCAAATGTCACAACTTGAATAAGAACAAATTTAAGTGTAATTGTAAACTTTAAGCTTCTAAAGCACTACTCGAAAGCTAAGTGACCTTGAGCAAGTCCTTAACACTCGGTGCCATCAGTGTTTGTTGCTTGTACATATGTACACTTCTGAGTGTTGGAAGGAGAGCAATATCAAATACAGTTGCATTGTATTACTGGCTCCAAAAGTTCCTAATGAAAGTGCCAAGTAAGAATCAGTTTGGAAAAGATCGCACTCCACTCGACTTGTTGGTATACTCTCCTCCGCGGCTTCGGTCAATGCTAGCGTTGTCCAAGGCTCCGGGTTTGTCCCCATCGCCTTTGTCATCACAAAAACCAGTTGCTATGCATCACTACACTGCAATGTTGAAAACTAATTACCTGTTGGCTGAAAGTGTTTGCAGACATCTTCTGCAGTGTCTCGAAGTTGTAGTCTTTATAGAAACTCTCGATTGCTTTGTGCAGGTCCTCCATCCTAAGCAGTTTCACACAATATGTAACAGTATGCATACGACCTTCATCCGGTAAACTCGACCAATCATATGGTAAAATATGCAGATGACACTTATCTTGTCATCCCAGCTTCAATGGCTCACAATATCCAGCAAGAAATCGATCATGTCACTCAGTTGGCTGTTCTCCACAATCTCCAGTTCAACCATCAAAAGTCACAGGAAATGATCTTTACTTGTCACTTGGATGACCATCACCCACCATTGCCTGATGTCACCCGAGTCTCCTCCATGAACATACTTGGCATCAGTGTAACTAACGATCTCAAAGCCTCTTCGCATATTGCAGGACTTATTCGGACATGATCAAGTTCCATACAGAAACTTAAAATCCTGAGGTCCTATGGCCTCCCTTCATCATCTGTTCATTAAGTCACAAAAGCCACTACGTTTGCCAGGCTCCTCTCTGCTGCCCCCGATGGTGGGGATTTGCCTCCGCCAAATATTGATATAAAATAGACAGATTCCTTCTAAGGCTGAAGAGGTCCGGTTACACTGATAGCAAACTGCCCCAATTCAGTGACCAAGTGAGGATGATCAAACTTTTCAAGCCATTGTGGCGAATCCATTCCATGTGCTGCATCAACTCCTTCCTCCGCTTTAAGCACAACTTTATAATTTACGACCTAGACCCCATAACTTTGTCCTCCCTAAGAATGATGACAGAAATTTGATCACCCGACTCTTCCTTGCCTCAAATCTAAGCCATAACTAACTTATTCACAGTTTCTTAGTTGCACTCTCTCTCCAGTTTTGTCAATCTGGATTAATAACGAAAATACATACATACACACATACATTTGATGCTTGTTGTTATGAATGACTTACCATAATGAGCTGGTTCAGGACTTCACTGCGCAACTCCGTGGGACCGAGCTGTATGTATGTCGATAAAACGGAGTTGCTGTCACTTTGGTTTTGATTTGGAATTGAGAAGGTTGACGATGCGGCAGGAAGTTTTGTCAGGAGCACCTGGTAAAAGATAAAAACATCAAAATAGTTTCAGTTTTGCCTCAGGTAATTAAACAGTTTGTATTGTAATCAAGCCACAGTGCAAGATTTTCTCAGCTGCCAATCTGAGCTTGCGGAATTCAGTGCCTGTTTCTAATCACCACCCAAGTTCTCAAATGTTGGTCAGATCTGGAATTATCCCCATTTTTCCAATTGGAAGACAGTTCATAGTAAAAGGGTGTGCAGTCTGTTGAGTCTCATTCCTCCTTAAATCTGAAACCAGTTTTTACATATATGTGACCATCACCTGATTCCTTGTACAATACAATAATGGCACTACAGAAGTAGCTTGCTACTGACGACGCTAAATAAACTGTCATAAATACATTACCTTACAAGTTTCCAGATCAGAGACTAACAAGAAAGATCATGCGTGTGACAGTACTAAAAGCTTCTTTTACTTTCCATTCCTCTGTTTTGCAAGTGGTTGAAGACCATTCTGTTCAATCACGGTCTTATGTAATCAGGTCAATAGCACCTCTGGCGAGTTTTCTCGAAGAGGTGCTACATAAATAAGCACTTAAAATTACCAGTAGAATGCCAACTCAACCAACTGTTAATGCACCCATTATCTACTGAGTATGTCACCGAATGACTACCAAAACCATTATCAAAAGCATAAATATTCCATTCACATGAACCAACCTGAGATCAATTGCTTAGTCAACAGTAATTGACTCACTTGAGACAGAGATTCCGAGTTCTTTGCAGCCGTAACACCTAATCCATTTACTAAGTACGCCTCAAGGTCTAGGGCTTCCTAACACAAAATAAACATACCACTTTTAATTAATCTTAGTGTGCCCTTTTCTTCAGTCTCGGCTGTGCTATGATGCTGTATTGTATTGTATTGTATTGTATCTAAACATTTATAAAGTGCCTCTCACAGTGTTTGCTAATCAGTGGCGCTCCCAGAGCGAAAGACCCAATGAACAGCAAGTGGTCTTATGACAGCGGAACGAGGCACTTGGGCCACCAGCTAATAAAGAGGCACGTGTCAATGGAGGGAGTTGATTCCATAGAGCAGGACCAATGCAAGAAAAGGCTCGAGTTTTGGCCATAGATCGTCATTTTTTTATTATTCTTTTTTATTAATAACTAAAACAGTTTTAGTCTTAAATATTTCAACATGATAGAAATGAAGCATCAATGATGGACAGATAAACCGGATTTTCTGAGGTAATCCTGAAGACTCTCGACTCTAGACTATACGGTAGTCCTGAAATACATGCCAGATTGCTAAATCATTACTAAATCACCAGCAGGGGCCGTATGCATAAGACTAGAGTAGCTTATTCCCTGAATAGCGCTTACACCCGGAGTAACTATTCCCTGAATAAGCCTTGGTGGTTATTGGCATGCACGACCCCGTTTAGCCGTTGGATTAGTTACTCCGGGTGTAACTGTGCGAGACAATGCATGTCTCTGGGTTTTCCCCGCGGGAAATACCCTCATCATTACCCACCGTACGGAACCTGCCGCGGCACTTCGAATGCAACATCGTCAGGTATCTCGTCAAATTTTAGCATTTTGTGACGGCAAACGAAACGTAATATTAAGTTCGTTGTCGGTGAACGAGGCGAACTAATTATGGCGCCTCTGAAACACTTTTTGACGTCTATTATTTCGTCGAAGCGGCGAATCACAATGGCCGCCATCTTTGCTAATCGCCGCTAAGCTAGGAATAGCGGACTTACTCCTAGGGGTAGAATCGGAATAGCGTTATGTCCAGCGTAAGGCGGTACACCTGTCTTATGCATGCCAATTTAACCCACTACTCCGACATAGGCCAGATTTAAGCTGGGAATAAGAGTTACACCCCTCTTATGCATACGGCCCCAGTTCACAACATCTGAATGTGCAGTGTAATTAGTTATACTAACTTGCACTTTATAAATCTTCATAATAATAATAAATAATAATAACTGGAGACAACAGAGAAACTGCATTTTTATACCAGCGTTTATCTGTCGTCATCCAATGCTTCAACGCAACTGCGTTTCACAGCATTTTGACGCTCAGCTTGAGACTAGCCATCCCATGAAAATGCTAACCCTAATTTTTAAAATCCTTATTCAGATGACGTGAGCTGGTAAGTTTTTAATTTCTACAGATTATTATTAATAATAATGTAGCAATCTGGCATGTATTTCAGTACTATTCAGTAAATAAGTAAGTAGTTTATTTGCTAACTCCCTGTATTCTAAATAAAACAAATCACAAGTATATCACTTACACTAATACAGTGGCAGGCTGCTGGAGAAGTGTTGTAGCACTCGTCTCTGAGATATATGTAATCCAGAGGGATTACATGTACCTCAGGTCAAAATTATAATCATAACAATAATATATTAAGCATAAGTTACTTACATCACTTGAAATATTTCCCTGTAAGAGGCCTTCGACAACAAGCCCTTGTAAAACAGCTTGATGAAATGGAGTATTAGGTCCCTGTTGATGCCCTTTATGGCTTTCTGTTTCAAAGTAATTTCGTGATACTTTGTTGACAGGATAGATTTCTTTAACTCCCTGTAATCAGAAAAGTTTGTTTTCTTATAAATATCTTTTAACTGACCAATATTAATAAGACTATATGCCATATATTACTGTATTCAGATTATTGTATTTTTTTAGTTTTGGCTGATAGATATGTAACAATTATTGTTCATCTAATTGAACATTAGGCCTACACTGAGGGAAAGACTAGATAAACTGTCAACTCGTCAACTCGTAAAAAGTCTGTTCAATAAGTTTCAAGTTTGCAAGTTCACGTACCCTATTCTCTAATTAAGTTAATAATAATAATAATTTTCGTTTAATATCTTCAAACTGACAACAACGCAGTATGATTACAAATCAGTATGAACAGATGATCACAAGTTATTACAGGAGTCGAATTTAACTGTACACGGCAGCCATGCAAGGCGCCCATCAAGTTGTTTCATATTTTCTCCTATTGTTGCATTGGGACATGGAGATGATTAAATGGTAACACACTGACACGAAGATCAGGACGCAGGGTCGATGATACTTGCTAGCCCCATAAAGGTTGACTCAGCCTTTACACTACCTACACTTCCTTGAGGTGACTGTAAAATGAGCAGGACAGATGGGCGCCTTGCAGGCTGCCATACAGTTAAATTTGACTCCTGTTAAACTTGTTATATGATCTGTGACTCCTATATTGTGTAATCTTACTGCATACATGTCAGTTTGAATTTAATTATACGAATATTATTCTATTCTTATTCCCATCCATGTAATTGTAAACTAATGATTGGTCATGCATTCGATTCAAACTCAATAGGACCTAATTAATCAATTACAGCATTTGCACTCAAAGCAACCAGCAGCTGATGCCTTTTGCAGTGATAAGGATGCTACAGAAGTAGATTAGACTAGGTCTGTTTTGTTCTTAATTAACCTTAGCATCAGGACGCAGGAAGCCCAATTGGTGTGCAACACGGTAGCCAATTAGTTAGAGCACTCACTTTGTAATGCGGACAGCATGGGTTCGAGCCTCCTCCTCCGAGACAGTTACTGTGTGAGACTTTGAGCAAGTCCTTCACTCACAATTGCTCAGCGCCATTGATCAATGCTTGTTATCAGATAGTGGCACTTAATTAATGCATAATAACAATAATAATATCATTTAGGTGTACATGGAAAGCAGCTCTGATAGTTTCGCTTGAGGAAGCACTATACAATTTTACAACTACATTTACATAAGTCCTAACGAGCAGAATATTCAAAACTGACAAAGCATATACAATGCTTATACTTAGTACAGAAAACCGAAACGTTTACTTGTTGAATGTCTCTGGATTCAGTTGCAGGTTGGCGTAGTAGTCATCTAGCTGCACAGCTGCCATGTTCAAAATCTCATCACTCACTGACATTGTACCAATAGCATCAATGACAGTCTTGAACAACGCCTGCAAACATAAATACCAAGCTTAGATTTAACTCCCTGTAATATGCAAAACTGACAAAGCATATACTGTGCTTATACTGTGTACAGAAAACCGAAATTATAACCGATTCAGTGTCTCTGGATTTATAGCAGCATTCTAGTGGAAATCGTCAAGCTCCAACGCAGCCAAGTTAAACAAATTATCATTGACTTGGAAAGCAGAGATTTGATTGATAAGCATAAGTTACTTACTTCACTCGAAATGTTCCCCTGTACGAGGCTTTCGATGTACATGTGCTGGTAAAATTTCTTCGTGTAATTGACTAGCTGATCCTTAGTGATGTTAAGAGTCCTTTAGGGCCGTCTGATTTCGAGTCAATGCGGGGTATTTCGTTAATAGAAGAGCTTTCTTTAACTCCCTGTAAGCAGAAAAGTTTTGTTTTCTTATAAATATCTTTTCTTCTTCTTTAAGTTCTCTGCCCTTGGGCAGGTTTCCACTTCCAATGACGGCATTCCTCTCTTCGCTGTGCTCTTCTCTTCAGTCTGATGTATCCTTCGGTCATCATCCATCCTAGCGTCATCTGTCGCGGTCTTCCTCTCCTTCTCCTTCCCTCCAATCTCCCCCCTATGATTTCAAGGGAGTGTAGGGAGTGTAAAGGCTGAGTCAACCTTTATGGGGCTAGCGGGTATCGAACCTGTCTCGGAAGAGGACCAATATTAATAAGACAATATGCCATATATTACTGTATTCAGAATAATGTATTTTTAGTCTTGGCTGGTAGATATGTAACAATTATTGTTCATCTAATTGAATATTACATTGAATAAATGGAGGGAATGACTAGATAAGCCGTCAGCTTCTTCTCATAAAACGTCTGTTCAATCAGTTTCAAGTTCACGTACCCTATTCTCTAATTAAGTTGTTTCATATTTCTCTACTATTGTTGCATTGGGGCATGGAGATGATTAAATGGTAACACACTGGCACGAAGATTAGGATGCAGGTTCGATACCCGCTAGCTCCATAAAGGTTGACTCAGCCTTTACACTCCCTACACTCCCTTGAGGTGACTGTAAAATGAGCAGGACAGATTGGGCGCCTTGCAGGCTGCCATACAGTTACATCTGACTCATGTTAAACTTGTTATCATCTGTTAATGCTATATATCATGTAATCTTACTGCGTACATGTCAGTTTGAATTTAATTATACAAATATTATTCTAATCTTATTCCAATCCATGTAATTGTAAACTAATGATTGGTCATGCATTCGATTCAAACTCAATAGGACCTAATTAGTCAATTACAGCATTTGCACTCAAAGCAACCACCAGCTGATGCCTTTTGCCATGATAATGATGCTACAGAAGTAGATTAGACTACATCTGTTTTGTTCTTAACTGACTATTCAAAACTGACAAAGCATATACATATACTGTGCTTATACTGAGTACAGAAAACCGAAACGTTTACCTGTTTAATGTCTCCGGATTAAGTTGTAGGTTCGCGTAGTACTCATCCAGTTGGACAATTACCATCCTCAGAGAGTCATCATTCACTGACATGGTACCCATAGCATCAATGATCTGTTTGAACAATGCCTGCAAACATAAATAGCAATCAGCAACTACAGATGAAACTCAACAACAAACATTGAATGAACTGAGACATCTCACAACAGACATAGTTCACGCTTCAGAGCTCTTAAATTATGCTTCAGCGCTCGTAAATATGCTCAGTGCTCACGAATAAGCTGGTGCTCTGTGGCTAGCTTAGATTACTGCTTTCGAAATTTGGAGCTTATGATTACTAGTACTCTAATTTTCCATTATATCCGACTTTGAGGCAGCTATATTCAATCTCAATTCAATTCAATTAATTCAACTAAGGATCTTTACCATTTCCCCATTTAGACTGGGCATAATGTACATGCCTTTGGTATTTTAAATCAAACCTCACCTCAAGCTTATCGTTGAAACCATTGAGGCGCAATACGATTCCACGGTCAAAAGCCTCTATGCGATAGCTGAAAATTCCATTAAATTATAACATTTCAATTAAACCAGAACAGTTAACATTAAAAAATGTATTGCTGACTGCAGTGATGACATACCTCACATATGCTTAATAATTACTAATGAAACGATTAATATAGTGCCTTACTATGCCGAAGGCAAAGAAAACGGAGCTGTACACAGGTTCAAAAGTAAATCAAAGACAACTGCATGTATCTGTAATTTTATAGCTACACATTTTTATAGCGCCTCTTCAAGAAAACTCATCACAAATGCCCCCAACCTGACAACAGAAGACCACAAACAAATACAATGGTTTTTAAATGCTGGTGAAGTAGAGCACACAAACAACATGATGGTCATGTTGCTGTTTGAAATTAAGCTGGCTCCAGAAATTATGAGAGGCTGACCACATCAAAGCTTCCATGTTGTTATTGTAATTAAAACAATAGCATTTCACCTTTCATTATGATTCAAATTGTTACAAATAAAAAATAAAACATACGGAAAATCAGAAAATTGTGAAAAACGGTCGTCTCACATTTGGTTTATTTTCGTTTAGCAAAGCAAAACAAATAGCATTCGCAATCCATTGCTTTTAAACAATATCACCAGAACGCATTTCAACTAGGGCTGTACCGAATATTCGCTTCGTATTCGCTTTGGGGCCGAATAGTTGGCCAAATAGCTATTCGGTATTCGGCCGAATAGTAGCGGTCGGACCGAATACGAATAGTGGTCACGTGACATCTGTTTCTGCACAAGCGGCTGCTATAGCGAGTGGAGTGAACGTTAAGTAAGTGACAATTTCTAAGTTTAGTTAAACTATTTCCATTCCTAGTTTATACAGACTGGAAGAAGGATGCAAAAATTACATGTAGTTTACTGTTTACTTTTAGTTTATGTATTAAATTAACTGAACTGAAACTTTTGTTTACGTTCGAAATTTTGAATGTTGTCGGTAGACCTATTTTGTACACTATTCGTATTCGTATTCGGCCGAATAGTTGGTTCAATTATTCGTATTCGGCCGAATAGTAATAATCACTATTCGGTACAGCCCTAATTTCAACACCTACCCCTTATAGGTTCCCCTGGAAGAGCTAAACAATAGAATGAAAACTGCATATTTAAACTTAAAACTGTTTATAACGTCTTTGTACTGACATTGTACGTATGCATCGTTGTTGTAAAGTGTGGGCATTTGTCTTGTGCTAATAAAGAGTAGTCTTTATTAGTGCAATTACAAGTGACCAATTAGCATATGGTACTTAAATCTGGTTTTTTTTTACCTTAGACTGGCCATCTCGGCTGGATATGCAACCAAACTTAGATGATGTCGTAGCACCAAAACATACATATTCAACAAACAGAAGCTGAAACACAATGATTTGTGTTAAGTAGAGCAATCGATTACCTCAATTTAACCTAAGTGATACTGAATGCAGGCAATATAAAAATACGATTCCAATATCAGTGCCTAAAATACTCAGAAAAGTCAACTGCACACTCTTCCTCAAATTGTGCTTGATTTAATTTTGATATAAACTGTTAGTCTTCATGAGGCGTATATTTTTTAAAATTTCGTCACAAAATTTGTGACATAATATCAGATTATACATCACTGTATTATTTTTTTTATAATATTAATGTTTCAAAAAATGTGTGAACATTCTCCTGCTTTGGTGCCACATAGCCAAAACTTGTATGAGCATTGGCACCTTTGGCATCATGGTTCCCAGGCCCATGGACATCTTAGATCCATGTGGAGTTGAATATTTTATCTGTATGTTGCATACTGAGAAACCCCTCAACTCCCAACAATTCTCACCTTGACTTAATGAGCTCTGGAGTGTGCAAGTTTACCCCAATGTATGACTGAAACTTGTTCCATACATCCCAAACTCATAACCATGGTTTTTGGAGGATAACCTGTGACCGAGTACATAGTTCCGAACCACTTTTCTTTGTCCCATACAACTCCTCGATCGTTTTCAAACTCCTTCGACCACACACATAAATTCATGGCATCTGGCTGTAAGGCTTCGAGGCAGTCCTTAATGACCTAATGAAACAAGCCAACCATTCATCACGACGATTCGATACAATACAATACAACTGCATTTGATTTTACCCTCCTTCCAAAGTTCAGAACTGTACACACGACCATACAAAAGAACATCGATGGCACTGAGCAAACGTGTGTGAAGGACTTGTTCAAGGTCGCTACACAGTAACTGCCTTGGGAGAGGCTTGAACCCGTACTCTTGATGCTACAGGTCAAGTGCTCTAAACAATTGGCTATACTGTGCCACAACCATTCACTGACAACAGAGAATCATGTAAACATCATCAGATAATGAAGAAGCAAGAAAGATGGTTTTCAAACACTACACTATGCAAAGTCAAAACAATTTAAACTGAAACTAGATTATTTCACCGCATTTGAGAAAATTTGCTAGTAAAGCCTGCCAACTATGAATTTGTCAGTCTTTCTTGCATCTACTGTACCTCGACCACCCATACACACACACACACACATGCACACACATATTAGAGTTGTACCGATAGCCCTTTTTGCCGAATATGCTGATACCGCATATAGCCGATTATTGAAATAGCCGATACCGCGTATGAATCCGATTATTTTGTTATCGCCCAAAAACTAGGCACACGACGTAGTATAAAGGTCATTAAGGAATCCCCAGTCCTGTGTATAATAGGTCTTTGGTGTCTACGGTGCCTAGTAAGTAGTGCAATGCTAAATATAAATCAATAATAAGAAACAAAAGATGCTTCTACAACAGGACCACACTTCTGATGAGCTTCTATAAGAGGCATGTAACGTGAAACCTGTGTTGCCATTACCCTTAGCTCAACACTTGTGTAGAACACTGACGGTTTTTTGTACTGACATTGTGTTACATTTTTCAATATTGTATGCATGCATCGTTGTTGCAAAGGGTTGGCATTTGTCTTGTGCTAATACAGAGTAATCTTTATTAGTGCAATTACAAATGACCAATTAGCTTATGTTATTTAAATCTGTTTTTTTACCTGAGATTTGCACACTCTGCTGGGTATCCAATCTCAGCAAGATGGTGTCTCAGCATGAGGAAGTACACTTCCAACAGACAGGCTGAAACACAATGATTTGTGCTAAGTAGAGAAGTCAGAATACCTCAGTTTAATATAATTGATACTGAATGTTAAAGGCAGTATGTTCAGACAACATGAATTTTTTGTCAAATATATAAAAAATATGATTCCAAATATCAGTGCCTAAAATACTCAGAAAAGTCAACTGCACACGATTCCTCAAACTTTACATGAATTCGTAAGTAAAATTTCAGCTATTAGGATGAAATCGTGTGTAGTTGACTTGAGCTAATCTCTCAAACATGACATGAAGAACGTAAGATCTTGAAAGATGCCGTTCGATACCCACAAGTCCCTCTAGGTCGACTCAGCCTGCCACTCCCTATGAGGCAAGAGTAAAATGAGTGGGCGCTTAACAGGCTGCCAAGCCGTATGTGTTGAATAATTGTACCATCATGTTGGTTCAATGTAACTTACTGCAGGTTTATCAGTGAGATTGTGAATATACATGAATACATAAATCTAGTCCAACCCAACAAAGTTTGACAGCTCCAAACTTAAGAGGTGAATCTCACAGCAGCACCATCATTTTTTTTAATGGTCGATATATTTGCCTGAAAAACACGTTTATCTTACCTTTAGGCACAGGAAACTCATGGTCGGACTTGAACCAGAGACAACTGGTTTTTGATGATGAAAGTGACTTGTCCAACTGCACAGATTAAATCAGTGCTTTAATAAGCTTCCTAAAGGTGCTAGATGAATGGGATGGGTGGAGAGAGGAGAAACTCTGTCACTCTCTTAGCACTTGCCCACGCAACTGACACTGCTAATCAGCCTAGAATTTACTACGATTCTACATAAACTCATTACATTACATAATGTTATTACATTACTCCAGGTTTTTTATTTGTCAACTGATATGCAGATGTTGCCTAATTTACACTCTTAAAAAACATGTGTGTACCTATGTGAACACAATATCTAATAGCTAATTTGTTTGTCTCTTTTGATTAATGTTTTTAACTGTATTTTACTTAGCTTCTAAATGTCTTAAATGTTATGCTTGGCTGCAGTTTGTCAGCAAGAATTCAATAAAACGAATACATATATAGTTAGTATATCTGAAGTCGATCAATTGTTGTACATTTGTATTATGTTTTATGCAGCACTGTTAAGCGGGACTTTGGTCCTTTCATATCTGTCTTTTGTAACCTAGAGCAGAAATATTGTATGCTGTTCATAAGATGTTAGAACTGGTTTCAATGAATGAATGAATGAAATGGAAATTTTGATTAGATCAGATTGAGTTGGAAATCATTTGATAACATCAGATTGAGGTAGAAATCATTAGATTAGATTGGACCGAGTTGGATTTAGAATTCATATGGTTGCTTTACCGTCTCCATCCATTGGAATTCGTTCCAGGTGATCTGCTTAATCTCTGACCAGAATCGTTCCTGCTTAGTTTTAGATTGGAGCAGGGAGAGATACTCAAAACATAAATTGATGACCTGCCAGACAAATAAATGGACATCCATTTAGAAGACCATAGAAATCTTATAATCCAGTCATGCTTCACTTAACTCATCATCGTCATCATCATCGCCACCACCACCATCATAAATTATTATTATTATTATTACTATTATTATTTTTAATTTTTTACCTGAGGTACAAGTAATCCCTCGGGATTTCAAAAATTGCACTTTTCTGGGATGTGAAATTGCACTTTTCTACTACTATCGTTTTAATAAAATTTACTACAATTTTTTCATTAGTATTATTATCTTTATCATTATTATTCTCTATGAAGATTCATAAGGTGCAAGTTAATTAAACTAAATACAACCCGAACGCAATAATTGCATAACGCAGTCAACGTCTGAAAGTCTAGCGTATAATTTAAACATTTTGAGTGAGGAATGCCAGCATGGGCGGCGATCCCGGGGGTCGAGGGGGACGTCTAGCGACGCGGTATAATTTAAACATTTTGAGTGAGGAATGTCAGCATGGGCGGCGATCCCGGGGGGTCGAGGGGGACAAGACCCCCACCTTTTAGAGTGGGGGACACACCATACATTTGTCCCCCCAAATTTTGAAGAAACACCAAAAAAGGTCAGCATATTTTATCGCGCGTGAGCCCGAAAAAGTTTTCTGTGTTTTCTAGAAAGACTAGACCGGATTTTGCTTTTGAGTATGTTTTTGGTGCACCCTTGGTGGTCACGTTTTCTTGTGTATTCCGGATCTCATTTTAGTCTCCCATTCGGTGGATGACGATTGTATTAATTTCTGCCGATGTCTTTCCAGAGTCTGGCTTGTGTTTGAAGTGTTTTGCGTTTTTGTTTTGGAAGTTTGAAATATCTTTCCAATTTGTTTATAGTGTAACTAATAAATTTTATCATCCTTAACTTGGAAGTCTCATTTCTCACCTTGACGAATGAACTAATAATGTAAAGATGTAGGCCTACGTATGTGGCCTTTGCATATATGTATGTTGTTAGATATCTCTAGTTAAGGGTTGCTGAACGATGTAGAACATTGTACTCTGTAAGAGCGTTAATATGGAAGATTCTCATTTAGTTCAGCTTGACAGTTATCACTGAGTCTAACGCCATCTGGCGGCTATGTGAATGATATAAAAGAGACTGTAGTAGGATTGTCGGAGAGCTTGGTGATAAGAATAGGATCTGACATTAAAGGAGATCACTTGTTATGTTAGGACACCAAGTCTCGCTTGTCTAGTTAAGTGTAAAGATCCGTATCTGGTTGCTTCTTGTCATGTTTCTCGTTAATGCCTGCGACCATATTTGTTAAGGTGCAGAGCCAGTGTTAGTAAGTTTGTTTCTACCGAGTCGTTCTACTGTTGAAGACTCTTGATGTTGGTTTTGTTCACTGTGGCTCTGAGCAGGTATAATTGTACATTGACTTGTAAATATTAAAATACTTTTGTCATACCCTAGTGAGCCTTTCTAGTCATACTAGATACATTAAAGGGGATCTTCTAATAATGCATATAAAGATGTATGTGTGAATGAATGAATGTATGTATGTAATGTATGCATGCATGTATGTTTGTAGTGTATGTATGCATGTATGTATGTATGTATGTATGCAATGTATGCATGCAACTTGATGCAAGCATGTATGTATGTACCTTGGTTTTAGGGAACTCATTTGTAAGAACCTCTCGAAAGCGCTGTGCACATGGCTGGATGTTTCAAGACCATTATTGAGACAGTTTGAAAAGGTTTGCTGATCACAGCCAAATGCAAAAGTATATAAACACAGCAGAAGACTCACATTAGCTTTCCCAATGGAATCGAGCTATTATAACTGTCTGCTCGTTCATTCACATGATCATAGATCACAAACGGTGGCGGTGCGTGGATTTGTCAAAGGTGGTGCAAAACGGCAGTAGGCTATGCCGCCCCCACCCGTAAGGCGGCAGGCCAGTCTAGTAGTCTCGTGAAATTTTGTCTGTGTTGTGTATGATAGTAGTTAGTAGTAGCTTTGACCATTAGTTGCCTATAGTATAGAGCACAGTAGTAGATGATGATGATACAGATCCGCTACTATTGTCACTGTGTACTGTGTACTTAAAGTACAATTAGCATTAGCAACATTGTACATATTTTTCTTGAAAGTTGAAATAAATTTTAATCATTAACATGTTTTATTATTTTAAAGTGGCTTATGTGAATAAGCAAGGAAAACGTGCATCAGCGAAGTCAGTTTATTACTCAGGCTCGATCCGCAGTCAGATGTTAATTAAAAGTCACAAGAAGCTAAGTTTAATAATTTCCAACCTCAAGATTCAAACATGAAACCGACAATTTAGCAATTTCGATAAGTCTATTGAGCAGTGACTCGGTGAGCGCACTGCAACAGTGCAACATAGGCCTAAGTCTAGTCTTAATTAATACTCTGTAACTCCAAGTACGAACTGTAATTCAAAGCATTAAGCAAAAGTAGGCCTAATTAGTGCAACATTCAACAAATGTAACATCACACTCGACTCGAGTACGTTTCATTCTGAAAATGTGAAAATGCGAAATTGTGTTAACAGCGGCTTTGTTCTATTTGTTGCTTATAAGTGTAACAGTTGCTATAAAAAGTATAGCCTTTAAATTCGAGTCGAAACTGTTTTCAGACTCGAAAACACTAAATGTTAAACAAAATTTAAATGTATGCCTATAGGCTAATCTAGTCGAATTGTTGTATTTTTAATTCTAGTGTATTTTATTTCCACCCAATCATCGTCCTATCTCAGTCTTTCTCGACCCCCAGTCACTACTCACCTCAAGTTCTAAAACCGAGCCATATCCATCACAGCACCACGCCTCTGGAATGATCTCCCCTGAATTCCGCAGTTTCTCAGTGCCTCCATCATCATTGCAACCCGTCCTTCATCCTCCTCCTCTTGTTCCTCTATCTAACACCCCCCGGGCTTTCCACTCAAAACTGAAGTCTCACCTTTTCAAATACTCCTACCCTGACTCATCTGATCCTCCGCCTTCCAATTATTCTCGCCGTAAACCACACCCGCCTTGACAGCTGCTCTGCCTCTCCTGATTTTGGTACCCTGGAAATTGGACTTGGACCTCTTTTGGACTACTCTCTGGAAACCCCTTTGACTTGGTCTGGCTTCCTGGATATAGGACTTGGACCTCTTTTGGACTACTCTTTGGAAACCCCCTCTGATTTGGTTTGGCCTTCTGGAAACCGAACTCGGACCTCTTTTGGACTACTCTCTGGCAACCCCCTCTGATCTGACGTAGCGCTCGTGAATAGGCTGGTGTCCTGCGCTTGGCCTTCGAGTGGCGCTTTAGAAGTTTGGAGATTACGATTACGAGTATTTATCATCCTGACATAGTGTAAGATAACGTGGGCTAGCTAGCCAACTCACTAAGTCAATCAATACTGTTACAGAAGGAAGCCTATTTACTTCGATAAAATTCGAGTTTACGACAGCAATCCGCTATGAGCGTTCGTGTGATTTTTATTAATCGACTTAGTTTTAATAGAAAAGCAAAGCAAATGCTGCTCATATTATCGCTCACGGCGTTGCCACATTATCAATATAATCAAGCACAATCATTATTTCTAAAAACTAGTCCGAAATGAGTCTAAATCAATTTAAAAACTAAGAAATACCTTGAAGCTCACATGAACAGTGAAGATTTACAGTTCACTGAGTTATGATATTAAAGTTTCATTGACATTCCTAGCAACGAATTACGTAATAACTCCAAATGAAACACCACGGTCACCACAGTAGCGTTTAAAGTTGGTGGGAACCACTGCTGTCGAAATTCGTTGCTTGCGCTCCCACTGCTCACGCATGCGTTCCAATAGGAAAACTCTTCTCTGGAGTTCCCACTGCTCACCCAAACCTCTTTAACCACTGTCCAGTGGTTAAAGAGGGAAGCACTAAGTCATGGGAAGCACTAAGTCAAACACTACTAGGCCTACGTTATCGCTTAAGTAAATAACGTAAATATATATTGTCTTGTTAATGCTATAAATAATAATGGACATGACACTTAACGAACTGCTCCACTGGTTGTAATGATTTATTGTAAGTTTGTAACTAGGGGACCCTATTAGCGGAACGGTTCGTTCCTTTGGGTACTCCCATTGTCACTGCATGTAACTTGTACTTGTTATTCATGCCTATATGTTTATGGTAAACAATAAAAGCATTGTGATTGATTGATTGATTGATTGATTGATTGATTGATTGATTGATTGATTGATTGATTGATTGATTGATTGATTGATTGATTGATTGATTGATTGATTGATTGATTGATTGATTGATTGATTGATTGATTGATTGATTGATTGATTGATTGATTGATTGATTGATTGATTGATTGATTGATTGATTGATTGATTGATAGTATACCGCACGATTCAATAACTGACTCGCCGAAAAATATTCCATATTGCATTTTGGATTCGTCCTAGACCCTGTTCTCACTCTATCTGATCATGTCAATAGTGTCTCTCGCTCGTGCTTCTACTATTCACGCCAACTCCGTGCCATTCGCCAGTCCCTTAATTCCACTGCATGCGATCGTGGCCTTGATTCGATCATGCTCTGATCTGCATTGACTACGGCAGTCTACGGGAACGCTGTCTATGGCCTGTCCTCTACTACTGTATCTAAGCTTCAATCCATACTTAATGCTGCTGCACGCGTCTCATAGGGGGCATCATGAAGTTTGCCCATATCTCCTCCTATGTACATCCGAGACTTCCTTCACTGACTTCCCATTCAACAATGCATCCAATTTAAGGTCCTTTCCGTCATGCGTAACTATAATTGTTGGCTCAGCTCCTCTGGAGCCCGGTTTCCAGTTTGCATGGTCGGGTCTCTCTCCGGTCATCTGCTCGTGGCCAATTAGTTGTTCCTCGGATGCGCACCGCTATGTTCTCAACACAACTTCCGATAGTTTGTACCAATTGTAATCAGCGCACCGAGTAGGACTAGCCGTGTTCAGATTCGTCGCATTCTGATAATATTATGGCTTTAATGAAGTAGACAAAGCACACTTTGTGTCAGAAAACACGCTATTTTTATTAGACCCTGGATGAAATCAACTTGATGACTTCACAAAGGGTCAATGAAAATAAGTCGCAAGAAATGCGACAACCGCCACTCAGAGAATAGCCCAACGCAAACGCTTACACAGTTATTTTTATCGTGTGTCTGAAGCAAACTTTTAATGCATCGAATAATTAACAGTAGGCCCTATAGATGATTATAGGGTCTACTGTTTCTCGAATCTTTCTGTGTCTATTTTTCAACTTGATGACTTGAGAGCGCTCCTGAATAGCTCTGCTGCGTGGAGCGCTTTACAAATGTTTATATTACGTTGCATTACATTACATTCACAAAGGGACAATGAAAATAAGTTGCAAGAAAGGGACAACGCCACTCAGAGGATAACAGTAGCCAGACGCAAAAGCTTATAGGGCCTACAGTTATTTTATTGTGTGTCCGAAGCAAACTTTTAATGCATCGAATAATTAATTAACAGTATACTGTTTCTCGAATCTTTCTGTGTCATTTTTCGATTGTAATTCCATGTTGAGAATATGAATAAGAATAGGCCTAGGCCTACTACTACGTTCATCGAACGGTACCAAAGTTAAATACGATTGCTCTCTCGCGCTCTATCTGTCTCTGTCTGTCTGTCTGTCTTTCTCTGTCTCTGTCTGTCTGTCTGTCTGTCTGTCTGTCTGTCTCTCTCTTTTTCTCTCTGTGACTCTCTGTGACTCTGTGACTCTGTACCTGTCTGTACCTGTGTGTGTGTCTCTCTCTCTGTCTCTCTCTGTCTCTCTCTGTCTCTCTGTCTCTCTCTGTCTCTCTCTGTCTCTGTCTGTCTGTCTGTCTGTCTGTCTGTCTGTCTGTCTGTCTGTCTGTCTGTCTGTCTCTCTCTCTCTCTCTCTCTCTCTCTCTCTCTCTCTCTCTCTCTCTCTCTCTCTCTCTCTCTCTCTCTCGTCAATACTAAACCGACTGTGTCGTTTCCCGTAGGCCTACGCAGATGACTTTATGGTCGAAGTTTTAGGTTGTGAGTTTTCTTTTTTGCTCTTTTTCACCTTCAATAAGGCGAATATCAGTTTACTGAGCGAAATTTCAACAGTAAAATTCATCAGAAATATCGAAATTGTGTTTAAAAAATGGCGAAACTATACCGCTACAGATTGCAGATGCGTTTGATAATCCCACATATTTAATGAATGAGACGGACGGACAGAGAACGACACAAAGACAGACGAACACAAGACAGA
This sequence comes from Allolobophora icterica, assembly GCA_963556255.1. Taxonomy (NCBI): domain Eukaryota; kingdom Metazoa; phylum Annelida; class Clitellata; order Crassiclitellata; family Lumbricidae; genus Allolobophora; species Allolobophora icterica. Next base: position 29,477,613 of record OY744614.1, read on the forward strand.
CGAACACAAAGACAGACGAACACATACAAAGACAGACGAACAAAAAAGCAGACGAACACAAATTAAGACAGTCGAACACATACAAAGACAGACGAACACAAAGACAGACGAACACATACAAAGACAGACGAACACAAAGACAGACGAACACATACAAAGACAGACGAACACAAACACAGACGAACACAAACACAGACGAACACAAAGACAGACGAACACAAACACAGACGAACACAAAGACAGACGAACACAAAGACAGACGAACACAAAGACAGACGAACACAAAGACAGACGAACACAAAGATAGACAAACTGGAGAAATAACGAGTTCAGTTCGGCTGAGGCGAATCGCGAGAGCTGCGAGGCTGTCAACGGCAGAGTGGAGTCGTGAGTCGCCAATTTGCAGCCAGCCTAACGGGGTCTCCTAAACGCATCTGTCATGTCTGTCTCTTTGTCTGTCTCTGTCTCTCTGACGTAACTGACCTAATAAAGTCCTGGAATTCTCTATAAATTAAAATTACATGGAATTAATGCGTCTAATAGACTTCGTGGATGATACAACTTCTATATTATTAATTACCGTACTTCACAAAGTTTGTCGTAAACTAAATCACACAGCAAGTGAAGAAAGAAGACTTATTATTACACGTATACAATTGAATAATCGAGTTCGTTTTAGGCTGTTTACAGAGAAAACTCCTTAGATTGCACCTTGTTCTTTAAGTTTCTTCTCAGCCTCGATTCACAGAGTCGGGCCATCATACGGCGACGGATGTTGCAGTGTCCACCGCTCCAGCTGATCTTTGACCTTCCTCTCCCGCCTGTTCTTCTGTCGATGCAACTGCGGCTGTCGGCTGCTTTTCCGCGCCCTCTGTCGATCCAAATAATCACAGAGAATGCAGATGTCGCGAAGGTGTTTCTCCTGGTCGCTCGGACGCTGAAGAATCGTCCGTTTCGAAATGTTATCTCTGTGCTTCTGCCCGAGGGACATCGTTTCTAGAACATGACGTTGATGTTCTGCGTCATCGTGTGATTCGACGGGGGTTCCTTCCTCTGCTTCCGATTTATAAACGAATCGATTTGGTTCAGGACCCAGTTCCCCGTCTGTGAAAAGTCTGTCCTCTGTCAAATATCGACGCAGATAAACTGGACGAAAGGGTTCTTCGTTGAGTGTGGCCACATCCCCTCCTGACGATGGACGGAAGCTTCTGGATTGTCGTTTTCCTAATTGCTTCGACTGCTGGACGTTTTTTCTCAACTGCTCCACATTTACCTCCGTCGACACCCATCTCTTCTCTTTCGAGTGGTTCGGGGCGAATTCCACTTCACTCAGACCATCAGTGGCTTCTGCTGGTTCGTCGACAGTATTGAAGTCGATGACTTCTGGTCCGTCCGATTGGGAATGATCGGATCCGTGGTACTGACCCATAGCGATTTTGTCCAAGTCATTTCGTCTGGGAAAGGCAGCTTTCGACTGAGTCGCGTCGAATGCGCAGACGAAGAGCAGAAGAGAAAAAAAGAACATTCCTTTCGACTTTTGTTATCTTCTGAAAACAAGATAACACATTCTGAATATTCCTCCGTTGACATTATTAACCATGCGCGCTCTGACAAGCAGCGGCGTCTAACCTCCCATCCACCTGGAATGGGAGAACAACCTCCCACCCTGGCCGTCTTATTTATAAGAGGTTCAGAAGTCACTCAGAACTGTAATTAATTTATTATATACAGGGTGGGCCAAAAAAGTAACCCCATGCAGAGTTTTGCTAATATTTCGGCCAAGAGTAAGAATTTTTAAATCAAATTTTACTGGCTTAAAAGTAATTCATATGTACGAACAGCAGCCAAATTTCACCAAAATATTTCAAACAGAACCAAAGTTATATCACTTTTACGGAGTCCACCCACTGTTTTTTGATGGTCCAAAAACATATAACGCAAGAAAAAGTGACAAAAACGATTTTATTAAGTTACATCTCAAACAGTTCATTTGGTTGGCAAAACTCTACCTGAACTTCCTTGCTGCTGAATTCCCTCTAATATCATTCTCTTCCTCTGTTCGAGACCTTGGTGTCATCCTTGATCAGGAACTAACCTTTACTAAGCACATCTCCTCCTTGTCTGGCTCCTGCTTTTACCATCTTCGCCAGCTTAGGGTCGTTGCTCGCTCTCTTTCAACCTCTGCTGCTTCTACTCTTATTCATGCCTTTGTCTGTTCTCGTTTAGACTATTGTTCTCTTTCCACTGGTCTTCCTCAAGCCCGCTTGTCCTGCCTTGAGAGGTCTTGCGGTCTGCGGCGCGCCTTGCTGGTAGAGCCCTGCGCCGACGTCATAGTGTCGGCGGCGGCGCGCCGGTCATTTTTGGTCGGCGGCGGCGGCGCGCCGACGAACAAAAATCGGCGGCGGCGGCGCCCACAAAATGTCGGCGTCGGCGCGGCGCGGCGCGGCGTGCCCTAGTCAGAAACATGAGTCACCATGGGCATCCGCAGTAATTTTTCCGGAGGGGAGGGCAAACTTTTTCTAACGTAAAAAATTACGTTTTTGCATGGAAAATCTATTCACAAATCCAGGGGCAAATTCCCCTCCCCTCCTCCGGACGCACATGTGAGTCACTATGAGAGTTGAACAGCCGTTGGTCCTGCGACCAGTCAAAGGGCCAAGTTCTCTAAAGCCACTCCATCACACTGAAGCTCAACTACATATAAAGGGACTGAAAGAGAAGACACCTTCAGACATTTGCCTTACAAAAATGAGCATCCTTAATTACACTGCACATCTGAATCCAGCTGGTAGCAGACGCAATCAGAAATTAATTCTGGAAGCAGGTGAGAAAAGTAATATGCAGTATTCACCTTCGCCTTTTCATGAACAAAATGCAGTCGACCTTTGCCACCAAAACAAATACCAGCCGATGCCATAACATGTGGAGCGAACTTCACGCGTTCAACGATCAAGCGATCAGGTCCTGCTAAAGTATGTCACAGTGACGTGCAGCTACGCTGGTGCCTCGTTCTTTTCTAAATAATAATAGTAATAATTACATTTAATGATTTTAAAAATCTTACTTTTGGGCGAAGTATTACAATTATTTGAGATGTGACTTAATAAAATCTTTTTTGATATTTTTTGCTGCGTTGCGTTTTTGGACCATCAAAATATAGTGGGTGGACTCAATAAAAGTGATATAACTTTGGTTCTGTTCGAAATATTTTGGTGAAATTTGGCTGCTATACGGAAATATGAATTACTTTTAAGCGAGCAAAACTTGATTAAAACATTCTTACTTTTGGCCAAAATATTAGCAAAAAACTGTAGGCCTAGGGTTACTTTTTTGGCCCACCCTGTACATCAGCATCATGCATGCATGGTTCATAACAAAGTTACTAAAAGGCTTCCCACTTCTGTCAAGCATGGGAGATCGTTCTCCCAAACCCCATTGGTAGAAGCCACTGCTGACAAGAGACACAGAAGCGGCCAATTTACGAATTTCTGGACGAATGCAAATCAGAATCTACTGTTGTTAATATGTTGCACACAAGACAACTGAAGACTTGTGAAATATTTCAAAATTCCTTACCTCCCCACATCTTTTCAGTTACTCAAAAAAGAAGAGCTGGGGGTGGGGGGTTTGAAACCCCCGAAAACTTAAACACCGATTCTGTATGGTCTCGATTTCGATTTAATAAAGACTTACATTTCGATGCACGAGAGACGAGAAACACGGATGTACGATCTCCAGTCTAGAAAGCACTGCTCGTCGTCTTGTCTTTCTTCTTTGACTGTCATTGTCACGCAACCGTCTGTCGTTTATATATTCTATCGCCCACATTCCACCTATGCCTCCATCTATGCGTCTGTGTGTCTGTCTGTCCCTGTCTATCTATGTGTCTGTGCACATCTGTTGATCTCTGAGTGTCTCTTTACGTCCCACTTTACGTCGTGCTAAGGTCGAGACGCCACGGCCCACGGATATAATGCTCTTCCATTTAGGCCAAAACTTCGACTGTATCTTCCTACAGTTTACAGAAAAATAGACATATATATATATATATATATATATATATATATATATACTCATTATGTATATGTAGAGCCTATATGTGTATTTATAGACATGAGGAAAGATGCCTAAGAAACATGTAAATATATTCTGAATAGTTAGCCTATTCCTGCTGTGAAGTCATTCCGCTGTTTGTTCGTCTCCATTCTGGAACATAAGAAGACGTTTCCCTTGAAGTTCTTTCTCTCTGCTCGGCGGTCTATATGCAGGCAGACTGCAGACAATTCTCTATTCAGCCATTGTTCCCCTTCTCGATACACTGTACTTGTCCGTTCTTCCATCCGTCTGTCCGTCCGTCTCCATCCGTCCATCCGTCCGTCCGTCCGTCCGTCCGTCCGTCCGTCCGTCCGTCCGTCCGTCCGTCCGTCCGTCCGTCCGTCCGTATATGTTCCTCCGTCTGTGCGTCTATTCTTTGGTCCGTCTGGCTTGCTATAGGCCTAATCAGAAGGTGGTTAGGAAGGAGAGAATAATGATGGACTGATTCTGTCGGTCCCTCAGTGCTTTCGTCGGTCTGTCCTTCTGTTTGTTTCCTTCCGTCTAGAGACAGACTGAGACTGCAGACAGGTTCTTAAAAGGTGATAATATGCTATGTATACCTTGTGCATACATTCATCTACAATCATGTACACACATACATGCATAACATGCATGCATGCGTATGCATACATACATACATTCACTCATGCATGCAGACATACATACATATTAAATACATACATACATACATACATACATACATACATACATACATACATACATACATACATACATACATACATACATACATACATACACACATGAATACATACATAAATACATACATACTCATATACATGCATACATGCATATACATTCATACACTCATGCATACATACATACATACATACATACATACATATACACTCATACATACATACATGCATACATACATACATACACATATACATACACGCATACATATATACTCATACGTACATACATACATATACATATACACTCATATATGCATACATGCATACATACATACATACATACATACATACATACACACATACTTACATGCATACATTTATACACTGATGTATACATATATACATAGCAAATGCTATTTTTCTACTTGGTATTATTGTTTAAAACAACCCTTGCGTTCCACGACTTTAATAAGTTTACACGCACCGTTTACTTGCTAACCATTATGTTCCCTAATACACCCGTGGCAATATTCCGTTCCCTGTATGGTCTGGACGTAGGTTGGCTCCTACATCGTAGTGGATAGAAGATCCTATAATACGGCAATGCTAGATCCACAATGTTTACGCCTACAAGGTCTGAAAACACTTTTGTCCAGTTTTAGCATCAAAGATAACCCATCATAGTCTTCATGAGGCGTATATTTTTTAAAATTTCGTATATTTTTTAAAATTTAGCATCAAAGATAACCCATCATAGTCTTCATGAGGCGTATATTTTTTAAAATTTCGTCACAAAATTTGTGACATAATATCAGATTATACATCACTGTATTATTTTTTTTATAATATTAATGTTTCAAAAAATGTGTGAACATTCTCCTGCTTTGGTGCCACATAGCCAAAACTTGTATGAGCATTGGCACTTTTGGCACCATGGAGACATAGAGCAATGGAGCAGCGATCGATTCAGCTCTGTAGCAAGCGCAGTAGGGCATATTATATATAACTCATAAATTAACGCTGACTACTTTGTTTGTCGCAACCAATTTCAACCTTGACACCTATAAAACTGCCTTCCCTATAAGTCGCTACACGATTGCAACATTACAATAAATAACTATATACAGTGGTTAAAGTGGTTTGGGTGAGCAGTGGGGACTCCAAAGAAGAGTTTTATTGAAACGCATGCATGAGCAGTGGGAACGCAAGCAAAGAATTTCGAGAGCATGCAGTGGGAGCGCAGTTCCCACGCGTTCCCACTCCACTTTAAACGCTGACTATATATGACATAATATGAAACACTATTTTGCAATAACAATACTATATAGGCCTATTATTACAATGTATAGCAATTACAATCAAATATTCGTAAACTTAAAACTCGAGAAGGAGACAACTTGTTCCTGTTTCTCTTCGAGTGCTGCATGTGGAGATCTACTCTGCCAGCATCTCCATGGGCATTAGGTTTGACCCATATGGTTCCATATGGGTCCATCTGTACATATAATATCCATATAGTGTCCGTCCGACGATAAACGCTACGTCACAAACGGTTTCTGTTCTATTGTGAAACAGAAACCGTTTGTGACGTCAGTCTTGACGACGGCGATCAGAGCATTTTTACCAACGATATACACTGCCGTCATAATTATGACGGGCAAATACACTAGTTTTAAGAATATGGGTCCTACATGTATGTTTGCATGCTGGTATGGTAGGAAACCTCTGAAGTCACGAAGGTGTAGTTTAAAATTTTCAAAGTTAGTACTTTGATAGAAGAAGAGCAGTCCCTAAAGCTGGCCCTGATGTAGCCATAGATATGACGGCATATGAGGGCGGGTGGCTAGTCCTCTCACTCGCCGTCTCATCTTCCGACCGACAGTGTGCGGTCAGTGTACGCATTAGGCCTATAGCTGAGTCGACTACGGGATGCAGGTGGAGCAGATACTTTGAACCGAATTTCTGCCCTGGCGGCGATTTGAACCCGACCTCCCGATTGACGGTCCAGCACGCTAACCACTACACTATCGAGCACCACCAGTATTTTTTAAAGCGATAAAAACATAGTTGTACGAAATTGCGCTTGGTGATTGATAGTGTGATTCAGATCCACCTACGCCTATCATTCCTCGCTCAGCGTGGAATATGGAATGTTAGATATGCTTAGTAAGCATACTTACAACTTATAATTAGAAACGAGCTACTTGTAATTGCGCTTGAACGAAAGAATATCCCGTTGCTTTTTATATTTCAAAGAGTTTTTCGACGCTTTGATGAGGAGAGCCATCAACTGATGTTTACGCCATCTGTGTCATGTTACGCAGATAATAAAGCTAGCGTTTGATTCCTTTTGATAGTCTCTGTCCTTCCACGAAGGCCACTTAGGTCCACTTCGGTAGACACTGAAACAGGTGCTCACTGATATCGACGCTGTAGCCGTTTTATCTCGGGTTAAGATATCTGTATTATCGCCCACTCAACGCAGGAAAGGCATGACCTTTCATTAACGGATCATCGAAGAAGACATAACACTCAACATCACACGGGGATGCGGTTGTTTATCCTCGTCTGCTCTCGCCACCAGAGGGCATGCTCTGACAGAAAATCTCTATCAACGCCCACCCTCTTTCTTATGCAATGGCCCTCAGTCTTAAACTGATGACGTCATAGTTTACTTCGTCCTGCACCGTTTTTTCTGGGACTCAGCAGAGGATCGACTGACTGCAAATGATCGCTTTGCCCGTACTGACACAGTGACACTAGCGCTACACAGACAGACGACGTTCCATTAGCTATCTCGCTGTCTCTGTCTCTCTGTCTGTCTGTCTGTCTTTTTATATTTCTGTCTCTGCTTGTCTGTCTGACTCTGCCTCTGTCTCTCTTTCTCTGTCTCTGTGTCTCTGTCTGTCTGTCTCTGTCTGTCTGTCTGTCTGTCTCGTTCTCTCTGTCTGTCTGTCTATCTGTTTCTGTGTCTCTGTGTCTCTCTCTGCCTCTGTCTGTCTCTGTCTCTCTGTCTGTCTGGTTCTCTCTGTCTGTCTGTCTGTCTGTCTCTGACTTTGTCTGTCTCTGTCTCTGTCGCTGTCTGTCTGTCTGTCTCTGTCTGTCTGTCTGTCTCGTTCTCTCTGTCTGTCTGTCTATCTGTCTCTGTCTCTCTGTCTCTCTCTGTCTCTGTGTCTCTGTCTCTCTCTGCCTCTTTCTGTCTCTGTCTCTCTGTCTGTCTGGTTCTCTCTGTCTGTCTGTCTGTCTGTCTGTCTGTCTCTGACTTTGTCTGTCTCTGTCTCTGTCTCTGTCTCTGTCTCTGTCTGTCTGTCTGTCTGTCTGTCTGTCTGTCTGTCTGTCTGTCTGTCTGTCTGTCTGTCTGTCTGTCTGTCTGTCTGACTCCGTGCAACAGCCCGGGAAGTTATTTTTCATTGTCGAAATCTAAACGCATTCAGCAACGTTGGCGTTTACTGAAGAAATAATAATGCGCTTAAGTTCAGCTTACTTACAGTTAAGCTTACTTAGGGCCTACAGTAAAATTAAGCTTACAGTTATGCTTACAGTTGAGCTTACAGTTAAGTTTACAGTTAAGCTTACAGCTAAGCTTACAGTTAAGATTACAGTTAAGCTTACAGCTAAGCTTACAGTTAAGATCAGTTAAGCTTGATACAAACCCCCACCCAGGGGCGTCTATCCCCCCTAAGTCATTGGAGGCTGGAGCAACGTCTCTTTTCCCCCTCTTCTTCCCCCTCCCGTTCCTTTCCCCTAAAATGGTGGCACACACACTGACAGATCTTCCCCTTATTTCTTGGATGGAGCTTTTGCTCCAAGGTTTCTATGGTGTAGACGCCCCTGCCTCCATCAAATTGAAACCCGCAGAGGCGTAACTTTGGTCTAAAAAGTGGGGGGTACCAAATTTCGCATCGTTTCCCCTGTTAAATAATTATAATGGCGCCCAATAAATCTATTTGGCGCCATTTTTACGCAATGCCGAATAATAATGATAATTATGCTGATAATAATGATAAAATAAAAATAAATATAATAATAAATATAATAAGCGTAATATATATAAATAAAGAGAAGAATCTGCCTGTCTGTAACAGCGATCTTTGACCGCGATGCATTTCTACAGCTCTGGACCTTTTCACTCCAAACCTTCACTACTGTCTCGGGGTCGGCATTACACACCCAGTGTGAGGCTTCGCGTCCCCCGTTTTCACCGCTTCCATGGTCTTCCGGGCCAAAACCTCTCCCAAGCCCCCACTTTTTACAAATTCGAGTCGACCTATTTTCATTCGCCAGATGGCGCAGCCCGAGAAGATTCTGTGTGTTGTTTGACCGCGATGCATTTCTACAGTTTTCGAGCGTTTGACTCGAAACCTTCACTACTGTGTCGGGGTGGGCATGACACACCCAGTGTGAGGCTTCGCGTCCCCCGTTTTCACCGCTACCATGGTTTCCCGGGCCAAAACCTACCCGGGCAATGAATTTTTAGCTGCTAAAAAAACTTACACTCAACCTATTTTCACTCGCCAGATGGTGCCGCCGGGTTAAGCAGCTACAGTACGGATTCGCTAGAGGGATTGAAACTTTCACTGAACTAAACACGGGCAACGCCGTGTTAAGCAGTGTTTTGTTGCTTATTCGCTAGAGGGATTGAAACACCCAAAACGCCGGGTTAAGCAGTTTCGCGTCCCCCGTTTTGACCGCTACCAAGGTGTCCCGGCCCAAAACCTCCGAAACCCGGGCAACGCCGGGTAAACCAGCTAGTAATATATATATATAATAATAGCGATAATAATTATATAATAATAATGACAATAAAAATAATGATAATTTAAAATTACCAACAATAGACGTGTTTCGTTATTGAAGAGATGTGTGTTGATCATAATTGAAGTGACATAACAGTAGGCCTTTATTCCTTAGATTTTAAACCTAATAACAACAGGACTTTTTCATAATTGAAGTGACGTAAGACAAATTACAAATAGACGTGTTTCACAATTGAGATAACGTGACAATAGGCATTTATTCTCCAAATTTCTCTTTAGCCGTGGCTGAACTGGGAGCGCTCCTGAGTAGACAGCCTTGAAGGGGCGCTATACAAATGTTCCTTAAATGAAAAATGAAATGAAATAAATTTAAATTTAATAACATTAATAGACTTTTTCATAACTGAAGTGACGTAACAAAGGCCTTTATTCTCTAAATCCTGATTAAAAATAAAAGACGTTTTAACTATTGGAATGACGTAACAATAAGCCTCTCTCTTCTATATATAATGTTTATAACAGTAGACTTTTTCATAGCTGAAATGACGTAACAAAGGCCTTTATTCTCTAAATGTAAACTTATAATGACAATACACTTTCGAAAATTGAAGTGACGTAACAAAGGCCTTTATTGTATAAAACTAAAAATTACTAAATAATGTTTCATAATTGAAGTGACGTAACAATATGACTTTGGTTTTAAAATTAAAACTTACACAATCAACGTGTTTCATAATTAAAGTGATATAAAAATAGCCTCTATTCTTCAAATTTAAATTTACTAACAAAAAACGTGTTTCATAATTGAAAAGATGTAGCAATAGGCCTTTATTCCAGGAGCGTAACTTTGGTCTAAAAAATGGGTGGAGGGCACCAAATTTCGCATTGTTTTACCTTCGCGACTGTTAAATAATTATAATGGCATCGTATGTATTACAAACATAATAATAATTATAGGCTTAATGATGATAATGCTGTTGTTGTTGGTGGTGGTGATGATGATGATGATGATGATGATGATGATGATGATGATGATAATAATACTAATGGCGACAATAATAATAATAATCATAATAATAATAACAATGAGATTGATGATGATGGTGATCACACTGATGATAATGCTCGGTAACTGTTTTGAATCTTGAGGGCTTTGTCAGATAAAATAATAAAAGGGCAAAAACAATGGGTATGAAAAGTGGGGGGTACGGTACCCTCCAATCTAAAAAGTGAGGGTACGGATACCCCTCTTATCCCCCCTAACTTACGCCTATGGAAACCCACCCCTTAAATTTCTTCCTGGCTACGCCTCTGGCCATCATAAATTGCATTGAACCTTGTTGAAAGTTGCTGCTTAAATTCAGGATAGATGGATATAGTTTATGGATTGGTTTAATAACAGTAAATTGTCCAATCATCATAATAGAGAATCTATACCGAAATCGTTTGTGTGTAGCTACAACAGTGAAGAGAAACCAGTTCTTTCCTGTTACCACATTACCTAAATAATTGTTAGTTTCCTTTCTATCCCAGCAGATCTCCTTCGAGGTCATCCATCTGCCATGGGTCCTGTGCGTAGGACCCAGATGGATGACAGCAAAGGAGATCTGCTGGGATAGAAAGGAAACTAACAATTATTTAGGTAATGTGGTAACAGGAAAGAACTGGTTTCTCTTCACTGTTGTAGCTACACTGACCGTACACTGATGGTGGGAAGATGAGACGGAGAGCGAGAGGACTGGCCACCCGCCCTCATATGCCGAGGCCAAGAAAATGAAGTCGCTAACACTTCCTATCCATGGCTGCCTCAGGGCTAGCTTAAGGGACTGCTCTCCTTCTTCTCTGTATAGGCCTAATCCTAATACGTGGGCGATTTAAAGCAAAATCAGGAAAAACAATTAAGGTACGAGTGCATGCGTGGGCTACTTAGAGCTGGGTGCATTGGTATAAGAATGGCTACTGCAACGAAATAATTATGATGATGAGCGGTGTGTGAGTCTTCGCGGTTCGTAGAACAGTGGGCGATGGGAGGCTGGAAAGTGTCGACGGATGTCTCGATTGGGGTCTGTGGACGAACAACGGCCGTTTATGCGTTTATGGTCTCCTGGAGAGAGAGAGCGAGACGGCGACATCGGTTGCTTTCATCCTCCATGCCGATACCACATAACTACCGTTTGAAAGGCGTTGGAACGGATTCTTAAGACGACATCCGGTCATTTGAACTGTGCGCCTCCATACGCATCCGAAAGAGAAATAAGTTTAGGCAAACACGCAGATTCAGATTTCAGCAGTCTTGTTGTCAAGACCTTAAACCTCAAGACCAAGACCTTGAAGTTTGAACCTCAAGACCAAGACCAAGACCTTGAACCTCAAGACCCAAGACTTTTAAAAACGAACTCGAGTGCACTCGAGACCAAGACCTTGGTCTCGAGGACAACAAGACTGGATTTCAGATTGGCCTAATTTCACTGCTGAAGAATCTACCACTGCAGTGTTGCTTTTAATACTCATTTAAGCGTACATTTGTTGAAACGGCTACGTTGGAAGTGATGCATGATGCCCCAGAGAACCAACATTTTTATCTTCGTGTTGATCGACGTTGTTTGAACAGTAAGAAAGACAGCAGCGTAACTAGGACTTTTCGTTTGGGGGCTTAAGCCTTGGGTATGGCAACATTTATAGGGGCCTACAGTGTTCATACGAATTTGTAGCCGTAGGCAAACAACGGCTTGATTTGTTTGGGGACTTCAGCTCGTTTGAGGGGGGGGGCTTAAGCCCAACGCTAGTTACGTCCCTGAAGAAAGATCAGCCAGAGTTTTCTTAGTAAACTCCAATTTCGCAGCATGCAGTATAACTCTGAATTAAAACTTCACCTGATCCACCCGCATCAAACTAATTATCAGTATAATGTCCTATAAACAATGGATGCAAATTTTGCTTCTTTGAACTGAAAGAACACTCCTTAATGGAAGACATCCATAGTCCACCATACTGAAATGTACACTGAACGACTGTGTCTTCATTGACCATCTGCTGTTGGTCCCCCATCAGACATGTTGACCCACCATCTATATTTAGATTTCCTTGGGTAAGAAAGAACTGTATGTACCAAAATTCCATGTGGACATCTACACTCGGCATAACCCCCTCTCCTATGTCACATTTGGGTGACCCTCCCACCCATCCTTTTCAGAAATCCTTAATGAATGACAAAGTGCACATATCATCCACCTATCGACTGTATAGTATGTGCAGTAAGTCGACTCGTTTAACACTTTAACATCGAGCTGCATCGGTTCCCAGTCACTTTTAGTACACGCTCGTCGTTAAAGGGTTAATAATGGAGTTAACTAAAGGCCAACTGATGGGTGAAAATTAATAATCATCATTCTGTCCTACCAAACCACCAACCAAATCAATTTGTTAAATTTACATAACTACATGTATAGTAAAAAGACTTTGCCAAACACTGAATGATTTACAGCAAGAGAAATGTCCAACGTCTTTAGGTGATACTAGTTCCTAATACGTAAAACATTCCCCTAACTAAGACATAAAACCAACAGAGAAACACGTCGAACATATACCCTGGTGGAAATCTTCACATAGTGTGCCGAATGTTTACAGCAAGACAGTTACACCCCAAAGCCATAGTGGTATAGAAGAACTGAGAAACAACCACCGTTTACCACTTGAAGTGCTTGTCAAAAAATTGGAATTGCTTACTTTATGTGAAATTGATACAGAAAAATATTCATACAATGGCCTAGCATAAAGAAAATGTTCCGTTAGTTCTTCTCTTCCTTCTTCTCTTTATCTTCGCTGCTACTTTCGCTGTTCGGTGATCTGTTCTCACGATCGGCAGCCATCTGGAAAATAAGAAATCTCAAAATTTTACAATTTCTTCTCAAATGAAACAATAATAATAATAATAATAATAATAATAATCTTCTTTATTAATTCAAACTGACAAACGCAGTAAGATTACATTGAAACATGACAGTACAGTCAAATCTTAACTAAACACACGGTTTGGCAGCCATGCAAGGCGCCGCCCTAGAAGGGGGGTTACGGGTATCGAACCGCGAATCTAATGCTCTCCTGGCCAAGAGTGTTACCACTACTCTATCCCCCTTTCCCAACAGGATGATAACTTTTGTGCAAACACATTCTAATCGCTCAAACAATCTGAACAGGATCTACATCTTTAAGCGAACAGGACACAGAAATTTGTCAGCATTGTACCCTATTCTGTCAATGAAGTGAAGCTTTGGCAAAACTTGGTTGTTAAAAGACTCACACCAACTACATATCGCTATCCTGTATTATATGTATTATGAATACAGTGATACAGAAGAGAGGTTCCTTCATCTGTCCTCGGTACAAAGTGTTAGCCATATTATTTTTCATGCCTTGACATGCTGGGTCAGATGGGCCACTCCTCACCCTCACTGCTATATCTTCACAAGAGCGTTGGCAAAAGAGAGCATTATTGGAAAAGAAATCTTGATCGTTCAGTCCTGGAGGGGATTTAAACCCGTGTCCTCTTGACTACTGGTTCACCACACTAAACACTAGACTATCAAGCACCATCGTTTCTTAATTGTTGTCCCTCATAATCTACCATCTACTTGCGGTCTATACACAAGGCTGCAACTACACACGGAACTGTCACTGATGAGATGTTTCATGGTTAGCAGTTGAAATAATCCTTGCCTTCTTGTAAGCCATCTCAAACAGCTTGAGTGAAGCTTGTTGTAGGTCAGATGTCGCCTTCCTTATCGTTTCTGGTGCTTCGTTGTCTTTGTTCGAAAGGATGTTGCGAACTTTTGTGATTTGTTCACGCAGATTGTTGCACTGTAAAAAGTCAAAAGTATTTTGTAAAATACAAAAGTGCAAATAAGGAATTTGATTTAAGCTTAAAAACTGTGGCTTCAAAACAACTCAGTCAGTATTTATTTCATTTAAGCTTAAAAACTGTGGCTTAAAACAACTTAGCATTTATTTACATTACAGAACTGTAATTATACATATAAACAGTGACTGTAGAAGGAATATATCCTCACAAGGCATTCCTCTGCATTGTTTGCTAACTGATGTGATATTTTCGTTCGTAATGACATTTAACATCATATAGGCTAGAACAGAGAGCGCCTCTGATCTTGTTTGGCCTTCGAGTGCGCTATATAAATGTCCAATAACATTATATTGCAGCACTCCTCACCTGACAACACAAAACATGACCACAAACAGTGGTTTTCAACATCGGATGGGCCACAGCCAAGTGAGATCAAAAAGTTCATTTTAAATGTTACAGGTAAAATCTTCTGCCATGAAGGGTAAATAATGGCAACACTTTTCAGCTGTACTGTGGAAGTTTCAATGAGAGGGATGACCAAGTCACCCTGAATCAGCCCAGCACAGACAATACCAAAATACACGGGATCTTAACACGTTGACCGCCGCCATATTTTCCTCCCCACGCCACAGAAAAGTGGGAAAAAGTTTAAAAAGCGGTATATATACATACATACATACATACATATATACATACATACATTCATACATATACACGTACATAAATACATACATACATACACACATACATACATACATATACATATATACAATATTATACATGTATGCACACGTACACATGTACATACATACATACACATGTACATACATACATACACACGTACATACATACATACATACATACATAGATACATACATACATACATACATACATACATACATTCATACATACGACATACACACATACATACACACATACATAAACACATACATATGTATGCATACACACATACGTACATACATGTATGTATGTATGTATACATGTATGTATGTATACATATGCATGTGTCTATACATGTATGCATGCATGCATGTTTGTATGCATGTATGTATGTATGTATGTATATGCATGTATGTATGTATGTATGTGTGTACGTGTGTATGTACATACATACATACATACATGTATGTATGTACATACATACATGTATGTATGTATGTATGTGTGTAGGCATGTGTGGATGTATCTATGTTTATGTATGTATGTATGTGCGTATGTATGTATATTCGTGCGTATGTATGTATGTACATACATGCATGTATGTATGTACATACATGTATTTATGTATGTACATACATATATCTATGTACATGCATGTATGTATCTATGTACATGCATGTATTGTATTGTATTGTATTGTATTCGGATATTTATAAAGCGCTTCTAACGGGAGGGCCATTCAGAAGCGCTCCCAGTGCGATAGACCCCGAGAGAAAAAGCAAGTTTTAAGAAAGGTAAAAGAGGAAGAGACGCTACCTGAGAGAATAGAAGAACGAACAAACGGAGGAAGCCCATTCCAAAGAGCAGGGCCAATGGAAGCAAACGACCTAGATTGAGCCAGTGAAGTCCTGACACGGGGAACGAGGAGGTCCAAACGGTCAGATGAACGAAGAGGACGAAGAGAAGCCGCAGAGTGAGGGCGATGAAATAAGTCACATAAATATTTTGGAGCGAAACCAAGCTGAGCCTTAGAGACAAGGATGAGGACCTTAAATTGGATGCGGGCAGAAAGCGGGAGCCATAAATATAGTACGAGTTATCTCGTATTCGGTGCTATAGGTCACAAAATAATGTACGAGATATCTCGTACTCGGCGGTGAACGTGTTAAACCTGGTGCATCTCCCAAAAGATAGATATATGCCCAAGCTTTCGAATTCTGTCATACACAAGTAAATAATTATAAATGCAAAGTATAACAGGGTAAATATTACAAGCACAAAATGAAAATTAATTATGCTTCCATTATTTCAATACCTCTGCAGTTTCAGAACTTATGCCAATTCGCTTTGCAAAGTGCAACTTTTGTAATTTCAATCACATTTTGATAACAAATTTGAGTTTCAATATGACAATGTACTATTGTTATTTTCTTAAATTTTTCATTACCTCATCAGCAGGAAGTTGGTCTTTAAATTCCTCCATTTTGGTTTCTGTGTCATGAACGATACCTTCTGCAGAATTTACAACTTCGACGGTTTCCTTCAGGGAGTAAAAAAATGACATGATTTACCACAAAGCATGCTGTTTTTCATAGAACTAGTATGTTTGTAGTTCTGGAAGACTTTTAAACCAACATCCCTGCACCACATCACTGCAAGGATTATGCAAATATTTTCCAGGGACACTAAGTAATGTGCTAACCCTTTAACGACGAGAAGGATTAGTTTTCCATGCATTTTAGTGTATGCTCGTTATTAAAGGGTTAAGGTTCAATAAAATAACAAGCAAGAAAATCCCTACATCGTCTTTACAATAGAATAACAACACCACAGCTACCAAGTGGCACTCAAACAATATTAATCACCCATTAGAACTACCTCTAACATCCATGACTGAAGCATCATTATACATTATCCAAGGACAATGCAATTAGCTCCCTAATTTCTGTTGCCATATCGAAGTAATTATTGCAAAAGCCTTATCATTTATTTATTTAAGGCAAAATGGTACATTTTTGTAAGTATATAAAAAAGACGATGTTACAAGAAAGTAGACAAAATCTAACGAACCTTTTTCTTTCGGTCTTCCTCAGCATGCTTCTCAGCATTCCTGACCATGTTTTCAATTTCATCTTTGCTCAGTCCACCGGACGATTGAATCACAACTAATCAAAACAAGCAACAATCAATTAACTGCATCAATTAATTGCAAACGATTTAAACAGTTGTTACAACCACTGCAAAGTGGTGAACTGACAGCCAGTGCACAAAACCAACATCATACGGTACAAAGGGTGTATCACATTGGGTGGCAGTATGGCAAGTAAAGTTTATTCCATTCATGAATTTTACATTATTCTGAATTTCAGTAACCATTATCAACAAAATAAAACAATACACTTTTCATATATTGTCCATATTCTTATTTCATTTCTTACACATCATATTTTAATAACAAAATGTCAATGTTAAAAAACACAAGCTACTATTCACACAGTTACAAAGATGTTGCTTACTGAGAATTAATAAAATAAGACATAACAGCATCTTAAGCATTTTACAAATAAACTAAAATACCAGTAATCTTACTAAAATATCAAAAGGCTTCATCATTTTCCACATCACTTACTTTGCTGTTCTTTTCCAGTTCCTCTGTCACGGGCAGATACGTGAACAATGCCGTTAGCATCGATGTCAAAGGCCACCTCGACCTGTGGTACTCCACGAGGCGCAGGTGGAATGCCGACCTACATACACCCAACAAGAAAACCTTGAACAGCACAACCAGTAGGCATCAGTGGGTTCAAAATATTCCAGCCAAAGCACTTGATAATATAAGCATTCGGGTTTCGCTCACGTCAGCATGTAACCACAGATTAAGTTCCGTCATTCATTACAGCTACAACATTGGATATGCAGAGGGAGGTATGCAGATGGAGGTATGCAGATGGAGATAAGCAGATGGAGATACGCAGATGGAGATAAGCAAATGGAGATATGCAGATGGAGATATGCAGAAGGAGATACGCAGATGGAGATATGCAGGTGCCACGCTCCCGCACTTCAACTTGAGCTCATCGTGCCTTCTCGTGTATAGGACCATATTTGACTATTCATGGAACAGTCTTCCACTGCATTCATGTGCTGTTGCACTGGACCCTGCACTGCACAACCATTCTCAAACTGTCTTCAAATGCACTTGTTTAGATCAGTCAGATAACCATGTGTGCAGCACTTTGTGAGGTACTTGAAAGGTGCTGAATTAAGTATCGTCATACAGACATACATACATACAAGAATACATCAGATAGGCTAGCAACAAGCATTTTGAGCTACTAAAGGACCTACAGAGTACCTTGTGAGCTACTAAAGGTCGTACAAGAATTCTGTGAGCTACTAAAGGCCACATAGAAAGACTTATATACACACATATAAGACCCTCTAGACATTCTTATGACCAACAGTCATGTAAACTTCATACACTCTTACCAGTTGGAATTGTCCCAGGAGCTTATTGTTTGCGGCCATTTCTCGTTCGCCCTGAAGGACTTTAATCTCCACCTGAGTCTGGCCATCCGCAGCGGTTGAGAAAACCTGGCTTTTCTTTGTTGGAATGGTTGTATTACGATTGATCAGTTTCGTGAAGACACCGCCCAAAGTCTCGATTCCGAGAGACAGAGGCGTCACGTCAAGGAGCAGGACATCTGTCACGTCACCAGCCAACACACCTCCCTAGGAATAAGATACACCACACTGGTATCAGAACATGTTAACTAATTCAAAGCAGGCAGACGATTAAGATATGGTGATTCGATGGAAAGTTCATAGAGATTTACAAAAAGTCAATATAAAACCTACGAAAGATATGACAAACATATGTTTAAATGTACCAAAGACATCACAAACATATGTTTAAATGTACCAAAGACATGGCAAACATATGTTTAAATGTACCAAAGACATGACAAACATATGTTTAAATGTACCAAAAACATCACAAACATGTTTAAATGTACCAAAGACATCACAAACATATGTTTAAATGTGCCAAAGACATGACAAACATATTTTTAAATGTGCCAAAGACAAACACTGCTATGGCCATGTTTTGCTTTTGTTGGACTGTTCAGCTGGAATGACTTCCTCAGACCTTCAGCTAGAGCTCCTCAGCTTCTCTCCCCCTCAGTTCAAGCACCTGAAAACTTTCCTGTTTGCCAGTGATGACATAGGCCTGGGTCGGGAGCATCACCAACCTCTCTGAGTAGCACTTAATAATTTTTTTATTAGTTACAGTGTAATACTGAAGAAATTATAATCCAATGTCAGATAACTAACTTCTCACCTGAATAGCTGCACCAACAGCAACAGCTTCGTCAGGATTCACCGATTTGCTTGGCGTGCGACCAAACAAATCCTGAACTGTCGTCTGAACCTGGAGAACACATCAACAAAAACTCATGTCCACTGCACAAACACTGCTGTGAGTTACTTGTTACTCTATTGTGACAAAGCATGCGACTGTGACCGGTGATACAATAAACAATGACTTCTGCAATCTTAGCGATTCGATGCAAAAGCGACCTGGAATTATCTACAAATTACTAAAAATGTCTAAATGTTTTAAAATTTTAGATTTCAGGTTCATACATAATAATCCATTCAATAAAAACTTTAAAGCTCAAAAGGCTCTTTATTGGTCACTTTTTCTTTCTTAAAACTAATGTCATCCAATGCAATGGCCAGCTGGATATTTGAGATCTAAGTGGTCTACAATAATGCTTTAACCCTTTAACAATGAGAGGGATTAGTTTTCCATGCATTGTACCGCATGCTTGTCATTAAAGTGTTAATATAATTTTACCAACCTTTGGCATTCTCGACATTCCTCCAACAAGCAGGACTTCACCAATTTCACTTTTCTGGACCCCAGCATCTTGTAGTGCCTTCTGGCATGGTCCAACGGTTCGCTTGATAAGTGGATCAACAAGACTTTCAAATTTCGACCTCGTCAATTTCAGGTTCATGTGTTTTGGTCCGGACTGGTCCATTGTGAGGTAGGGCAGGTTGATGTCAGTCTGAACCGATGAAGACAATTCGACCTTGGCCTTCTCGGCTGCCTCCTTCAGTCGCTGCATTGCCATCGCATCTTTTCGGATATCAAGACC
This sequence comes from Allolobophora icterica, assembly GCA_963556255.1. NCBI lineage: Eukaryota > Metazoa > Annelida > Clitellata > Crassiclitellata > Lumbricidae > Allolobophora > Allolobophora icterica. The sequence continues at coordinate 29,497,825 of OY744614.1, forward strand.
ACTCTGGAATCAGATCACACCAGGAATATAACACCACACCAATCACTAAGAGAAGATGAGCAGTCCCTCAAGCTAGCCTGAGAGGCAGCCATAGGTAGCAACTTCATTTTCTTGGCCTCGGCATATGAGGGTCGATGGCCAGTCCTCTCCCTCGCCATCTCATATCTTCACACCGACAGTGTACGATCAGTGTACTCATTATAGCTGAGTTGGCTAGGGGTCACTCGTGGGGCAGAAATCTCGAACCCAATTTCTGTCCTGGCAGGGATTTTAACCAACCTCTTGGTTTACAGTCCAGCAGGCTAACCACTACACCAACGAGCACCCCTAGTCAAATAACATAACTGCTTCTAAAATGATGGTATCATAATGCACAAGGATCGGTGCATGTTTCATGTGAAACCGCAGTCAAAACTTATAATCCACTGGAGAAGTCCAGGTGTTACCAGATGAATTGTTATTAAACACCAATCATATATTACACTACTGTCCAAACTTTATAGAAACCAGACTTCTTCATCAAAATTATAATCATTTAAATTAGTAATACCTCTTTCTTGAACTGTTCAACCAGAAAATTAAGAAGCAGGTTGTCAAAGTCTTCTCCGCCCAAAAGCGTGTCACCGTTGGTTGATTTCACTTCAAAAACTCCTTTCTGGATCTCAAGAATGGATATATCAAACGTTCCACCACCAAGATCATAAACTGCAATTCTAAAAATAAAGCAAAATTCTAACTGAATGGGAAAATATAACTGTCTCTTACTGCTAACAGTAAAATTCTAACTTTGAAACGAAGTATGGTCCAATGCACAAGAAATCAGTATGTAATCCTGTCTTTATGAGCAGCCAGTGCATAAAATGTCACAGGTAAATTCTCGACAGCACCTTTGCGAGGTTCTAAAAATGTGTTACAAAAGTGTCCAGATAAATAGTGCACCTGGATTGAGATGACCAAACATAGCAGAAATTATGCAAAACTGCATCAGAGTCTCTTCTTGTCAAGAAATTCCAACCTATTTTTTAACTGCATTTTAGTTCTTGGTTAACTATTTTTATACTTTAGATAGACGGTTCTTAAGAAACTGAATGTTCGCATACCACCAGCAAAGGTCAGATCGAAAACAACAGGTGAGCACAAAGTTCCCTTGAGAAAGAAAGATGGGCATAAACTTATAGGAAATTTAAAGAAAAAAGTGCATGGTGGACATAGAATAGTGGCTTTAATAGAAAGATAGGCACAAACTCATAGAAAATTTAATTTTTTTTAAATTTTGTCATGTTCCACTTAGCAACATCTGGCACATCACTAGTGGTATGCATACCACCATCTGAAAACCGCTGCTTTAACAGATCCACTTAACAGTCCACTTACAGTTTATCTTCGGATCTGTCCATGCCATAGGCCAGAGCAGCTGCCGTTGGTTCATTGATGACACGCAAGACGTTAAGACCAGCAATCTGACCAGCATCTTTTGTTGCCTGAAAATCACAAAAATCATTTAAAAGTTAAATTTGACTCCTGTTAATTTATCGTCTGTTACTACTATGTCACGTAATCTTACTGCGTACTTTCAGTTTGAATCAATAAACGAATATTATTATTATTATTATTATCCTTTTGAATCATCCCAATCATCCATCTATTTGACACATCTAAATAAAACTGAATTATTTATGTTATTTATGTGAACTACAAAACTGAAATATAACACTTACATCAAATATTTAATGCCACGTTCCAGGTTGTTAAAAATGCTACTTTTTTCACTAACCTGTCTCTGAGAGTCGTTGAAATAAGCAGGAACAGTCACTACAGCGTTTTTGACAGAAGAACCAAGGTAATTTTCTGCAAGCACACAAAGCAAGCATAAAAATTCAGAGAAACAAGAACACACATTCAAACAAAACAAACACATACATACAACGAAACAAACACATAAATTCTTGTTCAATTTTACCTTAACTTTCCTTTTCTGTGCAGTAGATGATGCTAATTAGAAAGGCACTGTCACTTTAATAAGTCAGTGACGATTGCATGGAACTTTTCTTCGAGAGTTCTTCAAGTTAGACCGGCCGAGGATGTTGAAGAACGATGATGGCAGTCGTGACAGGTTGTCTCGATCTCGTTCGATCACCAGAAAAGCATGTCCTGCCAAGTCAACCCTAACTGCTGGATGAGGTCTTTGCTGCAGACTGTGTCTGGGGAATCAAGATCTTCGAGGTGGACGCTAAGATTGCTTGTGATAACTAATGAGCTGTAATATTTTGCTCCAGGATAGATGAAAATTTTGAATAGAATGTTGATGTAGGTGGCAAGACGTGACAATGGTAGATTGTGAGCAGTGTAAATGGAGCACGAGCAGTAGTGCAAAACAGACATAGGCCTCAATGGACCTTGACCTTACGGCAGTGGTTCTTAAACTTTTTAAAGCTAGGGACCGGCACCATCTTTATGTTTTAAAGCTAGGGACCAGCACCATCTTTTATCTTGCTTTTCACGGACCACTAATGGAAAGTGCAGGATCGCAACCTGGGTATACGTACATAAAGTATGGGGGATTCGTGGGTTTTGCTGCTAAAGTTGCTAAACCACACTAAATCGCTTTTTACAATTTCCATTATCGTGATGTGATTAACAGTTTCACATTATTTTTGAAGTATTTTTCATAATTATGTCATTGATGTTTTATCCAAAAGTTAAAAAATTATGAATTTTTAAGGACTTTCACGGACCGGCGACCAGAGCTCCGCGGACCGGCGCCGTTCCGCGAACCTCCACTTTAAGAACCACTGCCTTGCGGTATTATGCATGTTTACGGTATTATGCATGTTTTTGCCTGTTCTGCACCAATTTTACAGCAACAGATTTCTCACAAGGCTACAATTCCTTTACTTCGGCCATGCTACAATCACTTACCAGATGTCTCTTTCATCTTCGTCAGAACAAAAGCTCCGACTTGACTCGGAGAGTAGACTTTTCCCTGTGCCTCAACCCAAGCATCTCCAGAAGATGATTTCACAATCTTGTACGAAAAGTTCTTCCTTTAAAACAATCATCCCAAGTTTTTTTATACTTTTTACATTCTCCCAATCGGCAAAGAATTGTTGATCATACACTGAAACGTATGAGACGCAGATCTGGTTGCATGTATGTTTATCTGGCAAATGTACGCTGGAGAAGTAGCGAGACCATTTCGTAAGCAACAGACACAATATTTTAACGAAAGCGCTTCTGCAACTTCAGCCAATGAGTAGATTTATTAACTGCAGTTATTGTTTGTAGTTTTATTTTTAATTGAACATTTATATAGCGCTTTTCAAACAGCAAAACAAATCAGAGGAGATCGATGTGGTGGTGTCTGTGCTTTGTTGACTGCCAAAAGCATTCTGAAGCACGTGGAGCTACTAGCTTTTCTATGAGCAGAGTTATGCACTGTGAAAAGTAATTACATTATTCCCTTTGTAATAGTTCTGTTCTTGTAGTCTTATAATCAAATTCAGAAAACTCTGCAACATGAACGTCCAGGGGCAGTGTATCTGGCCTGTGACTGAGCGACTGCAGGTAAGCCTTGGATCTGTGTGATGACCCCAGCAACTTGTTCGAACATAAGTGTGTCTGTCACCAAGCAGAATATCTCGTTACTGCCATAAGCTGGGAAATATACGCAAGTAATACAATGCAAAGGCCCCATGTCCAGGGCCCTGGGATTCGTCCATGACCGGTTCAAGGGTCAAAGATCAGTAAGTGAGCATCTCCCCTAAATTCCACTAGGTACATGCAGCTTTGCTTTTTCCACTTATGGGAAGGTTTAGGTAAATGTCGTTAGCCAAGTGCAAGGTAAATGAAGAAGTGAACTGTGCAACGAGCACTGCTCACTGTACTTACATGTCCTTTTGTACTTCAGCATCATCAAAGCGTCTTCCAATCAAGCGCTTTGTAGCGTAGAGCGTGTTCTGTGAGTTAGTGACTGCCTGTCTCTTGGCTGGCATACCAACGAGGCGCTCTCCGTCACCCGTAAATGCCACCACAGACGGAGTTGTACGTGAACCTTCGGCATTCTCCAAGACCTTTGCAGCCTTTCCCTCCATGACAGCCACACAGGAATTGGTGGTTCCGAGATCAATGCCAATTACATGACCTTTGACTTTGTCTGACCTACAACACCAAATCATGTGAGAGTTAATATAAAACTCTAATATAACAAGTTAGCACGTTTACTTTAACTAGTACTGCCGCCACTGAAACTGTGATTCAACTGTGAAACCAGTTCAGTTCTCTTGCTCTTCAACTAAGCTCATTCAATGATTCAATCAAGATTAGTCAAATACAAGGTTCAGCAATTAGAAAATGTAAAAAAATTAGAAGCAATCGTAATTTAAATTAGCAACTTCTATATCACCGATGCTAATGCAGAAGGCATCGACTGATGGCATAACCAATCAATCAATCAATCAATCAATCAATCAATCAACCTAAACCAAGTCAGATGAACCTTTCAGAAGTATGTGACGTTTGTTGGTTAAAACTCCAGTCAGAACAGAAAGATATTTCAAGATTTCTGTATCCCTGACTGTTTCAGCAAACTCAGTTATAGGGATACACTGACTACACAAAGTCAGTAGGAAGAGTAGAAAGTAAGAGTAAAAAACGGGTTGACTGCCTTCAAAAGCATAAAAACTGAAGTCACTAACACTTCAATCACACGGCTGCTAACTGTGGTAAACTTATGGAACTGTTCTTCTAGATGGAAGTGAATATACTCACGCATTGCGTCTGCTTTGGAAAAGGGTTTGCTGTCGAGCAAACCATGATGGCAACAGGACCTGAAGGAAACAGAACCAGAACCTAATAGTTACAAACCAGTTAAAGTAAATGCACAGATGAACAGTATATATTTTTCATTTATTTATTTATTAATACAATACAATTGTATTTGATATTGCCCTCCTTCCAAAGCTCAGAAGTGCATAAACCATATGAGAGAACAACGATGGCACAGAGCAATTGTGAGTGAAGGACTTGCTCAAGGTCCCTACACAGTAGCAGTTACTGTTACTGTGTTGTTCAAGATCCTTGAACACTAACTGGACCAAGACTAAAGTTGACAGAGGCATGTAATACATGAGTCATTATTGCCTTACATCATCCTTACATCAGACTGAAAAACCGACATTTATTTTCTTGAACAGGTATCTGGTTCATAACTTCTCCTAAGCCATATGAAGTTTCTTTTCATGGTTAACTACTTCATTTTCAGTGAAGACTACTTCATCGTTTTTCCAATAATGAAGTCACCTAACCTTCATCTCACTGTGTGCTCTCTTTCTATCTTAATTTATAGCACTTTCTTGATATAGACTACGTGGTAACTGTATTCTGGCGCTATATAAATCCTCGAATGAATGAATATGAGTAGTTAGAGCTCGCAGAATATGCATTACTCAAATAGGCTGTCACTTGCGTCGTATACATTCCAAGTTGGAAATAGGTAAACGGTTTATTTGGTTGGAACGTCGCAATGACTATAGTCACTGATTAGGCGCTTGGGTGCGCTTGTCTTCAGATCACGTCTGCCGGCAAGTTGTAACAAGATAAATCACAATCCATCGCTTTAAATGTAAATCTCCGAAATTTCTCAGCGCCAAACAAAAGCCACGACAGGGTGGTCTCCCTTATCACCGGCGCTATATCAAATCAAGTCCTCAATAGCCATGTCCGCCTTATCCGTTCCGGTGCCAGGTCAGAGTCCGGGGAGGTCAAGCTTATAATGATTACTGCATATGGCATATGGATGGAAGAAAATCATATTGTGGAAGAGTAAATTATAATCAATCGCACTGCAGAATAGTAATTGTAATCAAAGCATTTTGCTAAGGTTCTCGTAGCAATCTGCCCTCGTGGCTTTCATCAGAGGTAAGCTTACACCGGCTTACATCATGTATACACAACAACCGAAAAACTGATCATCAAATGCAGCTTACGTTTGAGCCAGGTCGAACATAGAAACGCCTGTGAGAAATATCAAGTCCCTTCCTGAGACACGATGAAGATTTCTGTGCCACTGACAACATTTTCGACGAAATTTATATTGAATAGTTGAATAACTGTTTCACTCCTGATCTCTCGCTAACAACGCTCTACACGTGAATAACTTACCAACACCGGCGAATAGAGGTCATAGGCTCTGCGCATGCGCACGTTGAGTGCTTCTTCTTCTTTATGTTCTCTGCCCACCGGCAGGTTCGTATGACCAATGACGCCATCGTTCTCTGTCTTGTGCTCTTCTCTTCAGTCCACTGTATCCTTCTTCTTTTGTCATCATCCAGTCTAGCAGCATTGCCCTCGGTCTTCCTCGCGTCTTTCTCCCCTCCATCCTTCCCTCCATGATGTCTCTTAGCAGTGTCTCACTCCTTAGGATGTGCCCGATCCATTTCCTTTGTCGTCCGCGTATAGTACTTATGAGTGATCTTTGTTCTTCTACCATTTGCAGGATTTCCTCGTTCGTCCTCCGTTCCACCCAGCTAACTCTCTCCATTCTGCGCCACACCCACATCTCGAAGGCCTCCAATCTTTTTATGTCGTCCTTCCTCATTGTCCATGTCTCGGAGCCGTACAGCACAACACTCCACACCAGTGTCTTCACCATTCTCTTCTTTAGATTCTTGCTTAAGGTTCCTCTCATCAGCTCTCCTCTTTTGTAAAATGCATCTTTTCCCATGGATATTCTTCTTTTTATTTCCTCGTGGCATCTTGCATCGTCTGTGATCACACTTCCTAGATAGCAAAACTTCTCCACCTGTTCTATTTCTTGTCCGTTTAGTGTGATCTTTATTGTTTGTGGTATTATACCGCTTCTCTTGTTTATCTTCATTACCTTTGTCTTCTTTACGTTTATTTTCATTTCATATTCCAGTGATACCGTATTTAGACGATCCATCATCCTTTGTAAGCCCTCCTGGCTAGTTGCCAGCATCGCCTGGTCATCTGCAAATCTCAATGCCTTCACCCTTCTTCCTCCTACCTTTATCCCCTCCTCTATATCGTCTAGCGTTTCTCTTATGATCTCTTCTATATAGATGTTGAATAGGACTGGTGACACTGGGCATCCTTGTCTTACCCCTCTTCCTATTTTTCCTGGTTCTGAGTACTCTCCATCAACTCTTATTTTCACTCTTTGTCCCATGTATAGATTACCTATCAATCTTCTTTCTCTCCAATCCACCCCTTTTCTTCTCAGTATTCCCATTAGCTTTCTCCAGTCTACTCTGTCGAAAGCTTTTTCATAGTCGACGAAGCAGATATATATGTCTTGGTCATGTTGGATGCTTCTTTCTGCTATTATCCTCAATGCTGCTATCGCATCTCTTGTCCCCTTTCCCTTTCTAAACCCATATTGGTCCTCTCCCAAGCAATTTTCTGCTTCCGCCTTTGTCTGCAGTCTCTTTGTTATAATTCTTAGCAGGATTTTTGATGCATGTGTCAGAAGGCTTATCGTGCGATGGTCTTCGCAATTTGTTGCATTCTGCTTCTTCTGTATTGGTATAATTATTGTCTGCAGGAAGTCCTTTGGCCATTCTCCCGTGTTGTAGATGTCCCGGCATAGTTGCACCACCTCGCTCATTGCCTTCTCTCCAAGATTTCTGAGTATTTCTATTGGGATGTTGTCAATTCCTTCCGACTTCCCATTCTTCATGTCCTTAATTGCAGCCAAGACCTCCTCTCTCATCACCTCCGGACCCATGCCGTCCTCCACCTGTGTTTCTTCCTGCTTCCGTTCTTGTTTCCTCATTTCTTCCTCGATGCTTCCACTTCCTGTATATAATTCCTCCACATATTCCTTCCATCTTTCCCTTATATCATCTGCGTCCTCCAGTAGTCTGCCGTCCTTGCTCTTGATTGCACCTCCTCTTCCTGTATTTTGCTTCTTGCTTAGTGATTTTATTTTACCATACACCAAATCGCTTCGCCTCTGTTCCTGCAGGAGTTCCAGTTCTCTGCACTGCTCCTCCCACCACATTTCTCTTGCTTTATCCGTTGTTCTTCTCAGCTGAGAAGAGTGCATTAATCATTATTATGTACTTACTAGACGGGAACACACTAAAACGAGTAAGTTACTTATAATGTATTAAACAAAAAAAATGTAAATGTGCACAATTTGCTATAGCGACCTGTTCATTTTTTCAAATTAACTGATTTGATGAGATCATTCACTGTCGCTGTCCGTGTTAATAAGTATCATGTCTTTAAAGGTCTCCGAGTAGGACTATTTATACTGTGGTGATAGCCCGAGATTCAAAATGAAACCACAGTATACCATCTTTGTGGAATATGTTCCTTCTGAAGCATGACTGAGATTTTGTGTGAAAAACTTAAAGTGGCGTAGATAAAGTCATAAAACTGCGATTGAATACAAGGAACGTTGCTCGTCATTCAGATAAAGAGTAAAAGACCAGGTGCCGTTGACTGAATGACTTTTATGGGTGTCTTACTCTACGAAAGGATTGGAATCACTGCTGTAAGTAGCTTAATACTACCGACAATGCTATATAAAATTATTAAAATGTCGTAATTGCAATTACAAACTGCAATGCGTAATGTTTTGCAGGCAAGACGCATTTCTTCCTGACCGTCAGAGGCGCTGCAGTGTATAAACGCTGCCAAACGTCATCCGACTTTTAATTAGGACTTAAAGTCCTCTGTAATATTTGTCTTATTTTATTTAGAGGCTGAATTGATATATCGATGGCATCGACGTATTATCTATGGAATTGAATTGGTAAAGTAATTGCTTCTTATTGTGTTTTTTCTTAAGATAAAATAAAAAAATTGGTTTGCTTGCGAATTTAAATGTGACGGAGGAAAAGAATGATGGAGGTGTGTGGTTTGGAGAGTGTGGATATATTGGTCGTATAACCAGCTCTCAGTGGTGTTGTGTCGACGTTGTAAAGCAGTGCTTCCCAAACTTTTGTGCATTGGAACCCACTTGGGATGACTTGCTGATAACGATATCCAAACAGTAGAAGATTAATTCGTCTCGTATAATCCAGCATTAATGGTAATGGGATTGCTTGAATGTTGTGAGGGCGATCATGTACAATCGGGGTGCCTAACCTAGCCCTGAATTTTAAAATCCAACTCCCACTCACAGATATAGCTTTTTACACTAACCCTAAGCCCTAACCGACCCTCACGACGCTTACCCTGACCCTAACCGACCCTCACGATGCAAAGACACCCACCCAGATAGTACATAGGCACCCCGATTGTTCACGTTTGCCGAATGTTTAAGAATTTAATCCAGCCACGGTATGTGGTTTCTTAGCTTTGGGACTGGCAGAACTACTATGCTGTTATAAGTGATTTCAAAGATTTAATATTGTTTCTCAAGGTAATTTTAATGGAAGAACGTTTAAGAATTTAGTCCAGCTCTGGTATGTGGTTCTTAGCTTTGGGACTGGCTGAACTACTATGCTGTTATAAGGGATTTCAAAGATTTAATATTGTTTTTCAAGTTAATTTTAATGGAAGAACGTTTAAGAGAATGACTTAACATTGTACAGAAGTTTACATTAAACTTGTTAATATAATTTTAGGTAATTATACTAACAGACCGTTATTGAATCTTGCTTAGTAGGACTCTGGCTAAAGTTTTATAATAAATGAATCACTAGCATAAACGTTCCTGTGTTTCTTTGTTAACATTTCAGTAAACGTTAAACTAAAGCTGCATACAGAATGAGTGAGAAAAATACAGTTGATGGTACTGTTTACCTTGAGGGTGAGAGCATGATCTACACAATCTCCGCTTTGAGTGCACAAGATACCAATCCAGCACAGGCTATTTATGTCACATACGAAACGCCATCAAGCACAAGATTGATGCCCGAAGTGGACATGTTCAGTGGCCAGTACGTCCTGCATTCGGATGAATCCGATGTGTTGACTTCAATATTTTGCGGTGATGCTGAACTTGCACACCGAGACATTTCAATCGCTAATAACAGTTCCTTGCTTGGAGAAAGCCTTGGCCCAGGTCAGACGATGTGTGCATTTGATGAAGGAAACGTTAATGAAAAGCAGCCAAGTAAATTGTCTTCTGGTGCCCCACTGGTCACCTCTGGTTCTCCGCTTGCTAGTGGATGCTACATTGCAGCTGACGAGAAAGCAGATGGCGGTTCGGGCAGTGATTCAAGAGAACCGACGTCTTCTCCTTCGAGAGAAAAAGCCAGTTCTGATGCGAAAGGAAAGTCATTTGTGAGTTTTCAATATTCATTTCAGCATGTGGTTGCATTAATTACAGTCATTTTTCAGTATGTAATGTAGCTAGCGATGAAGCAGCAGAACTTGGTGCTGCTGCTAAGTTAGTTTGTATGTGTGTTTGAAGGACTTGGTGAGCGTTCTTATGCCGTTAACGTCTCAGATGAATCTTGAATCTGCATTCTCCATTTGACTTAATTTGGAAAAAGTAAAATGAGGAAAGGCCATGTGCTTGCTCATATGTCTATATGGAAATTCGTCTAAAACGTGGTGCTGGAGGGTTTTGAAGGTCTTTTGGCTGAAGTGGAAATGTGACCGTAGCAATCCAACAACAGTGCACATTTTGGAAAATAGGTCCTATTTCCTATTAGGGGCCATCCATTTAGTACGTACGCAGAAATCTGGACAAAATTGACCCCCTCCATGTACACACGTGTACTTTTTTTACCTCCCCACCTGCGTATGTACGCCATAGAAGGGTATTTAATCCATGGAGCAGGTCGCTAGGCTGTGTCTGACTCACTGAGCTGTTTGATAGTTTCTTAATAGCAGTCAGGGGTAGGGTGGCATACAAGTGACACCTCTCCCACAGTCTTACTTCTCCCTGTACTACTTGACTGATAGCTGCAAGAACTGAACTGTGGCTCATTTGAAGGCCACTCACCTTGAAGGCCAATATAGACAAATTATAGGTTTTACCTCCCCGCCTGTTTCCTATTGCATACGTACATAATCGGTTGACCCACCCATTCGCAAGCATAGGAATTTGGGTTAACTCCTCCATGCGTACGTACTAAATGGATGGCCCCTTATTGGATATCTGGGGCCTTGCTTGAAGGTCTGGGGCCTTGCTTGAAGGTGAAAAATTCTTCATCCCAGCACGAAGCTTCTGAGGAGTAGTGTCTATAGAATGTTTAAGCACACATGTTGCCTTTGCCTTTGTTTAACCTTATAGGGTCTGCCATGATAAGATAACTTAGAATTTTTGTGTGCAGCCTTCAGCCAAATTTTTAAAGGCCAGGTCTTGTTAGATCTTTCAAGTTAAGCATTGCCAAGACAATAGGAAGAATTTGGACAACCTTTGACCCTGGACATTTAAATTGTGAATTTTACAGTCATATTGCTGCAGAATTTAAATGTATGCTGCGCTGAAAGGCAGGGGCCGGATGATCTGTTTCATGTGTTTAAGGTGAAGTGAATTATCTGTTATCTGCCTGTTTTTAACTTCAGATATTTTCTGCCATCCAGGCAACTCTGTCACCAGAATTTCTTGCTTCAGCTGACGACAGTTTGCGGGAAACTCTGCAAAGAACTGCAAGCAAATGTAGTCTTGAGATGGTACACAGTCCAGAAACGAATCTGTGCTATGTACTGGGCTGGAATCTAGTCGATTTCCTTCAGTTAGAAAAAGTTGTTGCATGTGTTCTTGATTTGGCCGAAGCAGTTTCAACAACGGTCTCCTCAAAATCTACAAGCACAGAAAACATCATGAGACCAGAGACTTGTGATAAGGAAATATCTTGCTGTCTCCTTCAGCCACAGTTCAGTCGAGCAGGTCGAGAGATTCGTTGTAAGGATTACCATTGTTATGAAGAAAGTTTTGATACTGCAAACCTACGATCGATGCCTCCAAGCAGAAGTCTGACTGCAAAAGAAAATGTGGAAATAAAGGGGAAGAAAAAACGGGGTCGGCCACCAAAGGCTTTACAGAAAATCGACGTCAATCCGGCTCTTCTGGATGATGTGATACCAACTGGAAACGATAGGTTGCACGTTGAAAAAGGGACAGACATATTAGAGAACGATTTAGCTGTGACTACAGGAACAAGTATACATAGTAATAATTTTATCTGTTCAAAAGCAGATGAACCATGTGAACTAGTGTTGCCTGGTACTCAGACTGCTGAAGAAGCAGCAGTCACAAAACAAGAGAGTATCACAGATGACGAACTTGTTACCTCCGATAAAGACGTCTTGATGACCAACTTGGATGAGAGTGATTATGGTAGGTATGGAGTTTACCTGAACATAATGTTTGTTAACTCATCTGCATATAATTATTCAGTAAATTTTTACATTATTACCAAATACAAATGATACTGCTACACTATTAGAATGTTAGTTTTGGTAGGTCATTGCTATACTAATTTAAATGTTATTCAAGTATCAGTTGTCGAATATCTACAAGTCACAAGTAATACATGCACTTAGGCTTTGTTTTTCTGAGTCTGAGATATGCTGTATTTTTAAATTGGCTTAAAGTTGCTATAGTTGATTCATGTACTCAGATATTCCTTCTCTTCTTTCCATTAGATGTTTAAATCTTTTAGTTTGTGCAAGGTCACAAGTGCGAATCTGTTCTGGAAATCAGTTTCACGCAGTTAAGTTTTGGTGTACATCATAGTCAGATTTTGCAGTGGTTATAAGTTTAAATTCATTGCAAAATTGGTTTGCATTTTTCTGTGTTAGAGTCAAATGAAAAGACCGATATATTGAAGCGGTCCTCCTTAGCCTCCAAAGACTACGAAAGTCGTGCTCCGTTCAAGCACTGTCCCCTCTGTTCATTCCGTACAAAACGCGAAAGCCACCTGCAGAAACACATCCAGCTGCACGACCGCAACGTCCCTCTCCTGCACTGTGCCCAGTGCGCATTCTCCACAACGCGCCAGAACCATCTGACACGCCACGAAATACAGCACAAGTCAAACGTCTACCATTGTGACCACGCTGGCTGCAAGTACCGAACAGACAACCGCCGGCTGCTGAGGCGACATGCCACCCTGCGTCACTGCATGACAAATCGCATTGCCGATCGCCCGTCTTCGATGCGACCCGCTCTCGAATGCCCCATGATGAATTGCACCTACAAGACCCATCAAGCACACCTGATCCGGCGACATCTAGCACGACATACAGCAGTCGAAGGTGCTGAAAGTGCCTTAGTGGAACAGTACTCGTGTAGCGCTTGCCCGTACGAGACGAAGAAGAGGGAACACTATCTACGGCATATCAACGTTGTTCATTCAGATGTGCGACCCTATCTGTGTGATAACTGTGGGCAGAGCTTCAAGCGCAAAGACTCTCTTGTTCAGCACAGCATTGTTCACCTGGAAAAGAGCAGTCGTACCTATCAGTTTGAATGTAAGACATGCCACACTAAGTTTCGATCACAGGTATGTATTGTGGAGTGAATGTAGTTTCGCTATTAATGTAATGTCGCCTTTTTGAACTTGCTTACCCATCATGTTTGCTTTATTGGTTTGACTCTGATCCAATGGAACCACCTAATACAGTAACTGTTATGCCTTGGTGCCTTATCTGCCTCTCTTCCGCAATGCTGGGACCATTTGTTTGATCGTGGTTTCATTATGTTAGGTTGGGAGTGTCTCTGATGAGTCTGTCTTTCTTGAATTGGTGCTATATGAATGTGCAATTGTAATTTGTGTTTGACTTCAAAGTGACCTTGTCTGATGCATTTTATATGCCAGAGTTGTTCCCATAGCAAACGCAGGGAGGCATTTGTTTTCCATTAAAGCCCTAAGTTGACAACAGACGACACAGGACATTGGATGCGGAGCCCAAACAACTCAAAACAGAGTAATGTAGAATGTAACCATTTAGCTGCTGGGATGTGCGGTTGTGAGTTTATAGTATCTGATCAAGGTTATTCTGACGAATTTCAAGGATTCTGAATGAGTTTCTGGTGAAAGTCCTTTATGGATTTTCGTTTTCAATGTACAGCAACTTGGAGCTCTTCACCAGCATCATATTGATGGATTTCTTAATTTGGTGACATGTGAAATGCAGCCCAGTAGACACTGAATGCTGGTTTTAAATAAAAACATACCCTGCTATAGAAATGAGCAATAAAAATAACTAACTGGAAACTTATCCTCGTATGAGAATAACAATAGCATCAAGTATATTTTATAATAAATGCCTTTCATTCCTTTTTTTAACTTGAAAAAATTCAGTGTATGCTGAAATGGAATTGACCAGATTTTTGTTCTACGTCTGCTACTTTTTCAGTCCTGGGAATCATTTCTACCTTATAGTTAACAAACATAATGGATAATGATAGTGTGTGTGTGTATGTGTGTGTGTGTGTGTATTCGTTTACTCAGTAAACTGATTGTCATACCGCAACCAGGAAATTTAGCTCTGTAGTAAATTTAGCTCTAAATAGTAGTCTGCCTTGTTGTTCAGGGCCACCTGCAGGATCATCAGGCGAAACATACCAGCGATCGGTCGTATCTTTGTGAAATCTGTGGCTCGTCATTCAAGACGAAAGCGGTGCAGAGGAAGCACATCCTTTCCATCCACAGCAACCCACGCTCGTTCACTTGCACCATCTGCTCCAAAGGCTTCAACACACGTTATGCCTTGAAACGACATGCATCATCGCATAACATGAAGATCAGCAACACAACTGGTACGGAACCTGCAGTGCCGCAGGAAACGATATCGCTGGGAAATGCGTCTCGTGCTGTCCAAGTCGCAGTCATAACAGGGTTGCAATCGATCAACCCGCTTCAGGATGGACTTGTGAGCATCCGACCGCAACTCGTTTCAGTGGACCAGAACACTGGGCACGTCCAGGCTCAGGTCGTTGTTAGGGCACCCCAGATTTTTGCTCTGAATCCAAACTGTGATCATGACAGTCAATCACATTTCCTTCAACAGACATTCTGATGCAAGTGATTGAGACAAGAGTTTAACCTCCCAATCTTGCTTGACTACACCCTTCGTTTTTAATGTGCTATATTTTTATTGACCATTAAACTTTTTTGAAAACCTTGTATCTGTTTATTTGAAGTTTCTAAGAATATGATAAACTCTCAAGTCAAAATAGTGTTGCACGCACTATATCAGTCCCCACACTGATGGAGAACAAGCCAAATCGACCACAGCTAGTTCCAGGAATAATGGCCAAAAGAAGCATTCACAGTACACAGTTGCACTTGCTGAATGGTAGGCCAAAATAAATTCAAGTTTTAATGGGATGCCTGCTGGGAATTGTGCAGTGCACGAAGTACTTACTAACGATTGTCTCCGAAAAATGTATTACCTTGAGGAATTTAGTAGGGTACATTTACTTGACATTAATTATCATTAACAACAGAACTTGTATGCATGAAAATTTATTTGACCATTGACTACTACTAATAAAGTTTAAGAATACTAGAATAGTAATAAAAATAGTAACTGTAGTATTAGTACATCAATTGCATGAGTATATAACACCACCAAGCACCGTAGTAAGCAACTTTATGCACAACATTCACTCTAATTCACAGTTATGGTCACATTCATTGTTTGGCACATTGGCAACAGCTGGGTGGAAATTAGAGTAATAGACAGGGTTTTGCAAATCTGCCTGCAAACACTTGGTTCCAGGGGCGTCTACACCATAGAAACCTTGGAGTAAATGCTCCATCCAAAAAATAGGGGAAGATCTGTCAGTCTGTGTGCCACCATTTTAGGGGGAAGGAAGGGGTAGAAGAGGGAGAAAAGGGGAAGTTGCTCCAATGACTTAGGGGGGGATAGACGCCTCTGCTTGGTTCTAAGACATATTGCTGCTGGAGTTGATCTTCCAGCTATAAACAAGGCAGGCTGCAGCAAATGGACAGCCTTTCAAGTTATGTTTCTAAATTCTGCTGTCATTGTGGATAACAAACTTGACAATTAATTTCTGAGACTTATAACCGATACAAGAACGCTGTTGTATAATTGGATTGCTATCGTCGTGTTAGTGCATCAGTTGAACCACCCCCAGAATTACAGCACAAAACATCGGATTAGTCCCAAAAAAGGATACAGGAAAAGAGAGATCAATAAGAAAGTTATAACTTGCTAATAAATTAGATCATTAATAGAACAATCAACGTGACAAAAACACTAATACTGAAATGTCTGCACAAGTGAAAAATAAAATGCAGATTTTCTTCTGTGTAACAACTTCTAAAATTATTAACACACCGCATTATGCAAACAACTGCCTCAGATCTGAAGCAAACCAAACAGAATTATGAAACAGTACAGTGCAATATTGCCATCAACTGCTACCTCAATCAGTCCATTTGTCAGAGGTTTTCACACACATTTAGCTATTGCAGATAATTTCCTTGTTCAAAAGAAGAAGACAATTTCAACTAGAATAACGTGTATCATATTTTTCAATGGTCTAGAGTTAAATAACAACGTAAAGCTGTCCCATTTCTGCCTCAGGCACTTCAGTTAAAACCTCCACTTGCAAGTCAAAGTACTTGTTCAGATTTTTTGTATTTCACTCTTTAACTCGCTCATAGTAGACTGTCTTTCAAACCCTGCAATTACAGCCAACTTTTGAGAATGTAAACTGCATCACGGAACTTTCCACATTCATCCATTATGAAAACTTTGAAACTCTTGCAGCAGTCAGCATTGAAATCCAATTAACAAACTTGTAAACATCAGAACTGGTCCAGCAGCCTGAATTGTAGTATTCTTCAAATAAAAACAACCAAATTAAAGTTTACTTTCATAAAGTTTGTAATAAAGGAATTGCACTTAAAAAATACAAACTAGATTGAAATGTAAGGTAAATTTGCTCATTTAGTAAAGACCTGTAACATAACAATCTTCACAGCTGTAGTTCAGGTCGTAGGTTTAGTTCTGTTGCAGTAGGTCAAACTCATGGCACTGCGTGTCCAATGTTCTCATACAGCATATAATACTAAACTACATTCTTTCAGCTCCTTTTGTCAACGTTTAGCAATGATTGCAGCCCTCTGCTCGTATGACACTATTCAAACAGACCGCAGTGGTGAAATATCTAACCCAATCAATTTGAAAAAATGACCAGACTTTTCTCAACATCAACCCTCAGACCATAATGTCGAGCTTTGTCAACAAACAGCAGCCTTGGAAGCATTAAAGAATTTCAACCAATGCTGCACTTAAGTAAATAAACAGAGACTTCCTCGGGAATCTAAAGCAGTATAGAGTAAATTAAAAACTGGAGAACTAAAGGCATTTGAAGATAATCTTGGATTTGTGCAACAATATGAACAGGATGATGAATTATAAAAAAATTTAGATTAGAGATCACAAAAGTCGATAAATAAATGGCGTGCAAACATTTGTGGATTTACAGCATACGCTTTGTGAAAACCGTACTTATAATTCATACCGTCACAGAAGTGCTGTTCATATACTAAAATTTTTGTTCACCCCAAGTCAGTCATTTAGAGGGAACAGGGCTTAAAACCCTAGAAATGTGATGATCAATGACTGTGCTTAGAATAAATATTTTTGTAGTAAACATTCATGCCCAGATATTTAAAATTTCAAGTCAAATCTTCTTGGTCACTGACCGCTTCTCTGAAATCAAAAGTTTTTACAGACTAGCCAGGTGAAATAATGAATTATATCGTTCATTTACTTTTTAAAGGGTCTCAAAACAAAATACTTTGACAACGTAGAGGTTTCAGAATTTGCAGAGCTTGACAGCAGCGAATGTTATGAGGGCAGATTCACCATTGATTGGAACAAACATAAACTTAATTTTAATGTAAGAATATTTATACTGCAGGAGATACAACATACAGGTCAGTAGAGAAAAAAATTACAAACCACAGTCTTTGTTTATGGTGCCTGGTGCACTGCCAGTGATTCTTACGATCAACGCATGGGCTGGGTTTCTTTGATGCAAAATATTCTGTAAACAAAACACACATCTCATAGAATTAAATGCACACAACAGAACATATGCAGAATAAAATATAAATGATCATAGAATAACACAAATATGAACTACAGAAAACAAAAACCTGCAACTCAACTAGTAATTCTCATTCAGACATTCATACCGTTTCCTTAATTCAAGTACATTTCACCAAACAATGAAACAAACTATGTAATGTAATTTTCTTCATAAACAATTAGTTATCAAAGGTTTTGGAGTTCATAAGGACGAAATCAACCAGGGTTCATTTTATGGTTGCACTTGAGCTGAAACAATCTTCTGTCTCTGAATCAATTCTCAAAGACTACTGATAGCAGTAGTGCATAGTAAATGAGACACTATGACAACTTAGCCATTAAGAAGCTGGAACTAGTGGTATACAAAATGTTTCAAATATTTTTCCTAAGAAATTTGAAGTTACCTTAAAACTGGAAGATAAGCACATTAATAAATAGATTAATCTGCCACATATTCAATAAATCTGACATAAATCTTCACGTATAAAATGACTGGTGTAGGTCATCTAGTGTCCAACACGAGCATGGCAATGCTTATTTGTAGATATAATTAGCAATTGCAGTACAATCTTTACAGACCCAGCTTATTCGCTCGCAATCAACAAGTCAAATTGTTATGTGTGGGTTGGTTTTATTCCTGGTGATGATCCG
Source organism: Allolobophora icterica (assembly GCA_963556255.1). Lineage (NCBI taxonomy): Eukaryota > Metazoa > Annelida > Clitellata > Crassiclitellata > Lumbricidae > Allolobophora > Allolobophora icterica. The sequence continues at coordinate 29,516,479 of OY744614.1, forward strand.
GATCTGCTAAGCATTGCCGAGATTAACATTTCAATATAAAAATTATATACCTGACATTCTTCGGAGTGGCGTTGTCGCTGTTCTCTTTTGAAGTCTTGTCTTGAGGATCTTTGTTGGTGTTGAGCATGACATGATCTTCTTGCAGTAAGACGAGGTTCGAGACTTGCTGTACTTGCACACATCCTTCTTTAATTTTGAGATCTCACGAACGACTTCAGCTTCAACTCGTTTCGTTTTCTGGTGACGTTCGTCTACCTTCGAAAGCGTCATCATCTTTTTTAGCACCTTCTCGCGCACTGTACGAGATCTTTGGGTACGAGGACATCCTTTTCTGGACGGGCTTATCTTCGAAATCTCACCACGAGGCGGATCCAGGTCATTTCCCGACGCAGAGGCTTTGACATCATCCCCACCGAACATCAACTGGAATCTTTTCGCCTGCTGCTTATAGACGACAGGGATACATTCCTCGTCTTCCGCCGAAATAACAGTCCATTCGTGTCGGAGCTTCCTACTCCGCGTGGATCCAGCCGATAGAGGACATCCAGATCGAAAGTCAAAGTCCCACGCGACTTTGCTGCGCTCTACCTCGACTGTTCGCAAGGCCATAAGTTCAGACAAATTCCGTATTGCGTTAGGTCGACCGAATAGGCACCTCCGAATAGCGAAACTAGGATTCATTTCATCAGAATACTTCATTGCATCAAATCAATATGTTTAACGAAATTTCCAAAGTTTTTAAATCATCCGCCACACGGTCTCTCTCCTACACTCCGGCAAATTTAAAGCCTAACGGAAATTTAAACTCGCAACCAATCAGATATGATAACCCTGTCACGTGGTGCAAACATTCACATCTTATTGGCTTAAGGTAAAAATCAAGGTCACGTGACACAATCATCAAATCATCATGTGTGGTTTAAGTCAAGGGCACCTTGTGTCAATCGCCTTAATTCAGTCGTAATTTCACATTTTCTTACAACATCCAACAGGCGCTCCCTCAAAACAATAGCAAGGTGTTGCCAAGCAGAGGCGCCGGCAGCGTGACGCACTGGACGCACGTGCGTTCACCCACCAAATCAAATCCACTCAAGGAATAGGCATTGCATCGATATTTTTGACAATTTCACTGTGTAATTTTGGTTTTGTAGCCTATGTATAAATAATATCATAAGATATCATATGCATGTGCTAAACTGTAGGCCTACATTTGCGAGTCACTCTGAGTCATTTTCAGTGCATGACTACAAGTGGCAGACAGAGGACGGGTTTGGATGGGAGGAGACGGGAGGGTGTGCGTCCATTTTTTTTTAACCCTGGCGGCGCCCCTGTTGCCAAGGTCTATCATTCCTCAGGAATTCTATCCAAAACCAAAGCGCCACTTATTCGAAGGGGGATACAGTAATGGTAACACTCATGGCCAGGAGAGCAGTAGGCCTAGTGCGCGATTCGATTCCCGCAACCCCCCTCTGGCGGGCGCCTTGCATGGCTGCCATAACGTGTGTTTAGTTAAGATATTGATCATTGTACTGTCTCAATGTAATCTTACTGCGTTTGTCGGTTTGAATTAATAAAGAGACCGGCTTGGTTTTGGGGTGCCATCGGTTGATACCTTGTGCGTTACACACCGGTGCAATAAAAGTTACTTATACTGGCAGGGGCGTAACTTTGGTCTGACAAGTGGGGTGGGGGTACCAATTTCCAGTGGCGTCTACACCATCCAAGAAATAAGGGGGAAGATCTGTCAGTGTTTGTGCCACCATTTTATGGGGAAGGAACGGGGAGTGGGAAAAGGGACGTTGCTCCAATGACTTAGGGGGGATAGACGCCCCTGCCAATTTCTTACATACACGAAGCAAGGCTGAGACTGCGATCTCTGGGAAGGCACAATTATAAAATATTGATTGGCATTGTTCAAAAAGTGGGGGTACGGTACGTATACCCTCTGTCCAAAAAGTGGGGTATGGGTACCCCTCGCCCGCCCCCCCCCAATTACGCCTGACTGTGAGAGGCGCTTTATAAATTCCCAGATACCGTACCATACCCCCTGCAGTATGAGAGTTGTAGAAAAAAGACCATTTTTGACTTTGATTTATGTGGAGTTGGGGTGTGCAATGAAGGCTTAACTATGGGGTCCTAAGAAAGACTAGGGGGGTTGAACCTCCCCAACCCCCAGACAATTCTCACCCTGACCATACCATACAAAGTGGGAACCCTGAAAGTATTCAGTGATTCCATACGATAGTTACGCATGGGAAGAAGTAGTTGGCGCCATATGATTTTGTCAATGGGCAGTGGGCAGCCGTGTGAACTGCACGCAATGGGCCAGTAACATCTCAGGTTGTATTCCTCACGGGCTACCCATAATTATGGACTCTCTTTGGGCCATGGACAATGCTACGCATGGGCGGCGATCTACCCAACTATTCACCATCCAACCGTCCGGGTCTACTCGCTCATTATCATATCTTTCTCTATCTCGGCCTTCAGTGTCTTCATCTCTGAAATTCTGCAACCGCTCTTTAGTCTATGCTGCACCGGCTCTTTGGAATGCCCTCCCAAAAGATCTCCGCCAGTTTGCTCATCCTCCCATATCGCCTGTTGACATCACCTCTCCTCCACTTGCACTGTCCTCCGCTGATTTCCACTCACGACTGAAAACCGAACTCTTCAAGCTATCCTATCCTGATTCCATTCCTGCGCCACTACACAACCGCCATCATCACCGATTACCACCGTAGTACCCTGTTGTCTCCTCGGCTTGACCTCCCCAGACTCTGACCTGGCACCGGAACGGATAAGGCGGACATGGCTATTGCGGACTTGATTTGATATAGCGCGCCGGTGAATAAGCTGGTCTCCCTGACGTGGCTTTTGTGTGGCGCTAAGAAATTTCGGAGATTTACATTTACATTACATTAGGGGGGTCGCGGGGGACAGGACCCCACCTTTAGGAGTGGGGGACACGCCATACATCTGTCCCCCCAAATTTTGAAGAAAGACCAAAAAGGTCAGCAAATGTAATTGCGTGTGAGGGTTTTCACAGCCTTTTTTGACCAGACGGGGAAAAATAAAAATTTTCAGCAGAAGTGTCCTCCCCAAAAATTATGAGAAAGCAAGAAGAAATTCCTAAGAAAGTCACAGAATTTTTGTGGGAGAAGAATTTAAAAAAAGTCTAACAATGTTTGGGGATGACGTTCTGAAAAAAGGTAATGACATCGTGGGGAGACCCTTAGAAAAGTTGTAAAAGAGGCGAATGACTAAAAAAAAGTCATCAAGTTTTTGGAGATGAATTCGCGAAAAGTCAAGAACTTTCCTAAAAAAGCAAGAAAGTTTTTTTTTGGAGATGAATTCCTAAAAAAGTCATCAACTAGACTACGGCCGACTTGTCCCCCCCCACCTCTCAGACAAGATCGCCGCCACTGATGCTACGGTCTCGGCCCACTGGAGCTCATATTCGACGCATATTCAGACGCATATTGCGCCATCTGCTGGATGGGACTATATCGTTACGTCATCGTTTAACTGTGACGTAATTTCGTGCTACGTACGAAACAATTGTAATTTAACAAAACAATGGCGTGTTTGCTGCATTGCCAGACAGTTTCCTCTCGTGTCGCAGCAGAAGACGGCATTTTGACAAAATCGAACACGCTACTGTCTTCGAAGTCTTGCATTCCAGCAGACGCCAGCAAGAAGGTAAATATAGCACTCGAATTTTAAGGAAGCTAGGAGCTAGGAGCGGAGAGTAGCAGGAAGGACCGAGGTCAAGAATGGAAGTTGAACAGCACAAGAATATTCTTCATCAACTTTTTCTGTGGCTTCTTTTTCGGTTGTCTCTACAAATATAATTAATTTATTATTTTTTATTTATTTAAACTAATCGCTATATGGTCCGACGATTCACTGTCAGGTGTCGAGCAGAGACGTGGCAAGCATTCCACGGGGCGGCTAGAGCCTCTGATCTCCACTGGGTCTGTTTAGTGACGCGAAGTTCAGCCATAAGTGTATGACTCGTCGTTTGGAGCTGTCCCTCTGTGAGGATCCTCTAGGCGCACCCGACCACTGTGAATCACGGACCTACAAATTACTTACTCGTCTCAGACCCAAGCGAGCGTGTTCTTCGGGTTTTTGTCTTCTCTGTCTGTCTGTCTGTCCATCTGTCTCTCTGTCTGTCTGCGGACGGAGGAAGAACATTAATTGAGGTACGCTGGCGAACAGAACAATGGAGGATTTAGGAGGAAATCGATTGCATTCTTCCCACTTAGTCATACTAGGTCATACGGAGGACGATATATAGAGTGAGTCAACAGCACTAACATTAGTGATGTTGTTTTGTTTTCATATTCTCTCGGAGTGTTGGAGAGCCGGTAGCAACAGAATGTCGTGGCCTGCAGTCAACAACAGCTCGCAGAACTTACGCGTCAATGCCACCATCGCTGGCGACCGTCATCTGGTGGGTTTGGTATCAAAATCAAAGAGGAACAAGAAGAGGAATAAATCGTAATCGTTATCTCCAAACTTCTAAAGCGCCACTCGAAGGCAAATCGCAGAGCACCAGCCTATTAACGAGCTCTACGTCAAATCAAAGAGGGTTTTCGAGAGAGTAGACTAAAGGAGGTCCGGGTTCGGTTTCCAGACAGAGGGTCCAGATCAAGAGAGGAGGCAGAGCAACTGTTAAGGCGGGTGTTATTTAGGCCCTAGGGCGAGAACAATTTGAAGGCAGAGGATCAGATGAGTTACGGTAGCCTAGGAGTACTTGAAGATGACTAATTAGACAAAATTAGAATAATTAGCGCCTTCAAAGATAAACAGAAAAGCAAAGAGAAAGCGAGGAAGACGAAGTCAGGGCAAAGGCAGATAGGAGCGGAGAATAGCAGGACGGACGACATCAAGAATTGAAATTCTTTTTAACTTGTCTCTACAAATATAATTAATTAATTAAATTATTATTTTTTATTTATTTAAGCTAATCGCTATGGTCCGACCGATTCACTGTTGGGTGTCGAGCAGAGACGTGGCATGCATTCCACGGGGCGGCTAGAGCCCTGCAATTCGCCATTGGGTCTGTTTAGTGACGCGAAGTTCAGCCATAAGTGTATGACTCGTCGTTTGGAGCTGTCCCTCTGTGAGGATCCTCTAGGCGCACCCGCAGTGAATTACCGGACCTACAAATTACTTACTCGTCTCAGACCCAAGCGAGCGTCTTCAGGCGTTTTTGTCTGTCTGTCTGTCTGTATGTCTGTATGTATGTGTGTGTCTGTCTGTCTGTCTGCGGTCGGAGGAAGAACATTGAGGTACGCTGGCGAACAGAACATTGGGGGATTTCGGAGGAACTCGATTGCATTCTTCCCACTAAGATGGTTTGGAATAAAAATCGAAGAGGAACAATAAGAGGAATATCTGAAAATGACCAAGATGAGAAGAAGCTAGTAGCTACAGAGAAAGATATAGGCCTACTAGAAAGAGGTTAGGAGTAAAATGTCAGATCCTTATTAACAGTCAGTGTAATCATTCCCGGTTATTGAATTTCAACAACGATGAAAGAAGAAAGTGATGGCGATGATGGTAGTGGTAGTGCTGATGGTGATGAAAGTAGGCCCTAAGGGAAGGGAAAAGCAGAATTTTAATGAAGATTATGAGCACATAATAAGGTAAAGTATCGTCTTATTATTGTATGCCCTCTCGTAACCATTTTCTAAGCTATAGTATGAACTGTATGAACGAATTAAGGCTCATCATTCTTGACAGCGGAAATGACGGTCATGCGGACGACGATAGGCCTGGAGTGGACCAACAGCGCTAACATTAGTTATTTTGTTTTGTTTTCATATTCTCTCGGAGTGATGGAGAGCCGGTAGCAAGAGAATTTCGTGGCCAGTCGCAACAGCTAAGAGAGCTTATGCATGCACTAGACTATCGACAATGCCACCACCATCGCTGGCGACCGTTGTCTGGATCATCTGTCATCACTACCTCACCGGACAGCAGAATGCAGGTGCGCTTGAGGTATTGGAATGCTCAAGCGGGCTCCACGGAAGGGTAAACTCGTAACAGACTGCCATAAAACTAAGCTTAAAACCAAAGACTGATGAACGGTTTATAGTATAGTTTACTCTTAATTAAGACATTTGCCCCACCGACATGTATATCCAAGACAGAGGAGGGGAGTAAACCCGACTCCGCTGTTCGTGCATGATACGTGTATCAATGGTAAAATCCTACCTCCAGCTTCCCCAAAGGGGTTTTCTGGTTGGGCAGCCGGCCGACAGCTTTAATCTGTCTTGGATGAGTTGGATCCCAAGGGTTACTTACGATGTATGTTTCATATAATGTAATGATGTTACATAAACGATTTGAAGCCTTCATCGGAAGAATAACTATGTAATGCATTTTAAGTATTTTATCTATCAAAATATAGAAATGAAATTTGGCGCTAATAGGGTTGTGGTATGTCTCTATAAAACATGTTTTAAAAGATTTTATTTAACATTATGAAGGTTTAAATTTTGCAGCATATGGCAATTTCTTATGACTTTATTTTCTTGCCGTGCATAGATAGCATTCCACAGTAATCCTTGAATAATTGACAAGCTGTTTACAGTAATAAAATAATCATAATAGTTGCTGGTATTAATTAAACTACAAAATAATGGTATTAAAATTTAAAGTAAAAATGTTTCTGCAGTTCATGATTCATGGAAGAAACACTGAAATCCTAGGACTCTGATTGTTTTTATGCGAACTCTGTATTTTCTTCTCATAATTGTAACTCTGGACTGACGTGGGTTTCTGAAAAACACACTTGGAATACATGCGCTTTTAGCATTAAGTAGGCTATAATAGGACACAGTTAACTCAAAATTGGACTCTAGTGGTTTTCCAATGAAGGCTTCATTTGTAATCAAAATCTATTTCTCTGTGACATTGATGTTTGCTTTCTTGATTTAACAATTAAATTGTGGGGTTGCTTAAAAATAAAATAAAATCCAACTCAAGTTCCGTAGAGTTATTTCTGTACATTGGCCTGTCTGTAGATTATCAGAAAGAATTACGCCTAGCAATATTTTATTTTTCTTATAAAGATAATGCTGGTCCAAATTCCTGCTTAAAGTGTGGGATCAACAAATGCAGTAGCATAGCTAGGCTACATGAAAAGAAAGCAAGTGAAGGGCATACGTTTACTAATGCAGCTTACAAGTCAGAGCGGAGTTAGACTTGGTGAGGCCTAAGCTATATAAACCCCCAGCAAAATTCAGAAGTTTTTGGTGGCTAATGCAGATTGTGAGGCCTTAACAGGGGCGTAACTTTGGTCTAAAAAGTGGGGGGATACCAATTTCTTACATACACGAAACAAGGCGGAGATTGGGATCTCTGGGAAGGCACAATACTAAAATATTAATTGGCATTGTTTAAAAAGTGGGGGTATGGTACCCCCAGTCCAAAAAGTGGGGGGTACGGGTGCCCCTCGTAACCCCCACAAATTACGCCTATGGTATTCATAGGCATAATTTATCTATTTCTCTGTGACATTGATGTTTGCTTTCTTGATTTAATAATTAAATTGTGGGAGTTGCCTAAAAATAAAATAAAATCCAACTCAGGTTCCGTAGAGAGTTAATAGGTACGAGGGGTACAACTGAAGTTTGATGTTCAGGTGAGCTAAGGAGAGTTGAATGCAAGACACGAAGTAAGACATTAGAAGGAAAAAGATAAAAACATCAGAGGTTGGTTGTACTGAACCACAGATACTGAGAACAAATTTTCTTCATGTTAGTATCACAAAATTGTATATGCAAGTTCTGTCGTGTACTGAAAGGAGTTTCAGATGTATTCTGCACAGGAAAATTAATGTAGTACTAAATGGGAAACGGCATATTCCATAATGCTTACTAAACATTTAAACTCCAGGCATAGACCTACTACTAATTATAATTTGTGTGCCGTCACAATTAACTGGCTTTGAAAAAGGGTGTTTCCCAACTTGTGGTTTGGGGTTTAACAAAATTCAAAGTTTCCAAACATCAATTTTTCTCAGTTCATCTGTCTTTAGAACACAAACATTTTCTTGTAAACGTAGACTTCATTCCGTATTAAACATTGCACAATATTGTACCATCAGCCTCCATCAGCAAGAGTCCTTACAGACATCTGTCCTGTAGTTGAATTGCTAACATCGGCAAACTTCATTCTAACGTGATTCCACAAGGAGTCTGCTAATTAATTTACTGCCTTAAATAAGTTCAGTATATTTCCAAACGCAACAACCATGAATTGCAGTCTTTAAGAGAGAACAAAGCAATTAAATGTATACAACAGAAGCAAACTATTTGATGCAAAACACAGTAACATATTCACCAGTAAAACAACTTCAAGATATTAAATTGATTTTCCTGTCTGCTTATGTAAAATTAACCAACTATGCATCAAGAAATTCTATCCAGTTACAAAGACTCGTACGAACAAATAAAGATAAGAAAAACGCCTTTCCTGAAATCCGATTTCAAGTCTATACCAGAGAGCCTTGACCTGCTACTCACTGGTTTAACTGTGGGTAATAAAAAACACCCATCAACTTGATTAAATCTGTAGGGTCCCAGCCTCGAGTCTGTTAAAGTTTTATTAGTAGCTTGTTACAGCACTTCTGAAACCGGCACCATATGGGAGAGTTTGTTACAGTGTCTGTAGCAACTGGAACTCTTATCGCCACCGTTTCATTGGTGGAGCAGAGCTGTAGAACTCTTCTGACTGAAGTGTTGGCCCTCGTTTCCTCAAGAGTGGTCGTGGGAAATTCTGAATACCTGGTGGTGTTGGCAGAAGTCCCATGTTTCGAGAGGCCATCATGCTCTCCATTGCAAACCTTGGCTGCTGTGGAAAGCGTGGAGTTGGAAGTAGGGCTGGATTGGCACTGGCCACTCCAGCAGAAAGAGCCCCAACTTTAGGAGTGTCCGTAAAGTTCAGGGTTAGCAGCGACTGAACGCCCCTTCCGGATGATAATCCTGGTTGAGGGGGACGTACTGAACCTCTTCCACGGCCAACTGGAACTTGGGGACCTTTTATCTGTTTCACATCTGGAGCACCTTTGGCCATGACCTCAGTTATCTGCTGGAGGACAGTCACCCCCATCTTCTGGGCTCTCTCGTTTCCTGTCAAACTTGAGGCAATGATCGACTTGTCAAGTTGACCTAGTGCCTGGATAGTTTCTGAGTTCAGTGATTTCAAAACGTTCATTGTGTGAATGATCTTGGACAGATCGGTAATTCCCGTCATTTGCCGAACTTTTAGCGCCATCTCTCGGTCCTCGACAGAAAGTTTATCTAGAACTCCCTTCTCAGCGGTGGCAGAAGGCTTCTACAACACCAAACAAACCCATGTTAGTGTTTAGTAATGCAACCATTTTAAAATAGCTTGGAGCACAGTACGTATAAGAAAAACAATTTTGAACTAGATATACATAAAATCACGGTTAAGTTAATTACTCATTTGTTAATTAAGCACTTAAAGATAACACAGCCATGGGTGTTATTATCAAAGTTGTATGAACTTTCACCTTCAAGTTGCCACATTACCCCATGCCGGTTCCCTGGATAATGCGGGGCCTTACTGCTGATTTCATAGTAATGATAGCCTCATGCATTATTCACACTGTGGATAAAGGTACAAAACTTTGTTTGGTCACATAAAACATGTTTTAAGACTTTTGCTTCAGAGGAGTGCCTGACAATGTATCGTAAATGTGTTAGATTTGGCTAACGGTACAACCCGTTTGGGGTATGGACAGCTTTAGGTGGTTGTTAAAATTTTACCTCTGCAATTTTATTTTAATTAGTTTAATCCTAAGTTTTAAGTAAGTTATTTATTTTTATTCCGGATTTTTCTATAGCGCCTCTTCAAGTCAACTACTACTCTCTACTCAGAGGCGCTCCCGACTACAGCATTGAATACTGTGCCGGAGTTTTCACGCCGAAGCGCCATGAGCAATTGCGAGTGAAGGACTTGCTCAAGGTCCGTACGCAGCGGCTAGAGTGGGATTCGAACCTGCAACCCTCCGGTCACAAGGCGCCGAACTTACCACTGAGCCACCACGCCCCACAAGTTAGGCAAAGGAGTTGTTTGAAAATCACATTTATAGAACTTGGGACTTATTGAATCGTCATATATCTGTCCAGTACATTGAAATATAAAATATCGGTAACATGGTTATACATCTAGTTGAGCTTTACCATCTATTTCATTCTTGACACACGCAGGTGGTTTAAGGAGGCTTTCCGACTAAATAAAGCCAAATGGCATTGAGTCATTTTGTTCTAAGCCGAGTACAAGGGAATAAGAATGTAAATCTGTCTGTGTTGATAAAGCGCATTGAGGCAGATGCTGTGGTATGATATGACAAGTGACAGAAACAACATTACCTCTGCATGTTTGCATACATGCCACTATTAGGAAGATCTCAACCGATAAAATTTTGTATGTTTTTATGTCAAAATACAGTATAATGTCTGTGTAAATAGGTCTAGCTAGTGGCGTTTGTCGGCAATTTACAGGATGGACTGTCTGCCTCATCAGCTTTAAGATAACATTTTCATCTTGGCTGCTGTGAATAACACTGACCACAATCCATCAACAAGTGCAGAAATGGATCAGTTCATGGAAATGTCACTATGAAAATCTAGATACCGAAACACTGTCATATTATAGCCAAACACACAGTAGTATTTTCATTTCTGAACTTTAACCTCATTTGTAAGGATGATTGCATCATATCAAGCAAAGCATCTCACTAAATTTGAATTCAGCATGTTGTTTTGAGTATCTATGCCAAATTTCACGCTTTTATCCACTTGTTGAACAATGCACAGACTTCTGAACCATATCCTATAGTCCTGATGGTACTCGCTACCAGTTTTCCACAGAGCATTTGAGGATCAAATTCGAGTACAGCATTTGTGAGCTTAACCATTGGTTGTTGAACCACGTAACCTCCAAGGAAAGGTTATCATGTTGCGCTGCCATTGTCACATGTCATTCAACCCCAGGAACACAACTCCAAGAAAACTGTTCTTTGTGGCATGTGATTACGATTACCATACCTTAATTCATGCTCACCCTCTTTGTGCTTTATGACGATTAGGGTCTGAAAAAGTACACTGATATTCATTGCTTGCTTAACTGAATTTCTACATTTCTAATACAGCACTGAAGAGTGGAAAAAGTAACAAAAGTTTTAATTTCAATGATACAGTTAAAAGAAGAAAAGCAATATAGATCTGGGCAATGATGCTTTTGACAACACTATGGAAACACAATATAACCTGTTCTTCTTCAAATAAACCTCCAAGCACGTCCTGAAGTAACTCTTGGAAAAGTTGCAGCATCTCGTCAAAAGTCAAGTTCTTCAACTGAAAAATGAAAACAGAAATCATTGTTCTTCAATCAAAGCTGAAACAGCAAACCTAACAGAATCTATCATTTGTTTGCTGTTTAGCTTTAAGTTCAATCAAAAATAACAACTTCCAACAAAAATGCAAACATTTCAGGTTTAAAATATACTCTATCACTCATGTAACAGTCATTACTTATTATTTACATGAAAGTTCGACCATCGAAATTACTGGAATTGTGTTGCCACATCATCATCGTGCTGTAGTCGTGTAAGGTTCTCTGTAGAATCTCTCTGCAGTTAAACTGCACCATTACTTTGCAAAGCATCCTAGAAGCTGTATGCTACTTAATACTGTACAACTTATTATTCATGGATGTCAATCCCTATGAGATACAAGGCACATGTCCTCTTAATATATAGGCTGGGGTCTTCATCGTGGATGTCCCTACAAACTTTATTTTTTTTATAAATAGACATGCCCAACTGGGTGAAGGGCATATAAAACTGAAGTTTCAACGGCACCATGACTGCTCAAAAATGCCAATCAGATAATTTCAGTTATTATTATTATTATTATTGCAAACAATTATAATGTGCACAATTTCAGACAGGAATGCTGCTAGTCAAAAACCAGGTGGTGTTGCAGTTGGTTATAAAGACCTATGAAAGCCTGTGAGAAATGTTCATGCACAGGAAGCCAATGTAAAGATTTAAGCACAGAGGTTATAATTATGCTCATATTTTGATGTATTAGATCGGCCCTAGCCACAGTTTTCTGCACTCTTTAGAGTTTCAGCATGTTTCATTTGTTGATTCCAACAAGAGGTGAGTTACAGTAAACAAGGTGATTTGAGGCCAATGCATTTGCCAAAAATGCATGTACTGAAGACTTACAAATACCAATTACATAGTCAGTGAGAGATACAGAAACAGTTCCATTCCTTGGGGCAAAGTGGATGACATTTTCACAGGTGCACACATTTTCAGGTGCCATGAAATGGAATACAGCTTGCTTGCCAAGGCTAAAAGAGTTGGGAGTTTGTCACACCACTGGCGTATCCTGCATGCAGCAAATGTAGCACCTAACGTCAACTCCAAGTTACAGGGAAATTTACAGAAATTGACTTCCAACAAGGACGAATTATAGTCATTCTGAAATTCTTACCTTGGTTGGATCGATGTCGCTATACTTTCGTTTGGACGGCACGGTGCTGCCCGGGACAAGAGGTTTCACCACAGACGCTGAAGTTCCAGGCTGTTTGTTACTTCCTGCAGTATCAAGCGGTGTCTTTGCACTGGAACTGGTCACCGGACCTTTAGCATTAGTACTCCCAAGTGCAGCTGGATTTAGCAAACCTTTTCTTGGCTGAATAACCTGAACCCTGCTCGGAGCTTCGGTCGGCTTTCCTGCCTTTTTGGCTGCATCAACAGCCTTCTGTTTGGACTTCTCTTCATCCACTTTTGCCTTGCTGGTGGCATCTGCACTCGCTCCAGGCAGTTGCACCCCCTGCTCTAATTCTCTTGTCTCTGTGGCAGCAGTCTGCTGGATTGCACTTGAGCCCTGGAGATACTCTACTGCCTTCTTCAGCAGATGTGCTGGAAGAAGATCTGCCACTTTTACCAGCAGTTCCTTCGACGGGTGACCGGAAGTGATCTCCTTCATCAGATTTGGTGGAAGTATTTTTGACAGCTCTGCAATTGGATCACCGGCTTTTCCTTCTGCCTTCTCGTCATTTCCTGCGCCTGACGAAATGGAGTCATCCTTTTCTACCTTGATCGTAATTCCGGTTGCTGCTGGTTTCTTTGGCAGCTCAACTTTCGAGGTATTTGCATCCGATTTCTTTGCATTGTCACCGCTCGAGTCATTCTTTCTGCCAGGCTCACTGTCCTTCGAGAAGCCGGCCATCGATTTCACAGCGTAAGTTCTAATCGTGGGTACAAATTTTGTACTACTTGCTGTCTTCTAAAGCACAAAGAAAAGAACTAAGTGAGTTCTGGATCAAGGATCTGCAATAAAACTGACAATATTCTAGTCTATGTAAGAAACATTTAATGTAACAGAAAAATACTTAACAAAGGTTATCCAACAACACATGCATGTGTATAACATTATGACACACAACGTTTTGTTCATTAACTGTAACACTGCAGTATAGCAGACCTCTGAACTTGGGGCAAAAATCCTCAGAACTGAGTATTACAAATGTTGGCATTTGAAGGCCACACAATGTGTTACATTACTCAAAGCTAAGATGAAATCCCTTTGTCTCAGGGCTGTCTTACCCACCTCTGCATGTCAAGGAGGTTACCTTTTTGAATTTATTAGGCTCTATTTATATCGCACCCAGGACAGCTGAATAAAGCACTAGCAGCGAATGCTTATGTTCACAAAATGTGCTCTCTGGACAGATGGTTGAAAAGGCTGCATCTGAATATCCCTCATACAACAACGTCTGTGCAGAATGGTATTTATCAGTAGTTGGCCAGCTACACAGTAAAGATGTTAGTACACCATTGCACAATAAACTCTGTGATTTTCCAGTCGCAGACAGCAATGTAAGCCTGGGTTTCAAAGATGAAAAAGTCAACTTAGGATGACCAATCAGAATGGTGACTGGCGTAGATAACTGTCCAGTTACCAGACAAACTTGCTCAACTTCCAATCAGACAGTTCTAAGCTCTGAAATCCATACACAGAAATGGAAGTCATCTGCACAAAGAAGCATTATGAAGAACAGTTGTGCAAATGATGGATTATCTGTCAAAATGAAATGGTATTTGTATTTCTCGTTTATTAATCCAGAATGACAAGACCACATCTGGTTACAGAGAGCACAACTAAGAAAATGAACGGATACCCGGTAAGCTAGTCATGGTTTGATTTAAGGCAACATAAAAGTCGGGTGATAAAATTTCTGTCATCTTTCTTAGGAAGGACAAAGTTATGGAGTATCTGTTGTAAATTATAAGGTTGCACATAAAGTGAGGAAGGAGTTGATACAGCATGTGGAATTGATTCGCAATAATGGCTTGAAAAAGTTTAATCTCAACCGTCCGCAGTTGGTCGCTGAGTTTGGGCAGATCGATATCGATGTATCTGAACCTCTTTAGCCATAGAAGGAATCTGTCTATTTTATCTCGATCGTTGGCAGAGGCAAATCCCTTCATGCAGGGTGGCATAGAGGAGTTTAGCAATCGTTGTGGGTCTTGCAACCTGATGAAGAGATGATGAACGGAGGCTGTGGGACCTTAAGATTTTGAGCACTTGTATAGAGCTTGAGCATATCCAAATAAGTCCTGCGATACGTGAAGACGCTTTGAGCTCGTTTGTTACGTTGACGCCAAATAGGTTCATGGAGGAGATGTACTGATCAGCAAAAGCCACTGCAGAACTTATTGATATTATTATGCTACAATGGAATCAAGCATTTATCTAGCATGGCTTCAAGACCAAAACAGCAGATAGCCACCATTAAACAGAAAGGCTTTCAATCAGCAAACTTACAAGATTTGAAACCAGCACATTTTGGAGCCAAGAAGAAACAGGAGCGAAAGAAACAAGTCTAGGAAGTGAATCATTAGTTCTTAGTGGAACAACATTTTCACCTAAACTGCCTGGTAATCTGATTTTATTTTCAAATGACCATTGCTCCAAGCATAAAACTACAGTACTTATCAACATCCTGGCAGCCATAAGATATCATTGACACTGGAAACTACTAATGTCTCACACTTCCAGAGACCAGAAGACCGTACCATTGTTAACTGTGACTTAGAAATGACTCTATAGCTGCTACCAAAAAGCATTCCTGCTGAGATCATGTTCAGTTATTATTATTACGAACATCTCTAACGCGCGCAAAGTCACACAGAAATGCGAATCTGAGAAGCAGTTAGTCAGTCACCAGGTGAAGAACACTTAGATATCTATCTATCTGTCGATCTAAAACATTTATATAGCGCCCCTTCAAGGAATCTATTCAGAGGCACTCCCGACCCAGGCCTGGTCAAAAAGAAATGTCTTAAGGAGACTGTAAAAGGAACCAGAGAGATCCCTAGGAAGGGAGCGAATCGCAAGAGGTAGATCGTTCCAAACGGCAGGACCAACCACCGAGAATACCCTACGCTGTGCTATGGCGGCACGAGTGTAAGGAACAACGAAGTCTCCCCGGGATGCTGAGCGCAGGGATCTGCGCCCCGCACAAGCAGAGATAAGTTGGCGAGTGCCAAACCAAATCCAGGTATCCAGATGTTTGAAAGCCAGTGAGAAATGGTGAAGCCCAAACAGTCAAAGGTCACTGCCAACTGTTGACATATTGTGGTACAATAGAATTCCTCAGGTGGTTGAAGAAGTAGGATGCTGATGAAACAATAAGAACCATTCAACAGCAACAGTGGTTGTGTCAAAACAAGCTGCATTAAGCATCCACTAAGTCGTAACACTATCAGGATATGTTTCCATTCACTGAAGTAGCAGGACAACTGCCATAAATGGATGCAGACTTCTCATTGTTAGTGCAGACCTAAGTTCCATTTTCTTGCTGTCACAGAAGAAATCTGTCTTTCTGCTAGACAGCAGCACATAATTCCAGATGAGCAGATCTGACAATGCTAATTCAGTGGGTAACAGGTGTAGGAAATTGGAAGGCTTAGTTGTTTGGTCATTCCAAAACAGCTGTCATTTTATTTCACCGACTCTTCAACAGTTTTTCACAACGTATATAGGATAAAACTCGACTGAACACTCTTTGGAAGAGTCCACTCAAACACAGAGTAACACAGCACCCACAAGAAATGTTGAATGCAAACAGATCTGAAGGTGCTTACAACTTCTGAATTATCCCAACATAGAATACGCTTGTGTACTAGCATTAGAACACCTTAAATTAAAACACAGTATGCAAATTTTATCTGAAACTAAATTCTTGCAGCCAAAAAAAGATGCAGTTACAGTCATGAACACACTTTGGCAAAAGTTACGTGTGTAGAAAGAGTTTTGACTTGAATATTTGCTAATATGTAAAGTATAACTGATCATATTTGCAGCTTGTGGTGTCTGCAATGCACACCTGAAACGGGGTGATAAAAAATTCAGGAATGAACCTAACAGTATCATGCCAGAAAAACAAGACTGCTTAACCTGTAATGAAATGGAATTGCTGCAGCTTTAGGTGCTACTAAAAACTGCACATTTTTGGGTTTCGACCCAACGAATACAACAATTACTCAACTAAACTCCATCTCCTGCCAATTTACAAGCAGAAACATCTATTTAGCATTTTGTTTTATTCTGAAATCTATATAATGTGTTTTGCTGAGAGTTGGAAAAACAAGATTCAATAACAACTGTACAATGAGGAAAAATACTTCTCTGTCCGGTGTTGTATGTTTCAGTATACTCCGCAGAAAAAACCACGATCACACACAAGATAAATGCTACAATTCTGCACTAATAAACATATTCATTTAATCAGAATTTACAGATTTAGATCTGACAGAAATGAGGCTAGTTTTAACACTAGTTAATAAATGCTGGAAACTAAAACTAGAACCTTTAACTCCTGCCATGACTTAGCATGGAAAAACCTAAAAAATTTGTCAATATGTCAAGACTTTGGAGGGTTTCTGGGTTGGTTCACACATGAACCATGAAAAACTAAGAAAAGTGGAAACTAATAAATTTATAAGAAAACTCAGAAACCTGGAGAATGGGTCTTCAATTAAAGAAAATTACAGTATGATTTGGCATTCCATTTTCAAGGTCAGCAGAGTTTGATGCAGTGATTACAACTTGGAACTTAAATCAATGTATTAATATTCTTAAAGTGTTCTCGGATGTAGTCGATGCCGTAGATTCAGATCAACTAGTGTTTCTGTTGCTACTTGATGAAAGCTGCATTTGGAAACCACATCATCTTAATTTAGCGATTGTCTCACTCATTTGAAATCAAGAATAGAGCAATCCGTTGGCTGAAACTTAATGAAAGAACACTTCGTCCATTTTGGCTAGGGAGGAGGTATCAACTAAGCTGGTCACCACCGGTTTTACAGAGGGATCAGTGCTTGCCCTTCTTGTTTTTGTGTTACATACAACCAACGTGGAGAACATTGGAGAACAATACAAGAACATGGTTTCCATCACCATTGCTATATGGGTGATACCAACTTTATTTCTTCTGTGCACTATCACACTCCGCTGAACTGAAACAGCACGTGCTGCTGTGTATCAAGGACTTCCCAGTGGATTGTGTGTAACTGTTTCAAATGTAATCCAAAGTCAGAGTTTGTAATCGTAATCTCAAGATTTCTACAGCGCCCAGAAAGCGAAGTCGCGGGAACCAGCTTATTCACAGGCGCTCAGTATAAATGGCAAGGGAGGTAGGGAGAGGAGGAGGAATCGGGATAGGATTTGTGAAAGAGCAGTGTTTTCAGTTTTTAGTGAAAGACCTGTGGAGAGATAGCAAGAGGTGAGGTTTTGGTGAGTTCGTAGAATGAATCTGATATTTCTCGAAGTACTGGTGGGAGTTTGTTCTCAAGGGCTGGGACAGCGATCGCTATGGAGAGATTCTCATATTTTAGTGATGAGGTGATGCAGAGAAGTGTAAGGGCGGAAGAGTAGCGGGTTGAGCGGAGTGGTTGACGGCTGACACCATCTGCAACCTTTGGAGTCCACTTTGACAGCTGAATATGTCAGCACAAGTTGGTCAAATCACTTGAAGTTGTTCTGCCAACTGTATTGTATAAAAACCATCCATATATTCATTCCAACCTCAAATGCTATAGGCCCATCACCTTGGTCAACAGCTTCAAAGTCTTCAGGATAGACTACCACAACAGCTTACTGGTGAGTCTGTCAACTTGCCAGCTAGAGTGGATATAGTCGATACTTAACTCTGCAGCACATCTCATCTATAGTTGGACACCATCCAATCATGTCACTGATCTGCTGCATTGCAACCTACACTGGTTGTGTGTTCCTCAGCGAATCCCGTACAAACTGTGCTCGAAAACACACCAAACAATATACCTTATGCCAGCCCATATCTCTGAATTCTGCATTTGAGTAGCAGACAACTGGAACAGATGTTGGCTACAAACCATCAGAGAAAAATCAACTACAAGTCCTGAGGTCATCTATGAGGTTTGGCGACTGTTCCTTTCTCTGTAGCTGGAGCTGCTGGACCCTCTACGTTGAACAGTATTCCCAACTGTACGAAGAATGCACCATCTCTAGAGACATTCAAATCACAGCTCAAGAACTTTTTAAAGTATAATATGACTGTCATTGACTTTGTGAACTCGTGTACAGCACCCTTTTCTTTGGCCTTGGTTGTGCTATGGAGCTATATATATATATATATTATTTTACGCAGATGCAAGTTGAAAGAGTAAAGATTAGGCACTTCAAGAAAATTTTGAAATCTTGAAGTTCTTTTATCGTATCAAAAGAAAGAGGGACATATAAGACTCGCAGAGATGAACAATCATTTTAAAATTGCTTTACAGTTAAAATAATCTATGAATTAATTTTCCCTTGGAGGATTGGTTACATTTGTGGGGATCACAACATTTGCTAGAATTGTGGTGCAGTTTATAACTATTCTGTCTGTTTTTTTTAATGTATGGGAAACAATCAAAAATCACAGACAGATAGCTACACACAATGCGAGAAACATCTTAACAGCTTCCAAAAAAGACAAAATATACCTTAGCAGGAATTGCTGATTTAACCGTCTCGGTTGGCCCATCTTTTCCTTCACTGAAAAACTGACCCAGCGCCTCAGACAAAGCTGGATCACATTCATCCTCGTTATCCTGGTCTTCTTTCTTCGAATCTCTCGATGCCACTGGGATATTTTTCTGTGCAACTGGTTTTTTGCTAGAATCCGGTCTTGGAGTGGTGTTGCCAGTTGAAGAGGCTAGAGGAGCGGGCTTGGCCGCCGCGATCACAGGCTGAGCAGCAGTAGCAGAACTACTGCATGTCACAGGTGGGCAGTTACCGCGAAGCTGAGAATCAGATGACTTCAGTCCAATCTTGGCTTCTGCAGCAGCAGCTGGGGTTACCTTGCTATCTAGTTTGGATGCAGAGCTAAAGTTGAGAAAACACCAGAAAAGGCATGACACAAAGGCGTTTTAGCCTCCGAGTACAGCGACCGTTTACTCCAAACCAATTTTAAAACGTCTTCTCCTGATTGAATGAATTGGGATTGGATCTGCCTAGCAGTTTCAGAGGCATAGTCAAAGTGACTGGCAGTCATGACTGGGTATATATTAAACATATTTGGTAGGTAGGTCAGGAAACAGTAGTTAAGACATGGTTTGTTTCAAGGAAGATAAAACTTGGATTGACTACTTTGCTAATAAATTTCATCAGCATTCTGGAGAGTAAGACAAAGCATGTTCCTTACAAAATTTATATTTCTTTACCAAATGGAAACATGGAATGATTAAAAAGTAGTGGTTTTGCGAGGTCACCACGAAGAATAGATTGAAAAAAGTTTATCAGAAACACAAAAAGAAGAACAGGGTGACAAAAAACAAAATTTAAGTGTGTAAAAGCCATAATTCCTAGGAAGAGACTTGAATAGTTAGTTTAAGAACGCTTCAGGAGCAAAATGAACATGAAACAAACTGAATCAAGGTCATAGAGGAAAAGCACCAGTTTTAAGCCTGATCAGTAAGTCACTCTGAACAGGCTACTAAAAAGTTGAGAAGGCAGTGTAGTCAGCAGGAAATTGTAGAATTGTCACAGCATTCTTTGCTGCAAAACAATTACAAACACCTGTGCTCTTATTTGACTTAGCTGATCTAGTTACTTGGTTTGACAAGTAGTGTTTTTACTGGTAGCTTACAAGGTACAGTATAGGAGTTATCTTTGAGAAAGTGGAACATTTTCTGCATTAAATTTGGCATAAACTCTTTAGTTGTAAATGTATTGATTGCTGACAATGTTCACAAACAAGTACCATGTTGAATGGGTTGAAATGCATGATCAGCCGACATTACACAAACGCAGCATCTTGTCAGAAAAGCATACGGGAACAGAACAGCTTCACTCAAGAAAACAACCGGGTGGCGTATCTGACAACACAAGACCAATGTCAAACACAAATGTTTTGAATTAACAACACAATAGATTCAAAGATGGAGTTGTTGCTGTTGTTGTGCGTTATTAGGCAACCTATTTTTGAATATAACGGCAGTAATACAATGAAATTCCAGCGTCCGTGCAACAAAAGAAAAGTTACTTTACATCAGTAACTGCTCACATATCGGGACTTCACCAGCACATCACAAACTCCAGGATTTAAAAAAAATAGTGAAACTGTTGAAGCAGAAGATGAGAAATGCATAATCCATTTGAAATTAGTCTATCCACATATATAAAACATACAGCAAGGTCTGTTTGTAAGTGGCTGTAGTCGCAACAGTCATTCAAAGCAGCAAGCATAGTGATGCTATAAACATATATTTTCACATGCCTGGACATTGTATTGTATTGTAGTTGGAAATCTGTAAACTGCCTCTTAATAGCTAGTCGGAGAGCTATTCAAAGGCGCTCTCGATGTGGGAGCCCTGGGGGAAAAGAAATGCTTTCAAGGAGTGGACAGGTAGGGACTTGGACATCACTTGCTGCACAGTAACATCCAAGCTAAGTAAAGAACTGGAAGAACATCGACGAGCAAAACAGAAAGCTGGAAGTCAGTCAGAGGAACTTTCTCTAATTGCCTATGGTTGTCAAACCTCGGACTAATCTCCATCTAACATCAAAAGGAATGGAAAGTCATGCAAACTAACCGCATATCCGGTCTCAAAATTTAAGTGTTGTGCCACTTTGAGGACCAAACAAGATGCCTTCGACGGAATATGTTTTAAAATTTTCTAACAAGTTTTCATACTGATCCATTGCTTTTAACACATAAATAATTGAACTTGAACTTATTTAAATTTATGATGTCTCTTTATTTTATGGATTTATGTGTTTTATTTAAAAAAAATGAACTACCATCATTTAAAGCAGTCATACACTGCTCTGTCACACCTTTACTTAAGAAACCTGACATGGACATCAACAACTGTCAAACTATAGACCCATCTCCAATCTCAATACTACGCAAAAGACTTGTGAACGACTCTTCCTTAACATGGATTAAGAAACATATTACTCCATCTCCTCCTTCAATCCTTACCAACAAGCCTCTAACGAAGGGTAACCCACTGAAACTGCTCTCACCTTTATGCTGGACAACACCTTCTAATCTGTTCATACAGGAAAGGCATGCCTCGACCTTAAGGCTGCATTTAACACTGTTGACCACCAGCTACTACTGTCTACACTCAGTAAAGCTCTGGGACTGCCTTATACTGGTTAATTTTTTTACCTCTGCAATCTGCTCTGTCTGATCCTTCTCTCTGCATTGCTGGCATCCCACAGGGATCTCTTCTCAGCCTCATGTTATTTACAATCTTCACTTCACCAATCAGCCCCACAGTCAATCACTTTGGAGTCCAGCTACATCAGCTTTGCATTGCTCTGTCACCAAGGATCAGTCCAACAAGGATACTTAAAAAGCGCTTATCTTCAGTGAGTGCTTGAATGGTTTGGTCACAAATCCAGATAAATCTGAGGCAATCATGTTTGGCTCACACCAGTACTTGTACTACCTGAACATTTGCCTTCTCATTCTTGCATTCACCTTGCTGGTCCTCCTGTTATGCTATCAAAAACTGTCAAAACAACTGGGGGAATCTGGACAGCAATCTCACATTTCGACCCCACGTAACAAACCTTTAGAGATCTTGTTTCTATTATATCAGGGCAATATATCACATGAGGTCTGCTCTTACCAAGCACATGTCACAGATGTGTGCTCTTTTGTCACTCAATATTGCCACCTTGGTTTCTTACAGGTAACTCAGACCTTAAAATCAAAAGGTTTCAACTCATCAAAAATTCTCTGGCTCGATTGGTGAGCAGGGTGTGTGTCTTTTCGTACATGCTCCTTAACTCTGCCCTTAACTCTGCTCAGTCAGCTGCATCAATTGGTTTTCTGTAGATTTCAGAAAGATTTAAACTGGCCTAGACTTTGACCTATACAACGAGCATTTCAAATTACCTTCTGAAAGCTATCTGCAATCTTTGGGTATTGGCCTCTGGTAGAGCCACAACTCAGCACTCTCACGGGCTTTAGTGTATTTCACGTTGTTGCCTCTAAGGAATGGAACTGCCTATCAATATTTCTCCTGTGCTCGAAGTCATTTTCTCTTCGTTCAAGACACACTTCAAACTCACTATTTCTCATTGGCTTTCAAAACCTGGATATCAAACTGCTCTTCACCAGATGACTGACTGTGCTTCATATTCACATTTCTGTGTAACTTTTGGCTAAATCTCTGCAGTGGCTACTTGTACACAAGAGAATAATTTCCATGACCAGGGTTTATAGTCTATAAGGTTCCATATTTCAATAAAACTCACTATCTTTTGTCTCATTCCGATTTCCAAGACCTGCAACTACCGGGTACTAGACCAGCTGCTCTGACATTGTGCAGACTGTACAGAGTATGAAGACAGCAGGCAAGCCTTTCCATTGCAGGTTCCAGACACTGGAACTCTCTCCTGGTAATTGCTCATTCTGTAGCCTGTGTTGGCCTCTACATATCAACTAAAAACTCACCGCTTCCAAGACTCATTACTCTTTAAGTTGTTTCCTTTCATGTCTTCTTGAAATTCCTTGTTGGCTTTTGACCGGACTCACCCTGGAGTTAGGCTAGCTCAACAATTTAGTTTACTACAGACCACTGTAACAATGCTCAAGGTGTCAGTCAATGGACTGACACCTTGAGCATGATATTATTACAGTGGTTCTATAGGTCTTAAATTATCATTATTATTGTAATTGTAATTATGCTTATTTATATAGTGAAAACTCATCAGAGATGCTCCCAACTTGATTACAGAAGATCATGATCAAAGAGAATGGTCTTCAACCACTTGTGAAATAGAGGCAGAAGAAGCTCATGTCACAAACTGCATGGATGTCATCCAACTTCCATGTTGCATTGTGGAGATAATAATCATTATTCTTAAAGTTACTGTTCTTGAATCAATACTCTTAAAAGTGGTTTCCAACAACAACACCCTATACAATACAATACAACTAAAAATTTATAGCGCGCTTCAACAAGACAAGTCTTGCACAGAAGCGCGTTGCGCTACACTTCTAGTCATAGTACAATGTGAATAGGTGAGTTTTTAATTTAGATTTAAATTGTGCTACAGATGCACATTGACGGACTGTAGTTGGAAGACTGTTCCATTCTGTAGGTCCTGAGACCGAGAAGGCATTACTACCAAACTTCCGGTTTGTGCGAAGTACAGTAAAATCCCCTCGCATGGCCGATCTGAGTCCTCTGGAATTGGAAGCAGAACATGGCGTGACCATGGATGTCATGTACAAGGGAGAGGTTCCAGAGTTGATATGGTACATCAGGAGGCAGACTTTGAAGGCGATACGGGCACGGATAGGAAGCCAGTGTAGTTGTTGCATGTATGGCGTGATGTGATCTCTAGGACCGAGACCTTTTACTAGACGAGCAGCCGTGTGAAGAACAGATGACAGAGGTTGTAGTGTCGATGAAGGAAGACCGGATAGGACAGAGTTGCAGTAGTCGAGGCGAGAGATGACGAGGGCTTGAACAAGGATACGGAGGCAGGTTTCATTTAGGCAGCGTTTCACTTGTCGAATTCGGCAAAGGTGGAAGTGGCATGCTCTGGCAATGGAGGAAATGTGATGAGTCATGTTAAGAGTGTAATCTAGCATTACGCCAAGGTCGCGGACCACATCGGAGGGTGGAATGGAACAGTTTGAGTCGAGCTTAATGGTTTTCATTTGTTTATCGTCATCCGAACTGTTTCGACGATCGAACCAGATAAGTTCTGTTTTGGTGGCATTTAACTTCAGGCGCATCGATGCACACCAGGATTGGATATCACGGACGCATGCCGCAATTTTAATTTTGATGTTACCAATGTTCTTTCCAGACAGCTTTATGTAGAGCTGGGTGTCGTCAGCATATAAGTGGATCATGAGATCGTGCTGTGATGCAATGTTAACAATGTTGGAGGTGTATAGAATGAAGAGAAGTGGTCCGAGAATGGATCCTTGTGGGACGCCGAAGAGGACAGAAAATATTTTCGATGAGCACCCACCGAGTTTGACACTGTGAGATCTCAAGGAAAGGAACGAGGCAATCCATTGAATAGCTAAGGCAGTAACACCAAACTGTACTTGCAGGATTTTTAGAAGAATAGTATGGTCCACACAGTCAAAGGCAGCTGAGAAATCCAGTAGTAGTAGAGCGGTGATACATCCGGAGTCAAGGGCCAGAACAATATCATTGTAGACTTTGATGACGGCGGTTTCGGTGGAGTGATGGCGACGGAAACCAGATTGAGTGGGCGGTAGTAGATGATGTGATTCAACGTAGTCGGATAATTGCTTGTGGATCACACGTTCGACTATTTTCGAGATGAACGACAAGTTTGAGATGGGACGATAGTTGGCCGGGTCTGTCGGGTCGAGTCCTGGTTTCTTGACACGAGGTCGAATGATGGCACGTTTATGTTTAGTGGGTAAGGACGCCTGAGTTACAGAAACATTGATGAGGAAGGCAAGGATAGGAGCGAAAACAGTGGAGAGAGATTTGAGTAGCCAGACAGGTGCAGAGTCCAATTCGCATTGCTTTGTCGAAGAATCGTTTACAAGTTTTTCAACTTCGGCGGTTGTGACTTCATCAAACTTGCACAATGATTGAGCAGGAAGTGGTAGAGCTGAGAAATCCGGCATCGGTGCATCTTTTGTCGATTCGCGAATCACGTCTATTTTATTCTCAAAGTAGTCAAGGAGCGTGTCTTGAGGTGGGGTGAGTAACGTGTTAAGGGATTTCCAAAGTGTTCGGCCATTTCCTTGAGCATCTTCAATGCTGTCTCGAAGGTAATTGGAGCGTTTTTGTTGGAACAAATGTCGCTGCGCTTTAACCTGGATTCGCCAACGGTGTTCTCTTTCTTCAGATGGCGAATTGCGGAAATGGCGTTCAAGGCGACGGGTTAGTTTTTTCGAGGTAGCACAGATTCCATCGAACCATGGGCAGTCTGGTACCTTTCGTATGACTATCTTTTTCCGAGGGGCATGCTTATCCAATAAGTTCTCCATTGTTGAATCGTAGAGATCGAAGAGGACAGCAGCATTGGAGTTATCGTTTTCGACCGATAATGACTCCCTAAGGAGTTTCCCATACAGTACAACCCCTCTTTAATCATTATTAGAACTTACAAGCATGGTCTCCAATTGCTTCCAAAAAAGACCATTAAGTGAAAAGAAGGTACATGAAAACAGTTGCTTAAAGAAAGTTCTTTGAACCCCCATTTGAAAGTCAGGTGCAGTGGTAAAACTTTGGTGTGTTTCTTTATCATAGTCTGAATAATTAATTCAACAGAGACATCTAGGTTTGCCTCTGTCTCACTTCCACAACTGCATGGCACATGTAAATTACACTTGTCAAACTTACGGATTCAATCAACCATGACCAGTAACTGATTCACAAAATCAGTTCTGGAAGACCCAACAAGCAGCTAGACAATTTTGAACAGTACAGCTAGCTTATCACTCCAAGCAGTTGAGTAAACGGCTTGGTTGGTCTGATGGTACTATTGTCTGTAAAGAAGCAGACAGATTTTAGTCAGATGAATCTGCAAAATCAGTACAAGTTTGGAAAAAGCAGCACAACTTGCACATTCACTGGTCAACACAATGTCCTTGGAGTCTAGTGTTCGAGGTTTTGTCGCCTTTGATAGCACTGGGTAATAGTAAACGTAATAAGGTAAGTGACCATACACACATATCATATTATTATATTTTAATAGCACTTTCTGAGAACCTCTCAAAAGCCCCATTTTTAAGAAGCTAGTTGATTGCAGCCCTGTACAGTTGCTTAGGGATTTATCAGACACCCACCGCTGGTAAATGTAATAGAGCACAGAACCTCTCCAGAAGCTCTCAGAAGCACTCTAAACAAAGCTGTCAATCAAACGGCAAAATGCCTGTCTTTGAGGCTCTACATAAAGTAAGAGTCTGCATTAATCCTACAGGAAATAATGTCAATGAGAAGAATGTAAGACCAAAACACAGGACCAATACAAGAGAAGCCTGCATGTGTAGAACAATGAGTGCAGAAAACCTTTAGGTCAATTCACAAAACAACCATTTGATGACCAGGCTTTTGGAGACAGACATATCATCACCATCATCAGTTCCTGACATCAGCCATTTGGCGGCGATGGGTACGAATAAATTAGAGAAATATAGTTCAGAAATATAGTTCAGAAATATAGTCTGGAACAACATCCGCCACTGACATTCTCGCAAACATTGTAGTAATGCCTTTTGGTCAATACCTTCAGAAATTGTCAGACAGCAAAAAGCACATCACAATATAGTCTGATATAATAAATGGGGGGGGGGACCACAGGTCAGAAGGCAATCAGCACACCTGGAGTAATGACCACAACTCTTGAACAAGAGAACACCTAAAAGGACAAGGTCCACTGACTCTCATCTCTCTCAAATTATTATTAATTAAATTTGTAATGTGTGCACAGTCACACCGAAATGTGAATCTGAGGTGCGGATAGTCAGACACCAGGAGAATATGTAGTTAGATTGATGTAATTAGATGTCCAAGTGCTTGAAAGTCAAGGACAAAAGTCGTAATAAGTTGACCAGCAAATGGAATTTACATGGTCATCCGACAGCATCCCAAGTCCTGAACAATGACCAAAGTCTGACAACTCGGAAATGCGAAAGTCTGCATAGCATAGTCAGTCTTGGCTTTGGCCTGTAACATATTAATCCATATGTAATGTATCTTGTTAAAGTTCAGAAGCAACGACTTGCTGATATTTGTGCCTAAACTTCTTTAACACCCCAACGACGAGAGTGTACTAAATGCGACTGGGAAACCAATGCAACTCGTTAAATAAAGTGTTAAAGGCAGCGACAGACAAGCATACAACAGTATCAACTGGCCAGCTTGTCATACAGAAGTAGTTAGTATACTACAACTGACAACACAGCCAATGACATCAGACTACAACTGACAACACAGCCAATGACATCAGACTACAACTGACAACACAGCCAAAGACATCAGACTACAACTGACAACACAGCCAAAGACATCAGACTACAACTGACAACACAGTCAAAGACATTACACTACAACTGACAACACAGCCAAAGACATCAGACTACAACTGACAACACAGCTATACATTTGAATTATAATTATTAATTATGAATTATTATTATGAAAGACTTCAGTTTCAACACATACAAACAAACACACACACACACACATCAAACCAAATACACACACACACACACACACACACACACACACACACACACACACACACACACACACACACACACACACACACACACACACACACACACACACAAACATCATTGCAAATACACACACACACACACACACACACACACAAACAAACAAACATCAAACCAAATACACACACACACATCAAACTAAGCATACACACACATACACACACGTTTTGAACTCTGCCTTACTCATTCAAAATCTGTTATCAGAAATAGACTCTGCACTTTAGACACATCTTGCATTCCACAGAAGGGCTCTAAGAGGTGTTTATCCAAAAAGACAATGGAACTAGACCCATGCTTGGCCACGCACACAACTCATAGGTCATGTTTAAGCAATCATTCCAACTAGAATATTATTACCAATTAGCATGCTAGCATCTTTCAAGTTTGCATATTCTCTTGGATTGAGAGTTCACATATAAAACTTAGGAATTCCAAGTTGTATGAGGGATTTCTACAGTAAAATGTCCACTTTTAGCGTGTCATGATGCACGATGTGTAAGCTTTCAAGCTAAAATGACAACGGATATGTTACAAAGATGTGCAAGACATTGCAAACAGGCATCTCTTGACGTCTAAGGACTGCTGGGAAGAGAGAGTTTATGTATCAAAATTACAAGTTTTGAGAATGCAGAGACGCATATGAGGAAAGAAACGCATGTCTTTTAGGGTATGAGGAGAGCTAGTATGAAGGTTTGCACAGTAAAATGTTAGCTTTTGAGTTGCATGAGTGCTTGTGATGGTGATTTCTATACTAAAATTACAGCTTCTTTGTTTCAAGATTCGCAAACTAACCTCTCTTATGTTGTAAAGTCAGCTGGAGAGAGAGAACTTTTGCAACAAACTTACAATTTTGAGGTTGTAGCGACACATGTGAGGTGAGAAACTTAGGTCTTTTAGGGTGTGAGGAGAGCTAGCATGAAGGTTTGCACAGTAAAATGTGAGCTTTTGAGTTGCATGAGTGCTTGTGATGGTGATTTCTAAACTAAAATTACAACTTCTTCATTTCAAGATTCGCAAACTAACCTCTCTTATGCTGTAAAGTCAGCTGGAGAGAGAGCTTTTGCAACAAACTTACAATTTTGAGGTTGTAGCGACACATATGAGGAGAGAAACTTAGGTCTTTTAGGTGTGAGGAGAGCTAGCATGAAGGTTTGCACAGTAAAATGTGAACTTTGAGTTGCATGAGTGCCTGCTATGCCCATTTCTATACTAAAATTAAGACTTGTAAGTTTTCAAAGACATGTGGAGTTGGAAACTTATGAATTTTAGATTGCATGGGACGATGAACTGTACGGTTCAGTTACAACACTTAGTATCAAACGTCGCACAGTTTGAATCTGATACACTAAATTCTGAATTCTCGACTCTGTACATGTATGAAATACCAACCTGTACAGTAAAAATGTGAAAAACTTAGTTTACTGAGACGTGCACAATGAAGATTTGGACGTTAAACTTAAGACTTTTAAGGTTTCAAAGACATGAGGAATGAGAGTTTTGGTAGGACGCTTACGAATTTTTATTTGGGAAGACGGTTGAAGCGCATGCTTTCAGAGTAAAAGTCCAACTTTCTATGGTGGAAAGACACGAGAATGTTTGATTCTACACTAAAATGGTAACGTTTAAGTTGAAGACCTGCACGCGATGACGTCTTGCATACTAAAATTACAACATTCTACTTTGTAAAGACGGCTGCAGCGAGGGTTTTTACAACAGTTGGCAAATTTTAAGTTCATAAAATGGTTGAGACGAAGGTTTTTAAATTGAAAAGCTGGTTTACATTATAAAATTTTGTCTTTCTTTAGATGCAAAGAAGTATGAGACCAAGGTTTTCATTATAAAATTGTTACTCATCGGGTAGAAAGACAGCTTGAGTGGACATTCCTACATTAAAATTATACATTTAGGTGTATGTAGTGCTGCTAAGATTAAGTCTTTCCACATTGTGCAGACAAATGGAATGCTGATTTCCACAGTAAAATGACAACTTTTAGCATGCGAAGACGCAGAACATGAGAGCTTACGTGCTAAATGACAAGTTTTTGACACAAAGATGTATGCGATGAAGGTTTGTGTAGGAGGCTGAAGTCTTTCGCATTTGCATATGCAGTTGGATTGAGAGTTTACTTATAAAACTTAGGACTTGCAAGTTGCATGAAGGATTTCTACAGTAAAATGTCCACTTTTAGCGTGCGAAAATGTAGTATGTGAGAGCTTACAAGCTAAAATGAGATCATTTATGCTACAAAGATGCGCAGGACAGTGCAAACAGGCATCTCTTGTGGTGTAAAGCCTGCTGTGAAGAGAGTTTATGTAGCAAAATTACAATTTTTGGAACGCAGAGACGCATATGAGGAGAGAAACTTATGTCTTTTATGGTGCGAGGAGAGCTAACACGAAGGTCTGCATATTAAAATGTGAGCTTTTGGATGCGCAGGACAGTGCAAACAGGTATCTCTTGTGCTGTAAAGCCTGCTGAGAAGAGAGTTTATGTAGGCAAATTACAATTTTTGGAATGCAGAGACGCATACTAGGAGAGAAACTTATGTCTTTTAGGGTGCGAGGAGAGCTAACATGAAAGTTTGCATAGTAAAATGTGAGCTTTTGTGTTGCATGAGTGCTTGTGATGGTGATTTCTATACTAAAATTACAACTTTCTTCATTTCAATGAAATATTTGCACGCTGATTTTAGTGTTTTAGCTGATCGACTTATACAAAAACGTGAAATATTAGCATGGAAAGGTTTAGATAAGGCTGAGGAGCGCTGGGAGCGGCAGGGGCGGAGGCAGCGGCGGCAGCGGAGGTTGCAGAGGCAACGGTGGCAGCGGCAGCAGCAAATGCAGCTGTGGCAGTGGCGACGGATTTGTGTGAAAGGTAGGTTTTCGATTGAAGCGTATATGCAAAGTCTGTAAAATGATACATTTTGCGTCGTTTGGATGGTGAAACTAATACATGTGATATTTCTACATGATGTTGTGTGAAGCCAGAACATGGAATTTGTTGAAACTTAAAGGTTTTGACTTAAATGTGTTTGAAAAGAAAGTGAAAATGTGCATCTTCTACAGATTTTGGGTAATGGAACAGATGTGTATGAAAGTTCTATTTGGAGTAATGTGAAACACTTTGTAGTTATTTGAGCGAAAAGAGCCTTTTCAAGTGGAAAACATGGTGCATTTTTGAGAAATCGGGAGTTGGAAATGCTAGGTATAGTATTTCTAGTTGAAGTTTATTCATAGAGGTGAATTGTACACATGCAATTTGTAGGAAAAGGCATTTTTTCGATTGAAGCACATTTGCAAAGTGCTTAAAATGATATATTTTGAAAAGTTCGAGTGATGGAATTGGTGTGTAACATAGTTCTAACAAGAGTTTGTGCTACATGAAGTGTAGCACATTGATGAATTTTGTTGGAAAAGACATGTTTCAGATGAAAGCGTATGTAAAAAGCACCTAAACTGAACATTTTTAGAGACTGTGAATGGTGAAACTGTTATGTATGCCAATTCTAGCTGGAGGGAACAAAGCACGCTGATGTAATTTGTACTGAAAACGAGTGCTTTTGATTAAAAGACATTTGCAAAGTCTGTTAAATGGTACAATTTTAAGAAATTTCAGAAGATGGAACTGCTAGATGTGATAGTTATAGGAGAGCGTTGACGCTACGATTTGTTGGAAAATGAGTGGTTTTATCTGAAGTATATGTGCAAAGCATGTAAAATGTTGCATTTTGGAGAGTTAAGGTGGTGAAATTGATGTGACAGAAGCAACTTCAATATGTGTGAGACTTTGTGTATTTTCGTTCTCAAGGGTTTTTCAAATACATGCTAAAAGACATGAGCTGCGTATTACAAGTTGCTTTATTTGAGTAATACAGTTTCACAATTTCTATGTCGAGTCACCAAAGTTTCTTTGACAGGCTCTTGCAGCATATGAAAATCTATGCTCTATGCGCAGACTTGTCAGATTTGTAGAATATAATACTAGGAAAAATTAGTCTCATCATTATAGTTCCACAAACGCCCAATTTACTTCAATGTTGAAAAATTTCAATGTTTAAAATTTTCAACTTGAAAATTTTCAGTTTGAAAAATTTCAATTTGAAAAATTTCAGTTTGAAAAATTTCAATTTGAGAAATTTCAGTTTGAAAAATTTCAGTTTGAGAAATTTCAGTTTGAGAAATTTCAGTTTGAAAAATTTCAGTTTAAAAAATTTCAGTTTCAAAAATGTTCGTTTCAAAAATTTCTGTTTGAGAAATTTCAAGTTGAAAATTTTCAGTTTGAAAAATGTCAGTTTCAAAAATTTCATTATGAAAATTTGCGACTTGAAAATTTTATAAAATTACAATTTACTATTCAGTTTGAGAAATTTCAGTTTGAAAAATTTCAGTTTGAGAAATTTCAGTTTGAGAAATTTCAATTTCAAACTGAAATTTCTCAAACTGGAATTTCTCAAACTGAAATTTCTCAAACTGCAATTTTTCAAACTGAAATTTCTCAAACTGAAATTTTTCAAACTGAAATTTCTCAAACTGAATAGTAAATTGTAATTTTATAAAATTTTCAAGTCGCAAATTTTCATAATGAAATTTTTGAAACTGACATTTTTCAAACTGAAAATTTTCAACTTGAAATTTCTCAAACAGAAATTTTTGAAACGAACATTTTTGAAACTGAAATTTTTTAAACTGAAATTTTTCAAACTGAAATTTCTCAAACTGAAATTTCTCAAACTGAAATTTTTCAAACTGAAATTTCTCAAATTGAAATTTTTCAAACTGAAATTTTTCAAATTGAAATTTTTCAAACTGAAAATTTTCAAGTTGAAAATTTTAAACATTGAAATTTTTCAACATTGAAGTAAATTGGGCGTTTGTGGAACTATAATGATGAGACTAATTTTTCCTAGTATTATATTCTACAAATCTGACAAGTCTGCGCATAGAGCATAGATTTTCATATGCTGCAAGAGCCTGTCAAAGAAACTTTGGTGACTCGACATAGAAATTGTGAAACTGTATTACTCAAATAAAGCAACTTGTAATACGCAGCTCATGTCTTTTAGCATGTATTTGAAAAACCCTTGAGAACGAAAATACACAAAGTCTCACACATATTGAAGTTGCTTCTGTCACATCAATTTCACCACCTTAACTCTCCAAAATGCAACATTTTACATGCTTTGCACATATACTTCAGATAAAACCACTCATTTTCCAACAAATCGTAGCGTCAACGCTCTCCTATAACTATCACATCTAGCAGTTCCATCTTCTGAAATTTCTTAAAATTGTACCATTTAACAGACTTTGCAAATGTCTTTTAATCAAAAGCACTCGTTTTCAGTACAAATTACATCAGCGTGCTTTGTTCCCTCCAGCTAGAATTGGCATACATAACAGTTTCACCATTCACAGTCTCTAAAAATGTTCAGTTTAGGTGCTTTTTACATACGCTTTCATCTGAAACATGTCTTTTCCAACAAAATTCATCAATGTGCTACACTTCATGTAGCACAAACTCTTGTTAGAACTATGTTACACACCAATTCCATCACTCGAACTTTTCAAAATATATCATTTTAAGCACTTTGCAAATGTGCTTCAATCGAAAAAATGCCTTTTCCTACAAATTGCATGTGTACAATTCACCTCTATGAATAAACTTCAACTAGAAATACTATACCTAGCATTTCCAACTCCCGATTTCTCAAAAATGCACCATGTTTTCCACTTGAAAAGGCTCTTTTCGCTCAAATAACTACAAAGTGTTTCACATTACTCCAAATAGAACTTTCATACACATCTGTTCCATTACCCAAAATCTGTAGAAGATGCACATTTTCACTTTCTTTTCAAACACATTTAAGTCAAAACCTTTAAGTTTCAACAAATTCCATGTTCTGGCTTCACACAACATCATGTAGAAATATCACATGTATTAGTTTCACCATCCAAACGACGCAAAATGTATCATTTTACAGACTTTGCATATACGCTTCAATCGAAAACCTACCTTTCACACAAATCCGTCGCCACTGCCACAGCTGCATTTGCTGCTGCCGCTGCCACCGTTGCCTCTGCAACCTCCGCTGCCGCCGCTGCCTCCGCCCCTGCCGCTCCCAGCGCTCCTCAGCCTTATCTAAACCTTTCCATGCTAATATTTCACGTTTTTGTATAAGTCGATCAGCTAAAACACTAAAATCAGCGTGCAAATATTTCATTGAAATGAAGAAAGTTGTAATTTTAGTATAGAAATCACCATCACAAGCACTCATGCAACACAAAAGCTCACATTTTACTATGCAAACTTTCATGTTAGCTCTCCTCGCACCCTAAAAGACATAAGTTTCTCTCCTAGTATGCGTCTCTGCATTCCAAAAATTGTAATTTGCCTACATAAACTCTCTTCTCAGCAGGCTTTACAGCACAAGAGATACCTGTTTGCACTGTCCTGCGCATCCAAAAGCTCACATTTTAATATGCAGACCTTCGTGTTAGCTCTCCTCGCACCATAAAAGACATAAGTTTCTCTCCTCATATGCGTCTCTGCGTTCCAAAAATTGTAATTTTGCTACATAAACTCTCTTCACAGCAGGCTTTACACCACAAGAGATGCCTGTTTGCACTGTCCTGCGCATCTTTGTAGCATAAATGATCTCATTTTAGCTTGTAAGCTCTCACATACTACATTTTCGCACGCTAAAAGTGGACATTTTACTGTAGAAATCCTTCATGCAACTTGCAAGTCCTAAGTTTTATAAGTAAACTCTCAATCCAACTGCATATGCAAATGCGAAAGACTTCAGCCTCCTACACAAACCTTCATCGCATACATCTTTGTGTCAAAAACTTGTCATTTAGCACGTAAGCTCTCATGTTCTGCGTCTTCGCATGCTAAAAGTTGTCATTTTACTGTGGAAATCAGCATTCCATTTGTCTGCACAATGTGGAAAGACTTAATCTTAGCAGCACTACATACACCTAAATGTATAATTTTAATGTAGGAATGTCCACTCAAGCTGTCTTTCTACCCGATGAGTAACAATTTTATAATGAAAACCTTGGTCTCATACTTCTTTGCATCTAAAGAAAGACAAAATTTTATAATGTAAACCAGCTTTTCAATTTAAAAACCTTCGTCTCAACCATTTTATGAACTTAAAATTTGCCAACTGTTGTAAAAACCCTCGCTGCAGCCGTCTTTACAAAGTAGAATGTTGTAATTTTAGTATGCAAGACGTCATCGCGTGCAGGTCTTCAACTTAAACGTTACCATTTTAGTGTAGAATCAAACATTCTCGTGTCTTTCCACCATAGAAAGTTGGACTTTTACTCTGAAAGCATGCGCTTCAACCGTCTTCCCAAATAAAAATTCGTAAGCGTCCTACCAAAACTCTCATTCCTCATGTCTTTGAAACCTTAAAAGTCTTAAGTTTAACGTCCAAATCTTCATTGTGCACGTCTCAGTAAACTAAGTTTTTCACATTTTTACTGTACAGGTTGGTATTTCATACATGTACAGAGTCGAGAATTCAGAATTTAGTGTATCAGATTCAAACTGTGCGACGTTTGATACTAAGTGTTGTAACTGAACCGTACAGTTCATCGTCCCATGCAATCTAAAATTCATAAGTTTCCAACTCCACATGTCTTTGAAAACTTACAAGTCTTAATTTTAGTATAGAAATGGGCATAGCAGGCACTCATGCAACTCAAAGTTCACATTTTACTGTGCAAACCTTCATGCTAGCTCTCCTCACACCTAAAAGACCTAAGTTTCTCTCCTCATATGTGTCGCTACAACCTCAAAATTGTAAGTTTGTTGCAAAAGCTCTCTCTCCAGCTGACTTTACAGCATAAGAGAGGTTAGTTTGCGAATCTTGAAATGAAGAAGTTGTAATTTTAGTTTAGAAATCACCATCACAAGCACTCATGCAACTCAAAAGCTCACATTTTACTGTGCAAACCTTCATGCTAGCTCTCCTCACACCCTAAAAGACCTAAGTTTCTCACCTCACATGCTACAACCTCAAAATTGTAAGTTTGTTGCAAAAGCTCTCTCTCTCCAGCTGACTTTACAACATAAGAGAGGTTAGTTTGCGAATCTTGAAACAAAGAAGCTGTAATTTTAGTATAGAAATCACCATCACAAGCACTCATGCAACTCAAAAGCTAACATTTTACTGTGCAAACCTTCATACTAGCTCTCCTCATACCCTAAAAGACATGCGTTTCTTTCCTCATATGCGTCTCTGCATTCTCAAAACTTGTAATTTTGATACATAAACTCTCTCTTCCCAGCAGTCCTTAGACGTCAAGAGATGCCTGTTTGCAATGTCTTGCACATCTTTGTAACATATCCGTTGTCATTTTAGCTTGAAAGCTTACACATCGTGCATCATGACACGCTAAAAGTGGACATTTTACTGTAGAAATCCCTCATACAACTTGGAATTCCTAAGTTTTATATGTGAACTCTCAATCCAAGAGAATATGCAAACTTGAAAGATGCTAGCATGCTAATTGGTAATAATATTCTAGTTGGAATGATTGCTTAAACATGACCTATGAGTTGTGTGCGTGGCCAAGCATGGGTCTAGTTCCATTGTCTTTTTGGATAAACACCTCTTAGAGCCCTTCTGTGGAATGCAAGATGTGTCTAAAGTGCAGAGTCTATTTCTGATAACAGATTTTGAATGAGTAAGGCAGAGTTCAAAACGTGTGTGTATGTGTGTGTATGCTTAGTTTGATGTGTGTGTGTGTATTTGGTTTGATGTTTGTTTGTTTGTGTGTGTGTGTGTGTGTGTGTGTATTTGCAATGATGTTTGTGTGTGTGTGTGTGTGTGTGTGTGTGTGTGTGTGTCTGTGTGTGTGTGTGTATTTGGTTTGATGTGTGTGTGTGTGTTTGTTTGTATGTGTTGAAACTGAAGTCTTTCATAATAATAATTCATAATTAATAATTATAATTCAAATGTATAGCTGTGTTGTCAGTTGTAGTCTGATGTCTTTGGCTGTGTTGTCAGTTGTAGTGTAATGTCTTTGACTGTGTTGTCAGTTGTAGTCTGATGTCTTTGGCTGTGTTGTCAGTTGTAGTCTGATGTCTTTGGCTGTGTTGTCAGTTGTAGTCTGATGTCATTGGCTGTGTTGTCAGTTGTAGTCTGATGTCATTGGCTGTGTTGTCAGTTGTAGTATACTAACTACTTACAGATGAAACACTTTTTGTATATATAGTATATGGCATTGCAGTCATAATATAGCTAGGGCAGAGTTTAAGAAAGTAGAACAGCCTGGTGCTGTTTGAAGAATCTGAAAGTGAAACAGGTGGATGACCAACAGAAACTTGTCCCCAGGGAGCTCCTGGAACAGCCTTCCATGTAGACTGTGAAAAAGAACCATGTGGTGTTCACAATGCATGGCTATGTGGTATATGGGTGTGCCACACTCAGGACTGAACTGCTCAGAGAATTGTAGATAGCCTCAGCCAAATGTTGCCAAAAGAAAGCCTGCAGTAATCCATACTGGTTGCAAGTCTCAAGTCACTGTTTTACGAGTCATAATCCATAAGCAGTGTAAAAGTTCCAGGTGTAAGAAAAGCATGGAATAAAAGAGTATGGATAGACAGTTAAATTAACTGCTGAAATATTTACTGAACATAAAAAGGCACACGAGGCCAAATATAGCGGTCAGGGTCCAAAAGACAAATGTGTTAAGTCCAAAAGATAACATTCAAATTGATGTTGAGCATGTAAATGGATAGAGAATTTTACCCAGCACTAAACACACACATAATGAAATAGTACCTACTGGAAATACCAATGGTGTTTGTTAATGGCCAAGTTCTAAAAGCAGTAGTAAACAACTGCTTCTGATAATGAGAAACTGTCTCATTATCAGTAATAGCATTGTTGCTTTCCGGTTTTAGTTTTTTTTAAAATAATATAGCACTACTATCTAATAAAAAAATCAATGGTACTAAGAAATGGTGTGTTCGAGTTCATAAAATGATATCTCACAAAGGCTTAAAACCTATAACAAGAAGTCTGCAACTTTGACTAATATTTAAGCTAAATAAGCTACCTCAGTAAACTGTACACATGTCAGCATGTTTATACCATCTCTTAAAATTTTATCAAAGGCAAATCATGTGAGGTTGGCTTATGGAAAAGTGCCATGAATGGAGAAATACTACAAGAATCATAAATGGTAGTGATTAAGGAGCAGAATTTCATGACAAAAAGTACTGATAAAACTTATACAGCTCATTCCTTTGGCAGAATACAACAAGGATAACAAAACTGCTCAAAGGCTAATGGTTGTAAAAGAATTAGGTGACAGAAACCCTAAACCAGAGAAATATACAGACTTCATTAGAGTTTAACAATGGATATCTTTTGCAAATTAACTGCCAACGTGCTAATTTACAGGCAAGTCTTTAGTCTTAAGTACAGATAAGCATCATTTCAGACTTTTACTCAGGCTGTTGGTGAAAGAGTTGTAAAAGGTTTAAGAGAAAATCTTTAATTTACTGGTGAGTATCATTTCAAACGCAGAAGCAAACTGAACATGAAAGAGTTATCCAAAGACCGTCGCAAAAGTCTTATTTTACTGGCAAGCGTTATAATTTCAAACTAAGATGCAGAGTCTTGCAGACAGCTTGCTAGAGTTGTAAAAATTGGGTTTTAAGCACAAGTCTTAATTAAGTGTTGAGCACAAGTTGAGACTCAAATTCAGAGTGCTGGCGAAAATTATGAAAACAGGGTTTACAGAAGAAAAAATATTAGGGCTAAATACCAATTCACGGATTATGGAACTAAAATTAGGTGAGCATGAATAAGTCACTGTGGTGACTATGAAAAGCATCAAGTCTTGTTAATAAAAACCTGGCAACAGCATTCAATGATTGCCTTTCTAAAGGTTACCCTGGATTTTATGGAAGGAAAAAAGCTACACTTCCACAACCCGTGTTTCACTAGTGCAGTGATCCAAGGCTACGAATGCAAGACTCTTTGTTACACGATAGTCGATATGCTAGATATGATACACAAATATTCATTATTAGCTAATCCTTAGCATGTTACATACTTGTAGCAGTGATATTATGGCTTGAACCAAACTTTCTGCCCTGTTCAGATCATTAACCCCTATCACATATATATTACATTTGTATACGTTAGTATTTATACTGAATATCTGGGTAATGTACTACAATAATAATATTACTGATCAAAAATATGGGAAATAGCAGTAATTTTATACTTACAGAAATACCATACAGCAATATTATTATTTAAGCTCTATAACTCAAGACACGTTTATAAATAAACTTATTATTTATTTTCACACACACATCATAGACATATGAATATATATGAAGTGTATGTAAAAATAAATAAATAACATTGCAATTATAGTATTTCTGGCATTATATTACAACTATTTTTATTATTAGCAGCATAGTAGTAGTGGCAACAATATATATATATTTATTTACAAAACTAATACGTTGAGTAACATTATATTTATCAAAAGTATGTACATACATATATACACATACATATACCATATTTATATTTAAAAGCACACAAATACATAATTTATACATACAAATATAATTTTATAAATTTTCTTTTTCTAAGCAGTGAAACATTTTGTGCAGACTTACCGAGTGCTATTTGTTGCTGCCTGTTCTTTCGACAGTACTACATTTGAAATTCCTGTCTTCGCTGCTGTCACAGACACCTGCGACGACACCACTGATGATGAGCTCAAAGCAGTCACCACTTTCTGCTTGTTGTCACCAGTGCTGACAGTTTTTCGTGCTGACGCTGGATCAAGAGGATCAAATTCACCTGGGCCACCACTCGCTTTCACAGCTGGACCGGGAGGTTTCTTTGTCGCAGCTTCCACAGATATATTCTGCTTGTTCTGACTTTGCAACAGCATTGCTGGAGTTGGTAGCAGAGCTTGCTTCGGAGTCAGAGCCTTTTGGGCTGGAACACTTGCAGCTGCTGGCTGGACTGCTTGCTGTGGTTTGTTGATATTAGAAGAGACACTTTTACCAGTAGATGGAGCCACAAATTCCACTCTTGAAGACGCAGACGGAGCCACAAATTCCACTCTTGAAGACGCAGACGGAGCCACAAATTCCACTCTTGAAGACGCAGACACTGGCGGCATCATTGCACTTCCAGACATCCTGTTGTTTGAACTTGGACTCTGCTCTGGTTTCTTGCCACTGAAGGCAGAAGATGGTGGTTGCATTGCACCACCGCTCTTCTAAAGAAGGAAGCATGCAAAATAAAAACACCTTAAAACACCTGCTCTAACCATTCATGAACTTAAACTCTTAACAGCTTTCATCTAACCTCAATGTAGCGACTGACAACTTTAACAACAGAGTATTGCTATCACAGTTCTTAAAAGGATTACATCACACTACACTGAAACTCCTCATAACACATGCCATAACCAAAATACTAATACAGCATGAACTCCACACCTTTCCACATATAAACTCGAGACCCACTGTGCTTTGTCCTCTGCCAGACCATGTTTTAACAGTCTGCAGATGCATACACATACTGTTAATTTTATTCTGGTTAGCATATATTTTAAACCTATCGAAGTCATAACTGGTTATATTAGTTAGACAGC
Source organism: Allolobophora icterica (assembly GCA_963556255.1). Classification (NCBI taxonomy): domain Eukaryota; kingdom Metazoa; phylum Annelida; class Clitellata; order Crassiclitellata; family Lumbricidae; genus Allolobophora; species Allolobophora icterica. Next base: position 29,556,985 of record OY744614.1, read on the forward strand.
CATGCCTGTAGCTATTCTGAGAAGTCCTTGAAATGTGCTATATTATAAGTATTGATAGAGATGCACATACAGTCATGGATACCAAAGTCAATTCAACGTTAGAATATCACTATGATAAAGTTCAGCTTCATTATCTTCCATGCGTGATGTAGTGTCTTTAGTTAAGTTAATAGTTAAGATGTTTCTTTTACTGTTGATATTTTGTCTACCATACGTGTAGTGTCCTTGATTATGTTAATGTTTTTTTCGTTTACTTTTGACACTTTTGCTTACGAACAATTTAGGCCATCCCTTTCTCTGTAATATACTACTATGGTGGCCCTATGTAGCGGGGTCTGCGACCCCTTAGGGGTCTCCAGTGTAACCCAGGACATACTGTTTTGTTAAGTATTATTGTATCAATGTATTTTGTTTCTTTAGATGGTTACCGAATAAAAAACTGAACTGAAACTGAGCTTAACTATAAATTGGCCCTCAATATGGATCTTAAAGGTAGCATTATAACGAGTTTCCAGTGTAGGAATGAAGATTACATAATATGGAACATCTACCACTTGATAAAAAGCAAGAGCCACTACAAACAGTCAGTGGTAAAAGAAAATAAAGACTAACGTTTTAAAACGTTACTGAAAACATATGAGACAGCGTTAAAATCTTAGGCAATCACAAAGCTTCTTGTTATAATCTCGATTATTACATAGAAATTCAGTTTAAGCAATACCAAATATTTCTCTTAGCAAAAGTTACTTTTGAGCCAGATTCTAACCTGTTTGCTGTTAGCTGCATCTCTGGAATATTTATCTTCAGGGCCATCACTCCTTAGCGATTTTCCTGTTGGTGCCACATTCAGATTGAGAAGGCTAGGAATTGAGGAACTGCTCTGGCTAGCCCTCTGGCCTGGAGCAGCAACAGATGAATTGCTCTGGTTAGCCCTCTGGCCTGGAGCAGCAACAGATATATTGCCCTGGTTAGCCCTCTGGCCTGGAGCAGCAACAGATATATTGCCTTGGTTAGCCCTCTGGCCTGGAGCAGCAACAGATGTTCGGACAGAATTTCCAGACTCTTGCAAGTCTTTGCCCTTCTCACTCCAATCCCTTGTGAAGCTCTGCTCGCTGAACTGTCGCATTTTCTCAAACAGATTAGAAGGGGCTTTGCTTTCTTGGCCCTTCTCAAAACCTTTTGTCGGGGAAGCTGTAGGATTGACACCTGTCCCACCAAATCCCCAGGAATTCCTCTGCCCAAGAGACGATTCTGATCCACGTACTGGCCCACCTCTACCTGCACCGACAGAGAGTTTGCTCTGGTCCTGGAAGCCTTGACGCCAACCACCGATCTCTCCTGGTTGTGGTGTTGGCTTGTTTCCAACGACACCTCTCCCACCTCCTCGACCAGCACTGGTAGCACCAGGCGCCTCTTGAGCTCGGAACCAACTGGCATTTTCTGCGCTTGCAGAAGCACCCGGTGCCTCGCCAAGCAGACTCTGTCCTCCATGCTTAAACGACTGTGCCCAATCCTGTTTTTCAGCCCTGTCAGGTTTTTGTATTGACTTGATTACTCCAACTGGCTTCTCGATGCCTGCAACTTGACTACGACCAAATCCCACGCCTCTGCCAAGTCTGTTGGTTTCTTGTAACCCAGACTGTCCTCGTCCTCGACCCAGACCACCAGGTTGGCTTGCCTGTTGGTCTTTTGCAAACGCCGCACTTCCTCTTTGTTCTTTGTCTGGCCAACCGGTCCACTGATTTGCCTGTGCCACTTTCTGTCCTGCTTTGGTTGCAGCGCTAAGACCAGGCTGTTGAAAACCACCAGCACCATCAGAGTAGTTGCCACCCCAATCTGAAACTCCTTGATGATAGGGATCAGCGGGGGTTGCATATTCTTGCTCATTGTATGCTACTCCAAACTCCTGCTGCTTGTCCTCGCCACCGTATGTCCAATTCCAATCATATCCACTCTTCGGATCCGAGGTCCTTTGGCCAGTTTTGCCTGGTAGCAAAGGACGAGTAGTATAACTGCTAAGCCCTTGATTTAAATCGCTGTATGCCGATGGCCCAACGTCTGTACCGAGTTTCTGGCCAGGCTCCTTCTTAGATGCCTGCTTAAATTTAGATAAGACATCATTGACACTATGCCACTCCTGATCACCTGCAGTTCCGGAATTACGCCGCACGTCACTTCCAAGGCCACGTCCACTGTTGGTAATCGGCCAAGTGTTTCCTGCCTGAGGCTGACCCGAACTATTCTTCTGAAATTCTTTCTGGTTCCAGGAGCCCTTGTCAGCACGACCTTGTGCCAATGTCTTTTCGTTGCGGCCATCCTTGGACGGAAAGCCGGCTGATGTGTTTCCTGGTGCACCCGACCACGAAGCGCCCCCACTAGCAGCAGAGGACGCATATGCGGCATCCCATGTGTTACTGCCTTCTGCCTGCATCCAAGACGTGTCATTTTTACCTTGGACTGTTTCACCACCCCAGGACGTTTTACGTTGTTGATCATAGCCAGTTTTCTGACCTAAAGTCTCAGCTCCTTGCAAAGACTTCCTAGTTTGGCTGGAGGCGTCTGGCGCCTTCGTCTGCCATCCTTGGCCGTATGCCTCCCATGACTCTGCATTCCACTCTGTCTGCCCAAACTGCTGAATGTCTGGCTTGCCCGCTGCTGCCCTGTTAGCAAAACCCTGATCCCTGAGCTGTGCATTTTCATTTCTTCCCGCTTTACTGGAGAAGGACACATCCCTTTGAGTCGTGTATCCGGCAGAGTTCACCTCTCCAGCGTAAGAACTGTCCCAACCGCTGGAGACCTCTCTGCTTTTCCCAACTTCAGCATGGCTACCGATCTCTCTCTTATCTGCAGTTCTCTTGGTGCCATACGACATCTCTTTATAAGCCAGGTCATCCCGTCTCAAAGACTCATCGTGCCGCTTTGAACCGTCTCTTATATCTAATTCCTGCTTGCGACGAGACTCTCTTTCCCTGGCATCTTCAAACCGACTGGAATCACGCTTACGAAACGAGTCTTCACTGTTTCTGGAATTGGAGCTTTCCCTGCTATCATGATAACTACCTCTTCCATATGAATCCCTCTCTTCCCTACGTCTGCTTTCAGCACCTTGGCGATCCAGGTCATCGCCGCTCTGCAGCTTTCCATCTCTGCTGCCCGCGTCACCTGTATCCCACCGTGTTTTACTGCGGACTGGTTGCTCTGCCTTTCCATAAGACCCTTCCTTAGCACGTCTGATCTGCCCACGAACATCCATTTCATAGTTTGATGCACTCTTCCAGGGATCTTCACGGTCTGTGCCTCTTGCGGAGGCGTCGCTGGAAAAAGTGTCATGGCTGCCATACAAAGCAGCCTTATTTGACGACTTATATGATTCAGTCTTCTGAACCGCTGGTTCAGCAACCTTTAACCAGCTTGGAACATCAGACTTCTGAGTGGAATACGAGGCACCTGACAATTCTTGAGTCGAATAGCCATAATCTAGAGGCTTCTTAGACCCAAAATCTTTCTCCGCTTGGGGTTGTGGCTGGTAATTCTTCCAAGCGTCGTGCAATGCTGGCTTCGAGGAAGAAGTGCCTTTTGTCTGCTGCAAATCTGGAAGCTGAGCAGTTGCTGGATAATGCTGTGATTGGTAGTCTGACTTGGATGGATCCTGCTGCATGTCAGACCAGCCAAAACCTGGCATTCCGTACAGGCCCTCGTAGCCTCCAGCCGTCTTGGCATCGGAAGGTTGTTTGGCTTGCTTTCCAACTGGATATGATATATATTCCAGCTGGCTTTGATATGCATCTGCACCCGCATTCAGCTGACCTTGACCACTCTGAGACCTGTTTGTTGACTTCTGTGATTCATGTTGCTGTGGCCCGGCATATGAAAAGGCCTGCTGCATACCAGTCCAGTAGGATGGATTGCTGCTGCTTCCAAAGGCCTGTGGGTCTTCCAAGCTGGCCTTAGTTGAAGTCTACAGATGAAAACATGCAGATCATTAAATATCTAACGAGTCCTGTTAATTAAACGTCATAAAAAAGCAAAGAATCAAAGTTGTTTAATCCTTTGCATGCCATAGGAGAAACTTGTGACATTATAGATGTGCTTGCTAAAGCAGATGGACGTTAGAGAACCAGCATTTGATCTACATAAACAGGCAAAACGTTTTTCATAGATACAATTTTTAAGATGTAACGTTTTTACTCCTATCGGTCTAAATGGACCAAAACTAAAAAATCACCCCAATGCCAGAACAAGGGTAAATATATCTGGCATTTAAAGGGTTAAGAAATGGACATTCAGTATTAATAAGATTATTTTAATTAAAGAAAAAGTGTAACAAATTGCTCATCATAGATTTAGGTAGCAACAATGGCGTCTTCAGTCACAGTTTACACCCCATATTTTACCTGTTGTGTGCGAAGGCTGGCGGCCACTCTGTTTGCATGGAATGTTCCCCCACAGTGGATCGAATAGTGCTGCAAACACAACACAAGTAGATGACAGAAGAGGCAGATGAAAAATTGAAACTACTTGTGCAAATCTGAATGTTGAAAATTACTTTAAAATCTTCCACAAATCATCCTGGACATGCATTAATACATTGGTAATCATTTTCCACGAAGGCATACATTTGAATGTGTCAACTTTGGACATGATGTTTTAATAGTGCTAGTCGATATGTTAACAGATTAAGGTACAAGGATTGCATAGATTGTTCTGAACTACAGGAGAGTCTTCCACAACATGCCTGACATTAACATAATTGTCAAAATGTCAAGCCTTTGAAATTTGTCAATTTCAGATCTATAGTGTTTCAATGGTGCTGGTCAATTTATCCATTCCAGTGGAAAGCGAACTCAACAGCAGGTTTACCAGTACCAGTATCAAGCCCGGGTACAAATGGAGGGTTGGGCTGAAGGATGCTGATGCTACTTGCCATAAACCTAAACTACAATATTTTGTTATCAAATGTACATTTCATGAAATCCATGACAATCATAATTCAAAAAGCAACACTGGCTTGAAAGTTGCTAACTGCTAATGTCTTAGAAGAATAAAAGCAGTCCCTTAAGCTAGCCTGAGAGGAATTCATGGGTTTGAAGTGTTAGCGACTTCATTTTCTTAGCCTTGGCATAAGTGGGCGGGTTGCCAGTCCTCTCCCTCGCCATCTCATCTTCCCACCGACAGTGTACTCATAGCTAAGTTGGCTAGGGGTGCAGATGAAGCAGAAATCTCAGACCAAATATCTGCCCCAGTACCCTGGCAGGGATGTGTTAACACCTTCTTAATCTGCTAATGCCTTCATATCTTCTTCTCATGGTTTTGCACTCAATTCTTTGGCAGCACAGAACAGAAAGGTGTGATGGGGAATGTTTAAATCTTCAGTTGGAGAGTCAACAAGTTATGTTTGATGGCAGTGTGGCATGTAATCAACACCAAAAGGCATTGAACCCATGGACTTCGCGAACGGACGTAGGATAGAAGTTCAAAGTCAAAAGCAATAGAAACATTTAGTAACAAAACTAATCTATTTCAGGACAGAAAATAATCATATAATGACTGAAATATGAGCCAAAAGGCAGATTAAGACAAGTCCACTTCAGAGCAACATATGCAAATACAATGCAATATAAGAAAGGCAGTCTTTATATAAAATTTAACACAACAAACCTGTTGGTTTTTGAAGGTGAGACTGCAAACTTCACAGCTAAGCCATTCCTGGCCATCTCCTGATGCTTGTTGTTCCACTGGTTTTGTTCCAGTGTACGCCGAATACACTTGAGACATTGTACGTTAATCTGTACCTTCAAAGTAAAATTAAATAACTTTTGAAATCCTTAAATGTTTATAATTTGTATGACTTTTCCAGCAAAGCTTCAGAAGTGTAAAACACTATCATGACAATCAATCAATCAATCAATCAATCAATCAATCAATCAATCAATCAAATTCGTTTATTCAATACATTAAGCTGACACATGCATGCAATACTTAACAACAAACTTTTGTGCTTTTACTTACAGAAAGTGAAATTACTGCATTTTTGTGAGTATTTAACTAATTCTAACAATGCCTTGAAACTTTTATTTTAACCTTTTGAACAGTTATGTCCATGCTTGAAGTTCTGGAGCAGCTAATGGACAAAACTTTAAACAAAAAACTTTTTTTATGCTTTGTTGTAGGAAGTGGAATTATTGCATTTTGTGAGTATTTAACTAATGCCAACAGGGCTTTTGAGAGTTAGTTTCAAATGTGGGCATACATGTACTATCGGGGTGCGTAAGTTTCAGGTATTATACAGTCTTTTGGCATGCTGTCGCTGGCTGCAACGAAACGGTGCTGCTGCGCCGTGATCAGCCGATTTAAATGACACATGGAGTATAGGTAGTGCAGTTCTCAACCGTTCTCTACACGGTGCTGCAGGGCCGTCATTGGCCAATTTAAATGACACATCTTGTATTACGTAGCAGCAAAGTTCTCAACCAGAACTTCTGCGGGCTGTACAAGATGAATCTCTTTGAGATCAACGACATCTGAAAAGAGAAACTAGGCATTCTAGGGTATATTCAACGCCAGAGTATCGTGCCGCTGAAGTACATTGCACTCCGTGTGAACACCAGTGCAGATTCCAGTGGGCGACATATCGGCATATTGCGGAAACGTTACCCCTGCTAGACAAGGTCGTCCAGATGTCTACCGTTACGACGAACAAAACGGCCTTTTTCAGGGCCACCAAATATATATGAAGGAATCGACGATGTCATATGAAACGGTCATCTCTAGGCATATATAGTCTGTATATTTTATGTTAACCAATCTCCAGCCGGAGCAAAAACTTACGCACTCCAATAGTACGTGTATGCCCAAATATGCTCTACAAAAGCCTAACTATATACATAAACACAAAATTGACCGAATTCCCGAAAACACTTTCACAAGCATTCAAATCCCGAGAACTAGTATGCATCAGTTGACCAATATCCTGAATAGTACAGACTAGTACATTCGAAAAATTCCGGTTAAATTTGACAAAATTATTACCTTGCACATAGAAAATAGATTTTGGATATCCGGTGGAAATTCATTTTCAGGGATTTGGGTTCGACGATGCGCTAAGCGCCATATCAGGTCGACAGTTGTAATAACATTTATAAGCCAGTGAAACAGATGCATTAATTAGAGACAAGTCAATATTCGTGGCCTTAAGGAAATGGTCAACTTCCGAGAAATCTAGTAAGCCAGTTTCTTCTCCAAGGTCACATATCACAAATACTTACGGCGAATTTTCATTATCCGAAGCGCAACTATCGGGTATTCAATTGGGTTCGGCCCGAATCCCGAATCGAATTTCGGCCGGATCCCCGAAATCGATTAGTGATGAAAATGTAACTGAAAGTAGAAGTCGGATGAATGCAAGGCCACGTTAGATCTATGTCACGTATAAGAGTTTACAATTTAACTTTGAATAGTTTTCGGGAGTTCGACCGCTTTCTATAAAACTGTTTTCGGGAAATCGGGCTCTTGTGTATTTTCAGCGTTTTCGACTTTTCGGGGATTCGGGTTTCGGGTTGACCCCATTCAATTACATGTCAGTGCTTACATGGTGTGTGCGATCAGGGTCATTCAAAACCTACGAATGAGTAAATATTTAATGTACAATTAGACTACCGTATGATTAAATAACAACTTCAGGAAATCATTGGAAAAAGTGCTAATATTCACCTCTCGCTAATTAAACCATTGAAACTTGAACAATTTTACAAAAGCTTCTAATTACAAAATGGACGCACTGATTACATATCCGCGATAGATTCCACAAGTACAGTATGCATTTATGATGCGCCTTTATATAATAACCAATTGAGTAACATGCAGCTGAATTAAAAATTACAATACTGTGCCAATTAATATAGAATTTCACATTAAAGGAATGGATTTAAGATATTCATAATAGAGAAGCGCCATGACTTGGCCATTGCTTAAAATGGATAAGTATTTTGCAAAAAGATCGTGGTAAACTGCAAGGCGTCAGAGCCAATTGAAACCAATGACGTAATAATATGGTATGGGAGTATTCATCCGTAGTCTACAGAAGTAAGTAAGACACGAACAAGCTATACGTTAGATGACTATGAAGCTACATCATCGGTTTATCATCATCGTCAACATCATCATCAATGGCAAGTATATATTGCGACCGTAGGACCTTGACCCTGCCCATTTTTAAGTGAATTGATCTGGTGAGATCTTTCAACACCGCAGCCCTCTGAATTGCATGCCTCTCTTCGGAGCGTTGTCGTTTCCACGACTTTCGCCAGCTGGACTAAAAATTTAATCGTCTCGATTTTGATCTCGTCTCCAGATGTGTGTAGCTCAAAGTTCAGTGGGTAAAGATCCACCTCCTACGTCCGTGTCCATGCGTATCAGTGGTCGACCGACTGGTCTCACCTACGTCAAGGATCATAGTTCGAGAATTCGCATTTTACGAATTTTAAGCATTTTAAAAATTCACGAATTTAACGAATTTTAAAACTGCACTTTTAAAATTCGTTAAAATTCGTGGAATAATAAAATAGGGCCTAATAGAATTCTTTGCCATGGCAACAAATTTTATTATTTGTTTACTTTTCAACTTTTTAAGCAAGTAGGCTAAATTGCAATGTCATAGGCAATCAATCAGCCGTAAAAGATAGCTGACTATAGCAACACAATAGTAGGCCTACTGCTACTCAGTTACTGTTCTATTTGGAGTCTTGAACTTCGATTTCTATCATAGTTGGGGTGTGTGACTATGACTGTCAGTCAGCAGAACGAAAAACCACCAGTGCCCCAGCTCCAGTGTGACCAATCAGTCACTAACACAGCTTGCAACCAAACATGGTTAAAAAGGATTGGCAACGTTCACCGAGCTGTGTCTTCTACTTCATCGTCCTCTGATTCTGAGTCATGAACAGCCTACTGCTCCCACTCGACTCTGGTTTCTGTATTTTCGCCAGGCAAATGCTCCCGAATTCGAGCAGAACCAACAAATTCCTGGTCACAAAAACAAAACTGTATTTTTGGATTACCCTTTCCTTCTCCTCAAAAATTACGACATACTTTCAAAGAAATTAGATCTTAACTAAATTAACTCGTTACCTAACAAACTTTTATATTGAATTTTACATTAAATTCTAAGCAGAAGCTTAACACGATAAATCATGTCGTCATCACATTTCTTATTGTTGCTTACGCTGTTTCTGCAAAACGCCACTATCAATGTAAAAAAGGCCCAACAATGGCTCAACGAATTTTTACGAATTTTTACGAATTTTAAAATAGACCAAAAATTCGCGAATTTTTACGAATTTTAAAACCGAAAGTCACGAATTCTCGATCTATGTCAAGGATCTAAGTCTAACGTTGAGACTGGTTGCAACAGCGAGCCAAAATTAGGGGCCTATACTCAGTGGCGGCGATCTTGTTTGACAGATGGGGGGGGGGGGCACTTTTGAAGTGATCTGGTCAAAAAGAGTTTTGAACTGATCTGGTCAAAAAAGTGGCCAACAAATTTTTCGCGCTCACCCGCGATAACATTTAGGCCCTATTGTAACAAAAATTTCCGCGCTCACGCGCGATAACATTTTTCGACCTTTTTGGGTATTTCTTCAAAATTTGGGGGTATGTATGGTGTGTCCCCCCACATTTTAAGGTGGGGTCTTGTCCCCCTCGATCTCCCCGGGATCGCCGCCCATGCCTACTAGTAGGCCTACGTTGAATATCAATTGCTTGATCGTAAGTAGGCCTATATGCTGAGCGACCATGTCTTTTACCGATGTAGTACTTGTAGTAGTAGTAGTAGTAGTAGTAGTAGTAGTAGTAGTAGTAGTAGCAGCAGCAGCAGCAGCAGCAGCAGTAGTAGTAGTAGTAGTAGTAGTAATAATAATAATAATAATAATAATAATAATAATAATAATAATAATAATAATAATAATAATAATAATAATAATAATAATAGTAATAATAATAATAATAAGAATAATAATAATAATAATAATAATAATAATAATAATAATAATCTTTATTATATCAAACCGACAGACGCAGCAAGATTACATTGAAACATGAAAGTACAATCAATATCTTAATTAAGCACACGGTTTGGCAGCCATGCAAGGCGCCGCCCTAGAGGGGGTTACGGGAATCGATCCGCGTACCTTATAATATACTCTCCTGGCCATGAGTGTTACCACTACTCTATCCCCCTCCCCAAGAATAATCATCAGAGAATTTCTATAGTGCCACTGTCATAATGCTGAAGAAAAATCGCTGTGTAAGAAAAATTCCAGGGCGAATAAAGTCGAAAAGTCAAGAAAGAAATCCGAGCAGACAGGAAATAAAGTCACGATAGGCGCCGGTCAGAAGCGCCGCCTACCATCAGCGCGTGCAGCTATCCTACTCTCGACAAATCTTCTCGCCGACGACAATAGCCGTTATGCAATCTGGCGGGGCACAGGGAAAATTACAGCGAACTCTCAGTTTTGGCGGGAACCCCTCGGAGCCAAATCACCAGCGCGCCCTACCTCTCGCGCCGGGGGGAAAATCGCAGCACACAGACGCAGCCCACGCTTCAGCCTAGACATGCAGGCCACGTAGCGAAAGAAATATCAATACTGGTCATTACAGCATTGCACACAAGCATCAATTTATACAGCGCCTCTGTTATAGTTTGTTACACTATAATGTACAAAATGTAAAGTTTTGGTGATAGAGCTAATGTTCAATTTGTACAGTTTTGGTGGTAGATCTAATGTTCAAATCGTAAAGTTTTGGTGGTAGATCTGGCTATTGGCTAACGTTAATTGGACCCTTTGAACCTTGATCAAGTTAGCCTTTGATTGACCTAATACTGCAAGCGGGTTGATAAATCCACACTTCAGCTGGATCGTTTCTGAATTTTTCCATTTCTTCCTATCTGGAATATTCTCCTCTTCTTGCTTTCACTTTAGTTTTTGATGACCTTTGAATGCTGATTCAAAATTGAACATGTTTAATCAGTGCTTTTTTCTGGAAAAAAAGGTTCCGGAACGGAATAATTATGGGCGGGCTAAAATCCCGAGAAAACGGGGTTGGGGGTTGGGAGGGGTCTCAGTAAACACTGAAAACAGTTCAAAACACTGAAATTAAATTAAAATAACTAAATCATTGTTTTTATTATTAAAATAAATAAATAATTTTTTAGTACCTGAAAAAAGGTGCCGGAACGCCGTTCCGGCGCGTTCCGGCTGAAAAAAGCATGTGTTTAATTAAAACTCTATAAGACCACCGGTGTGGCGACCTTAAAACCATAATCACCAGTCTTGATTATGTTAATTAATTAGATCATAGTCGTATACGATAATCGGGGTCCAGAAAGTATTGCAGGCGATAAAGCACTAACTTTAACAACCTAATGACAAACTGCCGCAGTTGATATGCACACTGAATGTGATGTTATAGGACAATAGACAAGCCATTGCTGATGTGACGTATGACTAATAATTGGTTTCCATGGTGAATTTAAAATCATGTTGGAAACTAAATAGTATAAAATTAAGTACACGATTTAAGTCAAATTATGTGCTAAATAGATAAACATACGTTCAGAAATGGCGGATAGCCAGTCTGAGCAAAACTTGTTTTTATTCCTGGCGTGTGGTTTGAGGCGAACAGGACTTTCTTTTCTGCGGCAAAGGCCTTCAGTTAATTAACGAAGCGGAGATCATTGCGTTGTCTGCCACTTAAGAATATTTGTTGGCTACACTGCATCATGGTTCCTGAAACACTGTTCCTTCTCATTGGTAAGTGAAATGAAATCTGTTCCTTTAGCCTAACGCGATTGCTAATTCAATTCAGCTGCATTCAAGGGTGTCGGCAATGAGGGCATGGCTGTAGTCGAAGGTATACGCGGGTATACAGCGTGTAATCGCCTCTAGAGACCGTTTAGTACGTATACTCACCTCACAACAATATTTGTACCCTCTTCTAATTTATTTCGGAAAACTAACCGGTAGCGTGTAGGCCTACTCACCTCTAATTTTACCACTGCAGCCCTGACTGAGGGAGAAACCTTTTCGAATAAGCGGTGGCACATATAGGCCTACCCTAGCCTATCTTTTGACACCGTTAATTTTTGACCAGCGGATAACCATTTTAGTGTGTAAGTTTTTTTTGGTGAAGGACTACAGCCTGCATGTAGGCTATAGGTATTGTGACTCCACTTTTCTCTCACAATTTGTGAGAGAAAAGTGGAAATGTGATTCAATAAAAGGTTGCGAGTGGCTGAGGGAAAACATCAAGAAACCAAATAAAGGCAATAAACAATTTCGGAGACTTCTTAACAGTCGCATAAGCTTCGATGAATGCGAAAGACGTCAAATGTTTTATTATGGAAGGCACACTCTCTTTTAGTTGCTCACTTCTAGGCTAATGCTCTTGGCTGGCGTCGTCTTGTAACACCTTCGTTCTCACCGTCTTCAATAACGGTTATCATAATGTAGTCTTCTATAGGCTACATTGCATCTTTATTGCTTGTGTGATCTCCGACAGCAACGCCACATGTAGGCCTAAGAGGCCATAAGACACATGAAGCTCATGTCACAAAATTCATACATGAATACCATAAGGGAATTCTACAGAGGTAGGCGAATGTCACCGGCGGTCATTCATTCGGTTATCGTGTCATTTTTTTGTCTAAATGCAGTAGGTATATTTTCGTAATAATTTGGCCTTCTAACATACATGTAGGCTATTGTGCACGTCTAAGTCTACGTGTCGGAATTATTCCTTGTTCCGACGGCGGAGTTCGTTACACCTTAGTATTATAAAACCTACTTTATTGTATTCCCACTAGATGTTTCCCGTCCTAAGACGGTTTAAAAAGAATTTGAAAATGTATTTTCCCATGTGAGTCATAAAAACCTAATGTAAGAAATTTCTGTTTCTTTACATTATTAATTAATTGCGTAGTCCTGAAACACAGCTACCCGAATAACATCGTTACCGGATCCGTGACCTCAGCTGGCCAAAAGCCGGGAAGATATTTAGGTAGGCTACTTGTCGGTTTCACGACCCCCAAACACACCGAAAGAAAACACCACAACATGAAGTTAACTTTATATTTCACGTTATTAAACTAGAAGCGGGATGAACGATTAAAATGTTAATTAAACTAGAAGCGGGATGAACGATTAAAATGTTAATTAAACTGGAAGCGGGATGAACGATTAAAATGTAAATTAAACTAGATACGGGATGACGATTAAAATGTAAATTAAAATGGAAGCGGAACGAACGATTAAAATGTAAATTAAACTGAAAGCGGGATGAATGATGAAAATGTTAATGAAACTAGAAGCGGGATGAATGATTAAAATGTTAAACTAGAAGCGGGATGAACGATTAAAATTTGGGGGTCGTGAAACCGACAAGTACCGATATTTACCCGTTCCTACGAGGATTCAAAACCAATTTGGAAATGTAAAATTGGCCTATTTAAATCCGTTAAGCCCGTTCGTTTCAGCCTGTTATCCACATAAGGACGATAAGGTAATTAGTTTAAGGCCGTTTGAAGCCCTTAGTTTAAAAGTTTAAAAGAGCAGCCCTTTACGGTATAGGCCTACGTTAAAAGCAGTGCTTAATCTAGTCCCCTCTTCTGAGGGGGGGGGAGCAAGGTTCGTCGGGGACCAACAACGGCGACCTTTTGAGGAGAAATTTCATCCGTGTTCCTACATCAAATATTTTTTAGGAGTTTAGGAATTTTAGGAATTTTCTTCTGTAAAAGTTCGAATTCCATCTTCAAAAAAAAGTTTATTTTAGTCATTCATCCCACTTTTTTCGAACTTAAAACTTAGGAATTCATCTCTATTACTCGTGTCTGGGGGGAGCGTAACATGTGTCCTGGTATCCTGGGGGGAATTTCTTCCCCAAAACAGTCTCTACATTATAATATTGCTGGCCTCTGGGGGAACATAAATCCTGGGGGTTTCCCCCCAATGACGTCTAGATTAAATACTGCGTTAAAAGTACTTTGTAACGAACGTCCGTTCGAATCTCGGCATTTGTAAACAGTGACGTCATTGGTCATGAATATTCATTAGTTGGAAGCGGCCAGTGAGAGAAGCGTAATAGAAATTGTTAATTTCTTTCGTGACATTTCACTTCTATTACATAATTAATATGGGCTTCCCATGTTCTACATGTGGTCCAACTAGTAGGCCTAGCCGCCTAGGCGATATGAAGCCCGCATGAGAATATTGTCATATATAGGCTTCACATGCGCGGCGCATGACATTGCTGGTGGAGTTACGTAAACTAAAAGCACCAAAGATACCCAGTGACTGCAGTAGCGGTTTGCTTTGGTGTCATATTAGAAGTATGGCATCATTAATAAAACTCTGTTACAATTTGGTGTTTTTTGTTTACTTACACAACAGCAACAAGTGTCACGGCGAATCTGATTGGATTGACCAATTCAGGGACATTTGAAGAGGAATTCATTTCTATAGCAACGACTCCTACATATTCCCAACAGACTTCACTAGGTCAGCAGGAAAAAGGTACAACGAGTAGAGAAACTAGGAAACCCACGTTGCTAACGGATGATGCGACAACTACGGGTTCAAAACCTGATCAAAGTTTGATAACATTCGACACTCAAGCAGAACGCGTAGACAGTTTTCCGCCCAAAAATTATGGGATTTTGATTCGCGAACCAGCGCCATCTAGTGGGGTTTTTCTTAATCACAGATGGAGTATTTTGAGAAGGTACAAGGCTACAACCAAGCGACTGACGAAAAGAAATTCGACTAAAAGAAATGGCGGAAACTTGGAGTTAGGAAAGCATTCGAAGGCGAAAAGAGAGACGGGAGCGAATGTCATAATTTATAAACAATTGCCGCCAAAGGCAACCAAACCAGTATCGGCCAACATGAAAATCAAGAAAGGACCCAATAACAGGAAACCTCACAACGAGCCGATAAAGGAACATATCAAGGGATCCATTAGAAGAACTCACAAACGATTCATCGTGAGATCAAACAAGGCACAGACAGGAGGTGCCATGCAGGACACTGGACACGAGGGCCAGAGGAAGGACAGACAACTTATACGTCATTACGACTATGTCGCTGATGACAACAATTACCAACCCGGTGTCTACGACGACTTCGATTACGGAGACAAAATTTACGATAACAACGAATACCATTACGAGGCACCAGAATTCGACGAAGAAGAGGAAGGTGGGGATTCAGACATAGACGAATACAGCGATGATGAGTCGGAGGGAGGTGGGGGGTCAACAGGTGGTTCAAAAGGCGGGTCTAAAGGTGGGTCAAAAGGCGGGTCAAAAGGCGGGTCAAAAGGTGGGTCAAAAGGCGGGTCAAAAGGGGGGTCAAAAGGTGGGTCAAAAGGTAAGTCAAAAGGTGCGTCAAAAGGTGCGTCCAAAGGTGCGTCAAAAGGTGGGACAAAAGCTAAGGGAAAAGCTAAGCCAAAAGCTGCGGCAAAAGCTAAGCCAAAAGCTAAGGGAAAAGCTAAACCAAGAGAATTCCTTAAAGACTTTGAAAAAGCTTCAGGACAAAGGAGTAAACGAGCCTACAGCAAGAGGGAACCTGGTGAGATTCGAGAGAGAAGGAAGGAAGGTACGAGGTCATTAAGTAAACCCGGCAAATCGCCCCCCGGCGATGAAGATCGACAAAGACCGGAACTCAACGAATACGACGATAAGGAATATTTCGACGGACGACGCGACCACCCGCGACATTTTTACCACAGACCCGTCTACGCCCCACCCGTCTACGCCCCACCCGTGTACGCCAGACCCCCCATCCGCAGACCCATCTACGCCAGACACCACTACCGCAGACCTATACACGCCAGACACCACTACCACAGACCCTTCTACGGCGGATATGACTACGGCGAATACGACTACGGCGATTACCATTATCAGGACAGGACGAAGCGGGAGTCGGGAGCCGGCAAGAAAAGATCAAAGGCCTACACGTCCACCAAGTCTCAGGGACTTCTTTCAGCTCTGAATCACGTCCAGGACTCTTGGGACAGATCCAGAATGAAAGCCGGACACAAGGCTGTTCAAAAGAAACGGACTGGCGCTCGGAGCACCAACGGAACTCGATCGCATCGAATCGTACTCAACTCCAATCCCAACAACACAGCCGCTATTGGAACTCCGGGGAAGCACAAAAATCTAACGGCGGCAAGCAAGAGAAGAACGCCATTGGTGACAGTGAAACGACCTACTCCGCCAGTGTTGCTAGCTCTCTGCTCGGACAAGCTATGTACCAACGGAGGAACGTGTCTGCGATCAGCCATCCGAGGGATCATTTGCATCTGTCCAACCGGGTACAGTGGAAAGACGTGCGAGAATCGGTCCGACCCGTGCATCAGTCATCCGTGTCAGAATGGAGCCACTTGTACATTTGATGCCAAAACCATGACCTTGCGATGCCAGTGTCCTGCTGGATTCTCTGGTAAACTCTGCCAAATCGACGTGAACGAATGCTCCAGCGAACCGTGTCTAAACGGTGCCAGATGCCTGGACCACGTCGACGGATATTCCTGCAATTGTCTGTCTGGCTTCGAGGGGCAACGATGCGAGACCAACACAGACGACTGCCTCGGTCGCATCTGTGCCAACGGTGGCCGCTGCATCGACGGTCTCACCAGGTACCGGTGCCAGTGTCGGCCGGGCTTCTTCGGGCGTCACTGCCAGCGTGTCTCTGACGCCTGCCTCCGCAGCCCATGCTTCAACGGAGGCGAGTGCATCGCCATGGATTCGCGCGGACACTTCTACAAATGCCTCTGTCGTACCGGATACCTAGGCGCGCGCTGCGAAATCCAGGCGGCCAAGTGTGTCCACACTTGGTGCCAGAACGGAGGCACGTGCATGGAGGCGGCCGGTTCGTTTCAGTGTCTCTGTCCGCCTGGTCTGATCGGGAACCTTTGCGAGAGTGAACTGAGCAGCGGTGTCCACAAATGCCATACCGACGTCTGCCAGAGGCGTGGAACGTGCGTCGATACCTCTACCGGCTATCGATGCGAGTGTCCGAGCGAGGCAGTGGGCGACAGGTGTCAGTTCGATCGTAAGGCATGTCTGCCAAATCCATGCGTCAACGGCGGACTATGCATTCCAACTGGAGGACCGTTCTACTTCTGTCTCTGCGACCAGCGCTTCGCGGGCAAGCGTTGCCAGTTTGAAACTGAGCCATGCGCTGGGAATATGACTTGCGAGAACGGCGGTACCTGTCTGGACTACCATCTCCAGCGACGACTGAATAGTTATCTGCGGCGACCCTGCGACGGAGAGAAGTGTAGTAGCGTTAAACAGGTGAGCAGGCATGACGCGATTTGCGTTTCGAATGTATATATATATATAATTTCCCAGTTCTGTGTGTCGATGAACGTTCGAAATTGGCCCCGTCCACGAACGCTGTGCACTACGGAGAAAGACGTACACACGTAAAGCCAGACAGACAGACGGACGGATGGTCAGACAGACACACAGACAAACAGCGGTTGTTAAGTTTGTCTATGCCTCCCTCCCTCCCTCCCGCCCTACCTCTGTCCAAGGATTCTATATTAGAGGATTGGTTACTCGTGAAAATAACGTGTACTTCCGGTTGGAGGGTGCGATCGTGGTGACATCTGGCGTCGCGGGTGTACGGGTCTCAGGAGAGGTAAACAAGTTTACAGACGCGATGTGGTTTTCAGCTATTAATTGCACGAATTCTAGGAAGAAGAATCCCGGATTATCTTTTTTGTGTAACAGTAATCAACATTCGACACACACACGCACACACACGCACGTGTAAAGAATAATTGATAGAGTGTGGCATGTTTGCGCACTGCAAAAGTTCTGCAAAATTAGCTTTAAAATTGAATAAAATGTCGTATAAGTTGTAAAAGACAATACAGCACATATTAAATATAATTCCTCTGCACAGGCAATTGTTATTAATTAAAAAATAATTATTCGTCGATTTTCTTCGCAGAAAGCGCATTGCATTTGCTATCTAAACACGAAGTTCTAGGCCTTTGTCGCTGGAGGCGCCACGCTCCATGGACGAGATATCTTGTCCAACGGCCTTACATAAGGAGTTTCCAGTCCTTTGTATAGAGTCCTTGCCTCTGTCCCTTTTGAGGTGGAGTAGGAGCAAGGGCGAGAGGAAGACTGATAATGACCGATGCAATATAACACGGGCGCCCGAAATTCGCCCCGACCGCAAACATTGGACATTATAGGGAGATAGACGTACAGACGTAAAGCCAGAGAGACAGACGGACGGACGGTCAGACAGACAGACGGATTGACACACAGACAAGCAACGGTTAGTAAGTCTGTCTATGCCTCCCTCCGTACCCCTGTTTCTTCCTCCATTCCTCCTTCACTCCCTCCCTCCATGCCTACCTCTCTCGTCATAATAACGGGCAAATCCACCAGTAATTTATTAAAACGTAATAGAATGTAGTATATCTAAAAAATCTCTCAGCTGCGCCAAGTCAAACTCCACCTGTTGGCTGCCAAATTTCGTGTAAATAACCAGACACCATGTAAAAGTATAAAAAGAGAACCAAGTTTTCGTAACTTTTGTCTAATCTTAAATGTACGCGTGCATTCGTGAAGATGAGTGCAACAGATACAAACACGCAGCTATTCACTGAATTGCAATCACAATATATATAATTTATATATATATATATTTAATTATATATATATATATATATATATTTAATAACACACACACGCGCACACACACACACACACATATATATATATATATATATATATATATATATATATATATATATATATATATATATATATATATAACATCGTTATCGTAAATTCGAAATACCTAACATGCAATACAAAATGCTCAGAATATTAGAGTACAGTGAAGGGCCAGTTGTGCGGAAGAAATGTGGTGGAAAAAGTCTGCGGATTGTTATACGCCCACTGTGTTGGTTGTGGCTTTGTTAAAAGAATGCGAGGAAGGAGACGACCGTAATTCGCTGTGTCTGTCCACTTCTCTACACCGGACCCCGATGTACGGTTCGAAACCTCCCCTGTACGATCGGCGTCTGTAGGGAGGGACAGGAATGCAAGGAAGATCCACACAATCCCGCCGAAGGATACTCATGCATTGGTCTGTATATTACTCGCCTCTACTATCTGCAGTTTATTCTAACGCTTGTACCCGGTATCCAGAAAAGATTAACCTCACCGCAAATCACGATAACTGAAGCAAATAATAATAATAGTCATAATAATAACAATCAAGGGCGGCCTTTGACAGTTTTGTGCTATAGGCCTCTATATATGCAAGCCGCAACGACAAAAGTACCGCCCCTTACTCAACACATATATTTCATTTAATTTCTTATTAACTAATTATATTATTTTTATTTTACCGTAATTTGTCGCCCCTTGAGAAATCCCGCTCTAGACAGCCGCCTATATCGCCTATACTTAAGACTGGCTCTGATGATGATGATGATAATAATAATAATAATTAATAATAATAATAATAATAATAATTATATAATAATAATAATAATAATAATAATAATAATAATAATAATAATAATAATAATAGTAATAATAATAATAATAATAATAATACTAATAATAATAATACTAATAATAATAATAATAAAATAATAATAATAATAATACACGGATGACGTGGTGCCATTCCAGAAACAAAACACTATTAATTTCTAAGACCTTAGGTTAATTAAGTACATCAGGGCAAAAAAATGAAAATAATACAGTATCATACAATTTCCAATGACATTTCAGAATTTCTGACAATAGACGCAAGACGCTGGTGTCAAAAAACTTGTCGAAACCCCCGTTCCTTCTAAAATTCTTGGGACTGCTCTTTAGAAATTTAACAGCCTTACCCTTAGGCCAAATTATTTCCCCCTCCCACAATATAATGTTCCAACGTTTTAATTGTGACTAATATTATTATAAATATATTTATTCATTGTGGTATCGCTCACAGTTTTAAATTAAATTTATATTTCTGTTTAACCTTAAGTTTTAGCTTTACCGCTCTCTTGAATATGATTCCCATGTTGTGCTATTCGCTAAATCCAACACTGTATATAGCAGCTTGCAATTGCATTTCAAAATGTCAATGTAAATGGGCACATTGAATATAGTGACCTTATAACCCCGACGCTGGTCATTTTTCAATGGATTCATCGCTGTTAAATGCTGTTGCCTTCCGTGGTACTTTTGTTAAAATCGACTAGACGTAGCCTCACCATTCTAGAAGTGATGATATTTTGTCCGCAAATTGTTGATGGAGGGGGAAATAATGGAAAAATAATACAATCTTTAAAAGATTCTTAGAAGCTTAGTAGAAATGTTCACGGACAATGCATTACACGAATCTAATGCTTGAAAAACATTTTTATTGCCAGATAAAAAGCAAAGCGAGGTTGCGGTAGGAAATGGAACGATCCGGAGTAAGACTTTCCAAGAAGGTATGCAACAATATATTGATAAATTTATTTGCTTCATTTGCTCTCTAAATGTAGGGCCTACATGACATCTATGAGTGTATATATATGTATGTATATATAGGGCCCATGACATGCACACACATGCACGCATACATACATTCATCCATGGATACCCACATCCATACACGTACACATCCCTGCCTGCATACATACACATACACACATAGTTACCTACATACCCATATGGTGCATGCATGCTTACATGCACATATACATACATGCGTACATACATACGTGCATACCACTTTATTGTTTTTAGTTAACTTCAAAACTACGGAATGTACGTGGGGTTCCAATCATGTGGTTTAATAGTTACCTTGATCAAAGACTCCAGTGTGTTTCTTGCAACGGTCGTCAATCTAAAACCAAAGTCATCAGATGTGGTGTCCCTCAGAGCTCCATTCTGGGCCCTCTATTGTTCTAATTATACATTAATGACAGTGCGTAATCTAGACGTCTTTGGGGGGGGGGAATGTCCCCCCAGGATCTATGTTTCCCCCCAGAGGCCAGCAATATCACAATGTAGAGACCTTTAGGGGAGGAAAAATCCCCCCCCCACGATACATGTGGATACATGGTTCCCCCCAGAGAGATGAATTCCTAAAAAAGGTCATCAACCTTTGTGAGAGAGTAGGCCTATTGCTGTTTAGAAAAAGTTAAAAATCGGATGAAGGACTAAAAAAAGTCATCAACTGTTTATGAAGATGAAATTAGGAAAAGTCAGAAACTTTTTCAAGATGGAAGAAAAAATCTTCTGTAAATTCTGTGCTTCCCCCAGAAACCTTGTTTCCCCTCCCAGAAGAGGGGGACTAGATTAAACACTGCATTAATGATCAACCCAACCCATCTATATTCGTCTCTATTTTATCCTTTTTACAGATGATACCAACGTTTTTTCTCTTACAAATCACTCCATTCTTTATTATTCTTCGTTAATACCGAACTTATCCATGTGGCTGAATGGTTCAAGGCCAATAAACTATCTCTCAACCTTAGCCAAACTAATTATGTTCTTTTCCGTTAGAGTTCAGTCAGCAGTTTCCTGTAACATACATAATTGTACAATTTATATTCTATGGCCTATATGTACTTACTCTGCAGCAGCCGTCATCCAGACATCGTGTCTTTGGTGTAGTGGGAATAGGGTCTTTTTATATAAGGTTACACTGTATTAGCCTATGTCAATGTTACGTTACACAAATAATTACGTTACACATAATTATCCCGTCATCCATCCACTCTTCCGCCTTCCAAAGTCTCTTGTCCTAAACGAAATCTGCCGTAACTAACCTGCTCCTCTGCTCTGTCTGTCTGTCTGTCTGTCTCTCAACCGTCTGTCTATGTCTCTGTTTCTGTCTCTGTCTCTGTCTCTCCTCTCTGTCTCTGTCTCTGTCTCTGTCTGTCTGTCTGTCTGTTTCTCTCTGTCTCTGTCTCTGTCTCTCTCTCTCTGGTCTTCTGGCAGTGAGTGTTGGTTCTTCAGTTGGTATCTTTGGAAAACCTCTCTGGCACGACGCAACGCTCATGAATAAGCTGCGTTTTTGCGCTTAGCGTTTTAGCATTTTGAGTTTACGATTAATTGTTTAACTAGGTACAACACCGCCAGGTCACGGACGTCGAAAGAAGGTTTCAAGCACGGCGGCCATTTTAGTTGGAGCAGCAATGATCGTCACCATATTCGGAATTGCCTTCCTTGCCAACGCATATACCTAGTAAGGAAGTCGCAATACCTCCTGATTTTGGATGAATCGATAAATGAATGGATGAAAATAATAAATGTATACGTGTGAATGAAAGAGTGAATGGATGAGTTAATGAATGAGTATATTACATGAATGAATGATAACATGGACGATTCAATGAATTATTATAGTTGTGCCTGTACGAATAAACAAAAGGACGAAATAAAATGAGCGAATGAAGCTTTACATGTATGCCTGTACGTATATTGTTACAAGGTCCCTTATAATATATTGTTACAAGGTCTCTTGTAATATAAATGATTAGCTCGAACCAGGCCCACCGACAGAAATTCCGGGCCCCTAGACAGTCATGGACATAGGCGTAGACTCTGTGTATCTGTAATCTTTCAAAAGCACTGCTGGCATAGCTGTTCAATACATCTACAAAACATCTACAGTGCGTTGCGATACGAAGAGGACATAAGCTTTTACAAATAGATTAGCGCTCGTAATAAAGCTGGAGCTCATGCGCTTAGATTCAGAGTAGCACTTTGGAATTCGAGGTTAACGATTATGATTACGAAACCTGGGCCCAAGAGAGTCGGGTGAAACAGTGAAAAGCATTTAGAATAATCTGGTAAATGCACATGTTTCTAAAGCTAGGCTACATCTCGGCTAAATCAAAAACTTATCTGGTTTCGTAAAGATCGATAAGTGTGAGTTTCTAAATGTGAATCTTCTTTACTTTGTTTCACCCAGTTTCCGATCGAGGGAAGACAACGGATACCTACCTGTACGAACTGACGAAGAGCATATCATTTCAGACATTCGGACCCAGATGGAAAATCCCAGGACGTAGGTCAAGGTCAAGGCAGCGCCATTTTACGACCCATCGTCTAAGCAGTTAACTTACGCGGCGGCTTCAAAATGTTATTTGGACCTTTTGTACAGATACGGCCGTGCATGGAGTTTTGGAGCATTTGGTGTAACGGACAAAAGTTAAAAAACAAACTTTTGTGATTTCTTGTAGTAAGCGGAACTATTGCACTTTTGTGAGTATTTAACGAACGCTAACAGCGATTTTGAGAGGTTCTCACAAGTGCGTTGTAAACCCAGGTACATAGGCCTACATAGGCTACAACATACATTGTTAATCTAGCACTGACAAATACCTGTATACGGGCTCTTCGAAATGGTGTTAATGTATTTTATGTATAAAACATAAATATAACTCTGTGCTTCTGTTGCATCTCTTACGCTTCAAGTGTCTAGTACGAGAAACAGCGAAGTCTTTGTGCATTTAACAGGTCTTTCGCATAGCTATTAATAGGTGCAAAGGCGTTATATCAGCTATGACCACGTGGACAGCCTCGGCTTCCATGTGGTAGCAGCAATTCCTTTCTTCACTATAGGGTTCGTTACACCAAATACAGTCTGATGTAATGTTTGATCAAGATCTCGAGGTCTGCTCCACCAGTTTCCCTTTGGTTTTCTACAGTTGAGCTGAAGAAGGTTTCTTAATCTAGTTGGCACTACATAAGTGAACTTAATATAGTTTCTTAAAGTACGTAATGCTCGATAAATCATAATCGTACTTCAACTTTCTAAAGCGCTGCTCGAAAGCCAAGCTGAAAACACCAGCTAACTCGCGAGCGCCGAACTAAAATGAACTTAATACTGTTTCCTGACTTAACTGGTGCGATCTAAATTCGGCCTAAATAGTGAGTAAAATGTTATAGTATATCACTAAGTTTACTCGGATGTTAACCATAGCCATAACCATAGGATTTTATTGTTTCCGCAACTCGAGATAAAACCCCTATTCTGTTGGCGATTTTAGATGAAATATTTTGTATATGGTATTTTGTATATCACAGCATAGCTGACGTACAACTAACAATTGGTTTCCATGGTGAATTTAATGTCATATTAGAAACTAAACTGCATATAATTTATAGTAAGACTTAAGTCAAAATGAGCGCTAAATAGATAAACAGACGTTTAGAAATGGCGGATAGCCAGTCTGGACAAAACTTGTTTTTGTTCCTGGCGTTTGGGTTGAGCCGAACAGGACTTTCTTTTCTGCGGCAAAGGCCTTCAATTATTTAATTAATTAACGATGCGGAGGTAGTTGCGTTGTCTGCCAATTGGGAATATTTGTTGGCTACACTGCATCATGGTTCCTGAAACACTGGTCCTTCTCCTTGGTTAGTGACACCAGATCTGTTTCATTCGCCTCACGCAATAGCATCACTCAACTCAGCTGCGATCAAGGGTGTCGGGCTGTCGACACTGAGGGGGAATCCTTTTCAAATATTGTTAGCCTATCTATTGACACAGCATACATTTGAACAGCGGATAACCATTTTGTTGTGTAAGTTTTTTTCTGGAAGTGCTATAGCCTGCATGTCCCAAGTGCAGGTTTTGTTACAGCTTGCAATGGTCTTATGAAACCCATGTGACAATATTCTCAGACTGGTAGGACAAATGCAGCCCGCATGAGAATATTGTCACATGGGTTTCGTGTGCCCTGTGCATGACTTTGCTGTTGGAGATATTTAAAGTACTAAAGATACCCAGTGACTGGAGCTTTATTTTGGTGTTACAATCGAAGTATGGCAGCATTCCTAAAACTCGGTAACCATGTGATGTTTTTCGTCTACTAATACAGCAGCAACAAGTGTCACGGTGAATATGATTGAATTAACGAATTCAGGGACCGTTAAAGAGGGATCTATTTCCATAGCAACGACTCTTCCGTTTTCCCGACAGTCTTCAGTAGGTCAGCAAGAAAAAGGTACAGCGAGCACAGAAGCCAGGAAAACCACTTTTTCGACGAATTATACGACTATTAAGGGTTCAAAACCTGACGAAAGTGTGAAAACCTTCTATACACAAGCAGATCGTGTAGACAGTTTTCCGCAAACAAATTATAAGACGCTTAGGATTTTGATTCGCGAAAAAGCACCATCTAGTGGGGGTTTTCTTAATCGCAGATGGAGTTTTTTGGGAAAGTATAAGGCTAGAACCAGGCGACTGACGAAAAGAAATACGAATAGAAGAAATGGCGGGAACTTGGAACTTGGAAAGCAATCGAAGGCGAAAAGAGAGACGGTTGCGAGTGTGAAAAAGGTCATTACGAAACGAGTGAAGAGAACGAAGAAACACATACAAACAAGAAATTATAAACAATTGCCGCCAAAGGCACCGAGACAAGTATCGGCCAACATGAAAATCAAGAAAGGACCCAACAACAGGAAACCTCACAATGATCCGAAAAAGGAACATATCAAGGGATCCATTGGGAGCTCTCACAAGGGACTTATCGCGATATCTAACAATGCACAAGCAGTAGGTGCCATGCAAGAAACTGGACACGAAAGCCAGAAGCAGGTCAGGCAGATTATGCGTGATTACGACTATATCGCTGATAACACTAATTACGAAGCTGGTGTCTACGACGACTTCGCTTATGGAGACAAAATTTACGAAAACAACGATTACCATTACAAGGCCGACGAATTCGATGAGGAAGAGGAAGGTGGGACAGGAGATATAGATGAATACAGATTAGAGGACACGCCGGGTATTCCCCATCCACTTCACAAGTTCACGTTGACAGAGGAAGGTGGGTCAAAAGGTGGGTCAAAAGGTGGATCAAAAGGTGGGTCAAAAGGTGGGTCAAAAGGTGGATCAAAAGGTGGATCAAAAGGTGGGTCAAAAGGTGGGTCAAAAGGTGCGTCAAAAGGTGGGACAAAAGGTGGGTCAAAAGGTGGGTCAAAAGCTAAGGGAAAAGCTAAGCCAAAAGCCACGGCAATAGCTAAGCCAACAGCTAAGAAACCTGCTAAACCAAGAGAATTCCTAAAGGACTTGGAGAAAGCTTCAGGACAAAGGATGAAACGAGCCTATAGCAAGAGGGAACCTGGTGAGAATCGAAAGAGAAGGAAGGAAGGTACGAGGTCATTAAGTAAACCCGGCAAATCGCCCCCCGGCGATGAAGATCGACAAAGATCGGAACTCAATGAATACGACGATAAAGAATATTTCGACGGCCGACGCGACCACCCGCGACATTTTTTCAACCACCGACCCATCTACGCCAGACACAACTACCGCAGACCCATTTATAGCGGGTACGACTACGGCGACTACTCAAATCTTCAGAGGACGAAGCGGGAGTTGGGAACCGGTAGGAAAAGATCAAAGGCCTACACGTTCACCAAGTCTCTCGGACTTCTTTCAGCTCTGAATCACGTCAAGAACTCTTGGAACAGATCCGGAACGAAAACCGGAGTCAAGGCTGTTCCAAAGAAACGGACGAGTGCTCGGAGCTTCAATGGAACCCGACATAATCCAATCGTACTCGGCGCCAATCCCAACAACACAGCTGCTGTTGGAACTCCGGGGAAGCACGGAAATCTTATGGCAGCAAGCAAGAGAAGAACGCCATTGGTGACAGTGAAACGACCTACTCCGCCAGTGTTGCTAGCTCTCTGCTCGGACAAGCTATGTGCCAACGGAGGAACGTGCCTGCGATCAGCCATCCGAGGGATCATTTGCATCTGTCTTACCGGGTACAGTGGAAAGACGTGCGAGAATCGGTCAGACCCGTGCATCAGCCACCCGTGTCAGAATGTAACCACGTGTACGTTTGCTCACTTCCGATGTTTTGCTTCTAACCTTGAGTTTCTATATTCCGCGTCAATTCTTCTTCTGTAGCTCTGCTTTTTTTCAATATTTTTCTTTTCTCTTACGTTTCTGCTTTTTCTTTCCGCTCTTGTGTTTCTGGCTTTCCTTTCACTAGCTATAGTTCAAGCTTATATATATATAGTCATGCCTTAAATAATAATGTAATGACAATTACTAGATACGTATAAAATGTGATGAAAGACAACAGACAAGGCATTCCTCGATGTGACGTATTACTAACAATTGGTTTCCATGGTGAATTTAATGTCATTTTGGAAACTAAAGAGCATATAATTTAGTATACGGCTCAAGTAAAATTCTGAGCTAAATAGATAAACAGACGTCCAGAAATGGCGGATAGCCAGTCTGAGCAAAACTTATTTTTATTCCTGGCGTGTGATTTGAGGCGAAGACCTTCAATGATTTAACGGCGCGGAGGTCATTACGTTGTCTGCCAATAGGGAATATTTGTTGGCTACATTGCATCATGGTTCCTGAAACACTGTTCCTTCTCCTTGGTTAGTGAAACGATATCTGTTTCTTTCGCCTAACGCAATAGCATCACTCAATTCACTGCGATCAAACGTGTTGGGACTGAATCCTTTTTCGAATAAGTGGTGGCACATAAATATATGTATATCTGTTGCTACCGCTTGCTTCTGACCAAAGATAATAATTTTGGTGTGTAAATTTTTTTGGGGAAGGGCTATAATGCTTGCATGCAGGCTCTGGATATTGTGGGAGAAAACTGGAAAGGTGATTAAAATTTAAAAGATATCGAATGGATGAGAGAAAACATCACGAAAAGCGAATAAAGGTAACAAATATTTTTGGAGACTTGAATGATGAAGACTTCAAATGTTTTATTGCAGAAAGGACACCCTCTTTTAGTTGCTCACTTCTAGGCTAATGCTCCTGGTTGGCGTCGTCTTGTAACACCTTCGTTCGTATACCGTCTTCAATAACGGACATCAAAATGTAGTCTTCTACGTTATATCGTATTTGCCGCACGCAGGCTTTAAGTCACAATGACATGGAAACCATATGGGCATAGGCGTAATTTGTGGGGGGTACGAGGGGTATCCGTACCCCCCACTTTTTGGACTTGGGGGTACTGTACCCCCCACTTTTTAAACAATGACAATCAATATTTTATTATTGTGCCTTCCCAGAGAACGCAGTCACCTCCAAAAGTACGAAAATACTTAGATACACGTGGTTAACCGAGAGCCAAAATTAATGAGAATACTGGCAGGGAATATGTTCGAAATGGGCGCCTTGCGAAAAGCTAAAGTGGAGAAGAAATTGGTACCCCCACTTTTTAGACCAAAGCATTGGTACCCCCCACTTTTTTGACTAAAGTTACGCCCCTGCATAAGGGAATTCTAGCGAGATACGGTATGCGAATGTCACCGGCCACATCGGTCCTTCATTCGCCATCGATGTCATTGTCGGAATATTTTATTTATATACAGTAGACATATTTCTCAATAATTATTTTTTTAGCACGTTTAGGGCCTATCAGTTCCTGTTTCTAAGTTCGCCTGTCGGAATTATTGTTTGTTCCTAATGCGCGTCTTGCTACACTATTATTTTAAGGACATATGAAGCTCATATTACTATATTCTCACCTGGGTTTTCCTGTTCTACGTATTGGCCCACCTGGTGGGACATGTGAAGCCCGCATGAGGATAATGTCACCTGGGCTTCATATGTCCTGCGCATGACTTTGCTGTTGGAGTTATGTAGAGCACCAAAGATAAAGAGTAACTGGAATAACGCTTTGCTTTGGTGTTACAATAAAAGTATCGCAGCATTCCTAAAACTATATATCCATTGTATGTTTTTCGTCTACTTACACATCAGCAACAAGTGTCACGGCGAATCTGATTGGATTGACGAATGCAGGGACAGTTAAAGAGGAATTCATTTCTATAGCAACGACTCCTCCATATTCCCAACAGTCTTCAATAGGTGAGCAGGAAAAAGGTACAACGAGCACAGAAGCCAGGAACAGCACTTTGGCGACGAATGATTCGACTATAAAGGGTTCAAAACATGATGGGAGTGTGACAACATTCGATACTCAAGCAAATCACGTAGACAGTTTTCCGTCAACAAATTATACGACGCTTGGGATTTTGATTCGCGAACGAGCGCCATCTAGTAGGGTATTTCTTAATCGCAGATGGACTATTTTGGGAAAGTACAAGGCTACAACCAGGCGGCTGACGAAAAGAAACTCGACTAAAAGATATGGCGGAAACTTGGAACTTGGAAAGCGTTCGAAGGCGAAAAGAGAGACGGGAGCGAGTGTGAAAAAGGCCACAAAGAAACGAGTGAAGAGAACGAATAAACAATTGCCACAAAAGGCAACGAGACCAGCATCTGCCAACATGAGAATCAAGAAAGGTTCCAAGAACAGAAAATCTCACAATGAGCAGAAAAAGGAACATATCAAGGGATTCATTGAGAAATCTCACAACGGATTTAACGCGAGATCTAACAAGGCACAGATAGGAAGTGCCATGCAAGAAACTGCGGATGAAAGCCAGAGGAAGGTAAGGCAAATTATACTTCCCTACAGAGACTACTACATCGATGATTACCCGGATGATGTGGTCTACGATAACTACTTGCCGAAAAAGGAACATATCAAGGGATCCATCGTGGGTTCTAAGAAGTCACAGGAAGGATCTGCCAAGCAAGAAACTGGACATGAAGGCCATAGGCAGCTAAGGCAAATAATAAGCGAATCCGACGACCCTCTCGATGAATTATTATATGATGATAAGAGCGATTACGAAGGTCCCTCCGCAGTCGAACCTTACGATAGCAAGGTATACAGCTACGAAGCTGTCAACGATGACGACAATAAAAGTGGACCAGGAGACATCGCCGAGTACAGCAGTGATGATGAGACGGAGACGAAACTTAAGGCAGGTAAAGCAACAGGTGCGAAAAAAGGTGCGAGTAAAGGCAAAGGGAAAGCAAAGGGAAAAGCAAAGGGAAAAGCAAAAGGAAAAGCAAAGGGAAAAGCAAAGGGAAAAGCAAAAGGAAAAGCAAAGGGAAAAGCAAAGGGAAAAGCTAAGGGAAAATCTAAACCAAAAGAATTGCTTAAGGGCTTAGAGAAAGCTTCAGGACAAAGAACTAAACTAGCGTATCGCAAGTGGAATAAAAAGAGGGGACTTGGTGAGAATCGAAAGCGTAGGAAGGGAGAGAGAAAGACAACTAGGCGTAAAAAAGTCACATCACTTCCCGACTATGAAAACAGACAAATTGTGCAACTCAATGACTTTGACGATAAGGATTACGTAGAAAGCCGACACGACCACGACGCTCCCATTTACGCCGGACACGACAACGACGAACTCATCCACGTTCGACAGGAGTACAGCGACAACGCGTATCTGCAGAGGACGAAGCGGCAGTCAGAAGACGGCAAAAACATATCAAAGGCCACCAAGTCTCTCGGACTTCTTCCAGCTCTAAATCACGTCCAGGACTCTTGGGACAGATTCGGAATGAAAGCCGGAGTCAAGGCTGTTGAAACGCATCGGACAGGTGTTCGGAGCATCAACGAAACCCAATCCCATCCATTCGTACTCAGCGCCGTTTACAGCAACATATCTGCTAGTGGAGCTGCGGGGAAGCATGGGAATCTCCCGGCAGCAAGCAAGAAAAGAACGCCCTCAGTGATAGTGAAACGACCAACTACGCCAGTATTGCTAGCTCTCTGCTCGGACAAGCTATGTGCCAACGGAGGAACGTGCCTGCGATCAGCCATCCGAGGGGTCATTTGCATCTGTCCAACCGGGTACAGTGGAAAGACCTGCGACAATCGGTCAGATAAGTGTATCAGTCACCCGTGTCAGAATGGAGCCACGTGTACATTTGATGCCAAAACCATAACCTTGCGATGCCAGTGTCCTGCTGGATTCTCCGGTAAACTCTGCCAAATCGACCTGAACGAATGCTCCAGCGAACCGTGTCTAAACGGCGCCAGATGCCTGGACCATGTCGACGGATTTTCCTGCAATTGTCTGTCTGGCTTCGAGGGGCAACGATGCGAGACCAACACAGATGACTGCCTCGGTCGCATCTGCGCCAACGGTGGCCGCTGCATCGACGGTCTCAACAGGTACCGGTGCCAGTGTCGGCCTGGCTTCTTCGGGCGTCACTGCCAGCGTGTCTCGGACGCCTGCCTCCGCAGTCCATGCTTCAACGGAGGAGAGTGCATCGCCATGGATTCGCGTGGACACTTCTACAAATGCCTCTGTCGTACTGGGTACCTTGGCGCGCGCTGCCAAATCCAGGCGGCCAAGTGTGTCCACACTTGGTGCCAGAACGGAGGCACTTGCATGGAGGCGGCCGGTTCCTTTCAGTGTCTCTGTCCACCTGGTCTGACTGGGAACCTCTGCGAGAGTGAACTGAGCAGTGGTGTCCACAAATGCCATACCGACGTCTGCCAGAGGCGTGGAACGTGCGTCGATACCTCGACCGGCTATCGATGCGAGTGTCCGAGCGATGCAGTGGGCGACAGGTGTCAGTTCGATCGCAAATCATGTTCCCCAAATCGGTGCGTCAACGGCGGACTATGCATTCCAACTGGAGGATCGTTCTACTTCTGTCTCTGCGACCAGCGCTTCGCCGGCAAGCGCTGTCAGTTTGAAACCAGGCAGTGCGCTGGGAATAGTAGTTGCGAGAACGGTGGTACCTGTCTGGAATACCCTCTGATGCGACGATTCAATCGCTATCTGCGTCGGCCCTGCGTCGGAGAAAAGTGTCGTGGCGTGAAACAGGTTAGCTGCCCGAGACGAATGTAGTTTAAAATAATTTAGTAAAACGTAAAAGAAAGCAATTTATATAGCGACTCGTTAAACCTCTGAGATGCGCCAAGTCAAACTCCACCTCATGGCTGCCAAATTTCGTGTAAATGATCCAAATGACACCATACTGTATAAAAATATCAAAAAGGATCTAGTTTCGTGACATTCGTCTAATCCTAAATACAACCGTGAGTAGTAGTAAATCGTGCTATCTAAGACAACCACCCAATAACTAGGTTCATAATGGAACAACCACCCAATAATCACGTTCATAATGGAACAACCACCCAATAACTACGTTCATGATGTCACCACCATGTGACGTGATCGATACTATTGGAAATCCCCGCAGTATCGATCACGCGCTTACGAGTCATTGAACGATTACGCGGGCTGGGAATAACTGATAGTTTCTAGAAATCTGATTTCATGAAATGGCTTAAAGGAATAAATGCCTATAATAAAATGGACTACTCGTCAAAAACCGTTAAAGAACTAAGAAATATCGCTCGAGAGAGAGGTATGGTTCGTTATTCGAGACTGCGAAAAGCGGAACTCGTAGCACTCATGTCCCCCAGGCCTGCGAGCAATCCGCTAGACGCTCCTGTTCCAGACATTAAGGTTCCAACGCTTGCTCCGGGTAAGTATACACCCCCGTCTAATACTTGGAAGTCTTCTTTTAGTACCGTTTTGACCGAGCTGAAGAATATGGTTAGGTCTGGTATTATCTTATCTTATCTTATCTTATCTGAACATTTATAAAGCGCTTCTCTCAGCAGGGCTATACAGAAGCGCTCTCAACGTGACAGGCCCCTAAACAAGTAAGTCTTTAGGCAGCGAAGAGAAGCAGGTGTGATCCCCTCTAGAATCCTACTACGGACTGCAGGGGGAAGGTCATTCCATAGTGATGGACCCACTACAGCGAAGGCCCGATGCTGGGTCAGGGAAGTCCGCGATCGAGGGACAAAGAGATCAAGTCGGACGGAGGAACGAAGAGGACGAGATGAGCGGGCAGAGAGTGGTTTACACATCAAATCACAGAGATATTTAGGCGCTAGACCCTTCTGGGACTTAGTTACTAAGAGCAAGACCTTAAATCTGATCCTAGACGCAACAGGAAGCCAATGAAGTTCATTGGTCATGTATGTGGAGATATGCGAGTAACGTGGAAGACGTGCAATAAGTCTGGCTGCAGCATTCAAGACCGACTGCATTGAGGACAGACGCGTCTTTGGAAGTCCGATTAGCACCGAGTTACAATAGTCGATGCGTGTACAGACAAAGGCGTGCACCATGGTCGTAAAGACAGTGGTGGATACTGACCTCCTAATGGCTCTAAGACGCCTTGGTTGGTAGTAACAGGAGCGGGTCAGCAGTGTTAGGTGCTCAGTGAAGGTTAAGGGACTGTCAAGCGTGACACCCAGATCACGGACACTAGAGGAGAATTTGAAGTCAGGAAATAGTGAGGCCAGTAACTGGAGGTCAAGTTTTGACAATTGCTGTTTGGGTTTTTGAGGGATTAAGGCTAAGTCTATTCGCCATCATCCAGAGGTGGAGATCCCGTGCTAATGACTCCACCCTACCCACCATAGAGATCTGCTCAGATGGTGAGCCATGTACTAGAGCTTGAATATCATCAGCATATAGATGACCCGAAGCTAAGTGTTTAGCCAAAACAGAAGCGATGTCTGCAGTAAACAGAATGTATAAAATTGGGCCCAAGACCGACCCCTGCGGGACACCTAGGTCAACCCTGACCCACGGTGTTCTAGTGTCACCCAGGACAACCATCTGTGTGCGGTCAGTAAGATAAGAAGTAAACCAAAGGAAGGGAGTGCCACATAAAACAAAAGTTATAGGCAGGCGTTGCAGAAGGAGCTCATGATCCACCATATCAAAAGCAGCAGAAACATCAAAGAGTGCAAGGAGAGACAATTGAGATCTATCAATTAATAGTATTAATTCTTTTTGGGATTGGTTGATTAGTTACGTGCCTCCGCAAACAAACAAGACCGTCAACCATAAATTAGAATCGTTGAAGTCGAAGGTTTCGAGTATTTTTTAGTAAAATCAATAAAAAACAAGTTCGAAATCCGAGAGACCGCGAAGGCTATTAAAGGTTTTACTAAGCGATACACGATCGATGGTACCAGTGAAATCGACGCAACGTTTTTTCTCGATGCCGTAAGACCTCGGGTAATCAGTCTGCTAGCAAAAAATCGAGGGGTAGAAGTTCAATTCAGTCTTAATTGCGTAATGGAGAAAGTAGGTATTAAATCCGGAGAAACAGTCGAGGCTGAACCTAATTTTAAATCAAAGACTGAAATCATTTTAGACTCAACCGACGTGAGCGAAATATATAGCAACGC